>CAWUFW010001117.1:0-635000 GCA_963921515.1 Calotriton arnoldi | reverse complement strand
GCATCATAGTCATTTTTATTATTATTTTTAGCCATGCTGCTATACAGCATGGCTACAAAGCTTTACCAAAATTGGCAATGCCCATGCTGTACAGCATGAGCAAAAGACAAAGGCACAGCCAATAGTTTCAAAGGCATGACCTACTTGCTTTGCCAATGCTTGTTAGGTCTCGGCACAACATTCCTGTGATTCTGATCAAATCTCCCCAGATGTGAAAAAGAAAAAAAATATGACATTTGGCAAAATAATCCTATCACATAAAGAAAGCAACTGCGCCCATGTTTATGTCTTAGTGAAAATATATTTAGAAGCAGATAACATTTGTTTTCACAATAAACGCAGATAACATCTGCTCCCACAATAAACATCCATTTCAAAGGAGAAAAGGGCTTCTCTGACGTCCGTGTGGCATAGTAAAACATAGCTACAAATGGCAAGAGGTTCAACAAGGATGACAGAGAAGAAG
Organism: Calotriton arnoldi; assembly: GCA_963921515.1. Lineage (NCBI taxonomy): Eukaryota > Metazoa > Chordata > Amphibia > Caudata > Salamandridae > Calotriton > Calotriton arnoldi. The sequence continues at coordinate 634,534 of CAWUFW010001117.1, read as the reverse complement.
AAAAGATAAAAGTAGTGCCTCAATCACAGAACGATCAGCGGAAGGACAGCAATCAATCTGATGCAGTCAGTAGTTGGTCCATGCTCCAGCCGAAAGAAGAGGAAGTGAAGACAGCACACACTGGCCAATTAGAAGGCAGCAAATAAGAGTGACAATGAAACCAACTAATGTTAAGCAATGGAAGGGTTGCAAGCCCTTTGTTGTATACAATATCTCTTGCAAGTGAGAGCGCATGCGCTGCCGCAGGGAAGACCTGAAAAACAGACTCGGGAGTTAACCAATCCAAGTGCAAACAATTCATACAATATTACCAAAAGTTGAGACATAACGAGACATAGATGTACAGATACACTGCAAGCTGAGATGTGGGAAACATGGTTTTAGTACTATATAGTTTATTATCTAACAAAGTATGTCAAAATTGGCACAAGGTGCCGTGCCAAGGAACTGAATATCTTTTCAAAGAAATCACCATTGTCTATGCTGGGATTGTAAGTACTGCATAGCACTAAAGGTCTACTGGGTAGAGTCCCCACAATTCCAATGAATCTGCCAGTTGGGTCCTTGATCACTTGGTTTGCCTTCAAAGCAAGTGCCACCCATAGCAAAACAACCCTACCAGATGAGCTAAACTTTAACTAAAAGCACCACACTCAAACCCCCATTTCTTAAATTTCTTGATTCCATTGCAGATCCACTTGACCCAATTTAAATATTTGGAAGTGCACATAAGTCATAAGCAGGAAGAAGCGCATGTGAACATGTCCCAGCTATTGCTGAAGATTAGAGCATCTGCAAATAAATGGCTTAAAGTCCCCAAGTCGAATTACGGTGAGCAAAATGATTGTGATAGCCAGTGTGTTATACATTATTCAGCACATGTCTGTGGTTAGACAAGTTTTCAAACACCTAGATGCGATACTGGTGCAGTTTCTATTGGGGACAGGCAGGATACAGTGGCCTTCTAAATGCTGATGCAGCCCAGAGAAAAGGAGGGGAATGCAGGGTCCACACTTTGGTTGTTTTTATTACATTTTCCTGACTGCAGTATATAGAGCTTTAGCAGGCAACGAGACAGATGGGTCAGACCTGCGAGAGGATATTCTAATTTGTCCATTGAAACTGGAATACTTACTTCTTTTACTTCCAAAAAAATTTGAAGGTTTACCCACATAATTCATACAATGTGGTCAAAACTAACTAGATTAGAGGGACACAGATGCATGTATATGCCACAAACTAAGATATAACGGACAGTGATATTTTCAGACATCACCAGCATTATACTGTGATCATCTGAGAGAGAGGCAGGGTCCTCAAAGTCTAGAATATATCTTTGCAACTGTTCATCTGCAACTTTTTACTGACTTCTGTTCTAAACAGGCTAAAAGCTCAATAAGTTTCCTCACTTTTGCCAGACTGATAGTGAGCCATACGCTGTTTTAGTTTGGAAAGGGCAGTAAATACATATTTAGATAAGTTATGCTTCAACACCCTTGGGAAAAGGATGGACTGACTGGAGAACGCATGACAATATGATCTGGGAGAATCCCTTAAGTAAACTGACGGCACAGACTGCAAACAGATTGTAAATTGGAAACCAGAAGCACCAGATTGAAACTGATACACTACTATACCATTCACATTAAATACACTGCCCTCCAATTAATGCATACGATATGGCCTGAAAATGACCCTAATTGCCACAGATACAAGATGGCTGAGGGCCCTTACATACATTTGAAGTGGGCTTGTGTTCTGGTGCAACTGTTCTGACAGGCATTTGTCACATTTTTGTCAGGGTTGTTCAACTGGACACTGACCCCAAGAATACATATCTGCTTGCTGACCTGGTACCAATTAAAAAAGGTAAGATGCAAAGCATCAAGTTACTGGCACTGGGGTTATGAATGGCAAATAAGGACAAGTTACTTACCTTCGGTAATGCCTTATCTGGTAGAGACATAATCTAGCCACAGATTCCTTACCGTAGAATTTCCCAGGCATCAGGCTGGATCCGGAAGACGTTGGTCGGCTCCGCGTGACATTGTTGGCTGCGCCGAAAGTTATGTCTCCGTAACCTATACAGACGCGACCTCGGCGCGCTGACGTCAGTTACTTTTCACGACTTTCCATGCCAAAAGCGTGGAGGCATGAAGTGCACTGACAGTGGTGTGTTTATAACAACTAGGATTCTGAAAGGGATCAGCCCTGACCCTAAACACCTGCCCACAGTGCGGGGAGGATGGGTGGGTCGGTAAGGAATCTGTGGGTAGATTATGTCTCTACCAGATAAGGAGTTACCAAAGGTAAGTAACTTGTCCATCTGACAAAGACATCTAGCTGCAGATTCCTTAACTTAGAATAGATATCCAAGCAATACCATCCCCGGGGGGAGGGACTGCGGACAAGTTTAGACCAGGAAGTCCTGTAGGACAGAGCAGCCAAAAAGGCTGTCCCTGTGGACTTGACTGTCCAGACAATAGTGCTTAATGAACATGTGCAGTGATACCCACGCTGCTGCCTGACAAATGTCAAGGACTGGAACACCACGTTCCAATGCTGTGGTCGCAGCCTTAGCTCTGGTGGAATGAGCTCTTAAGCCTTCAGGAGGCGTAGAAAATTTTGATGCAGAGGACGGCCCATTGTGAGATTGTCCTCTTCTGCACCGCACAACCTTTCTTTGATCCAATGTATCCCACGAAGAGTTGGTCGTCCACACAGAAATCTTTAGTGCGGTCAAGGTAGAACGACAACACTCTTTTTGGGTCCAGACGTGGAGTCGCTTCTCCTCTTTAGAGGGGTGCGGAGGAGCATAGAGGGTGGGCAAGGTGTCTGATTGCCCTACGTGAAATGGTGTTACCACTTTCGGTAAGAAAGAGGTCTTAGCGCAAAGCACCAACTTATCAGAGAAGATGGTCAGGTAAGAAGGCTTGGATGACAGAGCCTGCAATTCGCTCACCCTCCTGGCAGAAGTTATTGCCACTAAAAAAGCTGTATTGATGGAAAGCAGCCGGAGGAGACAGATGTGCAGAGGTTCGAACGGAGAGCACATTAAGAAGGTGAGAACCAAATTAAGGTCCCACTGAGGCATGATAAATGGAGCAGGTGTGAACATATGTACAAGCCCCTTAAGAAATCTGTTTACAAAAGGGGATTTAAATAAATAGGGTTGGTCTGGCAGCCTCAAGAAGGCAGACAAGGCCGAAAGGTACCCTTTAAGAGTGCCCAGAGCAGAGCCCTGCTGGGCAAGGGTCAAAATAAAGAGAAGGACTTGAGAAAGGGAAGCAGAAAGAGGGTCAATAGACCTTTCTGTACAATATTTTTAAATTCTCTGCCACCGGCAGGCATACATGGTCTTGGTAGAGGGACGCCTGGCTGCCAAAATCACAGCACAGACTTCGGGAGGAAGTCGAATGCGGTCAACTGCTGCCGCTCAATCTACACGCTTGAAGGCGTAGGGTTGACAGTTTCCGGGAGAAGACCCTCCCCCTGCTGCTGCGACAGAAGATCCTCCCAAAGGGGCAGCCTGATCGGAGGATCGATCCTCAGTTGGAGAAGCTCAGGATACCAGACTCTCTGTGTCCAGTCCGGAGCCACAAGAATGACCTGGGCCCGGTCACGTCTGATCTTCTTGAGTGGTATTGGTGGAAAGGCGTACAAGAGGCCTGAGTTCCACTTGAGACGAAAAGTGTCGCCCAGCAAGTGCCACCTTGGAAACTCCAGCGTGCGAAACTGCTGACATTGCTCATTCTCGGCAGAGGTCAACAGATGTAACCAAGGGTCTCCCCACTTCTGAAAGAGACCTTGCGCCATCACCGGATGGAGATGCTAGGCAATGATGGCTGAGTTCATCCGCCCTGGCATCCAGGGAACCTGCCAGGTGTTTAACCGCCAGGGATATGCCCTGCTGTTCCAGCCATGTCCAGAGACGAAATGCCGCTTGACAAAAAATCCAGAACCCCACCCTGCCCTATTTCTTTCAGTAGCACATGGCGGAGGGGTTGTCCGTGAACACCTGAACCAGCTTTTCCTTGAAGGAAGGAAGAAAAGCTTTCAATGCCAAGAGAAGCGCTCGGAGCTCCAGCATGTTGATGTGGAGTCTGGATTTTGCCGGAGACCAGAGTCCTCTGATCTCCATCTCTCCCAGATGGCCACCCCATCTCAGGAGTGACGCATCTGTCACTACTATGTGACCTGGTTTGGGAAGGGAGAGAGGCCCGCTTCTGACCCCATCGCAGTTGGTTAGCCAACACTGCAGAACCTGTGCAATTCCCTCCGAGATCTTGACCATGTCGGAGAGATTCCTCTGATCCTGCGCCCACTGAAACGTCAGGTCCCACCTCAGAGCCCATATATGCCATCTGGCATGTGTCACTAGCAGGTTGCAGGAGGCCATGAGGCCCAGCAGCCTCAGAGTCAGTCTCCCCGAAATCCAGGATAGAGGGTGAAACATTGTTATCATAGCCTGAATATCCTGGACTCGCTGCTCAGGAGGATAGGCCCAAAACTGCATTGTGTTCAGAAATGCTCCAATGAAAGGGAGCGTCAGAGAGGGAGTCAGGTGTGACTTTGGCATGTTGATAGTGAACCCCAGCGAAAGCAGGAGAGTCATCATAGTCTGGAGGTGGGAGAGGACAGTCTGGGTCGAGCTTGCCTTCAACAGCCAGTGGGAAGGCAGAACGGGAATGTGAAAATAGACATCTTGCAAGTCCAATGCTACCATCCAGTCTCCGGGGTGTAAGGCAGACCAGACCTGAGCCAGAGTGAGCATTCTGAACTTTTCCTTTTTGAGGAAGTAGTTGAGGGCTCGCAGATCTAGAACAGGACGAAGGCCCTTGTCCTTTTTTGGGATGAGAAAGTAGCAGGAATAGCAACCACAGCCTACTTCTGGTGCCGGAACCCTCTCTATGGCTCCCTTGGGCTCCAAGAGTGTCCTGACTTCCTCCTGAAGCAAGTTCAGGGAGTCTTCCGTCGGCCGTTCGGAAGTCGGAGGCATGGAGGGGGGGGGGGTAGTCTTGAAGGGGAGGGAGTAGCCCCTTCGGACTATCTGAAGAACTCACTTGTCCGATGTGATGTTTTGCAAGTGGTGGATATGATAGCTGATCCTGGCACCAACCAGCCACCCATGATCTTGAAGGGCCGAACTAGGAAGATTTAGAGGCTGCAGGGGGAGGAGTGGACAGAGTGGACCTTTGGCCGCCTGACCCACGGGGGTCGAAAGGAACAGCGGCCACGGCCACGCAGAGGTTGCTGAACATGCACGGTCTTGCGACTGGGATATGGCTGGCACGGCTGAAAGCCCCTTTCGTGACCACAAAAGGGGCGAAAAGCAGACGGGGACGGGTGGGCACGGAGAGGCCTAAGGACTTGGCTGTAGCCCGCGAGTCCTTAAAGTGCTCCAGAGCCATGCCTGCCTGGTCCCTGAAGAGACAGGTGCCATCAAAAGCCATGTCCATGGCATTAAGGCGTCATGCCTCACCTGTGTTTGGCCCTCCCCCAGAGCATGGACCAAGTACTTGTAAACATCCTCTCACCCCATTTTAGAAACTTCTCGTTTTCTTTGTCTTGGAGCACTCCATACAGTGCTTGTGTTTTCAGTTCACTCACTCCGTCCTAGAGCGCTTTACGTGAGCGCCAGCTACTTTACACAAGGACACATTCATTTTTGTAGGAGCAGGGAGTTTAAGTGATTTGCCCAAGATCACAAGATGTTGTGCCGAATGAACCCGGTTTCCAGCTCCATAATTGGCAGCTCTGGCCGAAACGCCACATCCTCTCCTCCTATCCTGAAGCTCCGACTGCAAGGGCTCTTCGCACTTTTTTAAAAACGTTAAAAAACTAACACTTATAATGTGTTGTATTAATATCAAAGTTTCCACTTGTTAAATAAATACACTCTTCGTGTATTTTATGAACCCTATCATATTTTACATGAAGTGCGTTGCATGATCTACATTGCAATCACTTTCAGAGCTTTGCGCGGGCTGTTTGCTCGCCCATCTCTGACCATGGTAGCTACAGCTCCCGCTGTTAAGAGCCCCTATCACCACAGTAACTGGTCTTAGCCGGGCCAATAGAAGGCGCGGGCAGCGGCATACCGGACATCTGTTTCTCCATTGGGCACGGCAGTGCAAGCGTGATCCGGAGTGATTAGCCACTGGATCTAAAGTCAGGACCTAGGAGTTGGGTTTTGGCAAGAATCATTAACTGCAACACTGAGCAATTATAATGCAAGAGTTTGTGGAATTCTTTTCCCTCTGGATATATTTACCATCAGCAGGCAGCGATGGCACTGGCTGGAATGCCTATTATATGGGTTGATGGCATTTGATATGAGCCATTTTTATTGTTTTGACTTCCGAAATCAACTGGATTATGTGATGTATCAAGTGTTGATACTGAGCTGGTTAATCTTAGCCATCACCTACCCTAGATGGGCTGCTCTAAGGGTTGCCAAGCAACGCCTGGACCTGTCTATTGAAACTTGACACCCTCTGAAGTTTTGGGATTCGTTTGGGCTCTTGTAAAGCGACTCGGTAGCTTCAGAGCACTAAAATAAATGAGCTAATCCCGTCGCTTTGTTTATACCTGCAATTGGCCGTTTTCCCCCCAATTGTCTGAGTGTCAGCCAACTGTGGTGACACAGTTCCAGTTTTGTTTTAATAATCTACTGTATGAACTGCCATCTTTGAAACACATTTCAACCGACCCTCCAGCCGAACACGCGCCTCTTTCCTGTTGTGCCATTTTTGCTACGGGCTGAAGGCGAGAATATGCAATCAAGGATGCAGGCCATAATTGTTGTCCAGCATTCCCTGTAGAGCCAAGCTCACAATCACAACACTGACCATGAGGTTTCTATGGTGGCAAGAGGCACTGAGCCTCCCCTCAACCAGAAAGAAACCCCCACACCCTTCACAACAAAGCATTACATCAGGCTCCACCAGTACAGCTCAGCATTCTCCCCCCTTTCCAGAGCAGTGTCACAAAAGATTGAAGAGGGCAGGCACCGTCCTTGTGCAGCACACCATTCTACAACTGGTCTCGCTATTCAGCAAAACCATATGAAAGTGTGTATTGGAATTTTCAAAAAATGCTCTAGTTAAAAAGAAAACAAAAAAACAGCGACAGCAAGGAATTCCAATAGCAAGTGTACAAGATTTGGACACCTATGGTCAATTTAATAGAATTTATAGCCTTTTTAAAAGTTTTTAAACTCCATATAATTACACTCTACTCAATACTATATAAATACACCCCACATAAATACACTCTATTACACATAGCAACAATCCACATAAATACATATCACACCAAGCCACATAATTCCCCTCAACATAATTTCACTGAACCCCACACAGTTTCATGCCACACAATTCAAATCCACACATTTCCATTCTACACTACATAATTCCACAACAAACCACATTAGTCCACTCCACAACACAATTCCACTACACACCACATACATCCAATCCACAACACAGAACTCCACATCATACCACAAAATTCAATACCATACCACACAATTCCACTACACTACATGGCATTCCACAACACACAATACCACTACACATAATTATACTCCATGGCACATAATATCACTCCACATAATTCCAGTACACTATATATCACATAATTACTATCCATATAATTCCACTGCATGCCATGCCGCATAACTCCACCACATATAACTCCACTCAACACCACACAATTCCACGCCACACAATTTCACAACAAAATTCCAATTCAACCCACATAATTCCACTCCACAGCATATACATCCACTTATCTCCATAACACACGGCTAAAAAACATTGTAATTGACAACGCCAATAGCTCTCAGATTGCCGCAACCTATTGGCTAAGCCAGTGCTTGTTAGAATTTGGATCCTGGCAGCACGACCAAATTGGGGATGCAGCTGACCAAGGAGGACCATAGAGGGCCAAGCGCCATATTGAACAGAGGACACTATTTGATAGCTGCAGAAAAAGTAATTAAAAACATGGCACAAAAACATGGTAATAGATATAAACAGGATTTTTTTGCCAAGCAGTTGCGGAGGGGAAGGTAGCCACTAGCGAGCTCCTGAAGAGTCAGAAAGCAATGGTGGGAGCATTATACACTATTGTAAAGAAGCTGGAGTGGGTTGAGATGTGATGGTGGCAATGGAATCCAGGGTGGAGAAGGCAAAACTGGATGCCTGGCATCGAAGGCACTGGGACTTCAATGGAAACAAAAGTTTGGCATGTGGAGAGTGATTAGAATCCTGCAGCCGAAGAGCTTTAACATGGGACAGTATTTATAGACAGGACTGTTAAAGCACAGTTATCACTAGAGGGGAAATAAGAAGCTCTGGACAATGCAAGTGGAGCAGCCTACATTTGGGTATTGGGCTTTTTACCTTGATGCTGGATAGGACACTACAGTGGTACTGCGGACATCTGACTCCCCAGACTATGCTTACTCCTACAGTGAAGAGTATGTATTGTCTGCCTTTGAAACATACTAAAAGAGGGGGACACCAATTGAATATAAGTTAGATGCTCCTTTGAAGCTATCAAGTGGCAGAACCACTCTTTCTTTAAAATTTGAAACATGCACAGCAAACTCCTCTTTTGGTGGAACAATCGTGGTGGTTTCGGAAGACTCAGAGTGGTAAGAACCAGTCTTGAAGAGGGCAGCAACCTTGAAACAGAAGCTGAACTGACAGTGCAAACTAGAAATGAAGATAGGAACCTTGTGGCAAATGCTCACACCATGGTAACCAGCAAAACTGAGGGAGCACCATGGAGAAAAGCCATTTCTATTCACAGATCAGGAGGAGGCAGACGCCTCCCTGGAAAAACAGAGGGTCTTTCCTCTGCCGAAGGTCATAAGTCCTATGAAAGAGTAGAAAATTGGTATTTCCTACAGTGGGGCTCGATGTACAAGCTTGAGCATTGGTATTTTGATTTCTCTGTATGGTATTCTCTGGTGATCATCTTTTCCCTTCCTTTACCACACCCATCTACCCAACCCATTCCTCATTTCACATAGTCAATAGAGAATCAGCAATCTACGTTGTGATTCATCATTGTGAATCTAAAGCAAAAACGGGGTATGCCAACAGAGTTTACAGAAGACTGTTGGCTTAAAAATTGCATGTTGCTAGGAAATATAGGATACTGTTTAATGGAAGGCAGACCTTTATTGTTTAAATCAATAAAAGTATGGAAACCTAAAAAAGTTCTTGTTACAGTGATCATCAATCTCGTTTCTCGGTAACAAAGAAACAGCTGAGTCCCAGACTAGTGTGTGTAATGCCGTTTGGAAGTCAAAGTAATGATCTCAAGAAAAAAATTAGAAAGTAACTGGCATTTGTTGAATTCAGGAGATGTATGTATTGATGAACAAGTGTTTTTGCTTAAGAGAGTGACAACTTATGTGATCTGTTAGTAAAATCTTAAGTGGCCCTGTAAATAGCACTGCTATTGCTGAATGTTCGATAAGTTGTCCTATAAGGGGGCATTTCTAGGTGGACATTGTGATGCCTGTGGTACTATTGGTAATCTGAAAATATTTTCTGCAAATGAAAATAAATGGACATTATACACACATACATCTTTCAGTATTAAGAATGTAATTTACTCTATAGAATGTCCATGTGGATTGTACTATATATGAAAGTCGGTATAACTTTTTTTTTAACGTAGCACTGTTTCTTTTAAGGGAAATGGGCTGCACTAAAAAAAAGTTTCACTTTATTTAAAAGTGATAACAAACATGATGGTCTGATGACACTAGCAGGCCACCGTCCCTGTGATGGCCAATTTGCAACCTACCTTATTAATATTCATGAGGTAGGTCGGATTGCAACCCAATCTAAGCCAGAATTTTACAAACCGACCTATTACTACATAAATCAGTTTGTAAAATTCGGTAGAAATCACAAATTGCAACTAGTTTTTTGGTACTAGTATTTAGTATATCTGGCAGTGGCCTATGTAGCAATATACACTCTGATAAGTATTGTGCAACTGTTCCGACGTGTAGATTTCCAATAGCCTGACACCCAGGACATATTGTTTAGGGCCGAGGATAAGTTTTCACAGTTATTTTATCCACTGGACAGGTAGACCCAAAACCCCTGCAGGACGGACTCTTTGGCTGCCAATTTACAGTGTGCAATGTGGTTGTGGGAAAGAGGATTGTCTGCTGCTACAGGAAGATATGCCGCTACATGTATTTGCGGTGCTTAATTTGAATTAAAAAAAAATAAGTGCAAGTGCCTAACAAAGACTCCGAAACCCATGGCCCAGACTGCTTAATCACAGAGTTGCCAAATATCAAGGCTGCATAGTCTTGATTCCACTTCATGCCTCTTTCATTCACTCTTTATTTTACGCCTGCATGTTCTTTTTCTTACCTACTTTCTCCCTTTGTTACAGTATTTCTGTCTTTATTTTCCTCCTTTTGTCCCCTTTTTGTGTTTTTCTCTCTTACTCTGCAAGGTTTACGAGGAAAAATAAGTGCTAGACCCCAAAAATGAGTGCCGGTGAGCCCCACCTGCAACCACCGGCTTAAATTAAGCGCAGTGTATATGTTCAAATTTAATATATGGATGGCTCACTAATGGAAAGCCTTTTAGGGTGGAAGCTATAAGAAAAAGCCATGAGATGTAAGACCAGCTTGCTTTACTGATAGAGATTCTGATGTCAAAACATGTACATATATTTGCAGCGGCAGCACCTCCATTAGGGCGGAGGAGCGCCGCCCCCCCTGCCACCACCCTCAAATAAAATGATTAATAAAACAGGTTTTAAACCTGTTTTATTATCGTTTTATTTTAATCCCCTGGACCCGTTCCCAGGACTCTAACGAGTCTTGGGTGCAGGTCCAGGGGGATGACACTGCTGGTGGGGACCAGAAGTGTCATCCCCCTGGACCCGCCCCCAAGACTCGTTAGAGTCCTGGGAACGGGTCCAGGGGATTAAAATAGGTTCAGAAATTCACAGGTTTACAGAAGTAGGACACAACGCATATTTCTAGCAAAGGTTTGTGAATTTCAATTTGGCATGAACAATTATAGGCCATACATTTGCGTAGCAAGTGCAAATTCACTTAAAACGATTTTTTCTTTTTTTCTCCAGCAGGAAAATATTTTCCCGCATGTCGAAATGTCTTTCCCTACATCAGTACTGTAATTCTGGGGGTGGGGGTCCCTTGCCACCCTGGAAAAATGGTTAGCACATTTTTAACCTTTTCTAGGCTGGTAATGGTTTAGAGGGGAGTTGGTGAATGTCTTTAAACATGTAAATTTGTGGGTGTGCCCAAACTCACAGGGCATTCGAGCCCTGGAATTTCTATTTCCCACCTGCCTCCAGCCCCCTTGAGTAGATTTGCTCACAAGTGAGTACATCTTTTTAGGAGTGCAAAAGCAATCTCTACATGTGTAAGCCACATTCACATGCGCAAATAGCTATAAGCTCATAACATTTTGAGTCTGACAAAACCTTGCAGAGTTCATCTACTTGTACAATGTAAACTTGCAGAGTTCATCTACTTGTACAATGTAAAGCATGCATTGATCTAGTGCTTGGTATGTGCTCACAGCTACAGAAAACAAGGGAGCCAAGGCTCAGTGAGATGAAGTGATCTGATTCTCTGTCATGACCTGAGGCGACGGTTAGGCTGTACTTTCTTCCCTTTATTTTTCTCCAGCAGCCCTATAAGCATGTAGGCAATCAGAAAAAAATAACTTTCCTATAAGCAGTAGGGAAAGTAACAACATGAAAAAACCAATCATGAGGCAGTCTTTGTCACTCCCAAGTATCTGTAACTTCCTGTGCCCCCTTTTCTTAGCTATTCCAGCAGCATTCAGGTAAGTCTCATGATCAATCAATCAATTAGGGGTTTGTAAAGCGCGCTACTCACCCGTGAGGGTCTCCAGGCGCTGGGGAGGGGGGTAGGGCGGCTGTACACTTTGCTTGGCATTATATTGCCATTATATTGTATGTCAATGTTTTGCTATTTTAATTTTGGGACTTACAATCCTTTTATCCACAGCACAGGTCCCACTGGAATGCATTCTCGCTCCTTACGCGACCCAACAGTAATTATTTTAAAGTGTCCATCTGTCACAGAGTGGTCCTCTGACCACATGAGGACACATGGCCAATGCAGCACTCCTCCAGGGAAGATGCGTACTCTGTTATCTCTGGTCAGCACGCAAGTGAAGCACTTCCGTGTTCTAATGCTTGGTATCAGCACGTCTGACTGGGGATCTCTCTTTAAGCCCGCCGCCCCAAATGAGTATGTACTTGAAGCAAGCACAACCTTAAAAATTTAAGGGACATCGACCCAGGCTCTGTTTTCCCTAACAGACTAACACTGGAATGTCAGGGTGTCCCTACGGCCTAAACCCACATATTCAGCCAGTGTTTCGCTATATTCGGTGGCCAATCTAAGAACGATATATACTGAGTAATCATGCAACAGTCTATGACATCCTCCTTGGAGGAAGCATCCATGGCGTTCCTTCCTTGGAGCGATGAATTCACAGAGGCTGTGATCGCATCTCTTCACAAAGCAGTCCCTACAGCCTTAGTTCCTACTGAGAAGAAACGTATATACCTGACACGCAGTTACCCTGAACTCCTCCTTGATTGTGAAGAAACATTTAGGCCACCACTGGTCACAGACCCTCAAGGGCCTGTAAGCTGCATACCCTCCAATCTAAGGAATAAGTGAAAACATGAACAGGGTATTGACCTTAATGCATTCCACAGGTTAAAGAGCCTTTCTAGACATGGGCTGGCATATGGGGACCCCTCCCCTGCCAATGATCCTTCTGGGACCTCCCTCCCGATAAGTGAGGGACCGCAGACCCTCACGATGAGGATGACTCCCTTGGAGAGTCTGATGATGATACAGGTCCCTGTAACCCATGGTCCAGAGTGCAAGGTCCCTGTAACCCATGGTCCACAGTGCAGAGTAGCTCTCATCCATGAAATCAAGACCAGAATGGCCACCTATGGCAAGTACGTGTGGGACCCAAGAAGGGCACAGAACGCTCCTGGTGCTCATCCTAGGATAATCCCGTAAACTTGGCAGGACCTTCAACAAAAACATTAACTATGGTGGAGGAAGCCAAACAGTCTGGATCCTTAATATCCCACGATCTCCTTGCTGGCTGGGCCCAACGGGCAGTCATTTTTCTGCGAAATGCCAACTAAGTCATTTCTATGGAGATCACTTCTAATAAAAGTAGACCCCAATTTGGGAGACCTGGCTCCCTCTGAGGCAGGAGCGGTGGCACAAAGGTGTCTCATTGGAGATCCTTTTATCAAGGAACTAGGGAAGTTTGTATCCACTTTTACTTCCCTTGACAAGGCCCAAGCTTCCATAAAGAGAATCTTTACTCCCCAAAGTTTTCTTTTTGGGCCAGACATTGTAGAAGGCACTGGCCGGCAGCTTCGCATCCCAAGCCGCAGGCAAAGTACAAGGAGCCAAATGCAGTCAATGGCAGGGCCAGTCCAGGTTCTGAGGGTTCTTCCCCTCTAGAGGCACACCAAGACACAAGGGTCCGAGCGGAGGCTATCACGGCAACAGCACCCAAGGGAACTTTAACATTTAATGTTTCCCCTTCTTCCCAACTAAAAGTAGGGGGGGGCTGGCTCAATTCGTACACAACTGGTGCACCCTCACCTCATACGTGTGGGTCATTCAACCCATACAGGGTTTCCATATTGAGTTCTACGGACCCCTATATCAAGAACACCAACCACGTCCAATCACCTTCTCTCACCGAGACTGTTACCTGATAGTCAAGGGGGTGACAGAACTTCTATTGAAAAACGTAACTCATAAGATGTCACTATATTCCAGGGATTTTGTCAGCAATCTCTTAATCGAAAAGGAGGACAGGGGTCATCATCCTGTCAAAAATCTCAAGCAGTTCAACAAATGATTTATATTTTGCAACTTCAGGATGGAGGAAATTCACTTCCTAAGGGGCATCCTCAGACAATAATATTAGATGGTAAATCTAGACCTGAGGGACACCTACCTCACGAGTCCTACTATCTTCCCGCCTCTTCACAAGTTCCTACAATTCAACTTGGCATACGAGTTCACTATGCTCCCATTGAACTTTTGCTCAGCACTGTGGTGCTTTACAAAAGTATTAAAACCAGCAAGGGAATACCTCAGGGCTAGGGTCATGCGCATTAATGTATACCTGGATGACATCCTAATCCTGGATCAAAGTCCGGAGAACCTTGGTGGACTCTACAAACAATGGTGACTCTTCTTGAGAACTTGGGTTTCATCATCGATTAAGGAAAATCGCTTCTGGTGACAACACAGAGCATAACGTTCCTTGTGTTTGTTATAGATTCCAAGGAATCTATCCTCAACCTCCCCTTAAAGATAGCAAAAATAAAACAAAAACTGTGCAAGGCTCTGTCCAGACCTCAAACATCCTTGCACAAGTTTGCTTGTTTGGTGGGTCTTCCTTTGGCCTCAATTTACAACATTTGTACAGGCCCTCTGCACTATAGAGCTCTACAAAGACTGACAGTATATTACATCCAGAGAGATCTCACATACTTAGAGACAATCTCTCTTTCGGAGGCGGCCAAGGTGGAGATACAATGGTGGCTCTTTCACATGGATGTGTGGAACGGGAGAGCGATCTTCAGATCCAAACCAGATAAGTTATAAATCAGGACCCAGTAGAAGCAGGTGGGGGCCAGATGTGGTGAATCATCCACAGAAGGAAAATGGTCAGAGGAACAGTTGAAACTATACATCAACTGCCTGGAACGTCTAGTGGGATTCTTCACAGTTCAGTGTTGAACCAAACACAGACTACATTACTGCATCCTGCTGAAGATGGATGAGATCTCAGTGGTACGGTATATCTACCACCTGGTATAACCAAGGTCCAATGCTTTAATGGACCTGTCTACAAACTTCTGGCATTTCTTCCTAAACAACAAGATCTCTGTGATGGCAGGATAGCTCCTGGGTGTATCGAACAATGTGCCGATTGGCAATCCCGGAAATTCCAAAGATGTGAGTCTCTGGATACAGTGTGTGGAAGTATTCAGGAAAATAGAGACCAGGTGGCATTCCCGTCTCAGTGGACCTACTTCCATCACAACTGGATCAACAGCTACAGGGATATTTCAGTTGGAAACCAGATCTGGGAGCAGCGGTGATGGACACATTACAACAGAACTGGAGTAAGGAATCTGAATACACATTTCCCTCATTCTCAGTGACAGCAAGACTGTCAGGACAAGTGCGGAGAAAGGAAGCGGACTTTGTCCTGGTAACACCAACAAGGAGATTGCAAGTCTGCAATCTGGTATCCTCACCGATTAGTAGATGAGGGCACTCTACATCTTATGGCATGGATGACAGGGAACACTGGAAAATCCCAAGATTTTCAAGACAGGCTGACCGACGTATCAGCAAAACATGGGTCGAAGGGACAGTCAAACATTACAAATCCATGTGCATGGAAGGGTTGGTGCTTGCAGAGACATCTGGATCTCTTGGGGTCAGACATTGTCTATATTCTGAATTTTCTATCATTTCTACCTTCGGAAAGGATGGCTTACAGATCAGTAAACACCTTGCTCTTCCTTATTTCTGCAGACCACATTCCTATTGATGACTCACCAGTTATGGAACACCCTCTAGTAAGGAAACCTTTAAGGGGACTAGGACTTTCCCTTCCTCCACAATCGAGATATTCCTTACTCTGTGATGCCAACAAGGTCCTAAAATTGTTCCTGTCCTGCAAAGCAACAGATGTCTGCCTGTATTTAATGATACCCCTAAACTCTGTGTGGTAAGGTGCGTTAAGGCATACAAGAGCATGACGGGATGCACTGCACTCCAGGTGAAAGGCAATTCCTGATCTCCTTTAAGTAACTACATAATGCAGTGTCCTCCCCTACCATTGCAAGGTGTGTACACTGGGTCATGCAGGAAGCATGGATATATTGTAAACAATTCAGGACCCACTCTTCCAGAGGAGCTAAGGCCTAAAAAGCTTTTTCTTGGGAGTGCGGTAGGAGGATATTTTCAGTGTAGCTGACTTTCAGATTCCACCTTTAAGAGATTCTACTTAAAACCAGTCACGGATGGGGGGCCGCTAGAGGGCGCGCTGTGAGATGGCCGCACGATAGTGCAGCTCCGCTGGCCGGGATCATTATCGGCTGAAAAAATGCGCTGAGGGAGTCTATGCTGACGAGAAAAACATGAAATAAGACATCGGAACATCGGCACCATCAAATACAGTGAGCGGTGATTACTTTTGCTGCACCAATCCGCTGTAAACTCCACCCGACAGCAGCGCGCTCTGAAGCCGGAGCTCAAAACAAAATGGCGGCAGGAGGCGGAAACTAGGAAGCGGAGTTGTACACTACCGCATCCCGGCACCCCTGCATGGCAGATTCAAGTGGGCTCTTTTTCAGGCAATTGCTGCCTCATCTGATTGCCGATTGCCAGAATGGCGCGACCCATGCCTGGGATCATACAGCCGAATTGGAGGTGAGGAAGGGTGCGAGAGTGCGCAACAGGAAAGGCACGTAGTGGCATGAGGCAACACCTAAGTTTGGGAGGTAGACCGGTCTCCGCAGACACCACGCTGCATCAGGGCTGAAAGATATGCGATATATGCGCTGAAAGCGGAGAACACCATTGTCGGGCACAAAGTTGAAAACTTTATTTAAAAACGACATACTCCGCAACCGGGGCTTTCACAAAATGGCGGCATGCTCTGGGTGCGGAACTCCGAAGGCGGTTTAAAATGGGTGTGAGCATACTGGTGCAGTGGACCAAGATGGGCTCTATATCAGATAAGTCGCTACACAATCCACACATAAATCATCCGACTGCGGTAACCACTACCCACAACAGAATTAACAGATCGGGAGTGAGACAGGGCATGAGAAAGCAAAGCTTGGACAGAAAACAGTGATGTGATAGACGCCTGCTACTAGGACCGAGTCTGGTCTCTGAAATGAACACACGTTGATATTGCCGCTAGACACACGCCTCATCGACGAGAGGTGCCCACAAGTGCATCGAGGTTACCTTGCCCCCAACGACAACAGCTACATTCAGGCAAGTGCTGCAAGTGTTATGGCTATGGAGAGTTGCTAGCAAGCGCAAAGTGTAATTTCCCCTTCTGTCGTGTGGAGGCTTACCGACTACTCTGCAGGAGAAGGAGGAGTGCAGTTACCGTTCTCTGCCCTGAGGCCCCTGCGGCTTGCTGTACATTTGCTGGCCAAATAACTCACGCTGCTGCGAGAGGCGCCATAACGGGGATCCCGAAGTGGGAGCAAGATCGGACTGCAATAAAAAGCCCAATTGGCAGCAACAGGCTGAACTGCAAGTTGGTATCAGTGGCGCTGGGGACATTTGAAAATGTTTATGCATGACAGCATTGGGGTGACCTCCCATATTACGCAGTGGACCCCCACCATCACACGTGCGAAAAACTTGACACACCTCTAGCAAAGTCATACAGCCTACCGATCCTATGGCAGGGCATCGATCATCCCCTTACCCCACTGAGGTACGGCACGCACCGGAGTAAAACTGCACCAGTGTTCATTGTCCCTAGACGCATTGTGACACATCATCAAAAGAATGGGAAAAACGGATAAGCAACAGCCGAAAATATCCTTTGACGCCCGCCGCACACCTAAGACGACACTAGCACACTCAGACACCGAGCTAGATACGGAACAAGGCAGGAGTTCAAATATGGAGTCCGCGCTACTTGCTATTCAACAAAGCCTGCAGGCCATAGATGGCAAAATCGACTCCCTAACTCTGCGAGTTGACAGTATGGCTGCAAAATTGGATAAACAAGGGGAATGCTTGGACGCCGCAGATTTGCGAATATCTGCAGTGGAAGATGAGTCGAGCGCCACAACCAAAAAGTGCAATGACATGGACAAACTGTTGGAGATAATAAAAAACAAGAATGAAGACTTAGAAGCGAGATCTCGCCGGAACAATATAAGAATTATGGGAATTCCGGAAAGCGCAAACACCGGACGCTTAGAAACCTTTGTCGGAGAAAGGTTGTGCGAAGTCTTCGGGGCGGACAGCTTCTCCCCTGTACTTATAATTGGGAGAGCACACAGATCGCTTGCACCCAAGCCACCACCGGGAGCCCCACCTAGGTCAATAATATCCTGCATACTAAACTACAGGGATAGAGACACGATTCTGCGGCTGGCGCGAGAGAAACAACAAATCATCTATCAAAACTACAACATCTCTTTCTATCCAGACTTCACGCTAGCGGTCCAAACAGCGCGTAAAGAATTTGATCCTGCGAAGAAAAAGCTGAAAGATATGGGAATAATGTATGCAATGCTCTATCCTGCACGGTTGCGGATCACGCATGAGGGACAGACAAAGATACTCTCCACGCCAAAAGCAGCGCAGGACTATATAAAGCATATAGCCACCAAAAGGAAAACTGCGGAGCGTACACTATCCTCATCGCAAAAGGATGGTGGAAGTGGGTAACCTGTTGCAATCATCGCGTTTAATGGTAAGACAATGCTGTTATAGACAAGTGACTAGCAGAAACGAGGAGATATCCCCCTCAGGACCCCCTAAGGTAGGCCAAATACCATAGAAATATGTATGGGCTGTACTACGCATGATGCACGGACATTAGGACATTGAATGCAGCCCCGTGCATAGACTATCTAATAACATGACCCTTTACTGTAGTGATGCAAGCCGCAGCAGAATTAGTATTGTCACCCACTAAGAGTACCTTCAATATGTATCAATGTATATACCCCTGTAGGTAGGGGGAGACATACAACACAGTAGTCGTTCTGCAACTGACACAGTGTAATTGTTGAACTGTTGACATGTGCGCAATATACTGCAATTATGTGAAAGTGCCTTAAATATGCAACTAACATAGACGTCATCTATTTTAATGTTTATTCCGGCCGCATCTGCCTTTGCGGATTAATGTTCGGGCACCTAGCGGCCCCCCAGTGGGTACTACCCGGCACAGTTGAAATGTTACATATGTTGTTTGATGGGACATGTCTTTGGCGTGATTGGGACGCTGAAGTGGGTGGGGGGTTTGAGGAACCGTTTATGTTCTCAGGTACCAGTACTCAATGTACACTGAAATGTATCACGCAAAGATATTCTCTACATTGGTAGACCAGCTATAGACAAACCATACAAGTTTTAAGTATCTTGGAGAGCACATCCTATACATCATAACTACACTGTCCATCTAGGCATGGATGATAAACAGGTATCTTCAGCAATCCGGCTATTAACCTGGAATGTTCGGGGCCTAAACAACCCCAAGAAAATTAGGCAGGTGTTCACATATCTAGACAGACATCACATTGACAAGCTATGCTACAAGAAACGCACCTGGCGAAAGCCGACAAATGCACTCTAGGTGGAAAATGGGCTGAAACAATAGTCACATCATCATACTCAACTTACTCTAGAGGTGACATAACGCTGATTAAAAAAGGGACTCAATTTGTAGTAGATCAAACTATTACAGATGACCAAGGTAGGCAAATAATAATTACTGGTCAACTCCGTGGCACTCGAGTGGGCCTTGTAAATGTATAGGGCCCAAATGTAGATGATCCGGATTTCTTTATGAATATCTGGAGGAAAATGCGTGAATTGCCGGACATGGAAATATTATGGGGTGGAGATCTAAATATTTCGCTCAATGAAACACAGGACAGATCGGGAACAACTAAAGAACCTCATAAACGAGCAGTCAAGGTAGTGAAAGATGGGATGGCTGAATTCCAAATGTTAGACATATGGCGCATGCGAAATCCGAACCTCGCAGAGAGCACACATACATCCACGGTTCATAACAGCTGGTCGCGTATAGATTACTGGTTGACAACAGAGGGAGCCAGTACGTGGACACCCAGAAATACAGCATCTCCCGAAAAAACTATCAGATCACAAACCGGTACTGCTCTCAATAGACCTCCCCAATTATATACCTCCACCCTACATTTGGCGTTTCAATGCAAAAGCACTATTAGATCCAATTTATAATAACACGATCAGAACTGCAATAGAAGAGTATTTTCTCCTGAATAAAAATTCGGTAGATGACAAGTTTGTTGTGGGAAGCATTTAAAGCCACTATACGCAGCACATGTATAAGTACACATGCAGGGATACTGCATGATATCCGCACTCAGCTAACTAGGTGTGAGGATAAACTTCGACAATTAGAAAAGGAATATGAGAACACACACAACACTGCTATATTGGGAGACATCAAGGAAGTATTAACTGAATATCAGACGTATGCAGAAAATGAGATGAAGTATACAAGCGCAGACAGACAGCTAGGATGTATGGCGAGGGAGGCAGATCAGGTAGGATATTGGCACAAAAAATATGCCATGCACGCACAGCATATAACGTGATTAAAATTTAGGATACACAGGGTACACTGCATTACGACACTGCAGGCATACTAGAGGCCTTCATGGCAACATACGGTGAACTTTATGCGTCACGTAACACAGCCACGGAACAAGAAGTCCTAAACTACCTAGAAGATATAGCAATAGCATGGCTATCTGCTAACCAAAGAATATTTAGCACAACCCATCACAATAGAGGATGTGAAGGAGGCCATTAAAACACTGCCTAATGGAAAAGCCCCTGGACCAGATGGGTTTACGGGATCATTTTACAAAGAGTATGCAGAACTACTTAGCCCCTATATAGTAGAAATGTTTGGAGATTCCCATGACAAACGTACACTTCCACCTACCCTCCGGGAAGCATTAATAATAGCCCTGCTAAAACCAGACAAAGACCCAGAAATCTGTGAATCCTACAGACCGTTGTCCTTAATCAATACGGGCACAACATTTTTAGCCAAAATAATAGCTACAAGACTCCAGCCATTAATGAAAATATTGTATTGCCAGATCAATCTGGATTCATACCTAACAGATCTACGGCACACAACATACGCACCCTATTTGCACTCTCCCATCAATTTAATCCAGAACTGGAAGCGGCAGCAGTACTATTGGACGCTGCTAAAGTGTTCGATTCGGTTGAATGGACCTATCTGTTCACGGTGCTGTGGAAAATGGGGTTATCCCCGAGCCTACTGATTTGGATTAAAATCCTATATACACAGCCTGTAGCGCGTATAAAAGTCAATAAGCATGTCTCGGATACAATACATATACAGCTAGGAACAAGACAGGGGTGTCCACTATCTCCCTTATTGTTCGCCATCGCACTGGAGCCATTGGCGTGCAAGATTAGGCAACAGCACGCGGCCACAGCATTGAAATTTATTCAACGCCCCATAAACATATCATTATATGCGGATGATATGGTGTTATATGTACGAGAACCCCGAGTTAACCTATCTCCATTACTGCGGGAATACATTAAATTTGGCAGACAATCTGACCTCCAAATTAACTGGAGTAAATCCACGATAATTCCATTAACGGACATAACCGCACCACACCCAGTAGAATTTCCCCTAGAGAGGCAAACAGACCCTATCAAATATCTTGGAATATGGTATCATAGAAACCCTGAGACGGTCATTACAGAGAATTATGGGAAAGCGTTAGTTAAAATAGAAGAACAAAACGAACGCTGGATACACTTACCATTGTCGTTGGCAGACAGAATGGCCATTGTTAAAATGGTTATACTTCCAAAATTTCTTTATCTATTTAACAACATCCCAATACCACAACCGCCACCGGTCTTTAAAAGACTGACTGCAAACATCACGCGGCTTATATGGGCGGGGAAGCAAGCACGCATAGAATTGCGAACATTAACATTACCATATGCGAAAGGAGGGTTCGCAGTACCGGATTTTCTACTTTATTATCTGTCTGCACAAGCGCAATATGCGCACCATTGGTACCACAAATTCGATATTTGCCACATATAGCAGTAGAAGATGGAGATGCTCATCCCATCTCACTCCGAAACATACTGCCGCACCAACGCACGCACAAAACTAAGGATGAAATCAATACTATCAGAACCACTAATTTGGCATGGCAACGCATGGGGAAACTAGCACATAAGCTGCCACTGTATGCACCGGCATTGCCCTTGCAGCAACACCCCTCTATCTCTGTGGCACAAGACGGAGATGGTATGGCAATGTTGCAACAGGTCGGTATAGATACAATGGGTGATTTATATAACAACGGAATGTTTATTGACCAAAATGACCTAAGTTATATAAGCAATCAAACGCTGCTTTTTAAATTTGCATATCACAGATTGAAGGGAGCGATTAAAAATCATTATCCCACCTATCCAGCTGAGCCACCAACTTTGTCGGCCTTACAAATGATCATAACCAACCCAAACAATGCCCATATGGTAACCAAATTATACAAACTATTGCAAGAAGATGTAGCAGAAAACACTGATAAGGCTCGAGGGCGGTGGAATGCTCAGCTTGAGTCATCGTTAACTGACGAAGATTGGCATAGCTGCTGTGCACTGACAGCAATGCTTACCCCAAATGGTAACCTACGCATAATCCACTAGAAATATCTACTTCAAATCTACCATACCCCACTTAAATTACAAAAATGCGGTCTAGGGGCAGATGCAAACTGCCGTCGATGTGGGGAAGATAACGCTGATTTTATACACTTAGCATGGCACTGCCCCAAAATTAGGGAGTACTGGGAGGATGTAATAAATACATTAGGTCATATACTGGAAACTACAATTGAATGTTCAATAAAAGTTTGTTTATTGGGGCTTGAACGACATCTGCGCTCTGCGAAGTGTAAATTGTGTGCAGTGGCACTATTATTGGCAAAGCGGCAGATATCTATGCACTGGGACAGTAAACAATTCCCTAGCCGTAAACAATGGATAACGGACTTGGTGTATTGCAGAGACACACTAAAAATATATGAAGAGGAACTCCCAACAGCATCTAAGCCTAAAGAGTATTGGACATTATTAACGGACTTTCTGAGATCTAATCCGGATCTGTTACCAAATAAAGATGCATAATTAACTGTGCACTGTAGGGAAGTACAAGAACTGTAAATTGTATTGTGATTTTCATGATTGCTATGTAAGATAATCGCGTTGCGATAAGTCGTACTGTACCTGAGCTGTTTGTTTTTTGTTGTATGTGTTATATAACTATAATAAAATTTGCAATAAATTTTTTTTTTTTTTTTAAACTATTGCTCGATGGATTTCAGCTGCAATCCAGTTCTGACACTCAAAGGCTGACAAGTCACTCACAGCCAAAACCAGGGCACACTTAACTAGGGCAGTTTCCACCTCAATCACTTTGTTTGCGTGAGTGCCTCTGAAGAAAATATGTTGTGCTGCAACGTGGAAGAGTGTGCATTTATTCGCACAGCATTATTGCCTGGAATTAGCATAGCGCAGTGATGCAGCGGTTGGGCATGTTTTACTACACCTTCTATTTCAATAAGAGGAGTCTGTTTTGGTTCCATGTGGTTAATTAGGTATTAATGCAAATTTTAATGTATGATATATAATGTATATATTAATTTATTAAATCGCATATGACTGTTTTGTAACAAACAAACAAAAAAAACTGTCACGAATGTGACTGTCTTTGTGGTTAATAACTTTTAAAAGAGCCTAATCCTTGCCTCCTGTCCTGACTTAGAATGTACAATTTCCTAGCTATTGTGAAGGACAGTTTCAATTCTATTAAGGCCATGAGGCTAGAATTATCCCACCCATTGATTTTAGATAATCAGACTCCCCTGCCCATCAAGGAAATATTGGCATAAATTGAAGCCAACACCAATGAAGTGTCACGTAAACAGTTAGCATATAGCTTTCATGGTTGTCAGTGATTTATGTGTATCAACAATGAGTGGCAGAAGGAACACTGAATATGAACATATGACAATAATGTGATTTGGTTTGGAATTGTTGGTTACATTTAATGTTTTTACAATGGTTCATGACCTGGAATGTATGAATTTCACAGAAAATGATCTTAATACAATTAGCCTTTTCTTTTTTACAGGGAATGATAACACTAATTCTATACAACAATGTGTGAGAACCCAGGAACAATTTGTTTGTACTTCTGGATCGACCAGATATCCTAAAGGGTTATTTAAATAATAGGAGAAGATAACTCACCCACCAAATGGTGGCATGCTTTGTCAGTAGTGTCTTCCCTCATCCAGGTAGGTATATATCATTCGAAAGGGCTCAACCAAGAAGTGGGAGCTCATAAAAGATATTATTCTGGGCCAATGCAAGGATCCAGTCAAAGTAAAAATGATTATATGTATACCCAGGATATTTGCGTTTTTGTTTTCTCCTTAGGAGTACCTATATCATGTTTGAAAACCAAAATTGAGATGTTCAATGAAAGGACAATGATTTCAACATCCTATACTGACAACATGTTTCAGCCAAAAACAATTTTGCCCAAATGGTTCACTCAGCTTTCATCAGGGCTTTTGTACCATCCCTTCCTAATTGAAGAATAGTGTTTTAAGAGAGAAGATGTAAGGTGCTCCTACCAGACAATATTGTGATAGCAAACCTGCAGTGTAAAATAAAATAGAAGCAACAGATTAATCTTGTTTCAAGAAAGAAGATGAGAAATCCCAGCTGTGGGAAACTCAAACACCCTCAATGGTAATCACTGCACGCCAAAACAATTTCACTCGCTTTTGAGAACCCTTTACCCCCACTTACATGTATGTGTATACTGCACACCTTCAAAAGGCAGAACGCTCTTCCCATCTTTACAGGATCCTCACAATGTGAACTATATATATATATTTTTTTTTTATGCTTTTCTATCAAAGTCTTTAAGCATAGGATTAGCGCAGACATTTGAGGTGAGCAGATTTAGAGTGTTGCTGGAGTTGAGAGTGCTCTATACTGGAGCTGCTTTCCACCTAAACTTGAGAACTACCCAGAGTTCTCTGCTTCTTTTTTGCATAATTTATGTGTCACTCTATGCCTGAAAGGCTATTTTTTTCACTTATACTGGGTGCTCCCTTGTGTCTCGGCAAAGCTATTTATTTATTTGGAACATTTATTGAGCGCACGGCTACCTTCAACGGAGGTGTCCCATCGCTAAGGCTGCAGAATAGCGCATTCGGCACAGGACAAAGGGCTAAGTGTGGTCGAACAACCAGGTCTTGAAAACTTTCCTGAAAGCTGATTCTGGTTCCGTTTTGCGGATATGTAAGGGCATGGTATTCCAGAGCTTCACGGTTCTAACCGCAAAGGCTCTGCCGCCTATCCTGGCCTTAAGAAAGCGGGAAGTTGTGAGCAGATTCAATTGGTTGGATCTCAGGACCCAGTCGTGTTGGTAGCTTTGCAATCTGAGTCTCAGAAATGTCGGGCCCCGACCCATGGTGGCACTGTATGCCATGGTGAGTGCCTTAAATTCAATTCTTCTGCTGACGGGCAGCCAGTGAAGATTTCGCAGGTGGGGAGAGATGGAATGACGGAAAGGCACCTTGCAGATCAATCTAGCCGCAGCATTCTGAACCATTTGTAATCTGCAGATCAAATATGCTGGGAGACCTAAGTAGAGGCTGTTAGAGTAGTCCAGGCAAGATGTAACCAAGGCATGAACTACAGTCCGCCTACAATCCAGCGGGAGAAAGTGGAGGAATTTCCTCAGGGTACGCAGTTTCCAGAAGCATATGGAGGAGACCTGACTGATCTGGGCCTTACAGGAGAGAGCATTGTCGAATTGAACCCCAGAGTCCTTACCGCCTCCACTGGAACAGGAGGGGGATTCAGTTCTGGCGGCCACCAAAGCATGGAGGGAGGTGGGACCGGTTGGTTAAAGAAGAGCACCTCAGTTTTCTCAGTGTTCAACTTTAGGCAGTTTTGAGTCATCCAATCCGAGATGTTGCTCAGGCACCGTCTAAAGTTGACAAAAGCAGCCTCCGAATGTTCTTTAAAAGAGAACATCAATTGGGTGTCATCAGCGTAGGAAATCACTTTCACTCAGAGAGTCTCAACCAAGATCGCGAGAGGGGTAAGGTATACGTTGAAGAGTATAGGGCTCAGTGCCGAACCCTGAGGGACCCAGCAAACAAGAGGCTTCCGATTGGAAACAAAGGGGCGCAAATAAACCTGTTGTGTGCGGTTCTCCAGGAAAGACCGGAGCCAGGACAGAACCGTGCCCCATACCCCCAAATGCTTAAGTCTCTCCAGGAGAATCGGATGGGCCATAGTATCGAAAGCTGCGGACAGGTCGAGCAGCACCAGCAGCGCTGCGCTGCCCTGATCTATGGTTTCGCGTACGCTCTCCGCAACTTCCAAGAACGCGGTCTCCGTACTGTATCCTGCTCTAAAGCCGGATTGAGAGTCATGGAAACAATTATTAGATTCCAAGAATTCAGAGAGTTGACTCTGAACTACCTGCTCAAGAACTTTTGCTGGTGCCGGCAGCAGAGAGATGGGTCGGAGGTTTTATGTTCTGCAGGATCGGTATCCGGCTTCTTGAGGATAGGCAGTAAGAATGCTTGTTTCCATGTCTCTGGATATATACCTGACTTCAGAGAAGAGTTCCAAATTAGGTTCAGGGGGCATTAAAACAAGGGGCCAACAATCTAAAGAACTGAGCTGGGCAGGAATCGCCCGGAGAGCCCAATTTACAGCTCTGCAGTTTCTTATGGGACACATCCAGAGGAAGAGGGTGAAACTCCGACCAAATATCAATGCAATTCGGAGTAGGATTAAGCTCATGCAGAGACATGTTAGACTGGAAAGTGGAGTAGATAGATTGAATTTTATCCAGAAAGAATTTTGAGAGGCCATTACAAAGGGTAGAGGATGGAGTCACAGAGCTATCAAGAGCAGCCGGTTTGGTGAAGCATTGAGTAATTTTGAATAATGCTATGGCTGAATTGTCGGCAGACTTGATCTTGTGTGAAAAGTAGTCTCGCATAGCATTACGCTTGAGTCTATGGAACTTTTTTAGGGCTTTTCTATAGGAACACTTGGCCGCTGGATCATATGCGTGTCTCCAGGAGCGTTCCAATTTCTTACAAAGACTTTTCTCTGCCCGAAGTTCCATAGAAAACCACGGGGCGGATGTTATTTTCCAGGAGGACGTTATAGATCTGGGAGGTGCCACCTTATCTAAGGCGTTAGTAACCCAGCTATTGAAGCTGGATATATCTTCGTTGGGATTCCCTGTCAACTGGAGGGGGATATTTTGAAACAAAGGAGTCATAGAATCAGTAGTGACCTTCCTCCAATCTCTCCTTATCTCTGGAATATGCTTAGGGCTATTGCTACGGTGTGTGGCATGAAAGCTGAATGGGATAAGTAAATGATCCGTCCAAGTCAGAGGTAGAGGGGCCTTAACCAAAAGGTAGGGGTCATTCAAAAAGATGAGGTCCAGCATGTGCCCACGTCATGAGTAGGGGCAGTGACTCTTTGTGTCAAGTTAAGCCCATCAAGAGTTTCCGCCAGCTGGAGGGCTTTAGTGCATTTTTCATAGTCCATATGGACGTTAAAATCGCCTAGAATAGTGAAGCTGGCGTATTTCAATGAGAGATCAGCGGCTATGTCACGGAATTCTGCTAAGTGGCAGCTTGGCGTATTGGGGGGGTCTATACACCACCGATAGGGAGGATGAGACCCTGACACAGAAAGACATAGCCTCCATGATTCCTGTGTTCAACCCTACTACAGGAGATTTCCAAGCCCTCCCCTAAAACGACAGCCACTCCACCTCCAGTCTTGTTGCCTCCCCCATTGGCACAACTCATACGGAAGCCAGCAGGTATCGCCAGCATCAGGTCAGGATTGGAACTCTCCTTGAGCCATGTTTCAATAAGAAACATTAGGTCCCATGAGTTAGATTCCAGGGATAGCCAAATATCCTCCACATGTTTAGGGAGGGATCTGCAGTTAATTAGACACACCCTGATATAGGTACCCCCGGCCCGGACCTGTTTCGTGGGGGGCGCTGGAGTCAATAAACAATCGATAGGCTTCCCATAGCTCGCCCCTAATTTAAAAAGACAGGCATTGCAACCAGCTCCGAGATTAGCTAACTCGGGGTCTAGCTGTAGTTTACGAACACATGCCTTGTTATTCATCTTAAGCAGTTGCTCTCTAGACCAAGATATGCAACTCCCGGGGGACAAACGGGCAGCGTGGCCGCCGCTGGCCGCAGTCCAGATGCGGACGGGCGCAGACGGGCTTGCCTTTGGCGGCCCCGCTTTTATGTTCCCCCATGACCAAGAAGCTAGAGCGCTGCCCAACAAATGCGCGGCTTCCAGTAACTCGGTAATTTCCTGCCGTGCAGGGACACTGGCTCTAAGTATGGTGGTTTCCCTCCCGATGCAGTAGAGAATAAGGTGAGTCAGCAATAGTCGATGCAAGCAGTTTTAAACTCAGAGCAGAGAGAGTTACAAATGCAAATTCAGCTATACCTCTCTGAAGAGCTCTAATGAGAGCGAAACACGTGTCCGGGGTTGCTTTTATTCATTTTAGGTTGGCTTGGATGGTATTTTACCAACCCAAAGCTGTAATACTGTGCCTGGAGTGGTAAAAGGATTTGGCCATTTCACAGCTCGGCATGGATAGCACTGTGCTAATCCTATGCTTAAAGACTTTGCTGTAGAAATGGTAAAAGACTTTGTCCCTTTTTATCTCGGTGTGGATGGCACTGCGCAATCCTTTGCTTAAAGACTTTGATAGAAAAGCAGAAATTTGCGGTGAGCAGATTAAGAGTGTCGCTGGTGTTGAGAGTGTTCTATACTGCTTTCCACATAAACTTGAGAACTACCCAGAGTTCTCTGCTTCTTTTTTGCATAAATATATATATATATATATATATATATATATATATATATATATATATATATATATTATCTACTGGCGGTCGCCAGTAGATAGTTATAGTTACAACCTATTATCCATAGGAAATCCGCGACATTCTATTTGAAATAACTCTCTTGCCGGTTGACGTATCTTCGCGAAATTTTCAAACTTCGTGGGGCGCTCCGGTCCGCTCCTACCCTGAAAGTCTCGGGGTGATACGTCAAGCGGGGGCCGAGAAAAAGGGGGTCCCAAAACGCGTTTTCCCCATGCATTTTCCCATAGGAAACTTTAGACACGGCTACAGCCCGAACTGCTGAACGGAATTACACCAAATTTGGCAAAGAGGTAGTTCTTGGTTCAGAAAGAACCCTTTTTGTTAAATGGTGTAAATCCGTTCAGTAGTTGCTGAGAAAATCAAAAAGTAAAAGTACATATATATCTATGGGCACGGAGGATTCGCGCACCCTCCCGATCACGAGCTGCATGTTAATTGGCTGTCAGCTGGCTGTCAACATTCCGATTCAGGAAATGTTGGCAGCCATTTTGTCCCTCGGTAGAACCGAGGGACAGAAACAAGTGCGCAAAGCGCACAAAGGGGGGAGGGTAGAAACACCCTGACCCCCTAGGTTTGCTCAGGGGGTCCCACAAGGACCCCCTGGGCAAAAAAAAAAATTTTTTTTTTTTTAAAAATCGGCAGGATGCGCTCAGGGAGCGCGAACCC
This sequence comes from Calotriton arnoldi, assembly GCA_963921515.1. Taxonomy (NCBI): domain Eukaryota; kingdom Metazoa; phylum Chordata; class Amphibia; order Caudata; family Salamandridae; genus Calotriton; species Calotriton arnoldi. Next base: position 604,928 of record CAWUFW010001117.1, on the reverse strand, counting down.
TGCCGAAAAAAAAAAAATCGAAGCGCGGTCTCCCGCGCTTCGATGTTAATTGGCCCCCGGGTGGCCCAAGTCCCGGGGGCATGCTGGGGGGGGGGTTAATTTTATGTGTGGGGGGCCTCTAAGGGCCCCCAAGCCCGGGGACCACCACCCCCGGGGCTTTATGTACAATGGTGCGGGAGGGCTCTGAGCCCTCCCGCAGCCCCGAGGACCACCACCTCCCCGGGGCTTCTTTTTTTAATTAAAAACCTGTGTGGGGGGCTCCAGCCCCCACACGCCCCGAGACCACCACCTCCCCGGGGCACTAAGAAAAATTACAATGGGGGTCCGTTTTGGACCCCCAGAGCCCAGGGACCACCACCTCCCCGGGGCTGTGCACTGAATGGGAGGGGGCCGCGCGGCCCCCTCCTGGAAGCCCTTGATGGCCCTGGGGACCACCACCCCCAGGGCCGGCTCCTGCAGTGTCCCGGGGTGCCTACCCCGGGACACTGCTGTTTGCAATGACAGGACGGGAGCCTCGCGGCTCCCGTCCTGTCATTGCAAACTTGCTTTGGATATTGGAAGAGAGGCAGGAAACCTGCTCTCTCTTCCAATATCCAAAGCCGATCGCTTTCCACATGGGGAGCTGCATCTTAGCAGCTCCCCATGTGTAAAAGCAATGCCGGCTCCCTAGGACACGGGGAGCCGGCGGGACTGTGGGGGGATTGGGGACCCCCCCACAGTCCCCAACGAGAGGGCCAGCCCCGGGGGATGGGGTCCCCGGGGCAAGTAGTGGCCCGGGAGGGGGGCCACGCGGCCCCCCTCCCCCAAAAAATAAAATTTAAAAAAAAAAACGATCGGGCCCGCAGGCCCCGCCCCTTCCTTCACCACTCTGCAAACGCGCCCCCTGGCGCGTTTGCAGAGAAGGCGAATTCCCCTTGAATACTGGGGGTCCCTGGGGGCCAACTAGCCCACCAGGAACCTCCAGTATGCGCCAGGGAGCTGCCTTGCAGAGAGGTGTACAGAGGCCACGCCCCTTTTTACACCTCTCTGCAACGCAGCTCTATGGCGCTTTTGGAGGTATATGGTGGGCTAGTTGGACTCCGGGGACCCTCAGGATTCAAGGGGACTTAATCCCCCAACTTAAAACGCGCCACGGGGCGCGTTTGCACAGTGGTGAAGGGAGGGGCGGGGCTTGAGGTGACATGTGTGCAAACAGGCCCCGTGGCGCGTTTTAAGATGGGGAATTAAATCCCCTTCAATCCTGAGGGTCCCTGGGGGCCAACTAGCCCAACAGGTACATCCAGAAAGCGCCACAGAGCTGCGTTGCAGAGAGGTGTAAAAGGGGTGTGGCCTCTCTACACGTCTCTGCAACGCAGCCCCTAGCGCATATTGGAGGTTCCTGGTGGTCTAGTTGGCCCCTAGGGACCCTCAGGATTCAAGGGAACTTAATCCCCCAACTTAAAACGCGCCACGGGGCGCGTTTGCAAGATGTCACCTCAGGCCCCGCCCCCTCCCTTCACCATTGTGCAAATATTCCTCTAAAATCAGCCGAAATAGGAATTCCGATTTACTCACCTGTTATAAGGAGAGACCTCAGTGCTGTATCTTTCAGCCCAGTACTGGTCCTGAAAAGTAATTTTAACCGTACTTACCGGTAACTTGAATTTCCTTCATAGGCTAACATTGACTGGTTTCACTTGGAAATTCTTCTAAGTGTGGAGTTTTGGAACTTTAAAATATTCCTCTAAAATCAGCCGAAATACGAATTCCGATTTACTCACCTGTTATCAGGAGAGACCTCAGTGCTGCATCTTTCAGCCCAGTACTGATCCTCAAAAGTAATTTTAACCGTACTTACCGGTAATTTGAATTTCCTTCATAGGCTAACATTGACTGGTTTCACTTGGAAATTCTTCTAAGTGTGGAGTTTTGGAACTTTAAAATATTCCTCTAAAATCAGCCGAAATACGAATTCCGATTTACTCACCTGTTATCAGGAGAGACCTCAGTGCTGCATCTTTCAGCCCAGTACTGATCCTGAAAAGTAATTTTAACCGTACTTACCGGTAACTTGAATTTCCTTCATAGGCTAACATTGACTGGTTTCACTTGGAAATTCTTCTAAGTGTGGAGTTTTGGAACTTTAAAATATTCCTCTAAAATCAGCCGAAATACGAATTCCGATTTACTCACCTGTTATCAGGAGAGACCTCAGTGCTGCATCTTTCAGCCCAGTACTGATCCTGAAAAGTAATTTTAACCGTACTTACCGGTAACTTGAATTTCCTTCATAGGCTAACATTGACTGGTTTCACTTGGAAATTCTTCTAAGTGTTGATTTTTGAAACATACAAATATTCCTCTAAAATCAGCCGAAATCCGAATTCTGATTTACTCACCTGTTATCAGGAGAGACCTCAGTGCTGCATCTTTCAGCCCAGTACTGGTCCTGAAAAGTAATTTTAACCGTACTTACCAGTAACTTGAATTTCCTTCCATAGGCTAACATTGACTGGTTTCACTTGGAAATTCTTCTAAGTGTGGAGTTTTGGAACTTTAAAATATTCCTCTAAAATCAGCCGAAATACGAATTCCGATTTACTCACCTGTTATCAGGAGAGACCTCAGTGCTGCATGTTTCAGCCCAGTACTGATCCTCAAAAGTAATTTTAACCGTACTTACCGGTAACTTGAATTTCCTTCATAGGCTAACATTGACTGGTTTTCAGCAAAAAAGTTTCAAAGTGTTGATTTTCACAAACTACAAATATTCCTTAAAAATCGCCTGTATGACTTAAACGCATTCTTTCAACTGTTTACAGGAGATGCACCAGTGCTGGATCCAGGATCCAACACTGAGTAAGAAAAAGTAACGATAACAGTTTTTACCTGCTAAGTGAATTTCCTTCCATAGGATAACATTGGTGATTCTATGAGAAAAAGTTTCAAAGTGTCAACTTTTAAAATACAATAATATTCCTTAAAAATCACGACTGTAACCAAAACGCTTTTACTCAACTGTTTACAGGAGATGTACCAGGACTGAATCTAGGATCCAGTCCTGTGGTTACAAAAGTAATCCATAAAGTAACTAATTGCATTTAACTAGAAATTCACATTGAGCTGAATGTTGCATTGTGTTTGAAAATGTGTTGCCCATTGCAACAACTGTAACTACTGTACTTAAAAGTCTATTGCCTATCTGCAAAGTATTTAAACTAAAGTAATTCATTCTGAGAAAGTATTTTTTGTAATGTAATGTATAATGTAATTACAATGTAATTTGACAAATAAAATATGTAAAAAAAAATTGTTTCTAAAAATGTAGTAAATCAGTATGAAAAAAATTAATATAACAATTAATACTTTTAAAAATTGTCATTTACAAAACCTTTGAAATTCACTGAAAAAACCGTAGGTTTCAGGCACGTTATAGTTAGAAATTAGCATTTAAAAAACCTTTGAAATTCACTGAAAAAACCATAGGTTTCAGACACGTTATAGTTACAAATTAGCATTTAAAAAACCTTTGAAATTCACTGAAAAAACCATAGGTTTCAGACACGTTATAGTTACAAATTAGCATTTAAAAAACCTTTGAAATTCACTGAAAAAACCATAGGTTTTAGGGACAGTTATAGTTACTTGGACATTGCACTCGTACAAAACCCGTGAAATTCCCCCGTTATAGTTAGTTCAGCTAACTATAACTCGCGCCCCACAATGCACTGCTGATGACGTCACATATTACATCACTCATGACATGGTCAGTGACATCACTGATGACATCACTGATGACATCTCAAATGACATCACTGATGACATCATCCACGTGATAATCTGATGCACCTCCTCACACCCTAATATAATCTTTGATACACCTACTCTAAATTACAGACTGCCATTCGCAAAACCATAGACACTCCAACACCAATAACTACATACCCACTCACTGATTCTTAGGTCTACACACACACATCCACTCACTCACCCGTACAGTCACTCATACTTACGGTCACTCAGTACAGGACTATCATATGCACTCTTACTCCTATATAGACACTCAAACAACGCCACTCATCCATAGAGATACTCACACACCTAGTCAGTCATGCAAATAATTAAACACACTGCCATTTACTCACCTATACAGTTATACACACACCAGCTCACTTACTCATACAAATAGTAGCACATTGTTACGCTCTTATACAATCACTGATACAAGCACACAATCATCCATACAGCCACTATCACAATCACTCACTCTTGCTTATAGCTATTTATATACTCCAACACACATATATACTGCCTTTCACATATGTAGTTACTCACACATGTACCACTGGGACATACATTCACTCACTAACACACTCTTACACACACTTACCCACCCATACAGTCTATCACAGATGCACTCTTGAAACCATCCACCCAGTGAATCACCCACTCACACATCTATGCACAGAGTTGCACACACCCCTCCCACACAAACACTCAGGCACCCATACAGATACTCAGACAAGCATTCAATAACTCATATAGAAAATCATTTAGCTATTCACAAACACATGCAGCCACTTACACAGCAACAGACAGACGGATACAGACATACACCCAGTTTAGTCACTAACCCATGCATTCAGTAAGATACGTTAAATCACTCACTTATAGAGTCAGTCACGCACCTACTAAATCATCCATACAGACACTTAGACACCCACTCATTCTTCAATACGTCTTTTCCTATATATTTTAAAAATATTTAAACTTTACAGAAACACACAGTCACTGGATGATGTCATCAGTGATGTCATTTGAGATGTCATCAGTGATGTCATCAGTGATGTCACTGACCATGTCATGAGTGATGTAATATGTGACGTCATCAGCAGTGCATTGCGGGGGCGCGAGTTATAGTTAGCTGAACTAACTATAACGGGGGAATTTCACGGGTTTTGTACGAGTGCAATGTCCAAGTAACTATAACTGTCCCTAAAACCTATGGTTTTTTCAGTGAATATATATATATATATATATATATATATATATATATATATATATATATATATATGTATATAAACAAACCTTATGAATCTCAATTTTTTTTTGTTGTTATGACTATTCACATAATCAAGGTACATTTCCAGTTACAGTAATCATACAAAAAAGGGTCACATTCGAACACAGCACTCATTGCACAGTTCTATTCACTAGAGAATTGGTCTGTGGAACCACTTCGAATACAATACATCGTGAGCTAGGCAGCCGACAGGCCAACATACATTTTGATGTGTGTACAAAGTTGTAGAGCACAAGGACAGGAGCGCGTGGCACATGAATATGGGATCTTTACTCGGGGTTAGCCGAATCAATTCCCGCCCTGGGTGCTAGTCCTGGCGGGTGAGTCTGTGTTTCTTTGTTGGAGATAAGCATTGAAGGGTTCCCAAACGTCTTTCAGATGAGAACACAATGGCATGAGCTCCCAGAACGTGGACAGTTGTTCGCAACAGTAGGACACATCTTTAAACCAGGACTGGATTGTTGGAGTCTGTTTCCTTCCCCAGTGTATTGTGACCCTTCGCTTGGCCAAAGGTAATAGCATAGCGGCGAGTCTGCGGTGGGCTTTGGGTATCTCTTTCACGTATCCCAGCACGCCAGTCAGCAGACTGGGGGATATTGGCGCGCCGATGTATTACAGTGTATTGAAGCGCTCGCACCAGAAATAGGCGACTTTGGGGCAGTTCCACGCTAGATGTATAAAGATGGCCTGTGGTGCGTGGCAGCGCAGGCAGTGCAAATCGGCAGACGGTCCCATCTTGGAAAGCTGTGTTGGCGTGCGGTATACGGATCTGGCTCTCTTAAATGCGAATAATGGTTGGTCAAAGTTCAGGGATACAGATGTCAATATTTTCCAATTTGGGTTGACTATCTTTTTAAAGGTATTGGCGAGTGGATCATATATGGTGACACATATCAAACTATCTTGCTATTTATCATCATTATGTTTCAGTAATATATCGTGGGGGATGTTGTGTGCCTGTTTTTTGTGTCTTTTATATACTTTTTGGGATATTCTCTTTCCCCACAATTTGGCTTTTAACTTTTGAGTATGGAGACCGTTTTCTCTGTGTAATTAATCGCAAGAACTGAGCAAATGTAAGATTCTCTCTTAGAGATCTGGGTGAAAGCTGACGAAACGCAAAAGGTTGGTGCAGTTAGGTTGTTTGTAAAAGACTTTGCATGTTAATGTATAACTCTTGGCCTTGATTTTTAGATCACAAATTTACTGTTTTACGCGACTTGATGATAAGGTGAATTTGAGAATTGAATGCTATTAATCCGATAGCTAAAAGTCAGCAGGAAATCTTCTTCCCCTGTTCACATCACAAACACAACATAAATGTAGGGTTTACAAAGGCGTATGTTATCTCTATATGGATTATCATCACATAAGATGTATTGTGTCTTAAAACCATATACGTACAGGCAAGCTATACTGGGTGCGAATGCGCTATCCATGGAAGTCTTGTGGGTCTGACAAAAGAACTCCTCTTCAAACTGAAAATAATTTGTTGGTAGTGCCAAATGGGCACAGTCATGGATTAATTCTTTAGGCATGATATAACTATATCCATGGTTTTTTCCTCAGGAGAGAGTGAAGGGCTTTCAACAACTCTTCCTTGTAAAAACTGGTATGCAAGGATTCTACATCCATTGTTACCAGGATCTTATTCTCGGAGTCAAATGTGATACCCTCCAGCCTATCAGCATACCTTTGCTGTCCTGAAAGTGAGTAGGCATCCTTCTCATTAATTTGAAGAAAAACCTGTAAATTTGGACAGTGGTTCTAGTACAGACCCAATTCTGGATATGATTGGTCTGCCCGGAGGAATGATAACACTAAACAAGATTCATTAGTATATATGGATATGGCTCTGTTGCACGAAGAAAGAGGAGGCACAGGAAGTTACAGACACTTATGAGTAACAAGGGCTGCCTCATGATTGATTGTTTGATGATGTTACTTTCCCTAGTGCACATGGGAAAGTTCGTTTTTTCTCATTATCTCTACGTTTATATGGTTGCTGGAGAGCAATAAAGTAAAGAAAGTACAGCCTAATCCTCGCTTCCATGTCCTTAACAGAATGGAAACTTTCCTTTACGATATCTAGGACATTTTACATGTGCTCAAGTGGAGAAGGTCAGATTGTGAATGGCTGCGTTGATCATCACATGGCAACGTATGCACTAAACCGCAAATATTATATGGGTTTCATTACAGTAAAAAAAAAATAGATTGACTGAATGCTTAAAAGTAAATGTGCCAAAATATTTCACAAGGTGCTTCCTCAGAAACTAAATTAAACAAGCATTTGCAATGCAATTGGTCTCGCATTTGAAAGAGTTAGAGCTATTGGCATTGTAAATGACCATGTCTTTTACTTATGTGTTTTGGTTTGGAGTGTAGTGGGTGCATGTGTTGTGTAGTGGAATTATGTGGGTCGTATTGGAATTGTTAGTTGTGGAATTGTGTGGGGTGGAACTGTGTGCTGTGTAGTGCATTTGTGTAGTGGAATTATGTGGTATGGTGAGTAGTCAAGTCAAGTCAAAGATACTTTATTCGACAGCTAAGAGTCATAAAAGCACAGTTCATTGCAAGACATTGGTACATAAAACCTTAAAAAACAATAAAAAATTATATTCTAAAAATGCTATATGCAGAGCAGATAAAAAGGTATCCCAATTTACAAATTCATCAAACATCTATAGGTATACAAACAGAGCAGCAATATAAGGTACAAACAAACAATAAATAAATGACCAAAGTATATTGGATCTGTCTCGTGAAGTACACATTAAATAACCGAGCACACTGACTCTAGAGCCGGCAAGCTTTTCCTATATCTGATGGCCGCTATTAAAAAGCTTGCAGCCCCCAAGCAAACTGTGGGAGAAGATAGCATTTGAAGATAGGTCAAAGCCGGCTCACTTGAGCAAACTGTCGGTCTTTAAACAGTGGTAGAATGTGAGACCTGCGCTGAGGGTCGTTAAAAGTGCAGAAAAACATAAAATGTAATGTATCCTGGTCTGAAAAATTGTCGCAGGGACAGGGTTTGAGCGAATCAGGCTTCGAGTAGCCTAGGGGAAATGCCAAGAGCCAAGGGACCAGATTCAGGCGAAATCTAGTCAATACAAAGCGGTGATATGCTTTGTTAACATAAGTTAAATAAGGCTGCATCTGTGGGCCCATACTCAATATAACAAAGCTCCTCACAGACGGTTTTACTACTTCCGCCTCCTCCCTAAGCATCTGCCGCTTGTCCAAAAACTGCTTTTTAAAAACTCTGATAGCAGTTTTGCTCAGTACCCCAGGGTTCAGGAACAGATCCGGGCGGCCAAGCCATCCGGTCTGTTCTTTTATGTAGTTCAACCAGGGGATGCGCAAGGCCCCATCCAGACTAGAGCAGTCGCCAATTATGAGCTGGCCCAGATTTGGTGCTGGGGACGCCCAAGTTCTAAGCCAGCGCAGCAACGGTGCAACCGCAATCTCGTCTGAGATATAACCAGCTCCCAGTTCTTCATGCAGGTTAAAAACAGGTGTTGCGATGGGGACCGCAAGGAGTTTCCGCATATAATTATTCTCAGCTATCTGGATCCCCTTCGCATCCTTATACCCCCAAATGTCACTCCCATACGTAGCCATCGGGATGCATTTTGCGTTGTAGATCTTTAATAGAGCAGGGAGTGGTTTAGACCCCAATCTTTTTGCAAAATTCAAAGTAGCCCCCGCGGCACTGGCCAGGGTGTTCCTTTTAAGTAAGATTTGCGGGCCCCAGGATCCTTTTTCGTCAAAAACTACCCCTAGATAAGGAAACGTGGGCACCTTAGTCAGTTCTGCCCCTTTGCAATAAAATTTGACCTTTGCTGCCTTTCCTGAACCTATAGTCATACTGTGCGATTTCTTATAGTTCGTAGTTAGATCTAATGACTCCATAAAACTTATAAAACAATTTAAAAGACGTTGTAGGCCCAATGCAGTTCTGGCCAGCAGAACTGCATCATCTGCATACAAAAGTGCAGGTATCATTTTGGAGCCCGTTCTGGGGATGTCTTCACAACAAGCTGTTAGGGTTTCACCCAGTCTATTAATGTAAAGTGTGAACAGCAGAGGTGCCAGAATGCACCCCTGCCTGACCCCCCTTTTTACTTCTTAGGAATTAGTCAAACTACCATCTGTGTTGTACCTTACTGCTGCTGTGGTGTTTTCATGGGCAGTGTGCAGAAAAGACACTAACTCCGCATCTATCCCTAGATCACGTAACACTAACCACAGCTTAGACCTGTTGACATAGTCAAAAGCTGAGGTTAGGTCCATGAAGGCCAGATGTAAGGTACCTCTCTTGGCAATGGTGTACTTTCCAATAACTAGGTGGAGGTTTAGGCACTGGTCCAAGGTCCCTTTCCCCTGCCTAAAACCATACTGCAGGTCAGAGATGATATTGGCCTGATCGAGGTATCCTGTAAGCCGATCCAGAATTACTTTCCCCAATATTTTAGCCACGGAGTCTAAAAGAGAAATTGGTCTATAGCAGGCGGGATCGTCCCGAGCTCCTTTTTTAAATATAGGGACGATAACCGCCTTGGCCCATGATGAGGGAAAACCCTTAGTGCACGCCGCGTTAAAAACATGGGTTAAAATCTTAGCCCAAACATTTGGATCAGCTTTATAAAGGTCAGCGGGAACCCCATCTGGCCCAGGCGCCTTGCCTGCTGAGGTTGAAACAATGGCTTTTTGGACCTCATCTATGTTAAAATTATGGTGAGTAGATAGGGGTGAGAGCTGCACAAAATAGATGGAAAAGAAGACAGAGATAGGATAGGCAGTTTGTTTAGGAAGTGGTGAATGAACTTGAGACAGAGGACCTGAAAGAGTGTGTTAGAAAGACAAAAAGAAGGGGATAGCATGCTACAGACGCATAAAGAGAGAATGCCTGTGTACACAGAAGACACCCTAAGAAGAGGAGGATAGTGTGGGTTTGACGAATAGAAACCTTGGAAAGGTACGGTAATTAAATTGTGGTTGAAGACCTGAAGTTAACCATATGAGAGAGGCAGGAAAAGTGCGTGAGAGAGAGAGAGAAAAAGAGAGAGAGAGAGGGGTGAGAGAGAGAGCGAGAGAGAGAGAGAGAGAGAGAGAGAGAGAGAGTGGGATGGGTGGGAGGGGCACCCGGGGGGGGGGGGGAAGGGGGGAGGTGAGAGGTGGACCAGTGCACAGCATGATGAGATACAGGAAGGTAGCATGTGTGATTAGGCAGATGGAAAGGAAAGACAGCGACATTTGAAAGGGAAAAGGAGAGGTGACCATCAGAAGTTTTAAATAAAGATCAGTTTCAATATTAGTTCATTATTTTACCAGTTATTCGTTCAGTGTTGGTTTTGAGTTTGGGTGGTAAGAGGAAAAAAATGCTTTCTCAAAACCATCCGCAGTTTAAGAATAATGTGATGGTGGATGATGCCATCTGAGTAATCAGTAATTGCTTTCAGTTAACAGATCAGTGTATTTTGGGAACTGTAGTATTGTTTCACTTTAATTGAACCAATTTGTTGTACACCTGATAACGAAACATAAAATTAAAGTCAGAGAAACATAAAACTAAAGTCAGGGAGTGAAAATGTTGTGCAGTGAAATTCAGTCAGTTGGTAACCCCAAGATGGGAAGACACATGGCCTGTAATAGTTACAAGTCCGGTGGGCCCGACAAGTAGTCATGGCTGTTTAACCAACAGCATTCTGGGACTTGTAGGCACAAACTAATAAGAAGTTACACTGAAAGTCCCAGAGCGCAAAGTGCTGCAGGCTAAAAAACTGTAACTGGCCAAAAGTTTCAAACGTAATTTGGTGCATTGTGGCAGAAGAAAACACCAGGAATATTTGAATGTGCACCTCATGTGGAAAATCATGAGCCATCCGTCTTAGAATGAGTTGTGTTTCACACAAGATTGGAATTATTCACACGGAACATAGCACAATATATGAAAGGAATGATTCATGTTTTTTTGGATGTGAAAAATATTCCTATTTCAGAGATTTATATCTGGGTGAAGAAAGAGGGTTAGCCCTTAAAGAAACTGCGAGATTCAGGGGACCCAAAAGTCAAATAGTAAAAACTATGCTAGGCGCCTTGGATTAACAGCCAGGACTGATTAAAGGGGCCACTAGAAATCTTCCCACAATTCTCCTAGGCCAATGGCCTCTACATAGTGGAGGGTGTGAACTTGTGAGGCAAAAAATGTTAGCTTCACTGAGGTGGGACAAGAGCAAAGCTCAGAGTAGGATTTGTGGCTTCCAATGGTAATGTAACGAAAACCCCACACACTGTTTAGACGTGCACTTGAACATTGTACACCTATAGCTGCAGCACTTGCACATTAAGCCAGAGACATAAATGTGAGGACATTATTTTTTTTGTAGTGTTTACATTTAACTGTGTGGCACATCATACTATATTCAGGGTCATTGGAATTATGTGATTCTTTAGCCAAGACATTTTCCGCATTATTAGGGATTTGCCTAATTTGCCACAAAAACCATTATCTGCTGTATAATATGCAGATTTAAAAAAAAATCTTAGTAGACAAACAAGTCTGTTGCAGTCATTATAACATAGCGGCCATACATTTCCACAAATCAAGTGTCAATACAGTTTGCTTTGTTCAACTTTACACTTAAGTCGTCCCTCGTGTCTCATTATCGGGGTTTCCCATAAAGTTCCTCCCCGTGATTGCCCCTCTGGTACACATGGAGGGGCCAGAGCAAATTCCACCGCTATGGGCGTTCAACCCACCCATTTCTGTTCCCATTTTCGTGGGCAACCCCTGCTTTTATATACGGCTCTCTTGGCGATCATGGCCCAGTCCATGCCTTTCTCGCACTCCCCGAGGGTTGGTGCGATGTGTGCCCCCCAGTGTCGAGCTACATTTCTTTTAGCTATTATCATACCTAAAGTTACCCATATTTGACCTTTATGATTTAGATACGTTGCCTTCCATATGTTAAGGAGACACCGTTTCGGCTCGGGCAGCAGTTTCGTCCTGCATACTTGTGTCATTATGCGCATGACTGCTTCCAAGTATGCTCTGGTTCCATGGACATTCCCATAGGATGTGATAGAACATACCTTATTGCCCACACAGTTGTTGACATGTAGAGGTAGCTACTTTACCCATTTTGACCAAGGTGTCTCTAGAGAGATGGGATCTATGGAGTATTTTGAGTTAGATCAGTCGTAGTTTCGAGGATATGGCGACTTCTTTAGGGGAACCAAAGGCTTCCTACCAGTCTACATCCTCCAGCTCCCCAACATCTCCCTGCCACTGCCCTCGGAGCTGCTGCAGGGGATCCGAGGAGTTTTACACTATTTTCCGATATGTCAGGGAGATCACCCGGCGATCCATGAAGTCCGTAAGAAGTCTGTCCTTCAGTGGGGAAACTTCAGGAAGGGTAATCCCTGGTGGTAGGATCCCTATTAGGGCATGTCTGACCTGGAAATATCTAAAGGTTTCTGTTGCGGCAAGATTGTACTCCAGTTGTAAACTTGCGAATGAAACCACCCCTCCTCTAGTCCATAGGTCGCCCACATTCGAGATGCCTATGAGATCCCACCTATCGAATCCAGGGCATTTAGACAACTGGCCCAGTAGCGCTGCTTCCCAAATTCGAGTGCCTTGAGTTGTTTTATTATGCCATCCCAGCCTTTTATGTACTAGATTCCAGAGTTTGACCATTTGCGCTGTGGGCCCTGTGAATGTATTGCCTCTGGGTTTTGTGTATAGTGCCCATAAGTCGCCCCCTGTGCCCAGGAGGAGCCCGTCCATTCAATAGGTCGGCTCATCCCATGCTGGGTGCATCCACTGATTGACAACCGCTAGCTGGGTAGCCCAGTAATATGCCTCTATGTTTGGCAATGCAATTCCCCCACCGTACCAACCCCATACTAACTTAGGCATCGCTATTCACGGGGGTTTTCCGTCCCAGAGCACAGTCCACACCTCAGAGTCAATAGCCTGGAAGTAGGATTGCCATATCGCTTATGGTGTGCTCTGTAGAGCGCAAAGGAAGCGGGAAAGCGCCATCATTTCTAAAAGTGCCACGCATCCTAGTAGGGACAACGGCAGTGATCTCCACACTTCGGAGGTGCGTCAGAGGGGCCTGTAGGTTACGGTCATAAAATCGGTCTGGATCTGCCGTGACGAATATACTGAGATATCGGAAGCCTTCCTCCACCAATGCTGCTTCACACTATGCACACTATGCTGGCAAAACTGCGGGCCATGTAGAATATAGATCATAGATTTAGACCAATTTATCGAATAGCCGTAGTATTTCCCGAAATTTGTGAAGACATTCATTATCCTAGCTATGGAGCGGCGTGGAGTTGCAACATATAATAAAATGTAGTCTGCGTATAAGGATATTCGGTCTTCCCATCCCTCTGTTCAACGGCGTCCCAGTATCAGTGGGTCCCCTCTGATCCAGGCTGCCAGTGGCTCGAGAACCAGGGCAAAGAGTAATGGCGATAGGGGGCAACTCTGACGTGTTACCCGCCTCAGGGGAAAGGTGCGTGAGATCCGCCCGTTCATCACGACTTGCGCCATGGGACTCGTGTATAGGAGGCGAATCCCTGCCAGGAATTTGGGACCAAACCCCATGCGTTCCAGGACTGCAAATAAGTATGGCCATTCGACCGTGTCGAAGTCCATACGGGCATCTAAGGAGAGCGCCACTGTGTCTTCTTGTATTGTATCGTTGTTGAAGCCGGATTGGTCAGGGTGCACTAATTTGGAGACATGTTGGAGCAGTCAGGAGGCTAGTAGTTTAGCTAGTATTTTGGTCTCTGCATTAAGTAGAGAGATGGGACGGTATGAGACGTAGTTCTCAGCCAGTTTGCTGGGTTTATGGTTAACCATAATAGAAGCCAGTCGTTGGTCTTCTGGTAGCTCCCCTGCCCTTCTACTCTCCAAGTACATTTTAAGTAGATGGGGTGCCACACGAGAGGCTATGAGTTTGTAAAGGTCTATCGGGAGGCTGTTTGGCCCCATCGCCTTTCCCAACTGAATACTATGGATAGCCAAGACTATTTCCTCGGCAGTAGGATCACTGTCCATGAATGCAGAGTCTTCAGGGGAAAGCTTGGGGAGAAGGATATCTTTTAACAGGACTTTCGAGTCTGCAGCTGTGGCCGCATGAGTGTATATGCGGGCATAATGTTCTGCGAATGCTTACGCAACATCTTGCGGATCGCTCAGGGTCTAGCCTATTTCCGTGTGGAGTAAGCGGACCCATCTGTCGGCACGCTCTCCCCTGTCAAGCCAAGCTAGTAATTTCCCTGCTTTGTCTCCCATTTCATATATTCTATGTCGTGCCGCTGACTGCTTGGCTCTAGCCGCTTCCAACGCCTGGTCTCTATAGTCCTGTTTTTTTATGTCTAGCACGTGTTTAGTCGTGTCTATGAGATCACTTGGCAGCCTAGCTTCCCGGTCTAATATATCTTTCTCAAGTGTCTCCATCGCCTTCCTCTTGTCTGTTTTGTGGCCCACCAAAAGGGAAGGTCCCTGACCCTTTCTTACTGTTTTAAAGGCCTCCCACAAGACCACCGGGGACGTAACTGATTTTTCTTTTTCTTTGAAATAGGATTCCGTGGTCTGCACTAATCCCGTCCGTATATGGGGAACCTTCAGGCACCATGGGTGTAGAGATATGGCTCGACATGCACATTGTGTCTCCGCTGCGTAACAGGCCCACAAAGGGGAGTGGTCTGAGATTCCCTGTGCCAGATGGTGCACCTCTCTGAAATGGGAAACACGATCTTCTAAGGTAAAAATTAAGTCAATGCGTGAGTGACTATTATGTGCCCCTGAGTAGAATGTGTAGTGTTGTGCCTGCGGGTTTCGGGTGCTCCAAACATCTACGAGCCCGAGGGCCCTCAGAAAATCTGCCAGTTGCAAGTGACTTCGCGGTGGCTTTCTAGGAGGGTGACGATCTTGAAGATCACACAGTGTTATGTTGAAATCTCCTCCTATTAAGAGCTCTCCCTCCGGCATGTTTAGTAGGAATTTGCTCAGGTCAGGCATGGCTACGTTATGTAGTAATGGTGGCATGTAGACCGAGACAATGTTGACATGTTTCCCCTCACAATGACCCATAATTGCTGCAAATCTGCCCTCTTCATCAGCCCAGGTCCGTTCTACAATAAAGGGAAGTTGTTTCCGTAAAAGAATACCCACTCCCGTTGATCCAGAGGTGAAGCCGGAGTGCACCACTAGTTTATAGCCCCATCTGTCAAGGGCTCTGCAGGAGTTGCCCACTAGATGTGTTTCCTGTAAGAGGGCCACGTCAGGCAGATGTTGTTTAATGTATTGCAGTACCAACCCTCGCTTTAATTTGTCTCCTAGGCCATTGACGTTCCATGAGAGCAGTCGCAGTCTGGGGTTATGTGCCATGTCTTGCATGCCTTAGTGCCAGAAAGAGCGATCCTTCTCCCCTCCTCTGTATGTTTCGTGTTTGTGGGTTGGTCTTGGAGGCGATAACTGAATGATGGTTTCCACAGTGAGTGAAATGCCAGGGACAGGACATGTAGGAGGACAACTAAAGAGAAATTGATGACTAGTGGAACTAATAGAAGATACAGCATGGAGCTTCTAGAGCAGCATCGCCTGTGAAGTACCCATTGTTGGAGTTCCTGACCAGGGCTGAGGGCTCTATCGGACAGATGGGAGCCAAACTCCACAAACTGAATGCGAGCAAGGCCGCCCTTGAAGAACAAATGGATACCAACAAACACCTAAAAATATTTATAAAACCTAAATATCACAAAAAACTTGGAATAAAGAATGGTCCAATATGATAACTGTATATCATAAAACCTATCACAAAATATACAACTCAAGATTAAGGACTCTTCTGTAATAAAAGAATAGGTGCAATTACTATGCACCTTATCTCCACCAAAAATATCAGCAGAAATTTTACCAAGCACTTATCCATATAATTTTGAGTTCTCTATGAAAAGCAAATAGCATTCATTCATTTTGATTTCATTAATTCCATGTAAAGGGTCTTTCCTATGCCAGGTCTGACCTCGCACAATGGGAAGCATAGCGAGGAAAGTCTAGGCGTAGTAGATACTTCACAATAATAACTGCAGCACCTTTTGTGCCATGGTCACACCCACTTGCCCAAATTCCAATTTTGACATTTGTACATGCAGTTTACTTTGGACAATAGAAAATGAGCTTTATATATTAGGCCATTACCAAACAATGGGTTCATTCTTCACTTACACGTTTGAAAACAGTTTTGTAAATTGGGGGTCTAAGATTTAAAAGTGCCTCCAAATTGTTACGGGGCTAAATAGTAAGGAATGGAGAAAGTGGATTTGGCCTGACAAGTTGGCAGAAATGTTTAAAAGTAAGACCTTTGTTATTCAAAAAATAGTACAGCGGAACAGGAGTTATCCTTATTGTGGCACCCACAGTTTGTACTTTTTCTTATCAAATAGCTAAATGCGCTTTTAGTGAAAGAGGCAATAGCCCAACTGCAGGATAATCAACAGATTAAAGGAGTACGCTGTAAATATTGCAAGCGTTATGAATAATAAAAACTTGTCTTCAGCTCTCCCATACAGAACCTACAATGCCTCTTAAGGAGAAGACGACCAACGAAATGACCAAAGTGATGTTGTTACTGCTTTTATATCTATAATGTGGGAGGACAATTATGCAACTGATGGAAAAACACTTATTCCCAAAATGTAATAACTGCCATTGTTTTGGCATTGCCTTAACTATTCCAAGTATATAGACATTTCACCTGACTGTTGTCTTGGTCATGGTTCCTTTCCAGTGCTTTGACCTGTTCATAACTAATATGTCCTATGACAGCAAACATTCTTAAAAATAATTTAAGTGGTACAATCTTAACCGAACATTGCAGCCTTTTTAGCGCCTTCTGGTGGTGTCTTCCTTCAAGAAGCAGAAACTGTGTAACCTGCCTTTTCAATTCTTGCACATTCTCTTTGACTGCCCACCCTCATGTCTCCCTCCGTCGCAGTTATAAGTACTAGATTTTATCTTCCAGTATTAGAAAATTATGAAAAGTTGAGCCAACTGAGTGCCAAGAAATCCATTGGGTTTATAAGCACTGATCGTCATCAAAGCAGATAACGTTTATTCTGGTTGAAAATGCGCTTTTCAAACTGGGATATATGAAAGGTCTAGATAAACCTAAACATACTGCATATGTGTAACTCTTAATCGTGCTCAACTTCCTGGAAAATCCAATAAGACAGTCAAGCCAGTGATCTGCATGGACCTCGCGTTCAGAACACAGACTATGCCTTCCGAAAGTCCCGCCCTTCTTGCGCCCAACATTAACAATGCCTGACCTCGTGAAGTCATGCTCTGGGAACTGCAGGCTGCACTCAGTTTCAAACAAAAATATCACATTTAATAGAAGTAGAACCTTGATCCCAGCCAAAGCAAAGTTTTACTGCTCTCTTTCTTTGTATCGTTTACACGGACCAATACACTGCATCTATGAAGATCTAAGTATCTGCCTTAAACACTGTTAGAAATCAATACTGTAATGTTTAGGTTCTACATTTAGTTAATGTTATTAAAAGCTTCCTCGTTTTCATTAGGTCCCGGGAAGCTAAAACAAGACTTTGCAACGGCGCATAGAGACAAGTGCTTTAAATTTAGGATTAAAATATACGTGCCACATAAATAACAGTAGCTTCGTTTGATGCTAGTAATGGGGAATTTTGCATCAGGGAAGATGGTCGTATCACATCAAAGGGACATCTTATTTTTAATGAAAGGCACTCCATCCTCATTAGCAACGGCCATGGCATGGTGCCAAGAAGCACAATGTCGGTTATAAAAAAAGAAGCAACCGGATTTCAGACTTAATGCTTGAAAACTAGCTCTTCGACTGCACAAATTCTAACTCTGTAGCACAATTCTATACATTTAAGCACTTAAAAAGCATACTGACGATTAACATTCGTGTTTCAGGGGTGTTTTGCAAATACTCTGCCGGGACTATTTTTCTAAAAAAATGACAGTGTCGCCCAAATTCGGAGATTTCATCATTTATTACAACACGTTTGTGTATTAAGGCAGTGAGTAAACATAGGACATTTTGCACACCAAAAAAACAAAAAAACTATTGCTCTTAAAAACCTCTCACGTTGAAATAAATGGTCATGTTCTATGTAATGCACCACTAAGGGGTTCCCGCTCACTTAAAAACGTAAACAAGCCACTTTATCTCTCAATAACTGATAGAATATGAACTAAAACTCAAAATACTTTAATTCAAAATTGCTTACCATTCAGGCTAGATAAACCATATAGCAGCACTATCAGTTTTTCAAGGCTGGAACTAAGCAGAAGCTCAAACACAGTAAAGAACACAACTCAAGTTTTTTTAACTCGTAGATAATATGCTGCTCAATTTTTAATGTGCCCTTAGTGATACAGATTCGCTAACACCACCACTATAACTCTGTGTAGTCGGCTGAATTCATGCTCAGTATTTTGCTGCCACAGTTTTGAGTGACAGAGGTCTATGTAAGTTTTTTAGCATTTCACATTTCCCAGGCTCCGTAACAGACATAATAATCACTTATGGCATGGTTTGTGATAATCCGCCTTCTAGCAACACCTCATGAAATTGTTCAGGTATTTTTGGGAAAAGTATATTCGTATATGCCAAGCGTAATGCCAGGGAGTTCCCCATCGTCTATACACAGATACCCAAATCTTTATCTTATTTTTCCTCTTTACACCTCACTGCCATTCGCAAATGTCTGATTGCTTCATGGTAATTCACAACTTAGTGACTTTTTACTCCCTCATTCTAAACTCGTCAAAAAACTGAGGTCATATACTTTCCTGCCACATCTCCACCTGCCCTACTACCTAGTCCGATATACTTTACCTCATGAAACTCTAACCACTTTCAATTCAATTGAAACCTTGGTGTTAAGTCCCTCTTTTATTAACCATCACTGCCAGGCATCTATTATTAAAAGCACTGATCAGTTCACTAGTCCTCAGCAAACGAAATTATTTCAATAGTCTACTTGTGGATCTCCCCCTACACTTCATGTCTCATTTGCAAAGTGTTAAACTTTACTTTAGAACTTTTGACTTTCTTCCTAGGCCCACATCCTATCGCCGTGAAGCAGACTTCCTTTCAGACAAATGCAGGTCCCAGTACAAGTCACTAATATTACTTTTCAAGCTTGTGATGGTATCTCTCTCAGCTGTCTCAAACTATTAAAAAACACCTACCCACGTTTTCCAATCTGTCAACAATAACCTTCCAGTTTCGCCTAAATATCCCTGTACTCTTTCAAGATCCCAGTATGAGAACCTACTAAGTCCCCTTCATTGGAGGTCACATCACCTGATCCATCAAGCATTAATGTACTGTGAGGTAACTGTTTTAGACCTCACCCACCTATTAAATCCTAGATACTCAATTGTTTGTCTGAGAGGATGGAAAGTGGGGGAGGAAAGATTTTTAGTTAACAGGACACTGTCTCCGTAGCACAACATAACCATTAAAAGGTATACTATTACCCTCTTATTTTCCAGAACCCGCAAGGATGGGGAGAATAAAACTCAAGAGAAAACAATCTTTTTTAAGACCCTCACCCACTCTATTAGGTAATATCTTATGCGCTTCCTGTAAAATGATTCAGCCCGTCCTGGTTTATAGGGACAAGAGTGAGACCAGATGATGAACCATGCCACTAACAGATTGTGTGAGGGTCTTCAAAAAAACTAAAATTAGTTTTCACTTGGGTTCTACTACCCCCTCATCCTTGCAGATTCTGGAAAAGAATAGGGTTACAGGATTGTTTTAGACCAACTTTGAAGGAAAATAATAAATAATGACAACCATATCGACTTCTTCGTCCTCATCTTTATTCATTTACCAGGAAAAGAAAATCATACTTGCAAATATGCAATAAAAAACATAACAGCTTTTTATTTCTGTTATTATTGACTGAACATCATACCCGTTATCTACATAGTATTCACTCGAAACTTAAACCAACATAAGAACTGCCATATTTTGGCTACATGCAACATTTCTTGTGCAAATAGTCCAACCGTGTCGATGTTATGTTTGATAAAGTCACAAGTCACCTGCAACATTGTCCTATAGACTCAAATGGCTGAATGACCCAGAACTGCTAAATTGCTGCAATTCCGCGAGGGGTGACCATACTTATTCGTAAACATCTACCTTTCAAGGAAACACAAATATAGCACGAGAATTTAGGAATATACGTTGCAGTAACCAGCCTCTTACACGGACAACCACTATCCCTGATTAAGTGGCTATGCCCCAGCCCTGTTATCTTTAGAGTTTCCCAGTGTCTTGGGTGATCTCCTACTGCAGTTCCAACATATGCGGGGTTGGAAGCAAAATACCAATCAATCCCAGAACCAGTCCTTCTCCGGAATCTGCTCTACTCACAGAATATCCTGCGTCACACCCCGGTGAACAAGGCTCACACAGCATGGTTAGCTGCGCAGATCGCATACATCAATGAGAAGACAAAACCAGCAAAACCCTGCACTGTCTCTGTAATAATACCGATGAACACAAGCACATCGCTTATATCCTGGATGACCAGGCGCACACAGCGGGGAACGTCCCATAGCACGTGGATTTGCAGCTTAACATGCAGACTTGTATTCACAGCCTGAAGCACCTACACATATGGAATTGTCCTAATTTTTGGCCGAGCTCCCTACCACGGATTGACAGAGGAGTAGAGGACCCTTCGTGACGGCCACATTACTGCTGAAGAGCTGGGGGAAGCTTTGGGCCAATAACAATCGGGTA
This sequence comes from Calotriton arnoldi, assembly GCA_963921515.1. NCBI lineage: Eukaryota > Metazoa > Chordata > Amphibia > Caudata > Salamandridae > Calotriton > Calotriton arnoldi. The sequence goes on along the minus strand of CAWUFW010001117.1, from coordinate 584,018 downwards.
AAGCCCCAGACCCTAATGGGTTCCCCGTAAAACTCTAGAAGGCCTCGTGGTCAAGATTAGGGGGCCCCTTCTGAACATATAATACTAGCCAATGGGAACAGGGATGCCTCCACCTGACCTGTGTAACACCATTATCGTAGCAATACCCAAACCTGGTCAGCCCGCGACCCAAAGTTCATCATATCATCCGATTTCTCTCCCTCAAAGTGGAGGTCAATATTTGGGCAAAGACCCAAGCAAATAGACTGTTGCGGGTGGTGGGCACCCTGGTGCACCTGAATCAGGTGGGCTTTAAGCCCCTCCGGGCTACTATATTTCCAACAAAAAATGTCAGTACTGAAAAACTCTTTTTCACACTTATTCTTTTCAGAACACCCTTTTTATTATCAGTGATCAGTAAGTATTCATTTGTTTCATTTTAAACCATAATTTGAAAAGTGGTCACACACAGGGACATATTGAGGACAAATATAAAAACCCAATATTTACACATCTCTATTGTTTTGATACCCACCCAACATTCATACATCCAGACTACACAAAACAACATATAAATTATCTTAGACAGTCAATTATTTTAAACATGTTACATTGGCTCAACATTTTAACAGTTCTACCTTTTGATGCCCAACAAGGAAGACACATGTAATAATTCTTTAAACCCTTTTTCACTTCCTGCATGAATGGGCTCCGCAACCATGTAAAGCTATTGATCATATGAACAGGGAGTGTACTGCATCATTTTTTTTAATAAAAAACTAGGGCTAATAGACACAATATTCGCCGGGTCTACAATGCCCTGGCTTTATCTGATGGCCTGCCCAGAGAACAAGCCATGCCTCTGATCGATTTTCATAAAGCCTCTGACTTGGTGAGCTGGGACTACTTATTCTCCTTGCTCGTTAGGATGAACCTTGGGCCCCGGTACATTAGTAGCGCCAAATTGCTAAAGGAGCTTTGACAGCAAGGATTACGTTAGAATGTACTGTGTTGCACCAATTCCCCATACAGCTTGGAACTCAACAGGGTGGCCCTCTGTCTCCTCTTCTCTTTGCGCTGGCTATAGAGCCTCTTGCGGAATGGCTTAAGATAAAAGTACAGCTAAAAGGGTTTGAGTGGGCTTCAGGAATTGCACACAAGGTTGTGTTGTACGCAGACAACGACCTTGTCTTTTTAGATGAACCAGAGTGGTCAGGTCCCCTGGTTATCCAGATCCTGAGAAGATTTGGCGATTTCACAGGACTCTGACTTAACACGGCAAAGTCCCCCATATATATGACTGACACCCCTCAATCTTCAACGACATGGACAGATAACATCTAGGTGCTGAGTGATGGATTCAAATATTTGGGGATCTATGTCTCTGGGGAACTCTCAACAAGCACAGAAGCAAAATTTAGAACCCCAGTTAGACAAACCAAATAGGGACATCAGGTTTTGGTCAACACTCCCTCTCTCTTTCATAAGCAGATCAGCCATCTTTAAGATGGCGGCGCTACTGTGCCTGCTCTACCATCTCCAGAACTTTACATATCTTGTCCCCTCTTCCTTTTTTGCCCAACTTAATTCAATGCTGAAAGAATTTTTATGGGATCAACAAACCCCACGAATTGCACTGACAAAGCCTAACTTGGTGGGGGTACTGCAACTCCAGATATAGTTTCATACTACAGGGCCTCCTAAGTAGTCATCCTTAGTGAATTGTGGTTCAACAGATTCGACGGCTCAGCATAAGCAAGCGAAAGATGTGCAATACGAGGAACTCAGATTTCCCATTTGATATATAGAAGACTGACTGCACTCCCTCTTCACCCAGCCACAACAGCGGTGCTCACAGGTTGGAAGACAATACTCAGAGCCCTGGGTTGCTAAACACGTGTTTCGAGAAACGCCTCTCTGGGCTGGGTGGCAGCTCCAACATGTAGCGGAACAACGAGGATTTAGGCAATGGGATCTCATTGGAGTGTCAAAATTGGGGGATCTTATGACAGGGCCAACGTTCAGATCTTTTACCGACTTACAAAAAGAGTGTCGTCTTCACTGCAGACAATTTTATTGTTACCTATAACTTAGGTACGCTCTCACTCTATATATATATCTAATCCTGAGGTACTCCCAGACTACAGCCGAAAGAAGTCAGGATTAACCTCGAACCCCACTGCGAGCACAAAATTTCAAGTATATATAAATCCCTGGTGATTAAGACCCCCGACTCATTTACATGATTGCATGAAGCCGGGGAATGTAATCTGGGTCCAATTACAGATGATGATTGTCGAGAGGCATTGGAATCCCCAAACGAATCTGCCATTGCGATAATATTTCACACCGTTTAGCTGAAATACCTACATACAGTCTACTTTACCAGAGATAGGCTGTGGAGGATGGGGATGGTTGCCACACTACTTTGCCTTCGATGTCCTGCCCAGGTTTGGAACTTTTTGCACACTACTTGGCATTGCAGATGTCTTGAGGTATTCTGGACAAGGAGGTTTGCATGCCTGGGGGCCATTCTAGGTTGGACTCTCCCCAGGAACCCTAGAGTTGTACTGCTCCGCAATGTGGCAGACGTGGACGGTGATAAATATTGGGGAGCTGTGCTGTGGCTTGGGTTGGCGGTTGCTAAGCATGATATTGCACAGTTAAAGAAGAGTGTAGAAGGCCCGTCTTAGAAGATGTGGAAGATAAGTATAGATGATCATTGCTTGAGTTTAGAGCACCACCTATATTGTTCAAGGATTTGCCCATACAAACATGTTAAAATCTGGAGGGAGAGGGATCACTACCACGGAATCCAGATGGGTCCCTAAGGGATAAGAGATGGGTTAATGGGCAATAGCTGTTTTTTGGAAATGGCGCACAGGCCTGTATTGAGACAGAATCAAGGAGGAGTGTTTATAATGGACTAAGATAGAAGTATGGGGCATTTGCAGATGTATATGATAGGCGGGAGCATCAAATTTGTCTACAATTTATTCTGACCACAATCATTTGTCTGCAAACCTTTGCTTTCTCATTACAAATCTACAAATTCTAATACAATGTTTTATAATTTTGCTTTTAATTCTTGCAATTCTCAGGTAAGCAATGTAATCTACTGTGCATACATGTTTACAACAACTAGTAATAGGAAGTAAATAGACATATTGCCTTCGAAGGTGAAGTCTCTAAATTGTGTGAAAAGTCTAGCCTATGAGGCTGAACTGTTTTCAATAAACTGCTGTCTACATTGATGCTATACATAATGGCTTTGGTAGAATGAGTTCCACTCACCATATGAGTGAGCGATTTTGCTGGTTGAAGCTCTAAAGAAATATATTCACTTTACTTATTGCTTTGCATATCTTCTCTCCCTCTTTTTCTTGTGTTTTATGCCATCATCTGTCATCAAATTGGGAATTCATTTTGCAAAATTATGTTTTTCCATTGTGCATTTGAAGTGGTTTCTAAATTTAACAAATCAGTTAGGAGTTTGTTGTCACTATTTGCAACTCTGAGGCCTGCTTTAGTTTCGTCACCCCACTCCTAAAAACAGCTGGTTTAACTATATACATTTACTTTTTTTTGGTAACTTCAGCTTGCATCGTTGATCATCCTGCTTTACTCAGGGTGTGTTAATCTATCTGAAGGAGTAGCATCTCTCATATGGGTTCTAAATGATTTTTGGTGTAACTTACCATTAAACGTAGGAGTTCTCCTTACATGACTGTGCTGCCATTAATGGCAGTTTAGGATTTTGGAATTTCGCACTATGCTTCATGGAGAAATATAGGATTTCTCAGCTTAACATTTCCACTTACTCTTTTACGCTTTTGATCTCTCTGCTTGCATTGTGTTGCTCAGAATTGGTTATTCCTTATGGGCTGTACAGACGTTTGCCTTCCATACTTCCATGCTGAGGTGGTTCCGCCTCTCCCAACTTCTCTTTTTATTTCCGGATTCCAAAAACCCTCTCTTACAGTTGTATCTCATTTCCCGATTGTTTCCAGATGCCTTCCCTACACATTATTGCCTAAGAGGCCTCTCTGTACAGCTCTGATATAAGCTTTGGACACTGATCGTCCTAACGGTGTGATCTCTCACTATCTGCATCCCAGCCTCTCATTTTCTTCAAACTCCGTTTAACGGTCTCTGCCCGTTGTTATCACATTAATAGTTAGATTGGCCTGTGTTAAAAGATGGTTAATTTTAATACATATTCCTACAAAGGCGGCCTCAACTAGAACCTAACCTGTTTTGTCTTTTTATCAGCACCAAATGTTCTATTTGCTGTATGAATTGTGAATTTTCACTTAGACCATACTGGTTATATTTTATAAATCGAGCAACACCTCTACGTCTCTTGTCCCAGTCATTACTTCATGAGGTAAACCCACTTCCAGAAACAGGAAAAAAACTTCAAGAAATGCTGACAATGCAAGCCCCACCCAGTCCTATCTGGTCGCCATAATAGAGCTGGCATTCCCAGGACCCTCCTGCATTTGTAGGTCGAGAGTGGTCAGCGCATGCGCTGCTCTGCGAGGCATGCTGTATTGGAGTATGGATTTGAAGTCCTGCCCACTCTCCGCCCATATTTGTCATTGGTTTGTGACATTGTCCTTCGTAAATGCTGGCTTCTGATTCATTAATAGGCTTGTTAGTCTCTCCTTAGTACGGCCTTGTCTTCATTTGTAACCTCCCATGAGTACTGGCTCTTTTACTTCTGCTGTTACACGGTATGTCTTATTTAGTCTGTAAGCACTATTTTCTTTAATGTGTTTCTCCTACTGCAGGCACCACATGCTTTCCTGCAACATTCAGTGCTTTCACTGGGCGCTTTTACAAAAAAAAGCATTTGTTTGTCAACTTGACAAACAAATGTTTTTTTTTTGGTAAAAGCGCCCCATACCACGCTTTCACTTTAATAGAGGCCGCAGACCTTTCTTTAGACACGGGTCGTCTAAAGAAAGGGGCGTGGCCTATATTAACATGAAAGCACAGCATGGGACGCTTGTAAACAACAAGCATTTGCAATGCTATATGTCTCGCATTTTATAAACTTTGACCCATTGGTATTGTAAATAACAATGCCTTTCATTATTGCAGGTTTTTTAAACACAAATAATAAGGCATTGTCATTTACAATGCCAATAGCTCAAAAGTTTGCAATTGTGGGACCTATTGCATTTCAAATGCTTGTTTCCTGGGCCCACTAGTTCAAGGAATTTGGGAACGAGGTGTTTGAACAGCTTTGGCCTGTACATTGCCTCTTCGTGCTCCCTCTCTGCTGGGCTTGGAGAAAGGCAGAGGAGCACCAGGAGGTGAGGGAGATATGGGAAGTGATTCATGCCTTTCAAATTGCTATTTATTATTAAGGTGTGCAATATGTGATTATTTAAAAACCCAGTTACAAAATCTTTTGGTAACAAGAAGTAGTGTTGCTTAGTAAAAAAAAGCCTTGGCAATGTTTAAAATGACTAAAGGTAGTGGCTTACTGTAGCATTGATGCCGAGGAATTAAACGTCTGCATGATCGTGGCATCTGTCTGGATGCTCTAAATTGGGTCAATTATTATTTCTCTGAGAGATCCCATACCCCTCATTTCTTTTTCCTTTCATAAAACATTCAAATAGTGTGAGGGGTTCCTCCTAAGTCAAACATCTTAAACATTTATATGGCCTCACTTGCTGAAACCATCACATACTACAGATTTGAAATTACCTCGTATGGGGATGACACCCAGCTGATTATTTCCATCTCAGACAACATTCCCAACCCCAGGCTAATTTCATCTTTGGTATGCTTCAGGTCACCAATGGATGAAAAACAACAACCTTAAGTTGAATGGTGACAAAATGAAAGCAGTTCTGTTTGGTAAATCAACAGCCTATTGGTAAGTGGCCTTATGAGCTTGGAAACATTCCACAACCTACCAGTTCTGCGAGAAACTCAGGCATAGTCCTTGATAAAACCCTTACGATGACAGACCAAGTCACCTCTGTGTCAGCATCTTACTTTGGAATCTTAAAGATGCTATGCAAGGTGTTCACCTTACTTCCTACTGAGACACAGAAGATGATAATCCAAGCTTTGCTTGCTAGTCAGTTGGACTACAGTACCGACCTCTACATAGGAATTCTCCAGTACTTGCTAAAAAGATTGTAAAATTTTGCACAATGTGGCTGCCTGGCTTTTATTGAAAATTCCTGCTCACACATCTGTGTCCACAACTTAAGGATTTTTACTGGCTAACTGTGCAGAAAGCAGCTTCTCGACTGCTACGATCCCCTACCCAAACTTTGGCAGCCACTCCCCACATCTTTCACACTAGATCTGGAGGTCGTTCCTTCTCATACTTGGCTGCCAAAAGTTGGAACCATTTCCCTCTCTTTTTATGGCTGATCAGTAATTTTCTGATCTTCAAACTTTTGTGATCTCTACTACTAGCCCTTCTTCTGTTCACTGGTTCTGTCCACTTGATGTAGTTCCACACAGATCCAAGATACCCTTTCAGGGTTACAGAGTGCTTCAAAATCCACATACTGTAAAAGTTCCTCAGGCATGAGATAGTGGAGCCGAATGGCGAATAAACAATTATGAGCAAGATCAGTGTGCTGTGCTGGTTGACTCATTTATGTCCGGGAAGTGCTTGTTGAGGAGGCACTTTCATGAATAAAAGGTGTGTCCGCTGCTTTGGTGTTCCTTTCCTCTGCTGTTTTGTGGCACTTCAATCTCAGTAAAATGGGCAAACATGAAAGAAAGAGGAAGCATATATCCTTTTCCTCCAGTTCTAGGTCACATTCTCATAAAAGGCTGAAACATAAGAAAAGCAAAAGAAGAGGAAAGAATCTGGCAGCTAGTCATTGAGACTAGATTCTGTACAGAGGAAGGACCAGATTGGGTCACTGACAAGTCAGTATGCTTTCAAGACTGCACATTTTGTCACCATTAGTTCTGATGACGAGATGCCTCCTCATTATAAAGAAAAATGCACTGATACAAATCTACTAATGGAAAGTCTTGTCTATATTGGGAGAATATGGATTTTCCTGTTGACGAGGCACCAGGAACTTCTGAGGAAACTCTTCTTTGAAAGTTTCAGTTGGCTCTGGTATTGGGTGTTCCAATACACCCTAACATGATGTCTTCATGAAAGAATGGAATGATCAAGATAGAAGTAACATGCAAGTATTAATTTCTCGCTTTAGTTATTAGCAGAAATGGAGCTAAACCTTTGGAGTCAGTGATGTTGGAATATTTCATGGCAAGCTTAGTAGACAGTACATCCAGGTAGATAATATTTTGATGACTCCAACTAATAAGAAAACTGATTAGACACTAATGAACAACTGTTCAGGTGCTGATCATACCTTAAGAACAGATATATATGTTCATATGCCTCCCAAGCGTTGATTTTGGATTCTAAGAAGCTGTGTTAGGCACCTGAGGAAGTGACTGAATGCTCAACTTTATTGGAGGAAATGAAGTGTCACACTGAATTTACTGTCTGACATTTCCTTTGATGGGGTAAGAGCATTGGCTGAAGAAGCATCTGTAGCCACCCAGCACAATGTATTACTAAAGGACTGGTATATGGATAAAGTCCAGCAATCGAGTACATTAAGGATGCTATTTGAAGGAGCATAATTTGGTCCAGATATGGAAGGAAAATAAGCATCAATCACTTAAAGAGAAGAAACATGCTCCCTCCTTAAGAACAAACAAATCCAACTCTACATATTTCTGGAAGCAAGCTTGCTCCTTTCGTCAACCTTCCAGGAAACAGCAAACCTTTAGTCAATCTAGAAAATTGCAAAAGAAGAACTCTCCTAACAAATATTATCAGAAACACAGTTCTTCAAGCAAAGACATGCCTTCCTGATGATGCTGAGCTTCAGTCATGACACAATATCAAATGTTGGAGGAAGTACTTGAAGTTTCTAGCAGCAATGATAGAAGTCTACTTCAAATTCTTGGTGTCTGAACATAGCAAATACAAGTAACAAAAGCAAGTTTCATAATTTCCTCCAGATTCAGGGATCATTCCTACTCCTTAGCCAAGAGATGTAATCAAGAGAGAAGCAATTCAGAAATATTTGCATGCTCTAATGGAAGGAAGGCAATAATTCCAGAACCTCCTTTGGAAAAAGGGAAGGGAGTATATTCAGTTATATTCTTAGTTCAGAAAGTATCAGGAGGGTTTATATTGTGATAGATCGAACGAAACTCAACAAATGGGTCAATATTATGCCATTCAAAATGGAAACATTGCAAAGGATTGTACCTAAGCTATCTGCAGGCCAACTAATTATCACCACCTGTTAGGGCAGTTGAACAAATGAACAACAGACAAGCATTAGGCGACCTTGAGGTCAGCAGGAAACAGGGACTTTTAACAAAGTCTCACCACCTGCCTGTATTAGCACTTAGGTCAACAGATCTTGAAACAGTGCACTCAAACTAAGGTAACTAGCATGCCTACATAAAGTGCACAGCAGAGTACAACTGCACAACTAGAAAATAGTGTAAAGTGCAAAGCAGAGTACATTGCCCTGCCCAACTAGAAAACAGTGACAACAGATGGGGACCAAACAGCACAGGCATGCAGTGGTATGACAGTTTAACAAGTGGGGAGGAGGCCATGCCTTCATTTTCCATGAAGAAAGAGCAGATATTGTCTTCGGTGGTCACCTGGAAAGCAGAGTCTTAAAATGTGGCCGGCTGAAGGTGCCAGGTAGGTATGGGTGAGAGAATCCCATTTCTGTCCGTTGTTGAGTGACTTGAATTCAACGATGTTGAATCAACCAGTTGTTTAGGTGCAGAAATATTGGAAGTCCTTGAAAATGAAGTGCCACCACTGGTTCAACTATCTTGCTGATGACTCTTGGTACTGATCGTAGGCTGAAGGGAAGGAATGGAATATTTCCTAGCTACCTTAACAGAAAGTTTCAATTCTATTAAGGACACAGAGGCGAGGATTATGCCATCGCTTTCTTCACTTTTATTACAGCAGCCATTTTAATAGTTTTAACAAGAACCACATTTCCCATGAAACACAGGGAATTTGGTAAAAAACAAACAATGAACAATGCAGTCCCACATTTTCCCAGTGTCCAATCAGATGACAGCGCCTGCAAGATAATCCTTTGCCTGTGTCTCCAACTCCTCTTTCTTCGCTGCTTGCAGCCCAAGCTAAGAGCATTTTTTCTTCTCCCCTAATGTTAAATGCATTTAAGACATCTGTAGACTGCTTGAGTGAGTGTGTCTCACGTTGCGGGACCGTTTTAGCGCAACAAGTATATTATTCCCTGGCTTTGGCAGAGTGCAGTGGAGCACTCCCTCCTCTAGGTGGCGCTGTTGTAGCACAAATTCTCTATGGTATGCGACGTGCGATTTTGGAATTCCTGTCAGAGGATCCAGAATCGAGCGTCGCATACCTGAGCCTCTGCTTGCCCCTGGAATGTGAAGCCCTCAAGTTTGAAGGGTCTGTTTACGCATTTAAGCCTAAGACATTGAAGGACTTGATGCTCTTTTCCTTTAGAAGGGTCGGTTGTGTGTGGTGAATTTTTGATGCCCCGAGGGGTCGGTGTACTTGATCAAGGCTGTGTAAGCCTTGTGGGGACACGCTCCCTGGCGCATAGACCCCTATAAATTGCAGCTCTGCCCACTATTGATCTGCTTACAAAACAATGGGGTTGACCCAGACATGTCACTAGGCCCTGGGTAAAAATCGATACATAAAAGGGGTGGTCCCAGTGGAAACACAATATTACATGGATATCAACATCACCTAATAAGTCAATTCCAAACAATACTTATATATGACAAAAATATTTAATCAAGTGAACATATAGCATACAGCAAAGTGCAGAAGTGAGACAGCTCTATGTTTTGTTTTCTGAATGTTGACAACGGTGATAGATTCACTGTGTCGCTTCTGACATTCTGTTTTGTAAATAATTTAGCCTTGGTTAAGGCTGGACAGGCCTTTTTATGTTTTTGATGTATATACTGTTCACTGCCCTTCCTTTATCACGTACCCTCACTTCTGCACTTTGCTGCACCATTTCCTCCCTCCTCCCCCCTCGGGGCACCTATGTATAACTTTTTTGACAAATGTGCTGTTTTTGTACATGATTAAATATATGTTCACTTGATTAAATATTTCATGTATAAGTATTGTTTGGAATTGACTTATTAGGAGATGTTGATATCCATGTAATATTGTGTTTCCACTGGGACCACCCCTTGTATGTACCACTATTGATCTGCTGGCCTCCCAGCTCCAAATTCGCAGCCCCTCACGCTGCCCAAACGTTTTCAAGCACCTCCCCTAGCGCTAGACGTACCATGAATTCACGGCCGCCTTGGCTCTACCTGCCATCTCTTGAGTGCTCACCAGAGTCTGTGAGAATGGCAGAGGAAAGAGACTTTCAGAGGGAGTAGGACCCCCTATCTCTACACCAGTGGGACGATGACTTTTACAAAGGGGTTCTCGCTTCCATCTATCAGGCGGTTAGGACACTATGGCCCCAATGGAGCAGTGCAAATGGCACGCAAAGTGGGCATATACACAGGGCCAAATGGCCCCGGAACCCCTCACTCTGGCCCAATCTTCAGAAACTGAGCCAGTTCCACCCAAGCGTCCCCGGGAGGATTGTGTTGATTTTGACGCCTTTGCACGTGTAATGCAAGCATTCCTGGCCCAGAACCAAGCTCTTCCCACACCCAAAGAGGCAGTTCCCCGGCCTGATGACCCCAAATGCCCAATATCCCCCGATACCCATGATGGTGTTTCCCACGGACATACTGACGAGGAGGACGGTCCTTCTAGACCTTGGTGCTCCTCTCCTACAATCGCCATCACTGATCCTCGCACCCCTGATGATGGGTCAGACATGCTGGATCCAGAGGAAATCCTCCACTGCTCAGTCGTCTGAGTGTGCCCACTCCACGAAAGTGGCAAGCTATGTGGCGAGACAGACCTGGATCCCATTGGGGAAAGAAGCCCGTAGTAGCCTTAAGGCAGAGTGTCATCGCCTCTCCTGGTCGTGTAGTTCCTACAAATCTATATAGGATCTGCACGTTTAGACAACATAAACTAAGGGATTGGTGTCCGAACTGATTCCAGACACCTCCAAAGGATATGTTAGCCTTTAGACCAGCTAGCTCACAGTGCCACTATAAGCCCCCTAACCTTACCAAGGAGCGAATAGTTTCTGGCAACTATCGAACATGACAACCCTTGATACTTCAGGGATCGTGGAGACAGTACAGTAATTTTTGCTTAGTCATTCGTGCTCACTTCTTCTCCGAGAGATATACAGAATAAACGATAGGGACGTTTTCAATAAGCATTTATTGAACCAGCGTCATTCTAGTATAAGATATGTGTGCTGCGACAACCATAAGACAGAAAGAGATATATATGATTGCAAGCACCGACAGAGTAAATAAACGTTAGAATTCTACCATGGTGCTAAAACAGTGAATATATGCACGCATATAGATACATGGCAGTAATTATGCATACTCCTAAGATGCAAACCCTAGCTAAGTGTACCTAAGTGCACCTAGCATATATGTAGGAGTGTTGCCAAGAATCCCCCTAGGAAAGAGCCAACCCTGTTACTTGATGGGAAAGAACCAAGGACCCTGTCTGGTCTCGAGTTGGACACCCCGCAAGGGATGTCAGACCACTGCGTGCTGCAGTTTCTGTGTGTAGGGACTCCAGCGTCTTGTGTCAGCATGGAAGCTTCTCCTCTGGTTTGCTCAGCGAAGATGTGGTGCTTTATATACCCAAATGTACCCTCAGGCGTTCTACCTAGATGTGTAATGATACTGTGGGCCTGTCGTTCAAGGATGACGATTGCAGTGACTTTTGTACAGAGTTATTATACAGGAGATGGTAATCCTGCAGTGTGATACTAAGAATCTTTATGCATAATAAATTAGGCTAGTTTTCGAAGAAAACCACACGACATTCATTCGGCACATAACTAGGCAAAAGGTCAGTGCCAGAGCAGTTATGTAGAGCAAGGTAGGACAAATGTAGGTAAACGGTCATGCAGCTACCTAGGCCTATATTGGGTTACATCAGGGCTCATAACACCTACTCCTCATGCGAAGGATGATAAGATAAACTAATGATAAAATATGCTTGTCTAAGAAGCATAAAAACATTTGTTAAAAAATTAATGTAAAAAACATCTACAAACATGGCATATGTAAAACGATGAAAAAAAGTTTTTAAAAACTCTATAAGTCCTCTAGAAAGTCAAAATACTGTTTAGACCAACTGAGTACATCGAAAGCCATGGTGCTTAGCGACAGCAAGGAGAAAAATGAAACAAAAGGATGTTTCCGAATTCCAATTTGGCTTGTTTTTGAAAAAGCCGAATTGTTCCCATCACACGGAGAGCCAAATGTTTATGTGTCCTGTGCGGGAGACGCAACATCACTGTTGCTTGCCTTCGCAGACGACGGTCCCTGTAACACCTCTTGGATCAGGTCAATAGAGCAAAGGTGATCTTCTCCGGTTCCCACAGCAGCCGCTGAGGAAGCACTTGACGCCTGTGAGCCTGCTGCAGGGCTGGTGTCCATTCCGACAGGAGCTGAAGCATCTCGAGGTGGCTCTAAGAATGCCAACATCAACATTGGAATACGCTGAGGACACTGCACTACGTGGGCCTTTAATGGGTCCAGCGGTACGTCTATGTCCGGAGGTGCAACCGATGGAAGTGTTAGACATATGTCCAACATGCATTCATATGCGCAGAATAGGCAGCGGGGCACAGGCAAGACGCAGTCAACCCAGACTGATCTGAACTATAGGAACCAATGCTCGCTTAGCTCCCGAAGCCGAGGTGTGCCCAGATGGAGTACCATGCGTTCACAGCAACGTCGCACCAGGAGTGCTTTTTTCATCTCTTTCAAAGCTGGGACGTCCATTGCGTAGCAGGAAAATTAAAACCAGGATACCCACTACAAGGAGTAGGACCAGTGGAAGCCCTCCAAAAACGCTTCCTAATATGGAGTGTATAAGTAATGGGATAACTCCGAACATTGTCTGAAAGGTGTTTAATAGTCCAGAACCTATGCTCTTAAATAGGTGCACCATCCCACTCGTATCAGACATGTTAAAGATACGGTGTACAATTTCCCCGAAATGGAGCTGGAAGTTCGTTCAGACTAGTGCCTGTATCTCAGCTGAAGACCTTGCAACCTGCAGATCCAAAATCTCTCGGGCTGAGGTTAATGCCACATATTTCTGTAAAAGCATGGCTTTCAGTCTGCTCAGAGAATCAAACCGTATAAGGGAAACATTCAATGAAGGCCATAGCGGTGCCTCCCTGACTGTGTGGGTCGGTGGAAACAATACTTGCATACAACAAGTAACCCTGGAACTTACTGTGACCAGATATGCGATGCATGGCAGCATCCCACAAGTGGGAGAGAGCAGTTTGAACACCGGATGAAACACGGCAGGTGGTGAACCTTTTAAGTGACACAATAAGTTTGCAACTGAAGCATTACATGCTCTGTGAAGCATAATATCCTGACAAATTAGAGACCCACTTAAAGAACTCTCACAGTCTGAACTGCTGAGAAATACTTCAGTGTCCCCATTCCTGCATCTAAATCTGTACGTAATTCCCAAGATTCATGTATGTACCCCTCTCCCAACGCTTCATACCTGCCTACCTGGTGGTACTGTAGACAGCACTGAAATTGGAATGTCATGACTGACAATGTAATATGGCCATGGATTAACCATTCTGTGGAGGGTGACTCAGCCATGGTAAAAGATAATTGATCCAATTTTTCAATGTGCAGCATTGTATACTTTGCATCTCTTTGTGCCATTTTTGTCTGTCTTTCTGTTAGATTGTATTCAGAAAAAAGAGACATACTGATGATATACCGCCAGGGCACGTGAGCATTACGCAGTGATTGCAGCGTCCAGCTCAATTATAAAATAGATCACACCTGCGATTTTCCGTGCTTAAGCATAGACAAATCCTGTTCTATTATATCTATTGCAGAAGACACAATGTTGCCCAATGAATAAATCCTGGATGTCAGTGTGGTCATACCATTGTCGACCACTGCCAAAGTTTTTTCTAGGTTAACCATGTCAATCTCACGCTATCTCTCAGCAGCCTCTTGTTGAGAGATTTTCCATACTTCGTTGTAAATAGCGTATAAGAAACACTTTTGACTTGGTTTCTGGGGACCTAACAAAAAATTCCTGAGATCCAGTTCTTCTGAGAGTAAGGACAAGTGTTGTTTCACCTGGGACAGTGTTGAGGTTTTTAGCCACTCTAGGCATAACTTCCCAACACTGTAAGATGTCACCACCCCTGAGTGTTCTGTTTGTTGGTAACGCTGGTCAGGCCTATGGATACTAAACCCTTCGGTGGTACCCCTGAATCTCAACTGACACCTATTTGTGTCGCTAGGCCAAACCAACCATCCCTTCCAATTGGGGTCTGATGAATTGTATGAACCATCATGTAGAATGTCATCTAGTGTGCTGTGTATAGTTTCGCCACCCCTCAAAGTGTACAAGTGAGGGAATCAGAGGTGTGTTCAAGTCCTTTATCTTGGCTAACCCAAGACAGGAAGTTTGTTGCACTGTGTTGTTCAGGAAGATAATTTGCTGTGGTATGAGGCATGCTCTAAATAAGGCCTCAGTTCCCTGAACATGCCAATCTTTAGTCCCCCAGACAGATGTTGTGTCTATGGTATCCCTCCAAAAGTCGAAGCCCTGTTAAGACAGCTGGGAAATAAAGGAAGCAGAGTATATCTGTTTCGTATTAGTGAGCATATTTTTCCTTGCAGGTGTAGGTGCAAGCTTATAATAATAAGACCTCAAGTCTGAAGTGTTAAACCCAGAAAAATAAGCAAACTTCTGTGCAAACGTTTGTGAACTACCTTTAGGTGGTGTCGGACAATGTTCCCATTGATGGTAAGAAAAAATATTACGTGGGATACTTGCTTTGTGCAGGAAATGATGACCCTAGTGTTGGTAACAATACATGGTGTCAAAATCAGATGTATCATCATACAACTCATTACTTGAAAACGTAGCAGATTGTTCTAAATCTGACAGCATAGTATTAACAGTTCCAAAGTCCCAATCATCAGAGAAAGTACTGGAGGTGATGATATCACTTAAAGAAATTTTAAACAAGTGTGGTATTTTTAAAAGTTCAGTTGGACCATATACTTCATATGAAACCCTGTCCCAAACTATCCCTTTCAGAACTGCAACTGCTGTAATGTTCACTAAGGGCAGGTCTCTTTGTTCATGATGTGATGATGTATGTGGTTTCAGGACCATGTTCACATGTTATACTGTGGAGCGATCTGGGAGGTAATGTCCATTCAGGAGCAGGATAAAGACAGTCACTACACCTATCCACAGGACTAGGAACAGTAGACCAATTGCAATCCAGAGCTGTAGACAGGGAGAAACATAGTAAGTCTTTTTCAGCCAAAGGTAGAAATCACGTAGTTTTTGTTTGTGGGAAACAGGAGCTGGCGGTAACTCGGGTTCACTTGGATCCAGAGAGAAAGTATCAAAATCGATGAAGTAGCCAGATGCAGTTCGATCTATCTTTGGTAGCTCAGCAGGTTTTGTAGAACTGGCAGATGACTCGTTTCGAGACATATTCACATAGATGTCGGTATTAGGCTGAATTCAGATCTGTGTTTCATTTGTATTTTGTTGCTGTTCAATTTCAACAGCAAAAAGAACAATTGATGGACAGAATGCAGAACAATGTCATACATTCACCCCAGTACAGAGATCTGGGCCTAAATCAATCGTTTTTTTGCTCACCATGCCATTCCAGTTTGAACCCAGCCATATGCAAATCAGTCTTGACCCTGTGCCCAATGGAAACAGTCCAGTCCGAACTGCCAGGCCAGGTCCCCCTGGACTGGAAACAAGCATCCTAGGACCGGTTTCGGGGTTTCACCCCTCATCAGCCAGGATAGCTCGACTCCAGTGACATGGAGAGCACAGGACCTACGTCTGGGCATACCCGTCCCACTCGGGGTGACAAATGCAAAAAGAACAATTGATGGACAGAATGCAGAACAATGTCATACATTCACCCCAGTACAGAGATCTGGGCCTAAATCCATTGTTTTTTTGCTCACCATGCCATTCCAGTTTGAACCCAGCCATATGCAAATCAGTCTTGACCCTGTGCCCAATGGAAACAGTTCAGCCCGAACTGCCAGGCCAGGTCCCCTGGACTGGAAACAAGCATCCTAGGACCGGGTTCGGGGTTTCACCCCTCATCAGCCAGGATAGCTTGACTCCAGTGGCATGGAGAGCACGGGACCCACGTCTGGGCATACCCGCCCCACTCGGGTTGACAAATGCAAAAAGAACAATTGATGGACAGAATGCAGAACAATGTCATACGTTCAATTTCAACAGGCACGAGTTTCATTCCATTGTTGGTAACTCTTCACTTCGTATAATAGGATCTTCAAATGTTATTAATCTTTCTGTCTGAACTTCCTGTATTGTAGCGAGAAGAGATCTGCGGCTACCCAGGAGCCCACGCGGCCAGCTATTCAGTGTCCGCCACATAGTGTGGTTTGATCAGATCAATGGAGACGAATCTCTATTCTTTCTTGCCGGGCAAAGGGCGGAAGAAGTACTGTTCTTGTTCCTTCGACAGCCAGGACAGGTACAGGCGCTCTGTAAGAAGACCCAAATTCTTTCTTGTCCACAATCTTTTCTCTGACCAGGTCCCCAATCTTCGGAATTGATTCTGGAAAGAGGTCGGAGAAGGCTGGTAATATTACGGCTTCTCCTTTTGGAATGTCCATAACGAACTCAGGTGGCCAATCTTTTTCAGCCAAAAGGATATCATACCCATACGTCAGGTTCTCCCAAAAGAGACCTTTCACTTTCCTTGGTATGTCCCCCTCCATTTGGAGTGTTATTTTGTAAAGCAGATGTGGGACACTTACCCTAGTATCTTCTCCCCTAATGTTAAATGCATTTAAGACATCTGTAGACTGCTTGAGTGAGTGTGTCTCACGTTGCGGGACCGTTTTAGCGCAACAAGTATATTATTCCCTGGCTTTGGCAGAGTGCAGTGGAGCACTCCCTCCTCTAGGTGGTGCTGTTGTAGCACAAATTCTCTATGGTATGCGACGTGCGATTTTGGAATTCCTGTCAGAGGATCCAGAATCGAGCGTCGCATACCTGAGCCTCTGCGTGCCCCTGGAATGTGAAGCCCTCAAGTTTGAAGGGTCTGTTTACGCATTTAAGCCTAAGAAATTGAAGGACTTGATGCTCTTTTCCTTTAGAAGGGTCGGTTGTGTGTGGTGAATTCTTGATGCCCCGAGGGGTCGGTGTACTTGATCAAGGCTGTGTAAGGCTTGTGGGGACACGCTCCCTGGCGCATAGACCCCTATAAATTGCAGCTCTGCCCACTATTGATCTGCTTACAAAACAATGGGGTTGACCCAGACATGTCACTAGGCCCTGGGTAAAAATCGGTACATAAAAGGGGTGGTCCCAGTGGAAACACAATATTACATGGATATCAACATCACCTAATAAGTCAATTCCAAACAATACTTATATATGACAAAAATATTTAATCAAGTGAACATATAGCATACAGCAAAGTGCAGAAGTGAGACAGCTCTATGTTTTGTTTTCGGAATGTTGACAACGGTGATAGATTCACTGTGTCGCTTCTGACATTCTGTTTTGTAAATAATTTAGCCTTGGTTAAGGCTGGACAGGCCTTTTTATGTTTTTGATGTATATACTGTTCACTGCCCTTCCTTTATCACGTACCCTCACTTCTGCACTTTGCTGCACCATTTCCTCCCTCCTCCCCCCTCGGGGCACCTATGTATAACTTTTTTGACAAATGTGCTGTTTTTGTACATGATTAAATATATGTTCACTTGATTAAATATTTCATGTATAAGTATTGTTTGGAATTGACTTATTAGGAGATGTTGATATCCATGTAATATTGTGTTTCCACTGGGACCACCCCTTGTATGTACCACTATTGATCTGCTAGCCTCCCAGCTCCAAATTCGCAGCCCCTCACGCTGCCCAAACGTTTTCAAGCACCTCCCCTAGCGCTAGACGTACCATGAATTCACGGCCGCCTTGGCTCTACCTGCCATCTCTTGAGTGCTCACCAGAGTCTGTGAGAATGGCAGAGGAAAGAGACTTTCAGAGGGAGTAGGACCCCCTATCTCTACACCAGTGGGACGATGACTTTTACAAAGGGGTTCTCGCTTCCATCTATCAGGCGGTTAGGACACTATGGCCCCAATGGAGCAGTGCAAATGGCACGCAAAGTGGGCATATACACAGGCCAAATGGCCCCGGAACACCTCACTCTGGCCCAATCTTCAGAAACTGAGCCAGTTCCACCCAAGCGTCCCCGGGAGGATTGTGTTGATTTTGACGCCTTTGCACGTGTAAGGCAAGCATTCCTGGCCCAGAACCAAGCTCTTCCCACACCCAAAGAGGCAGTTCCCCGGCCTGATGACCCCAAATGCCCAATATCCCCCGATACCCATGATGGTGTTTCCCACGGACATACTGACGAGGAGGACGGTCCTTCTAGACCTTGGTGCTCCTCTCCTACAATCGCCATCACTGATCCTCGCACCCCTGATGATGGGTCAGACATGCTGGATCCAGAGGAAATCCTCCACTGCTCAGTCGTCTGAGTGTGCCCACTCCACGAAAGTGGCAAGCTATGTGGCGAGACAGACCTGGATCCCATTGGGGAAAGAAGCCCGTAGTAGCCTTAAGGCAGAGTGTCATCGCCTCTCCTGGTCGTGTAGTTCCTACAAATCTATATAGGATCTGCACGTTTAGACAACATAAACTAAGGGATTGGTGTCCGAACTGATTCCAGACACCCCCCAAAGGATATGTTAGCCTTTAGACCAGCTAGCTCACAGTGCCACTATAAGCCCCCTAACCTTACCAAGGAGCGAATAGTTTCTGGCAACTATCGAACATGACAACCCTTGATACTTCAGGGATCGTGGAGACAGTACAGTAATTTTTGCTTAGTCATTCGTGCTCACTTCTTCCCCGAGAGATATACAGAATAAACAATAGGGACGTTTTCAATAAGCATTTATTGAACCAGCGTCATTCTAGTATAAGATATGTGTGCTGCGACAACCATAAGACAGAAAGAGATATATATGATTGCAAGCACCGACAGAGTAAATAAACGTTAGAATTCTACCATGGTGCTAAAACAGTGAATATATGCAGGCATATAGATACATGGCAGTAATTATGCATACTCCTAAGATGCAAACCCTAGCTAAGTGTACCTAAGTGCACCTAGCATATATGTAGGAGTGTTGCCAAGAATCCCCCTAGGAAAGAGCCAACCCTGTTACTTGATGGGAAAGAACCAAGGACCCTGTCTCGTCTCGAGTTGGACACCCCGCAAGGGATGTCAGACCACTGCGTGCTGCAGTTTCTGTGTGTAGGGACTCCAGCGTCTTGTGTCAGCATGGAAGCTTCTCCTCTGGTTTCCTCAGCGAAGATGTGGTGCTTTATATACCCAAATGTACCCTCAAGCGTTCTACCTAGATGTGTAATGATACTGTGGGCCTGTCGTTCAAGGATGACGATTGCAGTGACTTTTGTACAGAGTTATTATACCGGAGATGGTAATCCTGCAGTGTGATACTAAGAATCTTTATGCATAATAAATTAGGCTAGTTTTCGAAGAAAACCACACGACATTCATTCGGCACATAACTAGGCAAAAAATCAGTGCCAGAGCCGTTATGTAGAGCAAGGTAGGACAAATGTAGGTAAACGGTCATGCAGCTACCTAGGCCTATATTGGGTTACATCAGGGCTCATAACACCTACTCCTCATGCGAAGGATGATAAGAGAAACTAATGATAAAATATGCTTGTCTAAGAAGCATAAAAACATTTGTTAAAAAATTAATGTAAAAAACATCTACAAACATGGCATATGTAAAACGATGAAAAAAAGTTTTTAAAAACTCTATAAGTCCTCTAGAAAGTCAAAATACTGTTTAGACCAACTGAGTACATCGAAAGCCATGGTGCTTAGCGACAGCAAGGAGAAAAATGAAACAAAAGGATGTTTCCGAATTCCAATTTGGCTTGTTTTTGAAAAAGCCGAATTGTTCCCATCACACGGAGAGCCAAATGTTTATGTGTCCTGTGTGGGAGACGCAACATCACTATTGCTTGCCTTCGCAGACGACGGTCCCTGTAACACCTCTTGGATCAGGTCAATAGAGCAAAGGTGATCTTCTCCGGTTCCCACAGCAGCCGCTGAGGAAGCACTTGACGCCTGTGAGCCTGTTGCAGGGCTGGTGTCCATTCCGACAGGAGCTGAAGCATCTCGTGGTGGCTCTAAGAATGCCAACATCAACATTGGAATACGCTGAGGACACTGCACTACGTGGGCCTTTAATGGGTCCAGCAGTACGTCTATGTCCGGAGGTGCAACCGATGGAAGTGTTAGACATATGTCCAACATGCATTCATATGCACAGAATAGGCAGCGGGGCACAGGCAAGACGCAGTCAACCCAGACTGATCTGAACTATAGGAACCAATGCTCGCTTAGCTCCCGAAGCCGAGGTGTGCCCAGATGGAGTACCATGCATTCACAGCAACGTCGCACCAGGAGTGCTTTTTCCATCTCTTTCAAAGCTGGGACGTCCATTGCGTAGCAGGAAAATTAAAACCAGGATACCCACTACAAGGAATAGGACCAGTGGAAGCCCTCCAAAAACGCTTCCTAATATGGAGTGTATAAGTAATGGGATAACTCCGAAGATTGTCTGAAAGGTGTTTAATAGTCCAGAACCTATGCTCTTAAATAGGTACACCATCCCACTCGTATCAGACATGTTAAAGATACGATGTACAATTTCCCCGAAATGGAGCTGGAAGTTCGTTCAGACTAGTGCCTGTATCTCAGCTGAAGACCTTGCAACCTGCAGATCCAAAATCTCTCGGGCTGAGGTTAATGCCACATATTTCTGTAAAAGCATGGCTTTCAGTCTGCTCAGAGAATCAAACCGTATAAGGGAAACATTCAATGAAGGCCATAGCGGTGCCTCCCTGACTGCGTGGGTCGGTGGAAACAATACTTGCATACAACAAGTAACCCTGGAACTTACTGTGACCAGATATGCGATGCCTGGCAGCATCCCACAAGTGGGAGAGAGCAGTTTGAACACCGGATGAATCACGGCAGGTGGTGAACCTTTTAAGTGACACAATAAGTTTGCAACTGAAGCATTACATGCTCTGTGAAGCATAATATCCTGACAAATTAGAGACCCACTTAAAGAACTCTCACAGTCTGAACTGCTGAGAAATACTGCAGTGTCCCCATTCCTGCATCTAAATCTGTACGGTAATTCCCAAGATTCATGTATGTACCCCTCTCCCAACGCTTCATACCTGCCTACCTGGTGGTACTGTAGACAGCACTGAAATTGGAATGTCATGACTGACAATGTAATATGGCCATGGATTAACCATTCTGTGGAGGGTGACTCAGCCATGGTAAAAGATAATTGATCCAATTTTTCAATGTGCAGCATTGTATACTTTGCATCTCTTTGTGCCATTTTTGTCTGTCTTTCTGTTAGATTGTATTCAGAAAAAAGAGACATACTGATGATATACCGCCAGGGCACGTGAGCATTACGCAGTGATTGCAGCGTCCAGCTCAATTATAAAATAGATCACACCTGCGATTTTCCGTGCTGAAGAATAGACAAATCCTGTTCTATTATATCTATTGCAGAAGACACAATGTTGCCCAATGAATAAATCCTGGATGTCAGTGTGGTCATACCATTGTCGACCACTGCCAAAGTTTTTTCTAGGTTAACCATGTCAATCTCACGCTATCTCTCAGCAGCCTCTTGTTGAGAGATTTTCCATACTTCGTTGTAAATAGCGTATAAGAAACACTTTTGACTTGGTTTCTGGGGACCTAACAAAAAATTCCTGAGATCCAGTTCTTCTGAGAGTAAGGACAAGTGTTGTTTGGACAAGTGTTGTTTCACCTGAGACAGTGTTGAGGTTTTTAGCCACTCTAGGCATAACTTCCCAACACTGTAAGATGTCACCACCCCTGAGTGTTCTGTTTGTTGGTAACGCTGGTCAGGCCTATGGATACTAAACCCTTCGGTGGTACCCCTGAATCTCAACTGACACCTATTTGTGTCGCTAGGCCAAACCAACCATCCCTTCCAATTGGGGTCTGATGAATTGTATGAACCATCATGTAGAATGTCATCTAGTGTGCTGTGTATAGAGTTTCGCCACCCCTCAAAGTGTACAAGTGAGGGAATCAGAGGTGTGTTCAAGTCCTTTATCTTGGCTAACCCAAGACAGGAAGTTTGTTGCACTGTGTTGTTCAGGAAGATAATTTGCTGTGGTATGAGGCATGCTCTAAATAAGGCCTCAGTTCCCTGAACATGCCAATCTTTAGTCCCCCAGACAGATGTTGTGTCTATGGTGTCCCTCCAAAAGTCGAAGCCCTGTTAAGACAGCTGGGAAATAAAGGAAGCAGAGTATATCTGTTTCGTATTAGTGAGCATATTTTTCCTTGCAGGTGTAGGTGCAAGCTTATAATAATAAGACCTCGGGTCTGAAGTGTTAAACCCAGAAAAATAAGCAAACGTCTGTGCAAACGTTTGTGAACTACCTTTAGGTGGTGTCGGACAATGTTCCCATTGATGGTAAGAAAAAAATATTACGTGGGATACTTGCTTTGTGCAGTAAATGATGACCCTAGTGTTGGTAACAATACATGGTGTCAAAATCAGATGTATCATCATACAACTCATTACTTGAAAACGTAGCAGATTGTTCTAAATCTGACAGCATAGTATTAACAGTTCCAAAGTCCCAATCATCAGAGAAAGTACTGGAGGTGATGATATCACTTAAAGAAATTTTAAACAAGTGTGGTATTTTTAAAAGTTTAGTTGGACCATATACTTCATATGAAACCCTGTCCCAAACTATCCCTTTCAGAACTGCAACTGCTGTAATGTTCACTAAGGGCAGGTCTCTTTGTTCATGATGTGATGATGTATGTGGTTTCAGGACCATGTTCACATGTTATACTGTGGAGCGATCTGGGAGGTAATGTCCATTCAGGAGCAGGATAAAGACAGTCACTACACCTATCCACAGGACTAGGAACAGTAGACCAATTGCAATCCAGAGCTGTAGACAGGAGAAACATAGTAAGTCTTTTTCAGCTAAAGGTAGAAATCACGTAGTTTTTGTTTGTGGGAAACAGGAGCTGGCGGTAACTCGGGTTCACTTGGATCCAGAGAGAAAGTATCAAAATCGATGAAGTAGCCAGATGCAGTTCGATCTATCTTTGGTAGCTCAGCAGGTTTTGTAGAACTGGCAGATGACTCGTTTCGAGACATATTCACATAGATGTCGGTATTAGGCTGAATTCAGATCTATGTTTCATTTGTATTTTGTTGCTGTTCAATTTCAACAGCAAAAAGAACAATTGATGGACAGAATGTAGAACAATGTCATACATTCACCCCAGTACAGAGATCTGGGCCTAAATCAATCGTTTTTTTGCTCACCATGCCATTCCAGTTTGAACCCAGCCATATGCAAATCAGACTTGACCCTGTGCCCAATGGAAACAGTCCAGTCCGAACTGCCAGGCCAGGTCCCCCTGTACTGAAAACAAGCATCCTAGGACCGGTTTCGGGGTTTCACCCCTCATCAGCCAGGATACCTCGACTCCAGTGACATGGAGAGCACAGGACCTACGTCTGGGCATACCCGTCCCACTCGGGGTGACAAATTCAAAAAGAACAATTGATGGACAGAATGCAGAACAATGTCATACATTCACCCCAGTACAGAGATCTGGGCCTAAATCCATTGTTTTTTTGCTCACCATGCCATTCCAGTTTGAACCCAGCCATATGCAAATCAGTCTTGACCCTGTGCCCAATGGAAACAGTTCAGCCCGAACTGCCAGGCCAGGTCCCCCTGGACTGGAAACAAGCATCCTAGGACCGGGTTCGGGGTTTCACCCCTCATCAGCCAGGATAGCTTGACTCCAGTGGCATGGAGAGCACGGGACCCACGTCTGGGCATACCCGCCCCACTCGGGTTGACAAATGCAAAAAGAACAATTGATGGACAGAATGCAGAACAATGTCATACGTTCAATTTCAACAGGCACGAGTTTCATTCCATTGTTGGTAACTCTTCACTTCGTATAATAGGATCTTCAAATGTTATTAATCTTTCTGTCTGAACTTCCTGTATTGTAGCGAGAAGAGATCTGCGGCTACCCAGGAGCCCACGCGGCCAGCTTTTCAATGTCCGCCACATAGTGTGGTTTGATCAGATCAATGGAGACGAATCTCTATTCTTTCTTGCCGGGCAAAGGGCGGAAGAAGTACTGTTCTTGTTCCTTCGACAGCCAGGACAGGTACAGGCGCTCTGTAAGAAGACCCAAATTCTTTCTTGTCCACAATCTTTTCTCTGACCAGGTCCCCAATCTTCGGAATTGATTCTGGAAAGAGGTCGGAGAAGGCTGGTAATATTACGGCTTCTCCTTTTGGAATGTCCATAACGAACTCAGGTGGCCAATCTTTTTCAGCCAAAAGGATATCATACCCATACGTCAGGTTCTCCCAAAAGAGACCTTTCACTTTCCTTGGTATGTCCCCCTCCATTTGGAGTGTTATTTTGTATAACCGATGTGGGACACTTACCCTAGTATCAGGTGTTTCCACCGTGATATGTTCATTCAACACTGCTGTCACTAGAAATTCCATCAGGTTCTGGCGAGCTACTGTTACTTCTGCTGCGCTGTCTAGCATCGTCAGAGCCCATCCCCCATTTAGTAGCTGAGTCATCAGTAACCTAGGCATTTCTTATTTTAAGGCCAGCTACCTTCTTCTTTTTAAATTGAGGTTTAGATTTTGGTTTATCTTCTTGTTTGGTAATATAATCTGAAGTGCGATGTGTATCTCTTGTCTTTGCTCGCACTTCTGATCTGCGTTCTGACCGTCCTTCCCTCTTGGAGTTTTTTGAGGAACCCTGAAAGGAATGAGAGGAACGTGTATCAGTATCCTGATACCTGTCAGGTTTTTTAATATTGTCACGGTTTCTAAGATTATATTTCCTGTCAGAGGGCTCCTGTTGAGTAGACCCACCCCATGATTGTGATGCATTTTGCTTGTTTTTTGATTGTTTATTGTCCCATTTCTTTTTAGAAGAATCGGGTGCTTGCTTTGAGTTATCTTTTTCAGTATTACCCATTCATTGTGGTTTCACTGATCTAGCCCCCAAATTATCTAGTGACGCATAGATACCTTTGATAATTTTTGGGATTTCTCGCTCCTGTTGTGCAGGAGTGCATTCCCTCAAGCGTTGGCGTATAGCCACTGCTGCTGCCTCCCCTTTTATGTTAGCCAACATAATTGTTGATACCTGGGCAAAATTGCCTATCAATTTCATCCCCAAGTCCAGGGCAGGTTCTGCCCCGTACTCGTTCTGTATTTGTTTCAATACTTCGGGTATGACTGCCATTGAGGGGTACCATGCGTTCTGGTATAAACGTCAGCGAAAACTGTACCCCAAGTGGTACAATCATCTATCGGGGGAGCTATCCCCATTGGCAGGCAAATAGTATTCTGTGTATTTCTTGCGGGCCAGTGTGTGGAAAAACTGCCTCAAGCTGCGCTATTTTCTGTGGTATCCAGAATGGCATTTGCTCACGTTTAGTGGGCATTCTTCCCATAATCGCGTTGAGCGTTTGTGGGGTGATTTTTGTTGCGGTCCCTTGTAGTGAGTGACCCTTGTAGGTTGAATTGTGAGTGTTCACATTATGAACTGTGTAAGATTTCTGTATAGTTTTATTATTTCTTTGTGAAGTGAACGTAAGTCTGCTGCTGGTAATGTATCAATCTCTGGATGCAGAGTGTAAGCAGCTAGGACCGTCCAAGTCGCTCCGGTTCTGCTGAGCGGACCGAGTCTCACTTTATCTGTGGTATGGGGGAAGGCGCCTTTAAACCAATTTATATGTTCTTGGTAAGTTAACAGGACTTCTATGTCCTCATATGGAGAGTATTCATCTGGTATTTCATCCGGAGTATAAGAATGAAACTTATGTGTGCGTGCATCTGCAGGAGGGAATTTAACCCAAGAATAGAACACCTCTGTTTTGAATGCCTCGTGTGCCTCAATCACGAAGGTAACGGTCCCGCCTAAGAAGGTAACGGTCCCGCCTAACGCTGAAAGACCAAAATCTTCTAATTTTACAGCAAGTGCATTTCTGCAATTTTCCGAAATGGTTATAGCACCTTCCTGCTCAGCTTCCTCCCTTCTAGCACTAACATTACCACTATCACCAGCGTCTGCAATTTGAGACATTATGGGTTCGAAGTTTATAGCGAAAGAGATAAGGTTTTGCACAGTGTCGGGCACTATAATCCTTCAAGCTTGAATATACCTACAGCCAATACATAGGATATACCCACTTAGCTGTGGCGGATTTTCACTCCCCACTCCAGACGTCTCTGGGTAAATGTGAGTAGGGGTCTCTGAGAAAGCACGACTGAACTACTCAGATTTGACAGTTAAATAAGAACTAAACCAACGTTGGCGGCGCCATGTCATGTAGTTCCTACAAATCTATATAGGATCTGCGCGTTTAGACAACATAAACTAAGGGATTGGTGTCCAGACTGATTCCAGACACCCCCAAAGGATATGTTAGCCTTTAGACCAGCTAGCTCACAGTGCCACTATAAGCCCCTTAACCTTACCAAGGAGCGAATAGTTTCTGGCAACTATCGAACATGACAATCCTTGATCCTTCAGGGATCGTGGAAACAGTACAGTATTTTTCGCTCAGTCACTCGTGCTCACTTCCTCTCAGAGAGATATACAGAATAAACAATGGGGGCGTTTTCAATAAGCATTTATTGAACCAGTTCCATTCTAGTATAAAATACGTGTGCAGCGACAACCATTAGACAGAAACAGATCTATACGATTGCAAGCACCGACAGAGTAAATAAAAGGTAGAATTCTACCATGGTGCTAAAACAGTGAATATATGCAGGCATATAGATACATGGCAGTAATCAAGGGTTCTCCTAACATGCAAACCCTAGCTAAGTGTACCTAAGTGTACCTAGTATGTATGTAGGTGTGTAGCCAAGAATCCCCCTAGGAAAGAGCCAACCCCATTACCTGATGGGAAAGAACAAAGGACTCCGTCTTGGTCTCGAGTTGGACACCCCGCAAGGGATGTCAGACCACTGCGTGCTGCAGTTTCTGTGTGTAGGGACTCCAGCGTCTTGTGTCAACATGGAAGCTTCTCCTCTGGTTTGCCCAGCGAAGATGTGGTGCTTATATACCCAAAAGGGACCCTCAGGCGTTCTACCTAGACGTGTAATGATATGGTGGGCCTGTCATAAAAGGATGACGATAGCGGTGACTTTTGTACAGAGTTATTATGCAGGAGATGGTAATCCTGCTGTGTGATACTAAGAATCCTCACGCATAATAAATGAGGCTACTTTTCAAAGAAAACCACACAGCATTTATTCGGCACATAACTAGGCAAAAGGTCAGCGCCAGAGCCATTATGTACAGCAAGGTAGGATAAATGTAGGTAAAAGGTCGTGCACCTACCTAGGCTATGTTAGGGTACAGTGGGGCTCATAACACCTTAGATGCGAAGGTAGCCCTAACTCCTGAGTTGGACCCCAAATGGCCACCTTTCTGGCCAAGTTTGTCAAAGCCCCTTAAGAGGTCATTCATCGGTCCTGGCAGGCATGCCAGGATAAGCTCCTGGATGCCTTTGGCTCTTTAACGATGATCCCCGACACGGCAGAGGATGCCAACGCTTCAGGATCCCTGATTTCCCTCGAGGTTCTCTCTGGTTGAGCATAGTGCGCAATACTTTTTATGGGGAATGCCAACTGCGCGCTCTCCACGCAACAGCGACGATCTTTTCTCATACAAGTGGACCCTAAGCCGGGGGACTTTGCTGATTCTGAGGCGAGGGCTGCAGCCCAAAGGGGGCTCTATGGGGAGCCTTTTATAAAAAACTGGGAAGTTGGTTAACACCTTCACTTCACTAGTCAAAGTCTAGTCTTCTATAAAAAGGGTCTTCACCTCTTGGGTTTTCCACGGGGCCAGTTGAGGTAGGGGTTGCTCGACCGGCCAGTCCTTCTCCCAGTATCCTCATAGAGAGCAAGGCTCCAGGTGCGGGCAGTATCAGGACCAGGCCCATTATGGAAACGTCTTCCCAACTCGCGGCAGGTGCTCCAGAGGCTGAGGATTCAAAAGCTTTGACGCTACCTCCAGTACCGGTGAGTGTTCACCCTTCTTCCCTCATAAAAGTAGGGGGCCAGCTGGCAAAGTTTTTCCATGGTTGAGAGGCAATCACACGCACTGCGTGGGTCCTGCAGATGACTCAGGGTTTCACATAGAGTGTTGTGGATCCCCACATCAAGTTACAAGTCCCAGACATCTCCAGTTCTTGCAACAGGGAGCAAAGTTGTTAGAAGTGGAGGTTGCCTCCCTCCTCGAAAAAGGAGCTATTTGTCCTACTACCCCTCACCCGCGGGGCTTCATAAGCAACATGTTTCTAGTCGACAAGACCAACGGACGTCAACGGCCAGTGTTAAACGTGCAAGAATTCAACAAGTGGCTGGTGTACTGCCACTTGAAAATGGAGGGGATTAATTTCCTCCGGGACGTGTTGCGTCATGCAGATTGGATGGTCCGCCTGAACCCGAGGAATGTCTATTTGCCGATACAGATTTTTCCTCCTCACAGGAGGTTCCTCCAGTTTTTCTGGTGGCAACAGACTTCCAGTTTGTCACTCTACCCTTCGGCTTATCCTCCACCCCGTGGTGCTTCACCAAGGTGCTCAAAGCAGTTGTGGAGTATCTCCAGGCTCAGGGGGATTTGCCTCGTCTATCTCGAAAATATGCTCCTTCTGGCGCAGGATCCCCGACAGTGGTCAGCTCAGCTGCAGATGGCAGTCAACCTGCTAGAAGGCCTTGGTTTTGTGGTAAACGAAAAGAAATCCCTCCTGACCCTGTCTCAGAGGGCAGTTTTTCTATCGAGCCCTTTAGAGGTTGAAAGCAACAGACCTGAGATGAGGGCTGTCTTATTCCCAGTCAGTCGTCCTTTCAGACAAGGCACAAGAGGAAATTCTTTGGTGGCTTTCCCACATGGAAGCATGGAATGGGAGAGCAATTTTTTGTTTGGCATCAGACCTCGTTATAGAATCTGGTGCCAGCAGGTCAGGATGGGGCGCTTGGTGTGGAGAATTCTCTACAGGAGGGTTGTGATCACCTCAAGAACAAGCTTTGCACATCAATTGTCTGGAGCTCCAGGCCCGGTCCTTTGCGGTTCGGTGCTGGACCCAAGACAAGATCCAGTCTTGTGTCCTGCTATAAATGGACAACATCTCTGCCGTCAGGTGTATCAATCACCTGGGGGGCATACGATCCAAAGTACTCTCGGATCTGGCAACCAATTTCTGATTGTTCTGCCTGGACCATCAGATCTCGGTGATGGCCGAGTATCTCTCCGGTCAAGAGAACCAAGTGGCAGACTGGTAGTCCCGTCATTTCCGAAACTCCAGCCTTTCGAAACTTCATCTGGAGGTGTTCGCCAGTCTTCAGGATCAATGAGGTCTTTTTTCAGTGGACCTTATTGCCTCCAGATTGGATCATTAACTACCCAGGTTCTTCAGTTGGAGGCTGGATCTGCTGGCGACGGACGCGTTTTTACAGGACTGGGAGACAGAGAAAGGGTATGCCTTTCCCCCGTTCACAATGATTACGAGGGCATCAGCCCAGATCAGAGGCCAATGGGCAGACATGGTGTTGGTCACACCGATTTGGAAATCTCAAGTCTGGTTTCCAGTTCTTCTGGAACTTTCTTGGGATTTTCCAATCCATCTGCCCCTATTTCCGACTCTTCTTCTCAATCTGGAACAGACCCCATCAAATGGTGCTCGAAGGGTCCCTCTGCCTGATGGTGTGGCAGATTACAGGGGTCGATGGTCGCTCCCAGGACTTAGGCTCAGGCTGAAGACCTCTTGTCAAAGACTTGGTCAGAGGGTACCATCAAATGCTACAGGTCTGCTTGGACGCAATGGTTTAGTTGGTGTGTGCGATGGTGTTGTGATCATGTAGGTGCCAATGTAGTACAGGTATGAATTTCCTGGACAGTGTGGCACAACAGGCTCTGGCATACCGCTCAATTAACACCTTTCGGTCAGCCATCTCGGCGGGACATGCGACTTTGGAGGGGTCCCAGTGGGGAAAACACCCTTTTCTAGGACACCTGTTATGTGGCATCTGGTTATCACTACCGCCAGAGCCTCGTTATTCAGTTGTCTGGGATGTTAACAGGGTGCTTAATCTTTTTCTATCCTAGCAACCCAATAGGTTTCTGTCAAGAAAGGAACTCTCGGCAAAGTTGGCTATGTTGTTCTGCATTGTGTCGTACAGAAGAGTCTCTGATGTAGACTTTCTCACCCTCTGGGGTGGCCTTTACGCTTAGTAGGCATACAAAATTTCATACTAGGGTCATAGTACACCCAGCCTTTCTGGACTCTCTTAAGTTATACGTGATTCAGTGCCTTAAGGCCTATGAGTAGATGTCGGCGGAATTCAGACCCCCCGGAGAGAGGCAGCTCTTAATCGCCCTCAGGAAACCGCACAAAGCTGTTTCTTCCCCCACCACAGCCCGTTGGGTACAGTGGGTAATGCAGGAGGTGAGAGTGGATCTGAACATCTTTGGTGCACATTCCACTCATGGAGCCATGGCCTCCAAGGCATTCAGTCTGGGCGCTAACCTGGAGGACATTATGAACGCGGCAGATTGCTCCTCAGATTCAACTTTTAAGAGGTTCTATTTTAAGCCAGTTTTGGATATGGATTATTTGGTGGTAAGCTTTATGTCCTGACATAGAATGAAAAGTTTCCTAGCTATCGTAACGGGAAGTTTCAATTCTGTTAAGGACACGGAGGCAAGGTATTATTCCCACCCACAGATTGCTGATCCGGGAGACCCTCCCCGTGACTAGTAAGTATTGAGTTATGTTATCATGACGGTTATAAGATTCTGATGATTCATTGCATATCTTCTATGCATAATTGGCTTATTGTCAGTTTTTTCTCAGCCAGTATCTTCTTAGTAATTTAATCTCTTTTTCCAGGAATGAACACAGGGATACCAGATTCGTGAAAAAAAGGCAGTGGCATGACTCACGCAATGAAAGAGGAGTTGGAGACAGAGGCAAATGACTATCTTGCAGGTGCTTTCATCCGATTGGACACTGGGGAACTGTGGGACTGCATTGTTCATTGTTTGTTTTTTACCAAATTCCATGTGTTTCATGGGAAATGTGGTTCTTGTTAAAACTACTAAAATGGCTGCTGTAATAAAAGTGAAGAAAGTGATAGCATAATCCTCGCCTCCGTGTCCTTAATAGAACTGAAAGTTTCTGTTACGATTTCTAGGAAATATTTCATTCCTTCCCTTCAGCCTACGATCAGTACCAAGAGTCATCAGCAAGATAGCTGAACCAGTGGTGGCACTTCATTTTCAAGGTCTTCCAATATTTCTGCACCTAAACGACTGGTTGATTCGACATCGTTGAATTCAAGTCACTCAACAACGGACAGAAATGGTACTCTCTCACCATACCCACCTGGCACCTTCAGCCGGCCACATTTTAAGACTCTGATTTCTGGGTGACCACCGAAGACAATATCTGCTCTTTAGTCATGTTAAATGAAGGCATGGCCTCCTCCCCACTTGTTGAACTGTCATACCACGGCATGCCTGTGCTGTGTGGTCCCCATCTGTTGTCACTGTTTTCTAGTTGGGCAGGGCAATGTACTCTGCTATGCATGTTTCACTGTTTTCTAGTTGGGCAGGTGCTATGCACTCTGCTATGCACTTTACACTATTTTCTAGTTGTACTCTGCTGTGCACTTTATTTAGGCATGCTAGTTACCTTAGTTTGAGTGCACTGTTTCAAGATCTGTTGACCTAGGTGCTAATGCAGACAGGTGGTGAGGACTAGTTAAAAGTCCTTGTTTCCGGCTGACCTCTAGGTCGCCTAATGCTTGTCTGTTGTTCATTTGTTCAACTGCCCTAAAGGTGGTGTTAATTAGTTAAAAGCCTCTTGCTGACCTCAAGGTCGCCTGATATACTTGCTTGTTGTTTATTTGTTCAGGTGCCCTGCCATCTAAGTTAAGGCCTCCCATTCCTGCTTCAGTTTATATTCAAATACCGTGTAATTTAATTATGATGACTGTGTAGAATAACCATAGGACATACAAGAGCGACCCATTTTGCCAATGGAAACTACAACTCTTGTCTTCACACCTTTCAACATTAGTTTCCAGGAACGACAAGGCCTGTACAGCCTTAAAGACAATACCAACAGAACAATTAAGCCTGCTGATAAATGTGGAGGCACAGGCATACGAGACACAGATAACAAAAAGGAAATTTACAGACAACTGAGGAATCAAGACCACTACATGAAGTTAACATGGAACTCATTAGTGGAGATTAAGATAATGATTTTAAAGGCCACAAATAAAGGAAAGGAAGACAACTTTCTAAACTTCAGCAAGTTCAATTGCTTGAATAAAAAGACCCCCAGGACTATTGTCCTTTACATACTACCCCAAGTCGATAAAGATATTAACAATCACACTGGCAGACCAATACTGTCTGGATGTGGATCAGTTCTGGAACTGCTTGGCCAATATATAGATTTCTTTATTAGAGTCTTTATTCCTAAAGTAAATACATATGTGAGAGACAGTACTAATATGATTAGTCTGATTGAGTATGAGTATATGGAATTTCATCCCTATATACAAATCCTAGAGACTCTAGACAAAGTCAATAAAAACGAACATACCTCAGGCAAAAAGTATCTTGGGGTCTTATTCCGATGTTGGTCAGACTGCCAACGGCGGCCTTCTGGTGGCAGTCCTACCGACGACAGCCTTTGGTCTGACCGCCGGATTACAATCCAGGCGGTTGGACCCTAAATGGTCAGAAACTGATTTTGGGGGCTTCAAAAAGGGTCCCCTTCTGTCGTGGGCCACTGTAAAGTGGCCCAGGAGGCATTTGTAGTGCCCCAACGCACCTCAATGCACCACATGGTACATGGCACATGGTGCATGGAGGTGCAGGAAGTACTCCTTTACACGTCGGCTTGTGCTGCAGCCCTTTTCTTGGGCCGCAGCACAAGCCGCCATATAAATGAGCACTTTGCGACTGCCAGCCCGGCGGTCGCCTCGTAATTTGGAGGTCGGAGCGCCGACTCTTTGTCAGTAATGGGTAGGGTCGCAATGAGCAAAATGGCTCTATTACCCCGCTGTCTCTATGATTTCCAGAATGCCATGTACGAAATTCCACTATCTACCTTCATTAAATTCAACAGTCTCCTAGTGTCCCTAGTGTGGGTGAGTAAGCGCAGTAGAGTTAAGATGGATATTCTGAAGCTGCACATTGACCTGGGAGGCCTAGGGCTGCCGGACTTAAGGCCTACTACTTAGCAGGTCTCTTCCAATATGCTGCTCAGTGGTGCTCCGATGGCCCGAATATGGAGAAGAATTTACTGATCATGTGGAGAACTGAAGCAGATCTTCCGTAGGGCCTCATGCTGGGGGCGGGTAATACAGACGACCACTCCTTTATTGTCCGCCAAGTGACAGTGGCCTGGGAGCATACAGTAGCACTGGTGTTACATCAGGCCCCCTTTGCTAGACGTTGGCTAAGGCCGTTCGCAAGATCCAATCCGTGATGGACCTAACGCAATGGTTTGTGGGTGGCTGCAATGCCGCCGGCAATTTTTTACTTAATGGCACGCTCCTCACGATGACGGAGGCTCAAGATGTGTTTGGCCTTCACCAAGGCCATGTCCTCTAATACGCCAATGTGCCCCATACGATTCGTGAGATTTGAACAGATTTCCCTGCTGAGCCTGTGGATTCTCAGACAATGCAGATAATACTGGACCCTGGGTTGCCTCAGGGCTTAATCTCACGCATCTACAAGGCCCTTAAGGGAGACCGCCAAATTGACGTGACATCGGTTTGAGACAGATGGGCAAAGGCTCTGACAGAGCCTCTTATGGAGGGTGCCTGGAAAAGAGCATTTGCCCAAGTTAAGGAAGTGGCATGAAATGCAAGGTGCAAAGTCATGTAGTTGTAATACTTATACCAAGCTCATCTGACCCCACAGCGTTTACATAGGATCAACGGACCTCGTTCTGAAGCCAGCCCTCGATGCGGGTTGACTCCAGCATCCTTTCGCCATATGACATGGGACTGTAGCAAACTACAAGCGTTTTAGGAGGAGGTCTTGAGGATATTACGGGAAGTCACGCGGGTGCCGGTGGAGTCTCATCGCCCACTGCTTTCTTGGGGTGCTCCTGACACCTAAGCTTGGGCCCGAATGAACCATAGTTTTGCACGCGGGGACTAGTCTTGGGCAAATGACGGGTGGCCATCCACTGGATACAATCTACAGTCCCGGTAAGCAGCAAATGGTTAGCGGATATGCACAAATGGGGCAGTGGCCGAAGAGAGACTGCAGGCAGTGCGCATAGACGAGCATGCTGAGCGAGATCTGGAACTGTGGGGGGGCATGTTGGATAACTTGTCAGCAGTAGATTTACCGGCAGTTGCCCCCTCACTGCCTCTGTGGACCCGGAGTGGGGGCTGTCCCACGTAGATGGTTCGAACATGGTGTCGGAATTAGAATCTGGATGAATCCTTGCATCTAGGTGTGTTTCTGGCTTTACGAGAAGGGTTATTAGGAGAAAATCCTGTCTCTCTAAAAAGAACAGTGCTCCATTGCAAAGGTTTAGAAAACAGCACCTGTATGAATAGCAAGACATTTGGAGCAATGTTCTCTGGACAGATGATACCAAAGAGGCGTTGTCTCTCTGTAATGCAGAAGAACATGTTTGTAAAAGCCAAACACTGCATGCTTACTGCCACAAGAACCTCACACCAACTGTCAAGCATAGCTGAGATGATTTAGGCATACTTATAGCCAACAAACCAGGATGACTCACAATCATTTAGTACACCATGAATTGCTCTGTATACCAGCATATTCTAGACGCAAGTTTGAGACCATCTGTCCAATAGTTACAGCTTACCCAAAAATGGTTCATGGAACACGACAATGATCCAAACCACACCAGTAAATCTATGACTGAAAGGCTGAAACTGAAAGGTATCAGGATTTTGGTATGGTCTAGTAGAAATCCTCACCTCAAACCCATTGTGATGCTGTGGAAGGACACAGAGACCCATAAAAAAGATTTTTTTAAATGCTCTGAAACATCACCAAGATTGTTTAAAAACAAAATATGTTTTTATTGGTATCTAAAACATAAAAGCAGTCAATGACAACATTCAGCAGATTAAAACTTAGAAAAAAAGAAATTATCCAATTCTGCGTCCATAATTGTACAATGACTAAAAAGGCAAAAACAATTCCTAGAAAAATTCAAACACCACAAACTCTGGCACGTCCTGCCCTCCCACTCAAAGTCCCCACGACCGCACTTAACAGCAATAATAATCTTCATAAGATCAACCCATGAGGAACACAGGAATACATAAGTCTGTGAAAACTGCAGTCACAAGTACCTGCTCTTCACAATCCACAGTGATGCATGTCCGTTTAGATGTAGGGTAGTTGCAAACCAAATTAATCCCCAGTTCTAACTCCCCAGAAAGTACCTTGTCAAAGGCACACTATCCACAGTCACTCTGAACAGATGCACCCAATGCAGGACACACAGGGAGTCCAGGTCCGAGCCTGTGATCCGGTGATACCAATGCATTCAGGCCCAACAGTCCGAGCCCATTGTGGCCTTGTATTCGGTGGGTCAGTTAGCAATCTAATCATCTCAGCCCAGTTCAAGAGGTCCTCCCCTAGCTTATTGTCTCGCCGAGTACGGTTCATTAACGAGTCTTCTGCTACTGCCCAGTCTGCTGTGTCATTAACCCATCTATCAACCCCTGGAAACCTAGCTCCGAGCCAGTGCATGGCTATCCTCCACTTCGCGAGGACGATCTCTAAAAGATGAAATTTCCGGGCCACCTTCCTTTCTTTCTTTCTTTTGGGAAGAAGCCTTAGCAGGCAGTGCTTAATTGTGAGATGCACCGCTCGGCCCATACAATGTTGGAATTTGTCTAATACAGCAGTTCAGAAGCTTTGTGTTTCACTGCATTTCCAGTTAAGATGTATGAAATCTGCTTCCTCCTTTTGGCATTGTGGACAGCGAAAGGAGCGCTCAGGATAAACCTTGCATAACCTAGCAGGGACCAGGTAAGTAATGTGAACATAGTTGTATTAAATAAGTTTGAAGCATGCCTGCCTGGACGTGTTATTACTCCCAAGCACACTTTATCCCATTCCATCACTGCGATTTGATCCCGCACCAGCTCCTGCAATTTGTCTTGGGCTTTTAATAAAGTTAATGCTTGGCCAGTATGGAGGGCTTTTTAGAGGAATTTGACCAGTTTACTGCAGTTTGACACTGCATAAAGTTCAACCAAGTGTCAGGTGGGTGAGGGGACAGCAGGGCAAGTAGGCCAAATCTCACTGGCTTTGTGGGCCATTTCGACATACTGTAGAAAGTGGCCGGAACTCAGTTCAAAACATTCTTGTGCAGCCTCAAAAGTCAAAAATCTATTGTCTGGGTAGAGGTCCGCTAAGGTCTGATAACCCTTCCATTAAAATCAATGTACAGACATGGAGTGAGCACTTTGCTCAAAGGGGCGGACACTCAATATGCACATTTTCAGCCCAAATGGGGGGGTATCGTAAGACTCAATCGTTCTGCCCCAAAGCCCAGAAACTTTGCATATAATAAAGGCAGGGAATGGGGGACACCCAGTGCCCCGCATCATCAAGCCATCCAGCATCAGAAACCCATGCATTCCCTGTAGTAGCCTTTTTTCCAATTTCCCTATTCGCTTGCCAATACACAGCATGCTGCAACTGAGCTGAGATGTTGTAGTGTTCCATGTCTGAAATTTTCAATCCACCTTTAGACCATTCCTTCTTAAGGGTGGCTAGCTTAATCCTTCTTCGCTTCCCTACCCAAATCAGATCGACCAGATGCTGGTCCAATTTTACAAATGCTTTATGCGGCAGCTCTGTCAACATCCCTTCAAACACACAGAGAAATTGTGGCAGAAAGACCATTTTGCTATGTCAACTCTACCCAGAATTTAATGGAGGCCCTAAGCCCAGCTATCACTCGGCCCATATTTAAGTCATAATTCTTTGTCTTGTCAAGTGAGACGCGTATTCCCAAGTAACGGAAGCCTTTTGTGACCCAGTCAAGGGCCATTGCCGATAATTGTCAACCTCTAGTTGTCCCATCGGAAACATTTTCAATTTTTCACAATTAATGTAGAGTCCTGATACCACTCCAAATGTTTCCAATGCTTTAAGGAGGACTGGAACCAAGTACGCAGACTGCCGAACATAGATCAGGGCATTATCTGCATAGTGGGGTACCACGTGGTGCTCGCCCCAACCTGGATCCCCCAGGGCTGTAAGGTGCTCCACAGCCTGTACACCAGTGGTTCCATGATGAGAGCAAATAGGGGGGGGGGGTGATGGCACCCCTGCCTTGACCTCTCTCCAGTTAAATACAGGTGGAAATCATTCATTTTTTTTTTGTTTAAATCTGTTTTTATTAATTTGTTGTATCTCTTCATGAAAGACAAATTACATTTTGTATTACTGACCATATACCAAACCATCTAACAGTCGAATAGATTATGGCAATTGGATCAAACATTACATATAAGCTGTATTAATGACATAATGGGTTCAAGAACCAGTTGAGGCTCCGCATTTAGTCCGTTCCAGTTGGAGCAAAAGGTCACCGATCAATAGTGGTTTGGCTCCGTTAGTGTGGTGTACAGAGACTCTGAAGGACAATCCGCATAATCGATTAAACAGATGTTATAGGTAAAACAAACAGAACTCAGAACTAATGAAAACAGCAGCATAAAACAACATCCACGTGAGCCCCCCCCCACCCTGCCCCCCTCCCTCCCCCCTCTCTTTTCTACATCATCGCTACGGCAATCTCTACCCATTGGCTACGGCTATGTCCATGTTCAAGGTCAGTTGGTGTATGTGTGCACTTATTGCATGCCAGGAGTCTACAGACAGGCTACCCGTCACTCACTACAAGGGCATCTCCTTCGTTCTCTGTTGGTCCCTCAAGGCTATCCCCTTCCGTTTGCTTTAGGGCCTGAAGCAGTCCCTCCCATTGCGCCGCTATAGGTGTTTGTCGCAGCCCCACCGTTTCCTCCCGTAGGATGGCAATTCCCTCTGCTTTGGCCCATGCTAAGAGCGAGTATCTCCATGCCCGTATGTGCGGCGGGTCCTGCGCCTTCCATC
Organism: Calotriton arnoldi; assembly: GCA_963921515.1. Lineage (NCBI taxonomy): Eukaryota > Metazoa > Chordata > Amphibia > Caudata > Salamandridae > Calotriton > Calotriton arnoldi. The sequence goes on along the minus strand of CAWUFW010001117.1, from coordinate 545,479 downwards.
GCTTAGTTATAAGTCGCTTAGCCACCACTATACCCAAGTCAAGGAATCGGGACGAGACTTTAGAGGCCGGGGTTCTGTGAAAGTAATGTAATAAATAAGTGGGCCATTCAAAGGGTATGCTACGGCCTGTGCACATGTGCAGTAGTTCACTTACTGCTCGCCAATATGTCTGCAGTTTGTGGCAGCCCCATAACATGTGTACCAGTCCAGCCCCTGGTTCGGTGCAGCGAGGACACACCGCGTCCGTGCGATGAAAATACCTATTGATCGTCTCGGGTGTAAGATATGCACTATGGATTATGAACAACTGTATTTGCCTGAACCTCATGTTTCTAGGTATACGTGTTGGGCTCCCTATTATCTTACCCCATTCCTTGTCCCCAAGTGGTCGCTCTAGGTCTGCTTCCCACTTGTGGCGCAGTGGATCTAGACTTATTGCTGCATGTGTACGGAGGGACACCGCAAACCAGCGGATTAGATGTCTGCCCCGCCCCATGACATGGAGGTACTGTACTGTGAGATGTTGGCTCGGTTCCGCGGTCATGTCGCCCCAACGGGAGGTTAGTGTCGCAGTCAATGAGCGGTGTCTCAGGAACTGCCCCGGTGGCAGTCCCGTTTCCTCAACCAAGGATTCAAATGGTATAAGCATGCCATCTCGGTATAAGTCTCCCAAGGTCTGAATATCGGCAAGGGATGTAAGCACCCCAGACCCGCTGGGGGAGCCCTCTAGTGGTATGGCCGGTGCATATGGGATAAGTTTTCTGGTGAGGTATAAACAGCGGCGGTAGCATTTGTATGCCACCGCCAGGAGGAGTGGTGTTGGGGTTGTAACTCTGGTGGCTGGGTGAAAAAGTTTGGTGATATGGGCCAGAGATCTAGGAGGCAGTGTGGTCGCCGTGTCCTCCCGACCTCTGTCTGCGAGCCAGCGGGCGATCCACTGTAGTTGTGCCGCCAAATAGTAGTGTTCGAAACATGGCGCTGCCAGGCCTCCTGATCGGTAGGCAGGTACAGTTTCGCCAATGCCATCCTGTGTCGTGCGTTGCCCCACAGGAAGTCCCGAAGCATCTTGGTGAGTGTGGACAAGAAGGATGCCGGAATATACAGTGGCAAGTTGGCAAAGTAGTATAGGAGACGGGGAAGGATCACCATCTTGGATAGTGCAACCCTGCCGGTGACCGTTAGAGGGAGCGTTTTCCAAAATTGCACCTGTGACTTGATGGCTGTCAGGGCCCGTCCCAGATTACCGTCAAAGAGGTCCTTCGGCTGGCGGTATATCTGAATTCCTAAGTAGCGGAAGGTGTCAGCCTTCCACAGGTGGAAATCATTCATCCTGTGCGTACCGTCGCCACAGGGTTTGTGTGTAAAAGTTTAACCCATTTAAAATAATACCTCGCTAGTCCCGACCTGTTTAGCACCTCCCATAAATTCTCAGTGTAAAACACCTGTCAACATCTAGGATGGCCAAGGCAAATTTGTCCATCCCCAGTTGAAGATCATGGATAGCATGAGACAACCTACATAAGTTACAGATCGTGCTTCTTCTCAGGATAAACCTGCACTGATCCTCATGCACCAGGTTGGGAATAACCTCAATCATTACTGAGCCTTCTCATCCCATCAACATTTAACATGGACGGGGGTGATACGCAGACACCTCAGATGGGTCCCTGTCCACTTCAGGGATTAGTACTATCACAGCATCACACACAGATTCAGAGTATACCAATTTCAAAAGCCTCAACAAAGACTTCCATCAATTTCTCCGCCAAAAGGCCCACGTTGGCTTGCTATAATTCTACAGGAGACCCATCTACCCCAGTGTTTTCGCCCTAGGGATAGAGTGTATTACTGCCATGATCTATTCCTTCTTGAGTGGGATATTAAGCATTTCTCTCTGTTCTAGAGTAGCCCTTTTAACAGGGTGCTCAGAAAGGTAAACAGCCACCTGCTGCAAATCACAGCCCAAGGGCTGGCTATATGTCTGCCGGATGTGTGCGGCAAATGCATTATTTATATCCTACTATGTCAAGACCTACGCACTAAATTCATCCTTAAGCCTTACTATGGGTGCATCTTTTGTCTCTTTTTTGAGGAGCCAGGCCAAGAGTCTACCTGATTTGTCTCCCTCTCGATGCAGTCTTTGGTGTTAGGTATTATGAATATGGTGATCTAGTCTATCTCATAGAACCAAGAGCAATTTTTTTAGGTCTATCCAGTCAATCTGCCTCCACTTTCTCAAAATGTTTTTTCCAAGGAGAACAGGGTCTTCTCCAGGTGCTTTTTTATACGATACGTTTTGGACATACATTCCCGCCTGATCACTACTTTCATAGCCTCCCATTCAGTGGCTCTGTCTCTGGCTGTATCCCAGTTAATATCAAAATAGCTCTGCAAAGTTTATGCAGCCATTGGGAGAAAAGGGTATTGGCTATTGCCTTATTGGCTATACCCTAAGTCGCCACAATGGAATCCATGGCATGTCATGTCTGGTGTTAGAAATGGGGGTCTCTAGTTGGCAGTGGCTGGCCAATGTCCAAGTAGGGACCCTTCTTTCTAAGTCAGAGTAAGGGGGCTACACCCTTTGATAACCCCTGCTCAACCCTGTGGTAACGTAGCACGAGCAGACAGGCCTATCTCAGAGGCAGTGTGGGAAGCATTTCTGACCATACGCAATAACGCAGTGAAGACACCACAAAGGGACACCACACAAGTAGCTATAGAAAAATAAGTATCTTTATATAAGCTTAAGACAAGGCTCAAATACGATCAAAAAGCCACAATGCACGTAAATGTAATTTCACTAAAGGCAATCAAAGCACTCAAAAGCGGGTGAAACAAACTTAGTTCGAGGCCGGGGTCTACGCGACCCGGTGATGCACAATGTACCTGAGGTTTAAAGGGGCACGCCACGCAGCTTCGGGAGGAAGCCGCGATGATGACAGGTGGACTCGCAGCGGCCACAGCTTCCAGCTGCAGCGGTCCGTGGCGTGCACGCACGATGATCCTGAGGCGGTGATTAAAAGGCGGGCTCGCAGCGGCAACAGCTCCTCAGCTGCAGCGGCCCACAATAGCGATAGCGCTGATTCTCGTAACACAGGCAAAGGCGGGCTCTCAGCGGCAACAGCTCCTCAGCTGCAGCGGCCCACACTAGCGATAGCGATGATTCTCGTAACACAGGCACATGGGGGCTCTCAGCGGCAACAGCTCCTCAGCTGCAGCAGCCCACAATATCGATAGCGATGATTCTCGTAACACGGACAAATGCGGATTCTCAGCGGCAACAGCTCCTCAGCTGCAGCGGCCCACAATAGCGCTAGCGATGATCCTCGTAGCACAGACAGATGCGGGCTCTCAGCGGCAACAGCTCCTCAGCTGCAGCGGCCCACAATAGCGATAGCGATGATTCTCGTAGCACGGACAAATGCGGGCTCTCAGCGGCAGCAGCTCCTCAGCTGCAGCGGCCCGCGATAGTGATGATTCTCGTAGCACGGACAAATGCGGGCCCTCAGCGGCAACAGCTCCTCGGCTGCAGCGGCCCAAAATAGCGATAGCGATGGTTCTCAGCCCGCGTTCCCCGCAGTAGACCCAGAGGCTCTGGAATTCTCGATAGAACCCTCACCTGCGAGTAGAACCCCCCTCAATAGGAATTCAGAAGGCTGATGGGTGAAGTCTAATGTCCCTGAGACTTCAGCAGGAGGCAAGCTCAAATCAGGCCCTTGGGTAGTTGCTTCAGCAAGATGAATGAAAGTTTCAAAGTCCTTTCCCTCTAGTTACACGGACAGAGGTTCGTCTTGACATCCAGAAGTAACACACACGTCGGGGTTTCGGCCCAGATCTTTATACCCCACGAGTCTTTGTTCTCAAAAAGTCACAAGTCACTGAACCCAGTCAGAACCAGTTCGGTGTGGTCCTGGAGCACTTTATTTACGAGGCTGCATCCTGCCTTTGAGGAAGAGGGGGTCTGCCATCAGACGCACAGTGGGGGCTGGAGCCATCATTCACCTTGCCAGGCCCAGCCCTGCTCAGATCAAAGGGTCACCCCTCCCCATACTCCAGCTGCAGATCTCGCTATTCGACCCAGGTTGGGCTCAGCCTGCCCTGACCCTCCAAGACCAGACATCCAATACACATAACAGCAGAGCACACTGGACGACTTAGGCAAGAAAATACCTACTTTCTAGAAGTGGTATTTTCAAACACAGAATATAAAAATAATCCTCACTAAAAGATGCATTTTAATATTCTGAGCTCAGGCATACTAAATTCGACTTTCCAACATGTTCCTCGGGTCAGCTAGGATTATAGGATGTAATAATCAAAACTGCCCATTCTGGCCTAAGGGAACAGATAGCCTTGCAATAGTGAAAAACGAAATGGAGTGTAATTCACTATTAGGACATGCCACACAGACCAAGGCAGGTCCTACCTTTCACATACAACGCACCCTGCCACAGGGATGACTTACATGATGCCAAGGGAAGGTTGAGGCTGTAATCTTAAGGATGGTCCCAAATAACTCACCATAATCAACATTTGAGGAATACAGATTAAGCAGATAAATGTTATGTGCATCTATCACATCAAGAACACCAGGTATCTGTTCACCAGATTCAGTAAGGCATCTTTTAATCAAAAATGAACTCTTGGAGCTATCCAGGTAAGAACTTCTCTGGCAAAGTCAGAGTAAGATGTGGCATACAATTGTCCTCTCCATTTCGTATGCATTTGTGCAATGGTTTCACCATACATGCATTTCCTGAAACACTGCAACCCCCACCTCACAGCATTTTAGGTATGCATGTATATTATAACGCTTGACATGGTTACTGAGTACCCGGACATTCCAGGTCATTATCTTATGTTATGTTGTTTAATATAGCGCGCAAATTACCCGGGGGCATCTCAGCACTATCGTGGAAACAAAATCGGAGGCAGGGAAAGAGGTTCAGAATAGATGTGATTTTAGTAGTTTCCTGAATTTACAGTAGTTTGCGCATGAGCGGACGTGAAGAGGAAGCTTATTCCAATAAAAGGGAGCGAGGTAAGGAAAAGCCTTTACACCACTGCAGGTTAGACGAATGCGAAGGACACACAGTAAGGCTTTATCTTATAGATACTAATCCTGCAACAAGGGATGTAGATATCCTTCCACGTCTCCCCCCGGGCATCCTTGAACTCAATGTGTACATGTACAAGTCAGTGCAGTGTGGCAAGCATGCGCCAAACGAAACCTGAGAATTAACAGTAACAACCAAACTTCCCAGATGACCCTCCCTCCCCATGGCAGCGCACCTACACACAGTTTAACTGCAACTGTGCAGGCACACTTAAAAATTGACATCATCCAACTCTCACGCACTCAGGCCAAACTAAGAGCCCGTAGTTACATTTTTGAGGACCACAATCAAACTCTCGGCACCACACCCAAAATAAGAGCAGGCACTGGAGATTCCGGGGTGCGAGTCACTCAGCTGCCCGTCTCATGAGTTTATCGCCCCAACCGAGCAGTCAATCCAATAAAGTATATTTCCATACATTCACTCCCTGCAGTAAATTTTTCAAGTCCAGAATAGCCCACATCTAAAATATTTAAAAAAGACAGTTAACATTAATTGCACCCACAGATCTATAATTGGTCTCAACTTGTACTAGGGGTACCAACAATCGACACAGATCAAGCGCACTATCTGAGCCCACAAAGGCCCCATGGCACTGACACAAAGTGAGGAGCCTAGGTCCCAGTGCTAGCAATGTCACCCCAGCAGGGGACAACAGCCAAATGCAGCCTTCACAACAGGAGGGCTAAATTATAATAAGCCTCAGCCAACACATCAACCATTTGAATCACCACTAGCCTACAAGTTAGGCTCTTGGTGAGTCAGAAAGCTCTCATCAGTTTCTGGCACCATATCAGTTTCCAGCAAAGTTCCATCTGCCTGCACCTCAATTCTTCCTATTTTAGTAGAATTATTGGCAGAACTGACTTGTTGAGAACCACTATCAATCAAGCCTCAACTGGAGAGGAAAAGTAGTGAACTTTGCCTCCACACTGAACCCAGAGCTTCGCTGTTAACATCAGACTGTATTTCAAGCTTTTTTCCTTAAGTTGTCTTTTAACTGACAAGACGTCTTCGTGCATACCTTGCACTTTTTTAGTGTAATCCGTAGAAATCAAAGTTGGCTCATTCTCATAGTTTGGTGGATCTTTCAGGCGGAAATGCTGCAGGGTAATGTCATGGACGCGGTGATTAAAGAGCCAGGCAATTATTGCCTCCAGAGGAGCCCCAGGAAGAGGGGGCACCGTAAGCGATCTGTGGGCGACCTCAATAATGAAAAAGTTAGAGAGACGTTTCGTTTTCAGCCAGTGGAAACCACAAGAAACAGTTCAGTCGAGGGTCCCATAGCTTTTTGGGAACTCCAACGAACCTTAGATTATTGCGGCGAGAGCACCCCTCCACGTCTTCCATTCTCTCTTCCAGGTTTATTGATAGTATCATTAAAGTGTTCACCAAAGCCTTCAGACTGTTCACCCATTCCTCAGGTTCAGTTACTCGCTCTGCCATCTTGCGCAGATCCAATTGTGGCAGGTTAACCTCGATGGACATTGCATCAATTTTACCTTCTAGCGGCAGTCTAAAACCCTATATGGCCACCGTTAAATCTGATGATGACGGCTCTGGTCACTGTTCCCAAGACTCCTGCTACTGTAAAGCCCATTCAGACTTCTCAGCCTCTCTTGGCATGATGTAATTTACCACTGTGTTACTTTGCATACTTGCACTGGCTTCAGCCCTCTACCTGTGCCCATCATGGAATTATTGGTTTGCACAAGTCAGGTGCAGCCAGAGGGACGGCAGAGCCCCTTCAAATCAAACGGTAGGGCAATTATTCATGAAACAGTCACCGTACTCTGGTTCACTCCCTTAGTCCTCACTCAAATTAGGGGTGCCCCCTCTGTATTTCAAACTGCACAATAATAACCATGGCATAGGGCAGAGTGATGCAGTCAAGTTTTGGTTCTCCATGGTCCTTGCGCCGTAATCGGCAATGCAGCTGCTGCTCACCACCACGAGGAGGGAAATCATCAGACCAACACCACAGGCTGCACTTTCCAGCCCCCACTCCTCACCATCACCAACTCTGTATGTGGTCTGTTCCCTCCTATGCCTTCAAGCTCTCGGTTGCACTCATCTGGATTGTTCCTCAGTTAACAGCGCCATGCCAAGGCCCAAGCATCGAGGGCCTCATCGCCCGCAGGCCCTGTGAAGTCAAAGTGGCAGCCTGGTGCCACCACAGACAGGCGCCTGCTGGGCTGCACTTACACAGCTCTATGCTTTTCTGTTTTGGTTTATCCCCCTCTAGATTGCTGCAACACACACAGGCCCTGGTCCGTGTCACAGGCCTCACAGACGGTGATTTTTTTTTTACATCGCCTGCCACGGCCAGCTAGACGCCCACAGGCCGTGCCGCGTCACGGACTGGACCACCAAAAATACTGCAATTGGGCACGGCAGTCTAAGGCGCTCCTGCAGCAGGATTAACGTGCGCCTGATCTTCCGTGTTCCAGTGCACAGGGATTAGCCCCTCTGGATAGGTCTGATAGAGAGGATATTGTAGTATTTTCAGCTGATGAGATATAAGCTCACAAGAGGCATGTCTAGCAAGCCATCCTGCCTGGCTACACCAAAACATCACCGAGCTTAACAAGTTTGTAAGGAGTTGTGAGCTAGAATTTCTCCGAAGGGATGGGAGAAATGAATAAACCCTTACAGGAAACGCTTACTTCAAGTTATCACTACTAACACATCACTGAATCACAAGGTGGGCTTACTTTTTAATACAAGACAACTGAATGCGGACTGATTTTTTTTTGTTAAATAATGTCACAGTGAAATATGTGTGTGCTATTTTACACAAGGGTATATTCTGTTAGCACTTAATGAGGAGTAGATGAAGGTTGGATATGTCTTAATAAGTAAGACGATACCATGGTAGGATGTTTTTATTCCACGTTAGAGTAGCTTTAATTGACAACACTAGCACTTCTCAGTAGATTTGGGTTACCTTACATGGAACACTACAGGCATGATCAGCAATCTAGTTAAAATGTTAATGAAAAGCACTGGCTCTTCTTAAGAGGCCAGTAATAGCTTTAATACAGGGCTGTTTTACTTTTATAACTAATAAAGAAATAAGGTCCCAAATCCCAGGCCACCCACCTGATAACCAATTTTATTTAAAAAAAAGTATACATATATATATATTCACTGAAAAAACCAAAGGTTACAGGGACGTTATAGTTAGGAAATAGAATTTTAAAAAAAACGTAGAAATTCACTAAAAACAACAAAGGTTATGGGGACGTTATAGCTAGACTGACATTTCACTCGTACAAAACCAGAGAAATTCAGCAGAGCTAACTATAACTCGTGCCCCCGCAGTGCACTGCTTATGACCTCACATATTACATCACTCATGACATGGTCAGTGACATCACTGATGACATCATGTGGTGACTGTGTTTCTAAAAAGTTTGAGTGTTAAATATATATACACCAAGGTGTATTAATGAATCAGTGGGTGTATTAGTGCCTATATGGATGATTTAGTGGGTGCGTGACTGGCTGTATAGGTGAGTGATTATACGTGTCTCAGTGAATGTATGGGTGAGTAACTAATTTGTGTGAATGTCTGTAACAGTCTGCCAGTTGGTGTGTAAATGGCTGTATGGGTTGGGGAGTAGGTACATGAGTGGCTGTATGGGTTATTGATTGGTTGTCTGAATACATGTATGGGTAGGTGAGGGGGTGTATGACGTCCTGCATGGATGAGTGAGTGGGTGAATCAGTGGCTGTATGGGTCATGAGTGCGTCTGTGAGGGGCTGTGTGAGTGAGTGTGGCTGTGACGTAAGTGCATGGATGGGTCAGTGGTATATGGGTGAGTAACTGCATATGGGAAAGGCAGTATAGTTGAGTGTTGGAGTATATAAGTGACTGTATGTGTGAGTGAGTGATTGTGAGAGTGGCTGAATGGGTGAGTGTGTGCTTGTGTCAGTGACTGTATAGGTGAGTAAGTATATGTTAGTATCTGTATGAATAAGTGAGTTGGTGTGTGTATAACTGTATAGGTGAATAAGTGGCTGTGTGATTGACTATGAGTGAGTGACTGGGTGTGTGAGTAGCTCTATGGGTGAAAGAGTGTGTGAGTGGCTGTATGAGTAGATATATCAGTGGCTTTATTAGTGAGTTTGTTGGTTTGCGAGTGGCTGTATGGGTGACTGAGTAGATGTGTGTACAGACCTATGAATCAGTGAGTGGGTATGTAAGTACTGGTATGGGTGTGTCAATGGTTTCGAGAATGGTAGTGTGGAAGTTGGAGTGGGTATATGAAAGGTTACATGGGGGTGTGAGTGGGTGCGTCAGAGATTCTGTGGATGATGTCATCAGTGATGTCATTTGAGATGTCATCAGTGATGTCACTGACCATGTCATCAGTGATGTAATATGTGAGGTCATAAGCAGTGCATTGCATGGGCACGAGTTCAGCTAACTATAACTGCTGAATTTCTCTGGTTTTGAATGATTGAAATGTCAGCCTAACTATAACGTCCCAATAACCTTTGGTTTTTTCAGTGAATTTCTAAGGTTTTTTAAAATTCTTTTCCCTAACTATAATGTCCCTAAAACCTTTGTTTTTTTTTAGTGAATTTCTAAGGTTTTTTAAATGATAATTTTTAACTATAACGTCCCTGTAACCTTTGCTTTTTTCAGAACTCTAAGGTTTTTTAAAATTCCATTTCTTAATTGTAACGTTCATTTTTTTAAGTGAACCTTTAAGATTTTTGTACTTTCCTTCTATAATTGGATATTGTGTATTATATTTATATTATATACCACTCTTTTTTTTTTTTAGTCAGTAATACTTTATTCAGAAGTATAAAAACATCCATAAAAGCAACATTTAAAACAAATGGCATGTACAGTACTTATCGTATATTAGTAAACATACATTGTTAGTTAAAAAGCAGACTAAAATTCTTACGACATTCAATGATCAATTCTCGATAAGTATTAGGACATGTATGAATATCCTGATACGATATCATAAACTGACCGCTTTGCAGATACACCTTTGTAAACAAACATTCTCGTAAATAATTTATAAAGTGCCTACATAATGACACTAATTATTGTACAGATTTAATCAAATGCCCAGTTTTTACAGTTCCCCATCATTCCGTGGTCATGTTGTTGAACCTGTTGGTGGGGATAACCGGGGCAATGCAGGCTTGGTTAAAATGGCCTAAAAACATATCCCACTTATCCATCCTCTTGATTTAATCCACAAAAGCGTTTAAGACTAATCAAAGATAAGAGTACATGAATATAATCCAATCCTACGCTAAAATAATCAAGAGTAAAATCTGTAAATACAGAGTATTGCACATTCCCAATAATATAAAAGTAGATCCATACAGTACGTTACACATCATGGGTCATTGACTGAGTTCCATCACTTCCTTCTGATGGGAATAATAAAATGTTTTTTCTTGTGTAAAATACCGCCCATAAAAAAGATGCCAATCTGCAACAAATCTCTAAAGTGGGCAATGATTGCAAGTATAGATATGCCGGGCGACATTGCGTGTCACCAAGTGGTTTAATAATCGGGAGAATGCATCTTTTCCTTAAATCACTATAAAACTTGCAAAAGAAAACCACATGCATTGTATCCGGAGGCGTCGTGTTATCGTAGGGACAACTGATTAAGATTGTTGACCAGTCATTCATTTTTGGAAAACTGACTAGTCTATGGAATATATCTAATCTTAGACGGGTCAAAACAAATTTTATGCCTACCATTCAGTATTGCTTTGAGGTAAGGTTGCATGTTAAAAGTTGTTAAAATCAATTGATTTTTTAATACACTAGGTTTGGGAATTTCGATTAACATTTTAAGATTTTCTAAGTGTGTCATCCCTTCCTCTTTAAGGGTCTTCCTGCTGATGTTGCACAGTGCTTCTGGTCTTTCATAATACTCGGGATGACCTAGGTCACAAAAGAAGCGTTTCACGTATGCTAACCATGAGATTCTTAGGTGCAAGCTTAGTTTGAGACAATCTTCAATGATTGCTCGGTTAAGCGCTGTGTGTTCCGAGATCCAAATCTTGTGCCAAAGAAGAATTGGTTGCAATTTTATTATGTCTGTAATGTGTTGTGCCCCCAGTTCAGCGTGACATACATAGACAGATGTGCTTCTGGGTACCGCAAGAAGGCTTCTAAAAAATTCATTCTCTACGATTTGGATATCTGTGCATTATCTATATCCCCACAATCCTGCCCCATATGTCGCTGTACTAATGCACTTAGCTTTATAGATTTTCATCCTCATCTCAGGGGGATTTGTACCCAGGCATTTCGCAAAGCTCCTAAGGGCCATACAGGATTTACTAAAATGTTGCTTCCTATTAGCTATGGCCTTATTCCATAATCTGTCTCTATCAAATAGAATCCCCAAGTAACTGAAGTTATTCGTAACACCAATGCTAGTACCCTCTATTTTTATGTCTCTACACTTCTGGCTAGTCCTTCCACATTTCATAATGAAGGTTTTACCTCGGTTGACTAAAAGGCCAAGTTCCTTCATATAATCTACGAAGTTCGATAGCAAAGACTGAAGGGCCAACGGTGTGCGGGCCATAAGAACGGCGTCATCAGCGTAGAGGAGGGCCGGGACAGGGCGCATTCCTATTTGTGGTAGATCTCTAGTGGAAGCTGCGAGCGCCTCGCCTACACTGTTTACATATAATGAGAACAGGAAGGGGGCCCTAACGCATCCCTGTCTCACCCTCTCTCTATGCTGAAAAGTTCAGTACATTCTCCCTTCCTGCCAAATCTGACCCTAGATTTACATCCCATATAAAAATCCCTCAGTAAACTAATAATCGGTGTGTCCACCCCCATATCTTTCATTTTTAACCAGAGTTTGGCATGTATCTCACAGTCGAAGGCTGTGGATAAGTCGACAAATGCCAAATATAGATTTACATTTTTGATGTTTACGTACTTTCCAATTAACATATTTAAATTGAGACTCTGCTCAATCATCCCAAACCCTGGGCGGAAGCCATATTGTAAATCAGAAAGAATGTTTTGCGATTCTGCCCAGGCCTGCAGCCTTCTTAAGATAATGCGGCCTACTATCTTAACCAATGAGTCAAGCAGTGATATGGGTCTGTAGCATGCAGGATTAAGGCGATCTCCGTTTTTAAAGATTGGTACAATGATGGACTCGCCCCAAGTTGGCAAGAAACCTTCGGTGCAGCATGCCCTCAGTACTAATGTCAACACAGGACCCCAAACATCAGTGTTAGCCTTATATAAGTCTACCGGTATTGCGTCAGGTCCCGGCGCGTTACCTCTCTTACTTTCTGACATTGCATTATTAACTTCTTTCAATGTAAAAGGTGTAATGAAAGTGGTATGCGATGTGTAAGTTGTATCACAGTCGCAATGTCCGGGTTCAGGTACTGATGTTACAACCGGCAGCAAATAGATATTAGTAAAGTGCCTTATCCATTCTCCCTCTGGAATAGCAAGCTCCTCCCTAGGGGCCTCATCCGTTGCCAAGGGAGAAGAGTTAATTATCTGCCAAAAGGCTCTATTATCATTACTTGTGCTCGCTTCCTGTAGGTGTTCCCAGGCCAACTCCCTTAGACGTTGTTTTCTCTGCTTCACTCTTTGCCTTAATTCAGCCCTGCATTTTTGGACCTCTATTATACTTCTTGGTGTCTTATGTAGTTACTCCTTTAATCTTTTCAGGGCTTTAGAGCACGATTAATCAAACCACCCAATCTCCTTTAGTTTTGCTTTCTCTCCTTCCACAAAAAGGCCTTCCTTTATACCGTCAGTAATGGACAGGAAGGTAGTGATTATTACGTTATTTGGGGTGGTCTCATCTAAACAGCGATCAAAAGCCCCTTTTTTATTACTTATCAATTTTTTAAGAAAACCTTTTGGGGTAATCTGAGCCCAACGTAGGGAATAACCATTGCGCCCTGCATGTTCGATATCGGTTTCTTGTACATTCATTATTTTACTGCATCTCGGTTTAAAGTATAAGACTGTATCTATATGCATACTCAGAGGAAGATGATCACTAATTGCTAACGTATGAGTACAAAAGTTGAAAACAAGGGCAGTACACCTATCTGAGAGTAAAATGTGGTCGATAATGCTATGACTGTTTCTCCCAATGAATGTTGGTTTACGTGCAGCAATAGGGGAAGAAATTTCATTTGCGAATGCCAAGTCAAATTTAGTTAGTAGGTCATTGATTTTATTCCCATAGTGACTGTGGCTAAAGTGGGCCTGAGTTCCATCCTCTGCATCTGTCATACCACATATCTTATCCACTTTGATGTTACATTGTAGCAAGTTAAAGTCTACCCCCCAGAGAATAATAGTTTGATGCCTACTATTTAAAATAATGTGCTCCAGGTCAGTGTTCAATTTTTGGAGAATATCTATGATTTTACTTAATGTGGCATTTTTATAAAAATTAACTAGCGCCAGCATTGCCGCGCCTGGCGACTCGAATACTAGTAGTTGATAGTATGGATTTTGAGTAACCATATTAATACTAGCAAATTGAACACAGTTGGAGACATGAGTGCACAGACCCCCTTTTGCCCGGCCATGTCTAGACTTAATCGCTGTAGTAAAGTAAGTCCTATTACCGTTCATATGAATTGGCTCTGTGAGCCAAGTCTCTTGCGGACAATTTCAAAATTGGCCACAAACTCTAGCCATTCTCGGTGTTGGATCTTATTTCTCAAACCGGCAACATTCCAACTCACGTAACCTATGCATTCACAGTTATCATGTATGGATTTTAGATTGATGATCTCTATCGGAGGGTCTACTTTATTGCTGCATTCCAATTGGGTCATACTATCACTTAGTGTACCATCCTTTTTCATTATATGTGAGATTTCGCCCTCTTTAGTCATTTCTATGGGAAGAGTTCTTGTGGCATGTTCGTTACTACCCAAGCATATGCAATCATTAAGTCAATCAAGGCCGTCCAGATTTGATAAACTCTGGAAGTTCTATTGAGTATCGTTTCCACTAGCAGTGGTGTTTTAAAGTTTAAAACAACACAATCACCAGTGAGGGCTTTCTCCTCATTACCTACCCATTTGACTCTTCTTGCCATCTTAAATTCATTAAAAAGATGCTCAGATAGCCCTGTTCTTGCACCTAACCAGTTTAGAGACTTATTTCTCAATGATATCCAGTTCTCCCTGCTGTCTAAGGGTAGTGGAGGAACATTCGTTAGGACTACCACATATGGTGTTGCTGACGGAGGCAGGTCCAAGCGGTCGGTTGTCTGCTCTAGACGGTCTCTGTAGTGGTCACTATTTACTTCTTTTTCGTCTGATCGTGGAGTACTCATTTTTTAAGTGCTCCCCACCCATCACCTTATCGTTTTGTTGCCCTACAAGCTTGGGGGATTAACATTTGAACCAGCTAACGTGGCGTTGCATATTGCGGTCTTAGTTGAAGCCTCTGCTGTAGCTAAACCAGTCATACTACTTCGTGATTTTGGTGTCTGAGTGGATGTGACAATATTCAAAAGCTCCAGGCACGAATTGGTTCTTGCTTCTACCCTCGTTAAACGGGTTTGTATGGACCCCAGGGTGTTATTCACTTTAAGGTCAAGTGCTTTAAGGGACTCTGCCAAGGAGTCTAGTTTACTAATTAATACCAAATTAGGATCTACGGTTGTCTGTGCCGAGATGGCCACTGGTTGTTCTACTGTCTGCATTCTGTTAATTGGTCGTTTAATTCGCGCTGTATCTCGGGTGGATCGGGTGTCACGATTCACTCCCTGTGCTCTCGTTCCCACCACCAGGGGGCCGAATTGCGGGGCTTTCCAGTATTCTAATATGCTTCCAGACACTCCCCTGTATGCATAGCCTGACTTCCAGGCATTTGGACATCATTTAGGGATTGACATCCATTCCCAATCCATGCCGGGTTTTGTGGAAGCCAGTCTGCTCATGCTGGAAACTCCATTACCTATAATCCCCTGCTCACTGCTTTGCCTCCACCCCTGCAGGCCAAGGATGGGTGGAGGAATTCAGCTCACCTGTGGCTGGCTGCTGCTAGCCTGCTCACACCTGATGCGCATGAGTACTGTGAGCTCTTTTAAGCCCCAGCTCCCTTCAGTCCAGTGTTGGTCATTGTAACTGTATACTGGTGAGGCCGATCCTTGTTTCCAGTGTTTCCTGAGCTTTTGATATCCTTGTTCCAGTGTTTCCTGAGCCTTTGATATCCTTGTTTCCAGTGTTCCCTGAGATGTAGTTATTCCTTGTTCCTGAACTGCAGCAGTTTTCCTTCTCCTGAACTAGCACTGCCTGCAGTGCTACCTTGACTCCTAAGCCTTAGCATTCCTTGTTCCTGAACTGCAGCAGTTTCCCATCTCCTGAACTAGCACTGCCTTCAGTGCTACCTTGACTCCTGAAGCTTTAGTAATTCTGTTCCTGAACCCGCACTGCCTGCAGTGCTACCTTGACTCCTGAAGCTTTAGTAATTTCCCTGTTCCTGAACTAGCACTGCCTGCAGTGCTACCTTGACTCCTGGAGCTTTAGTAATTCCCTGTTCCTCAACCAGCACTGCCTACAGTGCTACCTTGACTCCTGAGCCTTAGCTCAATTCTTGTTCCTGCACCAGCACTGCCTTCTATGCTACTTTGTTTTCTTGATTCCTGAACCTGCACTATTCTAGTATACCCTTGTAGCCTCCCCATCTGTATATCCTTTTCCAGTCCCTGCCTTTCTTCCCATTTCCTTGGTTCCAGTTCTAGTTTGCTGTCTTTCTATTTCTGCTGTCTTGCTTCTGTTATCTTGTATGTTTGTTATCTGCTTTCTGCCAAGTGTGCCCTGTGATTTCCTTCCTTTCCTGTTAAGCACTCCTCCTTGCTAGCTCCTTGTCTATTGTGCTTGCGTTTAGTTCTACCCCTTTGCTGTTACTGCCTTGCGTGTTCCTGTTTGATCGCCAGGATCCGTGGGCACAGCTGACTACCTAGGTGGTGTTTCTTGTTCACTGTGAGTATTGTCTTTGAGTTACTGTTATAACATCACCATAGGTATAAGCTCCACAGACCCTGCCTTTGCATACATATCCTATATGTGGGTATTTTCAGTCCGTATCTGTAACAGCAATTGTGGGTGAGGAACTTACTGAGCTTCAGTCTTACCGTGTGGAGCTCCTGAGTGCTTTACCCCACATTCCCTTTATTGTTAATGTTGTATTATATATATGTCTTGCACGTCCGTCCTGGGTGTAGTTAGTCTGAATGCTGAATTGCCTTGTGAGTGCCCTTCCTTTCTGAGTCTTAGCCATCTTGTACAGGCTTCCCCTTTGGATCCCTTTTTCTCCTCTGACTCCTTGTGTGATCCTGGGCAGCGCTGTACTACTCTTTCTGTGCATGGTACGTTTTCTACCCAGTCCCCAGTCCTTGCTCAAGTCCCTGACTGTGTTCTCGACATAGTCCCGGACAGTCCCTGACAATCGTGTCCCTGCGGGAACAGTCCGCAGCTTTCGGACCGTTTAGATGGTGGGGAGTTCGATTTTGATGGAGAGATGGTTTCAGTAAAATATTGAATGCAGCCATTGAACCCGATGTTTCCACTATTACCATGCTCCCTTTTTAAACCCAAATCTTCATTGGTACTAGCCGGGCAGCTGGTCTCAATCTCTAAACTATGTGTAGGGGCTTGGGGCACGTGAGGTATTGTTGTCAAGACATGTGCACAATCACTGCTCAAATGCAGTGATTCTTCGACCGTTGAAATCTGTTTTTCGATAGCCCCCATGGCTCCTGTGATGTATTTTAATAGTGTGAGTTGGGATTTGTCGGGGGACTGGTTCTTGCCTACTAAGCCGGCAGCGGTAGGATGCGTTCTCTTGCCCATGTTTGGCAAATGTCAGTTAAAACTACAGAAACGTATCGCTAGATACAGGCCACAAATATTACTTCTTACTCCTTAGGGACTCATTAAAAGTTTGCAGTTAACATGAGAACTACCTCCCCCCCGTAGAGTGATTCCACACTATAGCACTTTTTTGATTTCATATGTGTTTATCAGAAAGTACATTAATAACTGGTTTTATTTTTAACAATTTTGTAAGTCGGCACAACATTGTCGCATTTACTGTGGAGAATCTGTCATCAGTAAATGTATTTCACATACTGAAAAATACACTTAAAGACATTTTTTAAATAAAGTTTCAGTCTAAATATTTAGTAAAATACTGTTTTAACTTTTCTTTCTGTAATCAATTTAGAAGAAAGCCACCTTTACAAAAAAAAAATGATATTCGCGACTACCGATGTCAACACGGTGATGTCATTAACCTCGACGATCGCACCTTTTCCGTAAAGTCTAAAACACATATATCCACACATACTACAGTATTTTACACACTAGGGGTTTCTTACACTATTCTGTAAAGTCATACTTTTCTGGAGAGTTTCTATAAAACCCATCTCTAAAACCTATTTTATGTTTTTCGTGGTGACGCCTGAGGTCGCAATGACGTCGGTAATCGCGATGCCCGCGGAAACGTTGCGAAAGCGTAAAACAAAAGCAGACATTCAATGGCCACCAACATATCCAAAAATAATATGTGAGAAAAATCCATTCTGAACATTGCACTACACATATTACTTTATACATACTTCTTTCAACCCATGTTTAAACTTATATTTTTCTACTACGTTTGTTTAAAAACCATCTTTCAGACCTATTTTCCATTTTTGCAGTTATTCGGGCCCGCAACGATCGCGCCTTTTCCATAAAGTGAACACACATATATGTACATATATTACAATATTTTACACACTAGGGGTTTATTACTGAACACTTCAAACTCATGTTTTTCTAGTGTATTTCTAGAACAACCATCTCTAAAACGTATTTTCCCTTTTCGCGGTGAGGCCGGAGATCCCGATGACGTCGGTAATCGTGATCCCAGCGGTTACGTTGCGAAAGCAGAAAGCAAAAGCGGGAAATCAATAGCCACCACCACATAAAAATGATAACTATATAATTAATTCTAACCGTCACAGTAGATAACTTACTATATAAATAACTCTATAAAAACATGTATTAATATCTCTATAACAATGCATTATTAATGATTCACAGATTATATTTTTTTTATTTCCACCAATATTCGCGATGAAGTTGATAGTCGCAATGTCCCAGCGATGGTACACGGGGGCCGCGGTGGAGATTGCGTCGTCGTCGCGAATATCGCACATGATTAAAAAAATCTATTTTGGACACATAGCTTGTGTCACTAACACCCCCATTTCTCAACCATGGGGTCAGAGTATCTCCACCCTATGTGGGCTTTCACACTAAGTTTCAGCCCCTGGAACCGTTGCCAAAAGATAAAATGGCGGCTGCAACTTTCTATTCAGAATGCGTCCTGTCAATCAGAGCATTCCCTTTGGTGCGTGAATTCGCAATTCATCGCGAAACCTTCACGAAATATCCACGGCCAGAGATATTACTATAATTTTAAACTTACATTTTTCAACAACTACTGAACGTATTTACACCAAATAAGCAAAAGGCACTTCTTTGAACCAACATCTACCTCCCTGTCAAATTTGGTGTATGTCCGTTCAGCGGTTCGGGCTATAGGTGTGGCTAAAGGTTCCTATGGGAATGAACATCACAAACACAACCTTATTTCGCCCCCCAAATTCTTGGTCCCCACTGCACGGATCACCCCCAAACTTTCCATAGCAATAAACCCCACCTTGACACTTTTTTGGGAAAATTTCATGCAAATTGGTCAAACGACGCCAAAGTTATAGCCAAGTCAAAAAATGCTTTTCCTATGGAAACTAGGTCCTAACTATAACTACCTACTATATATACACATATATATATATTCAGAGAAAAAACCACAAGTTTCAGTGACGTTATAGTTAGGGATTAGCATTTAAAACACCTTAGAAATTCACAGAAAAAACCACAGGTTTCAGGGACATTATAGTTAGGGATTAGCATTTAAAAAATCTTAGAAATTCACTGAAAAAACCACAGGTTTCTGGGACGTTATAGTTAGGCTGACATTTCACTCGTACAAAACCAGAGAAATTCGTCTGTTATAGTTAGCTGAGATAACTATAACTCGCGCCCCCGCAATGCCCCTCTGATGACGTCACATATTACGTCACTCGTGACATGGTCAGTGACATCACTGATGACATCACTGATGACATCTCAAATGACATCACTGATGACATCATCCAGTGATAGAGTGTTTCTAACTAGTTTAAGAATGTTATGTATATATACGCGAAGGTGTATTGAAGAATGAGTGGGTGTACGAGTGTCTGAATGGATGATTTAGTAGGTGCGTGACTGACTGTATAAATGAGTGATTAAACATGTCTTAGTGAATGCATGGGAGAATGACTAATCTGTGTGAATGTCTGTATCAGTCTGTCAGTTGGTGTGTAAGTGGCAGCATGGGTGCTTAGTAGCTGCATGAGTGTGTATATGGGTTAATGATTGGTTGTCTGAGTACCTGTATGGGTGTCTGAGTGTATGTGTGGGTGGGTGGGGTGGGTGAGTCCCTGCAAGGATGTGTGAGTAGATGTTTCATTGAGTGTATGGGTTCATTAGTGCGTGTGTGAGGGGCTGTATGGGTTCATGAGTGCATCTGCGAGAGGCTGTATAGGTGAGTGAGTGTGTGAATGGCTGTGTCGGTGAGTGAGTGGATGTCTCAGTGGTATATGTATGAGTAACTACATATGTGAAAGGCAGTATATGTGAGTGTTGGAGTATATAAGTGACTATATGTGAAAGTGACTGATTGTGAGAGTGGCTGTATGGAAAAGTGTGTGCTTGTGTGAATGATTGCATAAGAGAGTAACTATGTGTTAGTATCTGTATGAATAAGTGAGGTGGGGTGTGTATAACTGTATAGGTGAGTAAATGGCAATGTGATTCATTCTTTGCGTGACTGAGTAGGTGTGTGAGTAACTCTATGGATGAGTGGCGGTGTGTGACTGTCTGTATGGGTATATGACAGCATATATCAGTGGCTGTATAGATGAGTGATTGCGTGAATGAGTAACTGTATGGGTTAGTGAGTGGATGTGTGTGTAGACCTATGAATCAGTAAGTGGGTATGTACTAACTAGTATTGATGTGTCTATGGTATTGAGATTGGTAGTCTGTATTTTAGAGTGGCTATATGAAAGGCTTATTAAGGTGTGACGAGGTGCATCGGAGATTAAGTGGATGATGTCATCAGTGATGTCACTGACCATGTCATGAGTGATGTAATATGTGACGTCATCAGCAGTGCATTGGGGGGCGCGAGTTATAGTTAGCTCAGCCAACTATAACTGCTGAATTTCTCTGGTTTTGTACGAGTGAAATGTCAGCCTAACTAAAACGTCCCTGAAACCTGTGGTTTTTTCAGTGAATTTCTAAGGTTTTTTAAATGCTAATCCCCAACCATAACGTCCCTGAAACCTGTGTTTTTTCAGTGAATTTCTAAGGTTTTTTAAATGCTAATCCCTAACCATAACGTCCCTGAAACCTGTGTTTTTTTGCAGTGAATTTCTAAGGTTTTTTCAATGCTAATTTCTAACTATGCCTACATAGGTAGGACATGTACAGAAAGAGGAGGAAAGGTGCAGAAAGAAGCAAGAGAAGTGCAGAAAGAGGGAAGAGAGGTGCAGAAAGAGGAAGGTGCAGAAGAAGCAAGAAAAATGGAAAAAGTGGCAACAGAAGTCCTGAAAGAGGAAGAAAGGTTGAGAAAAAAGCAAGAGAAGTGCAGAAAGAAGCAACAGAGGTGCATAAAGAGACAAGAGTTGCAGAAAGAGGCAAAAGAGGTGCAGAAAGAGGCAAGAGAGGTGCAGGAAAATGGAAGAAGGGTACAGAAAGAGGCAAGAGAGGTGAAGAAAGAGGCAAGAGGGGTGCAGAAAGAGGCAAGAGAGGTGCACAAAGAGGGAACAAGGGGCAGAAAGAGGCAAGAGGGGTGCAGAAAGAAGCAACAGAGGTGCAGAATGAAGCGACAGGGGTGCAGAAAGAGGCAAGAGGGGTGCAGAAAGAGGCAACAAAGGTGCAGCAGAAGACAAGAGAACTGCAGAAAGAGGCAAGAGAGGTGCAGAGAGAGGGAACAGGGGTGCAGACAGATGCAAGAGCAGTGCAGAAAGAGCGAAGAGTAGTGCAGAAAGAGGCAAGAGGGGCACAGAAATTTGCAAGAGAGGTGCAGAAAGAACCAATAGAGGTGCAGAAAGAGGCAAGAAGGGTGCAGAAAGAGGCAAGAGAAGTGCAGAAAGACAGAAGAGAGGTGCAGAAACAGGCAAGAGAGGTGCAAAAGAGGCAAGTGAGGTGCAGAAACAGGCAAGAGGGGTGCAGAAAGAAGCAACAGAAATGCAGAAAGAGGCTAGAGAAGTGCAGAAAGAGGCAAGAGAGGTGCAGAAAGACAGAACAGGGGTGCAGGAACAGGGGTGCAAAAAGAACCAAGAGAGGTGCAGAAAGAAGCAAAAGAAGTGCAGAAAGAAGCAAGCAAGGTGCAGAAAGAGGCAAGAGAGGTGCAGAAAGAGGGAAGAGAGTGCAGAAAGAGGCAAGAGAAGTGCAGGAACAAGCAACAGAGGTGCAGAAAGAGGCAAGAGGTGCAGAAGAAAAAAGCAAGAGAGGTCCAGAAAGAAGCAAGAGAGGTGCAGAAAGAAGAGAGGTGCAGAAAGCGGAATAGATGTGCAGAAAGAGGCAAGAGAAGTGCAGAAAAAGGAAGAAAGATGCAGAAAGATGCAAGATAGGCGCAGAAAGAAGCAAGAGTGGTTTGCACACCATTAGTACCAATTTAACACCCACATTTAGCAATAAGTAACAGGTGACCATTCTATGTTTGCAATGGGCCTTCCACCACGCTGTAACACTTGTGGCTGCATTTTTCATAATGTTTGAGCCGTTTGAGCTAGAAACAAGGTTTTTTTTGTTAAAATCTGCAGATTATGCAGCAGATGATGGATTATATGGCAAATGCGGAAAATGTATAATTGTGCGAAAGTCGGTGCAGCCAAACAGTCGCATAATTCCAGTGGCCCTGCTCATACCTCTGACTAGGTCCAGAAGTGCTCCTCAGTGATTCCTTCTTTTTTTTGTCTCATTGAGTTTATACTTTAGCTTCTATAGAAACAAGGAAGACTAAACCTGAGGTTACCACTCCACAACACAGACTACCATACCACATAATTAGTCTCCATAACACATAATCCCACTCTACATAATTCCTATACACTAAAAACCACATACTTTCTATCCACATAATTTCACTGCACAACTTACCAGATAATTTCACTACACACAACGTACATCCACTCCACTCCAAAAAACATTAGTAAAAAAAGTATTACATTTACAACGCCAATAGCTCTAACTCTCGCAAATCCGAGACCTATTACAACTAGTAGTCGCATTTGCAGAGTGGTGGAGAAAGGGGGCTGGGCTTCCGACCAGCGCTCAGGAATTCAGCTGCGTAGGACTTACAGGAGGTACCAGGAGGGCTACTTCGCCCCCAAAGTCCCTCAGGAGTAAAGTGGACTTCATCCCACAACCACTACTGTACCAGGAGGCGCGTTTGCAGACTGGTGGAGAAAGGTGAGTGTGGCCTGCTATGAGAATTTTGCAATCCCACTGTGTGGGACTTACTGGAGGTAACAGGAGGGGTAGTTGGCCCCCAAGGACAACCTTCGGGGCCAACTACCCCTCCTATTACCTCCAGTAAGTCCCACACAGCAGGATTGGTAAGTTCTCATGGCAGGCCACGCCCCCTTTGCCCACCACTCTGCAAACACGCTCCCTGGCACGCTCTTAGATGGGGATTAAAGTCCCCTCCGCTGCTGGGGGCCCTTAGGGGCCAACTAGCCTACATGATACCTCCAGTATGCCCCAGATAGTGGGACTGCTGAGAGGTGGACACAAGCCACGCCCCCTTTCTCCACCACTATGCAAACGCGCCTCCTGGCGCGCTCTTGGTTGGGGGATGAAGTCCCCTTGCCTCCTGAGGGTCCCTGGGGGCCAACTAGCCCTCCTGTTATCTCTAGTAAGCCCCACACAGCTGGATTGCTGAGAGTGGTCCGAGGCCACGCCCCCTTTTTACACCACTCTGCAAACGCGCCAACTGGCGCACTGCTGCTCAGGGGATGAAGTCCACTTTAGTCCTGAGGTCCTCAGGACACACGAGGACCTCATCGCCACACCAGCAATGCTCCAAGAGGCGCGTTTGCAGAGTGGTGTAAAAAGGGGTGTGGCCTCGGACCACCTCTCAGCAATCCCACTGTGTGGGGCTTACTGGAGGTACCTGGTGGGTTAGTTGGCCCCTAAGGACCCTTAAGATTCTAGGGGACTTAATCCCCCAACCCAGAACGCGCCAAGAGGCGCGTTTGCAGAGTGGTGTAAAAAGGGGGCGTGGCCTCGCAAGATACCGGCTTTTTTTTTTTGTTAGGAGGGGGGCTGTGCGGCCCCCTTTCTCTCAATATTTTGTGGGCCCTGGGGACCCCATCCCCCAGGGCCTTTGACATTTTATTTTTTTTTAAACGGGAAGGGGGCCTTGCGTCCCCCCTACCAAGGCCGATTTCGGCTCCGGGGTCCCCATCCCCCGGGGCATGGCCACATATTTTTATTTAAAAAAAAAAATCATTTTAAAGGAGGGGGCCGTGCGGCCCGCCTCCTGAGGCCATTATTGGCCCCGGGGACCCCAACCCCAGGGGCATTGCCTCGTTTATATATATTTTTTTTTCTTATTTACACGGGAGGAGGGGCGCGTGGCCCCCCTTCCCTGGGCCACGTTTGGCCCCTGGGACCCCATCCCC
This sequence comes from Calotriton arnoldi, assembly GCA_963921515.1. Taxonomy (NCBI): domain Eukaryota; kingdom Metazoa; phylum Chordata; class Amphibia; order Caudata; family Salamandridae; genus Calotriton; species Calotriton arnoldi. The sequence goes on along the minus strand of CAWUFW010001117.1, from coordinate 521,559 downwards.
CGAGGTCTGGCCTCAACATTGGGGACCGCAGGGGGAGCCCCAATGCCCCCGCGGTCCCTGCCGGCTCCCCGCCTCCTGCGGGAGCCGACATTGCTTTTGGACAAGGGGAGCAGCTGACATGCAGCTCCCCTTGTCCAAAAGCAATCTGCTATGCTTCGTCGAAGTGAGAGAAGGTTTCCTGCTCTCGCTTCCACGAAGCAAAGCAGAGTTTGCAATGACAGGGCGGGAGCAGTGCTCCTGCCCTGTCATTGCAAACTGCAATGTCCCGGGGGTGGACACCCCGGGACATTGCTGGAGCCGGCCCTGGGGGATGGCGGGCCGCAGGGCCATGGAGGGCTCCAGGAGGGGAGCCACGCGGCCCCCCTCCCAACTTATTTAAAGCCCCGGGGAGGTGGTGGTCCCCGGGGCCGGGGGTCCGCTACGGACCCCCATATTTAAATAAAGTGTGCCCAGGGGAGGTGGTGGCCCGCGGGGCTGTGGGGGGGGCTCGAGCCCCCCCACACTGTTGTATTCCCCTTTAGGGGTCCGTATATAGGTTTTCCTGAATCATGTCCTTATATAGGCACAATTCGCCTTGTCCTTATATAGGCATAGAATCCCTGTCCTTATTTAGGCATTAACCGTGCACTCCAAATACAGGCATGGTCACCAACATCCGTCCACCCCAACGTCACAACGAGTTCTTAGAAACCAGACCCTTAAGCTTCAGGAGTTCCCCTAGCACAGGACTATTGATTTCTCCAAGAACTCATCTATTATGTATGAACCGTTATACCTCAAGGGTTCATTCCTGACGTCTTCCTCTGTCCGACTTCACGTCAATGCTAACATTCCTCGACACCTACCAGGTATAAATATACCTTCCCTTGCCCAAGCAAGTTAGAGGAGACCTCGACTTCAGAGGAGCCCGTATCCCGGCCTGACGCACTGAGAAGACGCTGTCATTCCTGCACGCAGACGAATCCAGCTTCCAGTGTTCTGACTCCCTTCGCAGGGTGTTAGAGTTCCAAGATCCAGCAGGAGATTCCCACCTCTCTCATTCTCAAGGTATGGAGCTGACTAGAACCTAGAGGGACTCTTGGCATACTAGACTTAACATACTCTTAGGGGTCGATTCCGATTCGGGCCGGAAATTTCTCCGACCGAGCCGGACCCGGAGAGATTTCCGACCGAATCGGACCCGTGCAGTCCGACCGAACGAGTACGATGCGTCCGTATGTTATCGGACTCGAGTCGGTCGGACTCCCATTGAAGTCAATGGGAGCCGGTCGTACAACGCGTACGCGGGCTCCCATTGACTCAATGGGTGCGAGTCGGACAAGGGCGCCCCTACAGCGGGTACGCGGCGAAGCGATTCGCGCCGTACACGCACAGGTAGGGGGACCCATGGGTCCCCCCCTGTGTGCGACTCGCGCGGCTACGCGTACAGGGGTCCGACACGGACCCCAAAGTACGGCTCCGACAGCTCTTACGAGCCGGAGTGCGCGGCTCGGTCGGACTGCCCGCGGCGCGCATCGTACTTACCCGGCCGGGAAACGTCTCCATTGCGCGGTGCGAGTCGAGTCCGAGCGAGTCGGTCGGAGCGGTTCGAGCCGGGAGCGAGTCGGTCGGAGCGGTCGGGACGCCCGGACGAGTCGGTCGGCGATTTCGCATCGTACTCGCTCGGCCGGACCCGCGTACGGTTCGGTCGGGAAACAGGGCTCCGAATCGGATCCGGTAAAGCCGAATCCGATTCGGAGCCCTACCGGCCGAGATCGGAATCGGCCCCTTAGTCTACCATACTAGAGAATACTCCACCTACTTCTACCTTTCCCTACACCTAGACTAGGTTAGGCACATTGGGGTAGAACTAGCTTAGAGACACATCGAATGAGTATGCGCATTCTTAGCTCATGTTATTTATGTACGTGAATATATGCTAAAAGATAATGCTAGCGCAGTATCAGTTATTTCTACTGCTTACGCTGTACATTATTTATCTTGCATACTGTCTTGTGATCATAACAGCACATATCTCTTACACGAGAAACAAGACTGTTCAATAAAACCCTTTTTATTGAAACGCCCGTCTTTCCTTTCTGTGTAACTCTGCAGAAACTAAGCATGCACGATTGAATGAGTGAAACTGTTATCTATTGTTTCCACGATTCTGAGACATGTTCCGCTTCTAAAGGGAAACAAAGTTGTCATGTTTTTCGGTTGCCAGAAACTACTCCCTTCTTGTTCTCAAGGAGTTTCTAGTGGCCTCTGAGCTAGCTGGCACAGGTGATTAAGTTTAATATAATCGATAGGGACATACCGACCTTAGTCCTATGTCAAACCTATAGGTTATATTATTCCAATGCGCAGAGCCTATTAGGGAAATAGGAACTACACTACACTAAGTATTGCAAGTAGCCCTGGGGAGGTGGCGGTCCCCGGGGCTTGGGGGGGCCCGTGAGGCCCCCCGCCCTAAATAAAGAAAAGCCCCGTGGAGGTGGCGGTCCCCGGGGCTAAGGGGGGGCCCGTGAGGCCCCCCGTCCTAAATAAAGAAAAGCCCCGGGGAGGTGGCGGTCCCCGGGGCTGCGGGGGGGCCACGTACCCCCCACAAATTATTAACCATGCCCCAGGGACGTGGCGGTCCCCGGGGCAGCGTGGGGGGGGAGCTTTCCCACGCATTTTTTTTTAACAAGCCCCGGGGAGGTGGTGGTGCCCGGGGCTGCGGGGGCCCCCGCGGGCCCCCGCATAACAATTAAACATTGCCCCCGGGACCTGGCCCACCCGGGGGCTTAAAATCATTTTTTTAAAACGTTTACAGCAGGATTCGCACACCGTACGCAAATCCCGCCGAAAATATTTTTTTTAAATGCTTTTTTTTGGCCCTCGGGGGTCAGGGTGTTTCTACCCTGGCCCCTTTTCTTTTTTTTAAATCATTTTCTTATGTTTTTTCTTGTGGCTCGGTTCAACCGAGTAACAAGATGGCTGCCAACACTTCTTGGTTTGGAGTGTTGGCAGCCAATCAGAATGAAGCTAGTGATCAGGAGGGTTCGCGGATCCACTGCGGTCACCAGATATCGATATTTTTTATTTTTGAATTTTTCAGGAACTACTGAACGGATTTACACCATTCAAAAAAAAGAACCAAGAGCTTCCTTTTTGCCCAATTTGGTGTAATCTTGTTCAGCAGTTCGGACTGTAGCCTGTTCCAAAATTTCCTATGGAAATTAACATGGAGAAAACACGTTTTGGGACCCCCCTTTTTTCTCGGCCCCCGCTTGACGAATCACCCTGAAACTTTCAAGACAGGAGCTGGCCGGAGCGCCCCATTAGTTTTGAAAATTTTGCGAAGATTCATCAAACGGCGCCAAAGATATTGGCAAATCAATAAACGCCTTTCCTATGGAAACTAGGTCCTAACTATAACTATATATATATATATATATATATATATATATATATTTGGATGGTGTCATGGTGCATGCCGATTGCTACCTGGCTAAGGCTCTCAATCTCACAGAATAATAATCAAAACCACGTATGTAATGCTGGCACCCAAAATCATTTATCAATAGCCAATCAGCTCCCACACTTTATGTGAACTGATTCACTACTGATGAATTATTTTGGATGTTGCCATCCCATACATGGTTCTACTCTACTCAGGGCACAAGTCAGGGTACACGTGGGTACACAGCATCCTCCACTATTTTCACAGGGTAGACGCTGTCCACCTTGCCAAGAAGTTGGGCCCCACAGAAATATGCTGAACTTGTCTCGGTGTAATTTTCAGACACCGAGACACGTTCGGCAGCGCCTGCACGTTGTCTGCTTTCCAGTCACAGCAGCAAAGTGCAGACAGCGAGGGGGGCTTCGTTTTTTTCACCTCCAGCTGAGCCAACAATAAAGCAAACACAAAAAGATGATGGACAGAGTGCTGACACTTTTCATCTACTCACCCCCAGTCAAGAGACCTGTGTTTAATCCACCATTCTTTTGCTCACTATGCCACCCTAGTTTGGACCCAGCCATATGCAAATCAGTCTTGACTCTGCTCCTGCATGGGAACAGTCCAGCCGGAACTACCAGGCCTCGTCTTCCCTGGACAGGAAACAAGCATCCTGGGACCAGTTTCATAGTATCACCCCTCATCAGCCAGACTACCTTGAATCCACTGGCACAGGGAGCAAGGGACCCACGTCTGAGCATACCCTTGGCCACTTAGGGCAAACGTAGCAAACACAAGATGATAGACAGAGTGCTGAAACTCTTCAACCACTCAACCTCAGTCAAGATATCTGGGTTTAATCCATCGTTCGTTTGCTCACTATGCCACCCCAGTTTGGACCCAGATCATTGATATGAAAATCAGTCTTGACCCTGTTCCTCATCAGAACAGTCCAGCCCGAACTGCCAGGCAGGGTCCTCCCTGGACCGGAAACAAGCCAAGCTGTTCAGGGGTAATACCCTGAAAGTGTTCCCAGGATGCTTGTTTCCGGTCCAGGGAGGACCTGGCCTGGCAGTTCGGGCTGGACTGCTCCCATGGGAAGCAGGGTCAAAGCATATCTGCATATTGCTGAGTTTAAACTGGAATGGCATGGTGAGCAAAAATAACAATGGATTTAGGACCAGATCTCTGTACTGGGGTGAATGTTTGACATTGTTCTGCATTCTGTCCATCAATTGTTCTTATTGCATTTGTCACCCTGAGTGGGACATGTATGCTCAGACGTATGTCCCGTGCTCTCCATGCCCCTGGAAATCAATCTAGCCTGGATGATGAGGGGTGATACCCCGAAACCGGTACCAGGATGTTTGTTTCCGGTCCAGGGATGACCTGGCATGGCAGTTCGGGCTGGACTGTTCCCATGGGGTGCAGGGTCAAGACTGATTTCCACATGGCTGGGTTTAAACTGGAATGGCATGGTGAGCAAAAACCCAATGGATTTAGCATTGCCATCAATTGGTTTTGCATGGGCCAAAGATAAAGGCCGAAGTGAAGGGGCCCATCAGGCCTCCTTTTGGTCCAGTATCCTGACTGGACATGGTCTGGAACCTCATATTTAAATGCAAAATGCAACGGACGGAAAGCAAAAGCACACACCTTTTATCACTTCACAGGTACTTAAGAGAGGCATGCTTTTGACTTTGTTCAGTCCCTGTATACAACTGTATGCACTGTAAGACTGTCAGATGTGTTGGTCTGTCCCGGCATTTACACAAATAATTTAAATAGCACTATTTTATTTCTTTTATAGCGCTACTCATCCCAATGCAGGGTGCCAGGGAGCTTTCCGTAACACACACATTATACATTGACAATAAATCATATAAGTATGTAAATCAATGTACAGGATGTGTTACATAAAACATTGAGGGTTACAAGGTATAAGAGTTGCATGTCCTTCATAGCTCACTGTGCTATATTAGAAGGATTACAATTTATGAACTGCAACTAACAAAAGAATCTCTGTGTTGAAAGCAAAAATAGACTTGCCTACCTACATTAAATAAAAATCTTTCGTCTGGATATTACATGATGTGCTTTGCAGGAGACACAATAACCTTCTATATTACTTTGATTCATATTTGGGACTACACAAAACACAGATCACTCCAGTAAAAAGCGTTAACCTCTAGAGTTATCTTACACTTATTACTATTCGATGTGATTTTCTGAGCACATAAAAATCTCTGCAGCAGATGCCTTAACCACATAAAATATTTTAAAATGCAGACTTTGCAACCAATTAAGCAGAACAGATCTACTACCATGCTTCTCCTTGTTGACAATTTCTTTGTGGCAGGGTGTAAAAAAAAAAAAAAAAAGAAAATGTATTAGTTGAGACCAAGATTCTGAGTCGAGGTTGCGCCACTTTTTGGCACAATTCCGATGCAAAATCTCATTTGATAAATGTCCAAATTTGCTTAAATGTACTCATGATATACCTGAAAAACATCTGTGAGGTCTTAATATCTGATGTCACTCATGTGATGTCACTTCCAGTGAGGTCACTTCATGTGATGCCACGTGCGATGTTGTGACATTATGCGCTGTGATGGCACGTGCCATGATGTCACTTACATACTGCATAACTTGGTTAGTCCCCCCCACTTATTTTTTTTAGGACTTGTGCCCTGGCTCTACTTTTAATGTGATCCAACAAAAATGTCTCAGCTGGGCGACTACACTTTTATTGGGTAGAGTAAACACGCACTTCTAAGCACAGTGGTCATATAGTAATACCATCAGGAACACTCTCAAAGCGCATGTAATTCAGAAGCATCCAGGTGATGGTTGGGTCAAAACAAATGAAAACTGTCTTGTAAAAATAGTTACATTTTCAAACTCTAATTACATTGCGTAAGGCCATTGGTTTTCCTGAGGGCAAAAGATAGTCGATTCCACCACTGAACCTCTAGAACTTTTTTTAAGGAAGCAAGAGTCATCCAGTCTCTACCCATTGATGTAAAAATCTTCAGGGAGCATAAACAACCAACCAGGGTTCCCAGAAATCAAGCCACTATCATGAACAATGTTATAAATCAGAAAAAGTGCATGGAATTTCACACTTGACAACTTGAAGCCAGTAGAGCCTGCTAATGTAGGGGCTTGGACTAACAGATTGTTCCCAGCGGTTTATATCCGCACAACCCAGGTGGCATAATTTTTAGGTCTCGCGCCTAGCGTTGCAGTGCGTAGCACTGCTCGCGCAGCGCGAGACCTCATGTAGGGGGTTCTGAAAGCTGACCACACGCTCGTGCGTGTGGTTTTGCTTTCGCCGGCTGCCATTGGCTTTAGCGTGTTTAAAAAAAAAAATAAGGCACGCAATTGGGCAAAGGCGGGCGCATGTCCCGCCTTTGCTCCGCCCATTCCCATCGGTGTCTATTACGCGCAGCAGCGCGCGTTAGCCCTCGCTGCCGCGCTCCCTCGCCTCGCTTCTCTGTGGTGCGTGCGCACCACTGGTTTCGATTCCCGCCCCGCTCCTCTGTGGTGCGCGCGCACCACTGGGTTCGATTCCGTGCTTATTAAAGACAAGATAGTTGAATTCAGTGCGGCTGTTCACGGGGAGAACATATCACACATTGCAAGTGATTTGCAGGCAGGGCGATCATTTTCACTTTCAGTCTTTCATAAAGCGCTGCATACCAAATTGGGTAGCCTTGTAGATGCACATTACACATGCACAACCCGCAGGAAGACGGTACAGCCTTTCACGGCTTTCAGTCGCGACAACACCTTGATTAGCGCCCCTCCCCTTTGCACTAGAGCCATCTTTGTATCTTTGTGGCCTGTGCTCTGAGATACTTGTCTCTGCGTGCGCCTGAGGTCTGCCTTGCTTGTCAGGGCTGTGACAGCAGTTGTGTGTCTTTTGTGTGCTGAGGGTGTGTACTCGTGTAGGTCCCTTTCACGACGGTTGGAACGGCTACCAGTGCACTCGAGGGCAGTTTCTGGGTAGAAGTATTGTTACATCGGTCTTCCTAACGCGATCTCATAAGGTGGTTTTTGGAAGACATGAGTGTATATACAAACAGTTAAGATACCCGGAAAGTGAAAGAAATTGTCGGGAGGCAATCACAGCCAGACTTTTCAGCGGTATAAGAGTGTTTATTGCGGGAACTGCATCAACGATCCTGGCACATGTAAAATATTTGCTTTATTCTGCAAAATACATCAGACTGCTTAAAGAGGAGTATATGTATCTAATGCTTTGTTTCAGAGGCTGTGCACAGAAAAAAAGACGCTTAGCCGAAATGGTGCGTCTTTGTAAACGAACGGCTGGTGATTCCTTTTTCCATGGCAGCATGTGCCCTTCAGAGACCCTGGACACAGGGGAAGGAAGGCTGTGAAGTGCACTCCCTCCAACACATGGAGAGCTGGGCATGTGAAATTTGCTTCCATCCAGCAGGTTCGGGCCTCCTACCGGACGGCGGCAATTGCCAGTGCCTCAGCATGGGAGGACAGTATTTAAGAAATTACAGTGTACATCTTCCTTCCTCGTTGTCATGTCCGAGCCAGTGAGTCTGAGTCACTAACACTGAGCTGCAGGCAGCAGATCGCAGGCTAAGCACTAAAAAGCACATCTGTAGATGAAGACTCATCTGGCACTGTTTCAGTGACACTTTCGTCAAAGTCTGTGTGTTATGTAATAAAAGCTACACTCAGTCTGCAGACTGGTGCTGGCTTCAGACACAGGTGCGCCACTTCAAATGAAGGTAAGGCTTTCTGAACACACCTCCTCCGGCCAGCGTTCCTTTGGCAGGCAGTGACTTGGCCTCAGTGAAGTGTATCCTGTATCTTCATTTTGAACAGTGCGCAGACCGCGCTTTCACTTTCCTAGAAGCTGCTACACGCTCTACACCTTCCAGCGCTGCTGCTCCCCCGGACTTCTATGACACCCCCACTCTCCGCCCCCACTCCTGAGCAGCAGAAGCCAGGAGCAGCGGTGCCACCCGGTCTCAAATGCCATCCTGCAGGAAGAAAGCGGGAGGCAATGCAAGGTAACTGGCACAAGATCAGCTATTGTCAGTGTGTCCCCTTGAAGTGGATGTGTGGACATTGCAGGCAGGAGTTACCCTCGGAAGTATGAACTTTTGCAGGTCATTCTGAACATAAACGTGCAAATATTCCCTTCCTTCGGGACCTTCAATTTCACGGCACTAACCGCGCGTGCCATCATTCCGTCATGAAAACATGCCCCGAACAGTTAGGGACGCGAACTTCGGGTCTTTTTGTTGGTGAATGAAATATAAACTGTATAACGCAGGTTTTGCAATATTCTGCGTGTACAACTTCGGATCAGAGTCACAATGTCTCATTTCTTGTGTTCGTGAAATCATTTGTGAAACACGCTACTTGGGCGCCATGTGCTCCTGCTGTCTAAGAGTGGTTGTTGTGCTTTATAGTGGGAATTGTTTGAAGTCCCACAGCCATGGTAGCTGATGGGCAGACTCTAAAGAGGGGGTTTAACTCCAGGCGCAGCAGTCACTCGTATTCCCAGTGATACCTGCGCCGGAGTCAAAGGTTATCAACATTTGACATCCCTTGGTAACTATCCAGCCAGGCTTTGCCTTGAATTATTATGTGTGGGAAAGGATGGGTATTTGAAGCATTTCTTTCCTCCCCTGCGGCTGATTCCTTGTGTTGCATCCGCGGGCAGTGATCCATATCTACACATCCAGACTCCCAGATGAGCCATCCGTCAGCCCCAGCCCTAGTGTCGGGGCTGCAGACCTCAAGCGTGGATTGTAATGACACTAGAAGAAGCTGCAGCGCCGAAGCAAGCTCCTGCTTATGGGACGTGGGTCCCAGCATCATTTACATTTGTTATTGCCAGGGCCACTGCAATTATGCGGCAGGACAGGGCCAAATTATGCGGCAGGGGTGAGTAAAGTATGCGACAAGAAAAGCAAATAAAACGGCATAATCTGACACATTTTGTAATTGTATTACTTCATTATTTTGTCGTTTTCAAACTTGTTAACATTGTCTGGGCATTGGTTGCACCTCATTAGTACCAGTTCAAAACCCAAATATAGCAATAAGCAACAAAAATGTAACTAGTCGACCTTTGCAAAGGGCCTTCAACTGCGCGACAATGCAGTTCAATGCATTTTTGGTAAGTTTGGAACCGTTTGAGCTAGAAACCATTTTTTGTTTATCTGCTGAATGTGGCAGATGATGGATTATGTGGCAAATGCGGCAAATTTATAGTTATGCAAAAAACGCTGTGGCCGCACTTCACATAATTCCAGTAGCCCTGGTTATGCATGGGTGCATCAGTTAAGAGGAAAAAGAACTGACAAGGTTTGCATGACTACTTGCTGTGGCAGTGGGGCAGGCCCGTTCGTTGTCTAACATGGCTACTCAGTTGCAGTTTTGGTTACTACTTCCAGGCCTCAGTGGACTATCTTTCCCCCCTGTCCACTGGTCCCTAACTGCTGTAAAACACCCTAGAGCACTTAAGCCTGAAAGCCATTGGCCACATTTCGGTTTGTAGCACTAAAAACATTCTTTACCACACATCCATTCCTATATGTGACCTGTAGGGCCACGTTTGAGAGTCCTGTAGCTTTCGGAGCCTTTCTGCCCTGTACACTTTGTTGCACTGCCTGAAAGTCACCCCGAAGTCCTGTAGAGCCAGACCCAACCTTCGAGACTGAGCCATCACTTCTAGGGTGCAAGACACGCCTGGAAACGTGGCTGAACATATCGTGTCATCAGTTTATCACCTCCCAGCCCTAAGACGTATCTTTCTCATGGACATGAGTGGAAGTTCTGTGTACCCGGAAAATAGCCTGTCTGTAAATGCCCACTACCCTGATAACCCACTTTTAGCGCCTGGTCTGTATAGCAAACATGCAGGCCAGTGCTTAATGCATTATAGTTACTTACATCCCCCAACCCCCAAACCCACCAAGAGCAGTTAAAGTATTGACGAAGTCCTGTGTGTGAATGATGCAAAGTTAATCATCCTGGGGAAAGGATTTTGCCTAACGGCTAGGGCGGTCGACTTCGAAACTGGGGAACCGGGTTCGAGTCTCGGCAATGACGCTGAACATCCTGTGATTCTGGGCAAATCACTTAATCTCCCCGTGCCTAACAAAAATGAATGTGTCCTCATGTAACGCAACTGGTGTTATGTAAAGCGCTCTGATACCTTCGGGTCAAGTTTGCGCTATATAAAACACTGTTAAAAAAAAAAATACTTCTGGGACGCTGTTACTTTTGATAGCTTGGAGAAGTTTTGAGCGTACATTTTTATGGCCATTTTGCTAGTTCAGCACCCATGTCTTTAAAAGATGTAGGACGGTCATTGTCTCTGCCCTATATATCAATACCTGGACAGTAAGAACAAGCATTTGCAATGCAATAGGTCTCGCTTTGCGATAGTTTGAACTACTCGCATTGTAAATGACAATGCCTTTTATTTATGTGTTTTGAAAACTTGCAAGCGGTGCGTAAACATGCACTCTGTACTTATAGCCGTTGCTTACGAGAAGCAAGGCTGGCAATAACTGCGCCTCTTTTACTGCCAGCCTTGCTTCTCGTAAGCAAGGACTATCTGTACAAAGTGCGTGTTTACGCATCGCTTGCAGGTTTTCAAAACACATAAATAAAAGGCATAGTAATTTACAATGCCAATAGCTCAAACTCTTGCAAATGCGAGACCTATTGCATTGCAAATGCTTATTTATCTTTTGAAGCTGACCATGTATCTTCTTTGTGGGTCCAAAGCAGAGGATGCTTAAAGGAAGAAAGCAATAATATTAAAAACTACTCTCCACCCTTTACTTCTGGGACATGCTCAGCTTACGATCCATGGCCTTGGAACTAATCAGCATGAGCTGCTAAACGTTATTTTGAAACAAAAAGTACTACTCGGCGTGGCTGCTATGTACTTTGTGGGCCAGTGCAAGCATTTTTGTCAGGACTTAGCAGACAGCAAAACCACTTCTCAGTAGTGCTAAGATACCTTAAATAGAGAGAACTGCTACTTCTCAGTGAGAAGGCAGAACATCACACAGAGTTTCTATATTTAAACTATGGGGCATATTTACAAGGTGTTAACGCCACCACAACGTCACTTTTTCCGACGTTCTGGTGGCGTTAAGTCCTTCTCCTTATTTACAAGGCAGCGTAACGCTGCCTTGTAAATAATGACCCTATTAATGCAGCACTTAGCGTTAAAGGGGCGTGCAAGGGGTGTTGCAGTGGGCGTTCTGCCGCAACACCCATTGCTTTTACTTACAAGGTATGGGACAGTGGCAAGAATATTGCCAGGGAATACCTGGTCTTAAGTAGGCGATGCGAAGAGAAATGTTTCATTTCTCCTCGTATTTTGCTCTTTCCATGTGTGCTGCATTTTGTTTATGTTCAGGAAGGTGAAATATTAGCTGTGAGTGTTGGGCCTGCTTGAGATATAAAAGCAATCAGCTGATAGTTGAGATGCTTAGGGCTGTAGTCCTAAGTGGGGTTATGTTCTAAGAACTTTACTCAAGGTATTACCTGTAACTGAACGTAAAGGATAAACTAACGTGTCTTCTCAACCGTGGGTTATCTGTCATAGACAGGTCTGACGGTGTGAAGGGAAACGTCACTGCAGAGAGAGTGAGAGCAGCCTCCAAGAAGCCCTCCAAAGTGAAGAATAGGTCATCTGAGAGGAGTTGCTTTGGATGCCCTCTTCATCCACCACTTGTTCTACAGACACCTGCAGTCACCATATATTCCAAGAATACACTGAATTACCATGAGGAAAGATGCAGCACAGTGCACATATTTGAACAGTAGCCCTTTTCAGAAACATCTCTATCAAAGACACTCATTGACCGCAGGTGAGGTGCTGAAAGCAACGTGCAGCCAAGCATTATCTCACACCTGGGTCTCAGGTGGCAGATGACTGGCTCACCGAGATAGCCACGTGTCAAACACTCTCGGGCGGGCCGTACCAATGAGCGGGGGAGGTGGGGTCAGTTCTCCTTGCAGTAGAATATATATCTCCCCTCAACCCCCTTACGCACAGGTCTGTCCTCTCTGCTCTCTTGAACCTGCGCACTCGCAAACCCTGCCCCTCACTTCCCTGAGCGCCGCGCACTTTACCTGTTACTCTGTCTCTCTGCTGTCCTATAATAGGCTGCCCGCTTCTGGGCGCTACGCACCGGGCGCAGGGGAATGTGATCCGCCATGTTTTGCTCCCCCCGCCGCGTACTGTGCCTTGGGTGACGTCACTCGCACGGTCACCATAGGCTCTCTTACATGCTGCGTCGGCTGCTGTCAGATTCAGGAATGGAAGCGTCTTTCTTCTATTTCCATGACTCTTCCAGTGACTGTGCTTCTGCTGCTCCGCATGACAGCAAGTTCACCCAGCCGGCTGACGTCACGTGGGAGCGTGGTCGCGTGTTTATGTTTTGAAGAGTGCAGGCTGACGGGGCGGGATGCGGGGGATACTAATTGAACACCTGCCAACAATGCACAGTTAAGGTCGTCCAACGGATTTTTCATATTCTGTTTGAAATACACTGGGGTGAAGAGCTGAACTAATAAGTGAGTCAGAATAAAGAAACTAGTAATCCAGTGTAAGCGGTAGAAATATTTTCAAGTTTAACTTTTCAATTCACTACTTACTCATTTAGTCCTCGAACTGTACTGGCCCCTCTGCAGATAGATGTATTTCATTATTACCGTCACCATAGAGGCGAATGGTCCTCTGATGGATCTTTCTCCACAGATAGGAGGGGAGGGAATTAGGATGCCCAAACTCACAAGGGTTAGCCACCCAATGAAGACTTTTAATTGGTGACCAACTCACAAATTTGAAATACATGTAGTATGGGCTGAATTTGTTTGGAATTGCCAATGATTGTTTTGCTTTGCCCTGTCTCATGTTTTCATTTAAAATGTTCTATTGTTCTTTTGGTTCTCTTTGGAACCCTTATTGCCGGGTGACGGTCTGGCCCGTGCTCGGAGGAGTCTGGCAGTTGCATGCTGCTCTGGAGCTGGATAGCCTCTCGGTTGGTCGTGCGCCCATTACTAAATAAATACTTGGATTATTGTACTGATTACACTGAGACAGGTAAGTGTAAGAGCACTAAGTTTATTGACCGTTCATCTCCACAGCAGCCAGAGAATACCAGCAACAGTCCCTGGTGTTCAAACCGTAACATTCTGTAACCAAGGGACTGACAGCACAGTAAGAGATAGCATGGTAATATGTTAATTACTACAACATCTCCTTCCTTTCTATAGGAGAAAAAAATAATTAAAAATAAAACAAAGGAGAATAAGAGAAAGAGAGAGAAAAAACAGAAAGAGAAACATATTAGGAAACACCATATCAAAATTACAAATCCAAACGATTTGGAGGGACACTTCCTACCACTCCTGCGTGGTTTGGAAAGTTGTAGAGAATGCTGATGAGAATCCTTATCCCCATCACTCGCAGACCTTGGTTCAACACGCAACCCCGGAAGCGGCTCTGACATAGTTGTACCAGAACCACTCTCGAGCCTCAACTGCAAAACCACATGTCTAGGAATCTTGTAAATCCTGGATAGGTTCCACCAGCTTCTCCCATTGACTCTCACCCCAAAGCGAGAGGTGGCGTCCACCTTGATGGGAGGACTGAATTTCGACAAACCTTTGGCCACCCTGTGAGGTAGTTTAATCCTCACCTAATCACCCACTTGGACCTTGACCTTCAACACAGAAACATCCTGGCCGCATTTTCCATCCCCCGGATCAGAGGACTAGGTCAATGTACTCACAGCATTCTCATTTGATCCAGCCTTCAAGTGCAAACCCCATTTGCTCATCTTGGCAGGACACATGTCAAAAGTAGCAACTCTCCCACATAGCAGCTCAAACGGACTTCTACCCAAGGTTCGATTGGGGGTAGTGCTATGTGCCCACAACATGCTCTGCACAGCCTCCTTCACATCCATCCTGTTGGTTACTGCCCACTGCACACACTCCACCAGAATACGATTCATGCATTCAATAAAACCATTGGCTTGTGGGTGATATAAAGCCACACAGCGATGTAGTATCCCAGATTGAGACAGAAAATCAGACATTTCCTTGGATGTGAATTGGACTCGATTGTCTGACACGATTTCATTAGGGAAACCCTCCCTAGCAAATAAGCTTTGAAAGAATCTGATAACCTCCTGGGTGTTAGGATCAACCATGAAATGGACTTCCCACCACTTGCTGTAGTAGTCGGCAACCACCAAAGCAAACTTATACTTATTGGGCAATATGTTGAAAGGCCCCACAAAATCAACCACCAGTTTCATCCACGAACCACTGAGGAGTTCAACCTCCTGAATGGGAGGAGTGACTGTCTTGATGACTTTGTCGCTGGTACAGCAAGTCACGCAAGCCTTGACAATGTCATCCACCTGACGATCCATGGATGGCCACCAATAAACTCCACAAATCCTCCTTTTAGTACTCGTTTGACCAAGATGCCCCTCATGACCAGACTCGATACGTGCCCTCAAACTCTCATGGGGAATACATTTTTCACTCCGCATGATCATCTCGCCATCTTCCAATGTGAGCTCAACAGCAATCTTGGCATAGGGCTAAAGCTCACTATCTAAGTGCTTCTCTTTAGGCCAACCCTGAACAATGTGTCCCTTTACCTTTTTGAGCACACAATCAGACTGCATGGCATCAAACCACTCCCAGTGCCGGCTTTAGGGCGGTGCGACCGGTGCCGCCGCACCGGGTGCCAAGTTCCAGGGGGGGCCATTTTGCGCCTGTTACTAATTTTCAATTTCACAGGGTCTTGGAAACAAAAGAAGACAAACAACCCTGCTCAAGCGCTGGCGGTGCGCATTGATAGGGCTTCCTCTTTTTTCATTCTTCATGTCTCAACAAAAAAGCGCACCTTTATTGCTAAACAATGAATGCTAAAGTTCCAAAAGACAATTTCATTTTAGTTGCAAGCTGCTGTATATCCTGTTGCTGCACAAAGACAGGGCCCGCAGAGCAGGGGGAATAGTTGCATTCAATCTTGCAATTTTACCCGTTGTCCTTTCACTTTACATGCGATTTCGCGATATGTTCAAACAGATCCCTTGATGCGTTTTTATTACTTTTAGATCCTTTTTTAGTGTTCAAACTGGAGCTTCTTTCATGTTACTAAGAGAGCCGCCCCATCTCCCGTCATTTCGGCCCCCTCCCTGATCTATAACCTACTTCTCTGGACTTGATAACGGACGAAGGAGTGCTGTAGCGCCATTACATCATGCATCACAAACAACTTGCATCATGACCACCCGTGCTCTGATACCCAGTAACTCAGACCACCCTCTGCTTGCACCTGAAGCATCCACCATCCCTCCCTGGCATTGTAACAGCCTGCCCCACCCACATCACTTGCATCCTTGCGCATCCTGGCTGCAGAAGAGTTCCCTTCCTCCTATAAAATACAACGCGAACGGTATAGTTTCTTGGCGCTTTTAATCATAGGGGTAGTGATTGCCCAACCTATTGCTGAATTCTTCCTGGATTGAGGCCTTTACTGGATCCTTTTGTGAGTTGTATTTTACCATGTCTAAATCACTTAGTGGACCTGGACTCTGTCACAAAAGAGAATTAACCCTCTGAGTTATCTTGAGGGAATTTGACCAGTGCCCTATCACACATGTAGTAAACATTTCGCTAAAAGCAGTTCTGTGTTTTGCACATGTGAAAAGTTTTCATGAACTTGCACTTTGAGCATTTCACTTGAATAAAACGAGCTATTTAATTATTTTTACCAGGCTAAATGTATAGAGACCATGGCAACCACACCAGGCCCTCTAGTCTACTCTTTTGGTTTTGCTGTATCATTTGGTCTGGCTTCCTCAATTTTCTGCTTTAGGGGTTTTAAAATTCTACCCCTTGAGTGTGGAATGAGAGAGGTTTTACACCCTCATGGTCTGGGAACTTGGAGAGCATTGTGAGATAGCTAAGCTGCCAGCTGCTATTAAGTTCCAGGGGGCGCCATTTTGCGCCCGTTACTAATTTTCAATTTCACAGGGTCTTGGAAACAAAAGAAGACAAACAACGCTGCTCAAGCGCTGGCGGTGCGCATTGACAGGGCTTCCTCTTTTTTCATTCTTCATGTCTCAACAAAAAAGCGCACTTTTATTGCTAAACAATGAATGCTAAAGTTCCAAAAGACAATTTCATTTTAGTTGCAAGCTGCTGTATATCCTGTTGCTGCACAAAGACAGGGCCCGCAGAGCAGGGGGAATAGTTGCATTCAATCTTGCAATTTTACCCGTTGTCCTTTCACTTTACATGCGATTTCGCGATATGTTCAAACAGATCCCTTGATGCGTTTTTATTACTTTTAGATCCTTTTTAGTGTTCAAACTGGAGCTTCTTTCATGTTACTAAGAGAGCCGCCCCATCTCCCGTCATTTCGGCCCCCTCCCTGATCTATAACCTACTTCTCTGGACTTGATAACGGACGAAGGAGTGCTGTAGCGCCATTACATCATGCATCACAAACAACTTGCATCATGACCACCCGTGCTCTGATACCCAGTAACTCAGACCACCCTCTGCTTGCACCTGAAGCATCCACCATCCCTCCCTGGCATTGTAACAGCCTGCCCCACCCACATCACTTGCATCCTTGCGGCACTCCTGGCTGCAGAAGAGTTCCCTTCAATCAATCAATCAATCAGGGGTTTGTTAAAGCGCGACTACTCACCCGTAAGGGTTTCAAGGCGCTGGGGGGGGTGCAGGTTCCATCCATCAAGGAGGGGGTCTGTCGAAAAGCCAGGTTTTGAGGTTTCTTGCGAAGATGGGGAGCGATGTTGTCTGTCTGAGGTGGAGCGGAAGGGCGTTCCATGCTTTGGCCGCGAGGAAGGAGAAGGAGCAGCCTCCCGATCTGGTCTTTCTGGTGCGGGGGACCACGGCATAGGAGAGCTGGGCTGATCGTAGGGTCCTTTGGGGTGCGTGGAATTTGAGTCGGCTGTTCAGGTATGCTGGTCCGGTGCCGTGGAGGGCCTTGTGTGCATGGGTGAGCATCTTGAAGGTGATTCTCGCCTCGACAGGGAGCCAGTGGAGTGTGCGCAGGTGCTGGGAGATGTGGCAGTGTTTTGGCAGGTTGAGGACCAGTCTTGCGGCGGCGTTCTGGATGTTCTGTAGCTTGCGGGTGAGGTTTTTGTTTATTCCGGCGTAGAGTGCGTTGCCGAGTCTGCTGGTGACCAGGGCGTGAGTGACGGTCTTTCGGTGTTCGAGGGGGATCCATTTGAAGGTCTTACAAAGGAGGCGGAGGGTGTGGAAGCAGGAAGACGAGACAGAGTTGATCTGGCGGTCCATTTTGAGCTCGGAGTCCAGGATGATTCCCAGGTTGCGTGCGTGGTCCGTGGGGGTTGGCGGGTTTCCGAGGGCGGGGGCCACCAGGTGTCGCTCCAGGCATCGGGGTTTGGGCCCATGATGAGTACTTCTGTTTTGTTGGTGTTTAGTTGTAGGCAGCTGTTTTTCATCCATTTGGCGACGGCTTCCATGCCTTCTCGAAAGTTGCGTCTGCCGGTGTTGGGCTCGTTGGATAGGGAGAGGATGAGCTGGGTGTCGTCTGCGTATGACACGATGTTGAGTCCGTAGGCCTTTTCCCTTCCTCCTATAAAATACAACGCGAACGGTATAGTTGCTAAGCTGTGTAGGGTTTTTTGTACATCAGGGAGTAGGCGCTCAGACTCGTGCGCGTCTATGTAACAAGGCTGTTGTATGTGTACGGTGCTGCCAGGTCGGGGAAGTACCCAATAACCCCGTAATTTGTGTGAGTCAACAACCCACACTGGTAATATGGACACTATCCTGTGCACACGTGGTTGGGATAATAGATCAGAAAAAGTCTCGAAAGTTGCCCAATTTAAGATCGACATCAGTTGTGTGAGTCAGGATTATTTAATGATGAACAAAGAAAAACGACCAGCCGACACGTGTTTCGTCACAGTGGGAAGTAGTCCGTGACTCTTCAGGGCCGAACGGGTAGTAGCAAACTGAGCAAAGGTGAAATAATGGACGTCTCAAATAGGAGGGAGTAAAGTCTTGAAATCCTGCCCAGATGAGGGTAGCCAGGACAGTATCCCGGTGATGGCAGTGGGCAGGGCCCAGAGAAGACACGCTAATGTGTAGGTCGGGAAGTGCGGCAAATGCGGAGGAAGGAGTGACAGGCGAGTGAGCCGGGAACCGCATGGAAATTGAGAAGCGCTTCTTCTCCAATTTCCATGCGGTTCCCGGGCTCACTCGCCTGTCACTCCTTCCTCCGCATTTGCCGCACTTCCCGACCTACATTAGCGTGTCTTCTCTGGGCCCTGCCCACTGCCATCACCGGGATACTGTCCCTGGCTACCTCATCTGGGCAGGATTTCAAGACTTTACTCCTCCTATTTGAGACGTCCATTATTTCACCTTTGCTCAGTTTGCTACTACCCGTTCGGCCCTGAAGAGTCACGGGACTACTTCCCACTGTGACGAAACACGTGTCGGCTGGTCGTTTTTCTTTGTTCATCATTAAATAATCCTGACTCACACAACTGATATCGATCTTAAATTGGGCAACTTTCGAGGCGAACGGTATAGTTTCTTTGCGCTTTTAATCATAGGGGTAGTGATTGCCCAACCTATTGCTGAATTCTTCCTGGATTGAGGCCTTTTACCGGATCCTTTTGTGAGTTGTATTTTACCATGTCTAATACACTTAGTGGACCTGGACTCTGTCACGAAAGAGAATTAACCCTCTGAGTTATCTTGAGGGAATTTGACCAGTGCCCTATCACACATGTAGCAAACATTTCGCTAAAAGCAGTTCTGTGTTTTGCACATGTGAAAAGTTTTCATGAACTTGCACTTTGAGCATTTCACTTGAATAAAAAGAGCTATTTAATTATTTTTACCAGGCTAAGTGTATAGAGACCATGGCAACCACATCAGGCCCTCTAGTATACTCTTTTGGTTTTGCTGTATCATTTGGTCTGGCTTCCTCAATTTTCTGCTTTAGGGGTTTTAAAATTCTACCCCTTGAGTGTGGAATGAGAGAGGTTTTACACCCTCATGGTCTGGGAACTTGGAGAGCATTGTGAGATAGCTAAGCTGCCAGCTGCTATTATTATTACCATTATTTATATAATAATAAATGGGTTTATAGCTGACACTGTAAAACTGCAACTCATAGTTTTAAAAACAGGGTCACTTATTAACCAGCAGTCTTTGTTTTACTAAGATTAGAAGGATGAAAGTTTGAGCTACTAGGTTATATTATGGATCTCGCCCACACTACAGCCTGTCATCCAACGCCACTAAGGGCTGCAATGGCCACCACCTGCAACCCAACCCAGGCCATCACGGAATTAACTGCACACATTTTTTGTGGTGCATACCGGCCATGAGTGAGCTCCTGTAAGTTGAGGAAGAACCCTTTTGTATGTAATGTGTTTGCTGGCTTTACTTAATTGGATCACAAAGGTGGTGCATTTAAAAATATCTTGCAGTGTTAAATCATCCGCTAAAGAGATCTTTGTGTGCCCAGTGATTTTCAGCGCATACTAATATTGGCATCATAAGTCTAGTGGTTAATGTACTTGGTGAAGAGGACTGTGTTTCGTCTAGTGACAGTTTTCACTCATCATAAAGTAGCATAGTCAGTTAAGGTGCCTCTCGCAAAGCACAATGCAAAACATGCCTATCACAGATGTGTATTTATTTGAATATAGGTCAGTGGGTTTTGTCATAGAGAAACTTTTGGTTACTATCAGTTCATAAGTTACAATCCTTGGAATATAACACAGTGAGGTATGAACCACTGCATGCAAACTGCAAGGTGTGGGTTTAGAAAGTTATTTTTTTCCTCAATCTTTCCTAATTCTAAGGTACTAAATACTGTTACTTTGGGTAGTGATACATTCTTATTAGTATACACACCCCAACCACTTTGTTACGTTCTGAAACCTGAGTTTGTCTTTTTCCACACTCAGCATTCATAGCATACAAAGTCTACCAGTACGGACTACATGTGACTGACTACAACACCTCGTATCTCTTATTGTCTTATGCAACATTTCCTATACATTGATTTACACATGTATCAATCATTGTCTCAGCATAATACATGTGTGTGTTACGTAATGTGCTCTGACACCCCATTTGGGACGAGTAGCATCATAAAAGAAATTAAAGAATAAATGTAAGAAGGGGCTATGAAGATATGATGGCACCCTTGGAGCGTGGTGATGTGGGAATCCGTGCAGAAGTAGGTCATGGAGGGGTTACAGGGGGGGGAGGGGGGCGCCAACCAACATTTTCGCACCAGGCGCCACCAATACTAAAGCCGGTCCTGACCACTCCTGTTCAGAAAAACCACCAACACTGCAGACATCCACGGCTGCAATCAAACACTGTTCATCTTCGTCACTCCCAATCTGCTCTCCTTTTCCTAACGGTAATGGTGCCCTTGAAAGAAAAGCTGCCCTTGTGTTCTTACCTCCGGGAATATGTGCCACTTCAAAATTGTATTGCAACAACTTCGAACACAATCTTGCAATTCTTGGGGTATGCTCTTTAACAATGTGCCCATTGAGGATGGGAATAAGGGGTTTATGGTCCATCAACAACTTAAACGTCTTTCCCCACAGAAAACGCTTGAATCTTTCAACAGCCCAGCAGCATGCCCATAACTCTCTTTCAATGACAGAGTAGTTCTTTTCACTCTGTCATAACGCCCGTGAGGCAAACCCGACTGTATGTTCCCTGCCGTGTTTAACCTGCGTGATCATGCCCCCCAAACCATCCAGATTAGCGTCCACCGAGACAATACACTTTCTATGGGGATCAAAAGGCATGAGAATTTTACACGTCCCCAGTTCTTGCTTTATATGAACAAATTCCTCCTGACAAGCCTCATTCCACACAAACATGACCTTCCTCTTCAGCTACTCCCTCAAATGGACAGTTTTGGCAGCAAAGTTAGGAATGAACTTGGTGTAAAATTCACACACACCCAAAAATGAGGAGACCTGATCTTTAGACTTGGGACATGGAGCATTCACGATGGCCTCAATCAAACCTTCTCTCGGTTCAATCCTTTCACCCGAAATGCAGTGCCCCAAATACTCAATTGACTCCACCCCAAACACACATTTTTGTTTGTTAGCCACAATGCCACTTTCCTGAAGTCTGTTAAGAACTTCTGTCAGGTGTTTGTCGTGTGACACTTTGCACTTCCCCGCAACAAGAATATCATCTTGAAAAACCACAGTATCCTCCACCCCCTCCGACACCTTCTCCATAATGCGCTGAAACACTGAGGCTGCCGAGGCGAACCCAAACGACATCCCCTTAAATTGAAATGTCCTGACCCAAAAGCAGTAAGATGCTTACAGGCAGAGTCCAACTCCACCTGATGGTAGACAGAGGATAGGTCTATCTTTGAGAAGTACCTGGCACCCGCAAATTTCGAGAGTATATCATCAATACGTGGAAGAGGGTGTGAGTCAACCCAGATTTCCTTGTTCAAACTTTGCAAATCAATGCACACTCTCCAACTCCCATTCTTCTTGCGGGCAACGACTAACGGAGGCAACCATAAGGAAGACTCCACCGGTTCAGTGATCCCTCACTCACACATCCTCTTAAGCTCATCAGAGAGATCATCTCTGACACTATACGGCACATTGCACAGTTTGTGCTTGACAGGCACTGCCTGGTCCTTCACTTTGATAAGATGCTTGAACCCTTTGACGCATCCCAACTTATCAGCAAACACGCCCCTGAACTTGTTGGCCAATACAGTCAGACCCTCTCCCTGACTACAGTCATCCACCACCGACACTGGTTCCTTTGTACCTGGTCTGAGAGTCATGCCAAAAAGTCCCTGGTGATACCACCCCAATATGATGAGTTATTTTTTGGCCACATACACCTTCCCCTGTATACACCTATCCTTAAAAATTAAACTGGTCTCAAAAAACCCTTTCAATTTGATTCTCCTGCCTTTGTAAGATACAGAATTTCTGTCTGGTGCTTCCAGTGGTTTGTCAACCCAATTACGTTCAAACAATTCTTTCGTGATCATCGTCATGCGTGCACCCGAATCCACCAACAACTGAATAGACTTACCATCTACAACCAAATCAGCCACAGGATCCACACAATCATCAGACTCATCTTTGATCACCAAAATCAAATCGCTCATGGAACTTACCACATCACCCGACAGTCACCCTTATCATCATCTGGGTATACCGCATTGACACTGCCCCTGGAACCAGACACTTTGGCAAAGTCCTCCTGTTTACCACATTTGCGACAGGGAGCATTCCTTGCCGGACAAAGTCAAATGTTAGGGTAATGCGAGGGGAATCCACACTTTGTGCAAAGATTTTTTTGCTGACCAAATGTTTTCTCAGACCTGACAGTCGTGTACTTATTGCTTCTCTGTTCACCTTGTTGTTTTTCTCCCTGATCTCTACGTTCTTTTACCGCCCTCACAACAGCCTTGTCAGGTTTCAACTCTCTTGAAGCTTTCTGTGATAACTCTATACTTTTAACAATTGTAATGGTTTCTTGTTGAGAAGGATTGTTCAGGGTTAACAACTTCTCCTGAACTTTTTTGTCTTTTTACAATGCACTATCACCTGATCCCTAATCAGCTGAGAGGTGAAGTGTTCAAACTTGCACTCCGATGCCAACATACGCAGTGCCGCCACATACGACACAATGCTTTCATCAGTTTCTTGTTCCCTTGTGAAGAACTTGTGTCTGGCTACAACTAAACTGCCATCTACATCAAACTGTCTCTCTAACATTGCCACCGCTTGATCAAACTCATTAAGCGCCTCTTCACCCTCAATAACCTTAAGGGGAGGTAAGTGTTCTTGGACAGCCTGTACCTCCAATCCTAGATTGTGCTCTAGAATAAATCTCTTGCGTTCCGCACTGAATCTTATTCCCCCATAGCTCCTAAATATTTGGTGAAGGCTCTATACCATACTTTCCAACTCACTGGTGGGTCTCCTGGAAGCTGTAAAAAAGGTGGAGGAGCCTGTATGTGTTGCATGTTGATAATTCTCTAGATAATTGCCTAAAAAACAAAAGTACTCAATTACGCAATAGACCTAGACAAAACAAATACTGAGTAAAATTGCTGAAAGTAGAGACAGTCACTCAAGGTCCTGCTGCAAATAAAAACTGATTTCAAGACACAAAAAACCCCAGAAATGATAGGACTGTTCTTGAGGACTGTGGAACTGTCAGCCCAAATTGCAGAGACTGGCCGATTGAAGCAATGACTCCTCTAGACTGGCTGAATGAAGTGATGGCTCCTCTTGTAGGCAGGCGTAAATGAGCTGCTTCTGGACCGGCACAAGCAAAAAGAGTATAATCAGGCGAAATGAAGTTCCAACTGCCGCACGCGCATGCGTGTAGAAATACACACTCCGGAAAACGAAAACTCAATAGAGAATCCAATGCACCTGCGTGTAGATAGCTCAGTGACAGACAGTTGTCACCGAGAGGAAGCACAATGCCCGATGCGCTGAGCAACAAAGAGTTAGCCGATCCAGAGCGCGTGCGCGGCAACAGGACACTGACGAGCAGACATCAAACGCGCAAATTCATCGATGAACAGCTGAACGGCAAGACGTCAGATAATCTCACATGCATGCCAAGCAACAGAATACTTATTGGTCCTCACATCAGACAGAAGGAACGCAATACGCAATGCTGTATGCGATCAGCTGAGCGGCTCGTGCTTACACCTGGACATTCTTATGCGTCATCATTGCAGTCACTGAGCTTGACCGGAACAGATCTCTGCGATCCCACTGCACACCCACCGAGCAAACGACCAACAGAATGCCCAAACAGCTAAACAGATGGCACAACTCACTCTTATTGTTGCAGGACACGGGCGGATGCCCAGAAACGTTCGGACAAGTTTGCTGGTTGGCACGCCTCACAGATTTTGTGTGGCTCCGGCAGGATAAGCATAAAGGTAACGCCGCCCTCCTTTTCACCGGGAAGCCAACGTCACTCCCTTCCCACCGGTGAAGGCGTACACAGGAAACGTCTTCAAAGCGTAGACTTCATTCTTGAACTTATGTGCACAAGAGAGAATGCAGAACGGGATGAAAGGACACAGCTCCACTGCGGGCTAGAACACAAACACGGGAACCAGGATGAGAAGATCAGGAACTTCAGCACCAAGCGCTGCACACGTGGGTGGAGAAGTAGAACGGTCAAACTCGTCGCCAAATTTGTAGTGATTACACTGAGACAGGTAAGTGTAAGAGCAGTACGTTTATTGACAGTTCATCTCCACAGCTTCCAGAGAATACCAGAAACAGTCTCTGGTGTTCAAACCGTAACATTCAGTCACCAAGGGACTGACATCACAGTAAGAGATAGCATGGTAATATGTTAATTACTACAATTCTCTTGCTATCCGAAATTTGGATCTACGTGTCAAGACTCTTTCTCTCTTTGCGAATACCCATACACTACAATAAGATTCAAATACACGACTCTCAGTACCATACTGTAAATATAAAGTATCGCAATCGGGAGACCCAATCTTCTAAAGAAATTAAGTCTAACTAGAATGATGCAAATTAGAACTTATGGTACTGCGTCACAGAAGAAGCAGAACTTGATATTCTGAAAGGATTCGCTGATTCTACCTACAACGCATTTAGATTAAAAGTTATTCAATACAGTTTCAAATAAAGAACATCAGAACTCAATAATAGACTCAGGCAATTTAGATAGTTATTGTATTAATGTTCCAAACAGTGGTGTAGCTGGGGGGGTCCTCTCCGGACAGCACTCTTTTTCGGGGCGGCAGAGTTGAGCAAGTTGTCTGTCGACTACCACCCGCGGCAATAGGTCTAGCTACGCCACTGGTTCCAAAACTGATACAAATAAGCATCCCACTCAAGAATATTAAGGCATGTAGTACTAGACCACACATTTAGTCAGAAGTTCAAATCCAAAGAAGACTGTTTTAAATAAACATAAGATACGAGATTACAGACTTCTGCCACCATTAAAGGCATAAGATAGGTCAGTCCTATCTAAAGATTCAAAACAAAGGGGTAAAAGAATCAATTTTAAAATATTCTAAGGGCGAGTCCGTGAGCATTGACAAAAAGGAAATATGAAGCAAAAATCAATTAGTTCAGCAAAGAAGTATTCTAGGCAATAGAACTGTTAGGCCTCATCATTAGATTCATTAGTTTTCATCAGTACATGAATAATACATCATCATTACATGAAAAATCTTCTTATTAAAAATTATTAATAAGCGTTTTAACTATTTAGCGATGTAATTTCTCCTTTTCTAACTCTTTCAAGCACACTTTTACGGTGCTGTTACTTCACTTGTTTCTATTGTTGTATAACTTTATTTTGTGCAATGTGCACATTCAGGTTTTTGTGTCTAAATCAGTAAAATGTCATGTAATGTGGTTTTGAAATATTTTGCTTCATCACTAGTGAGAAACTTCTGTCAAGCGCTTTATAAACTTCACTGTTCCCAACTTGTCAAAACAGGAAGAGCAGCACTTTGACACGACAAACACTAGTTCAGTCGGAATTTCCTATTTAAATGCACTGGACTAGACACATGATGGGTCACAACGCCTGAAAATTGCCCTCTTTTGTTAAGTCTCAGTGGTATCAACACTCCCAGGTGAACCCCTGGCCAGATGTGGACCCACAGCTAATTCTGGCTTTTTAGAGAATAAGTTGCATTCTGAGATTTGTAGTTTCTCTTTTAACATTTCACATGCTTATTGTCTGGGTAGTTCTGACACAGTCACACTTAATTACACAGGAACAGGTTTATTATCTACAGTGCTTAGGAAGAGGTTCGTCCAATTGTAAATAACATATATGTAGCATGGTGGGAAAAATTAAATAAAGACAGCAGCAGTGTTACACATATTTATTCTGACTAGATAAAGACACAGAACAGGAGCGCAAAGGGTAGCAGCCGACGCCTCACACAGATTCTGTCAGGAGTGGAAGCTTCGGATTATGCATTCCCTTTTTCTACTTTATTTTAATCCCAGACATATTGAAAACGCAGTAAACATCATTAAGAACTACAACACCCATTGTTCTCAAGTAAAAAAGCTACAACTCCCAGAATCGTTAATACTGTCTACTCACAGTCCCATGTCTAGTATAAACACTCATCAAAACTGTAACCCCTCCAACT
Source organism: Calotriton arnoldi (assembly GCA_963921515.1). Lineage (NCBI taxonomy): Eukaryota > Metazoa > Chordata > Amphibia > Caudata > Salamandridae > Calotriton > Calotriton arnoldi. The sequence goes on along the minus strand of CAWUFW010001117.1, from coordinate 494,857 downwards.
AATTTTGTGGGGTTTAAGATGCTCTGTGCCATGTTTGTATTGTTTTCCCTGCATGTTTTGCAGGGGTTACAGTTTCACATATACATTGGTACCTTTGATATATCTGGTGTTCAGTATGTATACAGCTGGCAATGGCCCTTTATGTACCTTGAAAATTTAAATAAAATATGTTTTAAAAAAATAAAACTGTAACCCCCTCCTCCTTCTTACTGCTTGGGCAGCCATGATAAGTACAATCTTTTATATTTAAAATGCTTTTCTACTGTCTATTATTATTGTTGTTATCTTTGTGTGCGGGATCTGTGTCACACTGATTTACTTTGGCGACGCCACCAACATTCTAGGCATTTCAATTGTTGTTGTTCTCCAGGCCGGGTGAAAGTGCTTTGCACTCCTTATGATACTCCCCCATCCCTCCCAGTTGCCTCACACTAATCGTGAGTGCTATTTTGAGTAATATAACCTCACACGCACTCCGGACAGACGTGTGGTATCCCGCTCCTCTCGCAGCTCAACCTAGCCCTGCCTCTCAGCCCACCCCGATCACTCCGCAGTCAGTTTTCTCCGACCCTCGACAATCTTCAGACCACTCACTAGGAGGTACACGGATATATATTACACTGTAGTGGTTGCCTCTGTGTATTTATAGTTAGGACCGGGTTTCCATAGGAAATTGAGTTTTTGGTTTGCTAATAACTTTGGCACCATTTGACGAATCTTCACAAAAGTTTCCACAAAAAAGTTCAAGCCAACTCAGCTCCGTTGTGAAAAGTTTTGGGGTGGTCCATCTAGCTGGAACCGAAAAAAAGGAAGGGAGGCCCCAAACACGTTTTCCCAATGCAATTTCGTTTAGGAAAATTGAACAGCGCCAAAGGCAATCTGGCCAAAAAAAATTACACCAAATTTGGCAAAAAGCTAGATCTTTACACAGGAAGTGCGTTTTTTGCAATTTGGTAAAAATCCATTCAGTAGTTTTTGAGAAATGAAGTTTCAAAATGTATGTATATATAGCGATGTGGTACCGCAAGCTCAAACCATGTGATCTGGTTAGCTGGAGTGGTACTCCCTCGGTACTACCGGGGTATCACAAGGTCAAAACATGTGATCTGATTGGCTGACCACAACATGAAGAGAAAGTGGCAGCCGCCATTTTATGGCTTTGGGATTCAGTCCCTGTGTGTTAGAAAAGGAATAAAAGTAAGGTGTAATGGGGCAGGCTAAGGGTACTCTGGCCCTGGTTGAGGGGTCCCAGAGGGACCTGCCCTGGGGTAAAATTAAAAAATTCAAATTGTGGTGCCACGGTACTACAGCGGGGCTCAGCGCACCCCCTAAACCCATGTAATTTCAAGGTAGTACTGCAGCGCTGAGAAAAAACGGGGAAGCCTCGGGGTGCTACAAGACCATGGACTTGCCCAGTAAAGGGGCTTTAGACGCCCATAGGAGGTTGGGGCGGCTGATTGCACCAGGGAATGGCACATAAGTGGGTTGGAAGTAGTGACCATTTAAGGCATGGCAAGCTGCAGCCTGCCTAATAGTAGTGCGACAAGCACCATGGTGAAATGAGAGGCTCATACAACTCCAAATTTACCACCCTTGATATTAGCTTATTCCTAACTTACTGATTTGAAAGGCTGGTTGAAAGCGATCCAGTCTGACTGCTTTCTGTGATAGACTGAGCACAAATGTAGGGCATAGAACCAGAGACCCTGAGTATGTGATGTAACCAGAAAGATGGGACCACTGCCCAGTCATGATAATAGTGATGAATCCAGTGACCATTTGTATGTCAAACCCAGCTCCGTCTTACCCTTATGAGAATATCCTGGCCCCAGAGAAGGGAGTCGTGTCACTGTTCATGTCCATAGATTCTGACCTTCTGAATATCGCTTATCAGCTTTCTGAAATACTGGACGATCTCCAGAGATTCAGAGAAGATATGCCGATGATTTCTGTATGTTTTAATCCTCCCAGGGATTACCTTAGCCAATTGCTAAACGTTATTATGCCTGGGAAGGTAAAAGATTGTCTGGTAATCAAAGCCAACTGGCCACAGCAATCACCTGCAAACAACTCTGCTGTGATCGCTGTTAGTGATTATTGAATGCTGTTACTGATCTTTGTCCTGCTAAATCTGATTGGAAAAAGGAACAGTGGTTCCATTGGATAGGCTAAATTACTTTAATAAATGTATGTTTGACAATTGGTTCTAATGAACCATCAATATTTGAATTTCTATTAAAACAGTAATAGAAATGTATTGACAAGTAGGTGTTCCATATAATGGTGCAGTGCTTAGTGACAGTGGAAAAAATTAGCATTGGTAATACAATTGGTATATGAAAGGACAGACTCTTCCTCAGAGTTCAGATTTGCACATTTGTTTATACAGTCAACACATAAGTACATTGATGTTTCAACCCCAGAACATTATTTATGGGTAGGATCTTCATCAGGACACAGAAAGGGTAGCATTATACAAGGTAAAATAACAATTACCATAATGTCTTGGTGGAAAATTCTGCATGTCTTTAAAACATAGGGGACTTTTTACATCTAGGTAATATATGTCTTATAACGTACAGTGTCCCAAATCTATCTGTGTCTATAAAAGAACAAATTTACTAAAATTGAAAACATGGTAGCAAAGTATTGTTTAGAAGAGGGTACTAAAACTGAGTGATATTTAACATAGGTTGCTAGTATGGGCACCTGTGTACTTGAGAGTAGCACTGAATCCTATGGCAACGATGGTTTATAATTCAATGTGCCCATTGAGATTGAAAATGTTGTATTAGCTGTGCAAAAATGATTAGACCTCTAACACTCAGTATGCTGTGAATTCCACTTCCATAACCATGACTGATATCTGCCCCCACAGTTTGCGCACAGGGCCTTTGGCCATGTGTAGCAGGGGTTGGCCGCCCTCAGGTGGTGGAGGGGTGGGAGCACCCAACCCATGATTTGGTTTCAGATGTCATAAGTCATTTTTATCAAATATGTCGTAGAAAATGTTATGAGTGATGTAATATGTGAGGTCATGAGCAGAGCATGGTGAGGGCATGCATGAGTTATAGTTTCTTCGGTTAACTATAATTGGTGAATTTCAGTGTAACTTCTTAACTGACATTTTCACCTAACTATAACGTTCCTTTAACCTTTGTTTTTTAAATAACAAAGACAGTCGACAGGCTGCATTATATTACATGTGAGGACATATCTGCATGAGCAGATATGCCCCTGTGATGCACAAGTCGATTCTTGGACATTGCCTGTGACCAGCGAAGCCAGCTTGAGTATATGTACTGGGCAGTGGTGATTACAAGTTCCCCAGCTACATAATGGCTTCACTGAAACAAAAGATGTTTATTATCAAACATCTCGTATTAATAAACCCACACTGATTCCAGTGATGCATTTATTAATACATCCACCCAGAGGGTACCTTAGAGGTGCCCCCTGAAAACCTACCAACCTCTAGTGTGCTTGTTGACTGGTTTAGACCAGCCTACCACCACAGACGGGTTTCTGACCCCTGCGGGTGAGAGCCCATGCTCTCTGTGGGCAGAAACAATTCCTGCTCCGGCCGAAGGTGTTGTCACCTCCTCCAAGCAGGATGACTAAATAATCAGCATATCAAGGCAGGAAGCTTCAAAGGCCTCTGCTGCCTTTGATATGTGATCCAGCCTTCCCCCAGACAGGGGAATTGCCACCCCCTGCCCGGGCACTTTGAGCACCAGAACAGGCGGGATAATCAGCTAGTCAGAAGACATGTTCACCATCAGGTCAGTTCCTCCTCTAAGGTGGACTACCTGATGTGAACATGAAAACTAGAATTCCACTATCTTGGTTTTTGGTGGAATTAGGTTCACTGGCTCAGGGTTTTGCCCACTTCCTACAGGAAGTGGTCATATAGTGAGCGTGGTAACCCTAAAGGTGAGTAGCCCTTTGGCTACTACCTGTCACTCCCTGTAACACCGCTAAATTGAGTATTTAGGTGGCACCCTTGATGCCAGGAACTCAGATTCAATAGACCCAGAAGAAGAGGACAAAGAAGAGCTGTGAAAACGAGAACTGAAGACTTACTGTGGACTCTTCGTCGCCAAACCCTGTCTGCTTGTATCAGTCTCGACAATCATGAAGAAACTGACTCGTCCTGCAGCTCAGCCTCTACCAAAAACCCTGGTAGACTGCCAGCCCTTCGCAAATTGCCAGCACTCTCCCTTGGAGTAGAGGAGCTACTCCCCCTTGGATTAGAGGAGCTACTCCCCTGCAGTCTGCAGGCCCCAAAACAGCAGAGTCCGGTTTTCTGTACTGCCGCTCCCAGTCGTACCAACGCAGCAGCTGCCCAGAAAGAGGCCACCATTCTCCAGAAGGTCAGATCTGTCTCTCCACCAAATGAGAAGAAGCCAGAACCAACTGGAGCCGCACAGCATTAATACCCAAGGTACCGGACCCCTTGCAGCAACCAAAGCCTGCTTGAGTTTGATTCGGACTCTAACGGCCCGAGACCGAATGGCCATGGAGGGACATCAGCACCGCAGAGACCCACTTCCAGAGTGGCCCAGCTGTTCTGATCTTTGCACCCTCAACCGGCGAGACGGACACCCGCAAGGAATGCGACTCACCAGCCCAGCTAACCTACTCCCTGTGCACCAGAACGCCTCGACCCAGGTTCTTGAGAACCGACTGTGCTGCCTTACCCCCAGGACCCTTGTGAACCAAGCCCCCCCATTGGAGCTCCCGACTTGGCCCCAAGTCCTCCTCTGCAGCCTGTTTTTAGGTCCCCCCCTCTCCTTCGGTGCAGCACGTACGCCTACCAAGCCAACCAGCACCTCTGCACCAGGATGCCCCAGGGCAGGTAAACTCTAACTGCTGGTGGTACTTTAGAACTTACCCCCCTACCACCTTAAGTTCTGAAGGGGACCCCCGGAAACCTATTGCAAGTACCTGTATGCCGTATATGTCTTTTTGTCCCATAGGAAAGCATTACGCGTACAGACTCATTAAGTGAACATTTTACTTACCTGTGAAATTCGTTATTTTAAAAAGTACTTACTTGCTTACAAAGTTCTTGGTATCAACATTTACATAAAAATAAGAATTATTTTTCTAAATTGGTCTCGGATTTATATCCTTTGAGTACGTGTCTCATTTATTGCCTTTGTGAGTGCAACAAATGCTTAGCACTACCCTCTGATAAGCCTAAACTGCTTTCCCACACTACCACAAAAGAGAGCATTTAGGGTTATAATTTTTTCCTCTGTCAAGCAATATGGGTTGCTTGGACTCTCTGCACAGTGTACCTCATTTTGGTGCACTATATCGAGAGCCAGCTTCCTACACTTATTAATAAAGTAGAGGATGAGGAGGAGGTATACTCTGATGCGTCAGACACACAAAACATTCACAGAGACAACTCTGGCACCTCTGAGGGTGATCTGGAGCAGCTATGGCTCCCACTACCAAATTAAATCAATCAGGCTTTGGGAGGAAGCTGGTAAAGGCCCATCAAATGTGCCCCTTAACTCTGTCAATCTTCTCAATAATACTTTTGGCCCAAATGACATAATCCACCACTGCTCCTCTGATTCGCTCCCATCTGCAAAAACTGCATTTATGTCCAATGGAGACTTAAAAAACTCTTTCCAAAACAGGTGGGAAATTGCCTCCATGCAGAGTGCCATCACCCTTCTCTTGAAGGCGGAGTTGCAGATACACCTGACATAGACCCCAAGTTAGCCTCTTTCTTAGACTAATACTCTAAGGACCCTAAGAGGGGAATCAACAGGTCCGGGCAAGTGCGTCAAGACAAACTTCTCGACCTTTCAGCCCCCATTTCAAAGATTCCTGATGTAGCCTACTTGGCTAAAGAGCAAGGGACCTCTACATATCCATAAGTTCCAACAGCATGGGCTCAAAGGACCATTTGTCTATAGGGGACTGCAAACTGCACACTACTGAATGGCACAAATCAATTCTTCTGCAAATAGACCCACAATTATGTGATCTAGTCATCAATGAGGCAGGCCAAACAGCTGATAGTCTGCTATTTGGGGAACCTTTTGAGAAGGAAGCCACCAAATTAGTCAGTACATTTACCTCACTAGACAAAGCTCAGGCGGCCATGAAAAAAGTCTTTAATCAAGATATTTTTAACAACTTCTGCACAGGCAGAGGGCACTCTGCTGGCCGACCTTCCTTTTAGCCCTCCTTCAGTGGTTATCCAAGATGGCGAGGTAACTGTAAGAAAGTGCCCTCTTTTTGCATGGTTTCCCCACTTTCTGCCAAACTGCTGATGTACGTTGACTGAGTGTGCCCTGTGCTCCTGTCAACCAGGTACCCAGGACCTATGTTCTTTCCCTAAACTCCATTAAAACAAAACCCAATTGGCACTCTTTGGCCACATGTCAGTCCCTTGTAAAAGGTACCATAGGTACCAAGGGCACTGTGGCCAGGGAAGGCCTCTAAGGGCTGCAGCACTTGTTGTGTCACCCTTAGAGGCCCTCTACTTTTGCACACACACACACACACACACACACACACACACACACACACACACACACACACTGTCATTGCAGGCTGCATGTTTTGGTGCAGAACAAAGTGAAGAGTCGACATGGCACACATCCCTGTGTGCCACCATTAAAACAAAACCCAATTGGCACTCTTTGGCCACATGTCAGTCCCTTGTAAAAGGTACCATAGGTACCAAGGGCACTGTGGCCAGGGAAGGCCTCTAAGGGCTGCAGCACTTGTTGTGCCACCCTTAGAGGCCCTCTACTTTTGCACGCACACACACACACACTGTCATTGCAGGCTGCATGTTTTGGTGCAGAACAAAGTGAAGAGTCGACATGGCACACATCCGTGTGTGCCACCATGCCTACAACCCACTGCCCTGGCATAGGTCAACTACCCCTCTAGCTGGGTGCACTATACCAGTGGTGAGGGTACAGGTGCATGAGCCCTGTACCCCTACAGTGTCTAAACCAATTCTTAGACATGATGGGCAGGGTCCACGAAGGGGAAGCTTCAAAGGCTTGCCGCCTTTGTGAGCTACCCCAGCCATTTGCTGCTTCCAGCAACTGGCCCCCACCGGTTCTGACCCCCACTTTGGGCGGGAGAATCGGCGGGTGAGGAAGGGAGGTGTGCCCACCTTTGCCAACTGCACCCCTCAGGTGGGGGAGGCGAGGTGAAGCACATCTCTCAGTCCCCGCCATCTTGCAGATGAAGGGACCCAGCCAACCAGAGAGAGGCATATGCCCCCCCTCTCACTGGAGGGTGGCATAATAGGGGGTGTACCCACCCGAAGGAAGGACCCATTGGTCCGGACCTTTACTTACCTGTAACGCCCCTAAATCTAGTATTAGGGGCAACCCTGAACCTTGCCTCCTCAGACAAGAACCGACCAGAAGAAGAGAAGGACCGAAGAAGGCGTACTGAACTAAGAAGAGGAGGACGCCCACTGACTTCGCCCCAGCCTTACCGGCCTGTCCGCACCTCGAACCTGCTCCAGCGAAATCCCAGTGTGTCCTGCAGCCCTCAAGAACCCGAAGTACCTGCCCTGCCTTCCAAAACCAAAACTTTGTCTTCCGTGAGCACTGGATTTGCTCACCCACAGACTCTGGCTCCGGCCAAATCCGCAAGTCTGCACCACTCTGCACCCGACGCCCACGGCCCGAGTTTGAGTGGCCCAACACCACGAGGAGGTCTCCCCGGCAATCCTGATCTGAGATCTGGTGATCTCTGACTTGCTTTGAATCTCCAATCGACGCCTGCAGCCCCTTTCTGGAGGATCCCCCCGACCGGAGCTGGGAAGAAAACCCGACGCCTAAAGACACCCCTGCTCCCGACGACCCACGGCCTTGGGTGGCCCAACCGACGGTGTCCCAGCATCCCCAGGCATCCCAACTTACCTCCCCAACCGGTGGTCACCTCCAGAAGATCTTCGTCCCCGAGCCTGCAGTCTTTGTTGCAACTAGAGAATCCCCATTGAAAACAACAGGGCACCCAACGCCAAAACAGCACCCGGCACTCAGCCGCCCCTGCGGGTGCACTTTGTGTGCTAACTCGAATCCCCCTTTGCCCTGAGCCTAACACCAGGAGCTTTGCCCCCACAACCTTGAGGCCTGCTCGTGAGCAGCCACCAACCGGAGGCCCCCTATACCCCAGTGGATAACATTGGCCCTCAGCACTCTGCACCCGGCCGCCCTAGTGTCTTTGAGGGTGCTTTCAGAGTGCACCCTTTACCCTGGGGGAACCCTGGTTCTAACCCCAGAAAACCAACTCCCAAACCCAAGAACTTACCTTGAAACCGATAACCACATTTCCTCCCATAGGACTGCATTGACTGCTTTCTTGTGAAAATTGTTCAGTGTGGCGTTGGTTTTGTATGAGAACTTGAAAAACTGCAACTATCTAAAAACTGCTTTACTTACCTTTTCTCTAGGAAATGTTCCAGTGTGATTTCTAGGTATATCACACTGAGTAGAGAAAGTAATCCATAAAGTAATCAGAAATGTAATCAAAAGTAATCTAACAGTAATTTCCGCTGTATTCAAAGTATTTACAAACCTGTAACCAAGTCATTTTCATTCAGCTTGCTTGTATTGTTCAACCTGCCTTGAAAAGTACCATTTACACTTACCTGTGCCAGGCTTGCTTGATTCTATACAATCAAATTGGTCTGAGTTCAGTCTTTGAGTGTGTGACATCATTTCTTGCCTGAGTGTGTACAACAAATGCTTAACACTACCCTCTGATAAAGCCTTACTGCTCGCCCACACTGCCACAAATAGAGAGTAAGGTGCTATCTACTTTTACCTTTGCCTACCTTTTGGGTTCCACTGGAATCTGTGCACACTATACCTCATTTTGGTATAGTATATACAGAACCAGCTTCCTACAGTAACTGCGGAGACTACCAGGGAGGAGAGGTTTTTATCCTGTTCAGGTCCTTCAGAGAACATGGTTACCATGGACATGGCAGAGGAGGACCTACATCCTTCAGTTTCACAGGTGAGGCACTTCATTTATTTCTCATAAGACCTAGGTGACAGGATTATGCTATTCTATCTAAATTGGTCCCAAATCACACTGGATGCGTTGGTCCTCCAGACAGTTCAGAGTTTCCATCTAGAGTTTAACGACAAACCATACCAGTCTACCCTTCCACATCTAATTCTCTTTCCTCTGTTAAAGCAGGCTGTCATAGACCTGGAGATTCAATCTCTCCTTCAGAAGAAAGCGATTACTTGTACTGCACAACAACCAAATGGTTTATCAGCATAATTTGTCTTGTGGACACAATATGAGGAGGTTACAGGTTAGTAATCAATCTAAAGGATGTCAATTCCTTTATACTTTATCAGCAGTTTAATATGGAGGGTATCTATCTGTTACAAGACCTGTTTTGGGAAGGCAATTTCATGGTCCATCTGGACTTGAAAGACACGTATCTCTCAGTACCCATCTTCCCCCTTCTTGGATGTTTTATCTGAGTTCACTGGAGGAACTGTATTTACAAACCCTTGCCGCCTCCTTTTTGGTTATCATCAACCCCTTTGCTCTTTACCTAACTGATGAAGAGAGTAGTTCAATTCCTCTGGAAAAGGGACATTTACCTTATAATCTATCTGGACGACATGCTGATTGTGGCACAGAACCCAAACCATCTATTCCCGCACCTTGACTTATCCATCTATATCCTGTAACACTCAGGCTTTTTGATGAATCACACCAAATCTATAACTAGGAATAGGTTGCCGTCGAGTTAGCCTTGTGGATACTATGGCAGCGTTAAAATGTTTATTTCCTAAAAAATGCAATATCATTTTAATGAGACCATATACTCGATCCCAGTATCCTGTTTTATTATTAATATCATTGTTTTTAATTTACCTGCCACCATGGAAAGTTAACGTAGGGCTGTTTTTATTATGTAATGTTGTAATTTCTATCACTAGGATGAAGTGTGTCATAAAGGGCTGACCTTTTTATATGAATATTTCTCGTATGAATCTCACAATGATGTTTCTCTTAAATTGAATGTTTGATGTGTTATTTATGAACTTCGTGTTGATATGAATTTTAGATCGATTATCCCACTGTGCCATGGAGTAACTGTTTATCTGACTTTTGTGCAACATCCCTGTTTATAATCGTCAAAAATGCGGAACACTGTTTTCCTTGCTTAAAGTTTTAATGGTTTTTTAAGATCATTAGGACATGAACTTTTATCGGTTCACATGATGTTTTATACTATATTTTTCGGTGTACTTTTATGGCTCTAACCAGTTGAATAAAGTTGATTTTGACTTTGACTTTGACTTCTATAACTACTTAATTTGCTTTCCTGGGTTCCTAATAGACTCAATGTCCATGTCCCTTTCCCTCCCAAACAATAAGATCACAGCCATCAGGAAAGGAATGTAAAGAGTGCTTGTGAAAGTCTCAGTCACCCTTCACTGGATAGCTCATCTGGTAGGGCTCTTTTTTGCCATCCTTTCGAGCCATGTTCCCAGGGCTGCTTCACTACAGAGCCCTACAATGCCTAAAGATACAATATCTCCAAAAAGGCATCTGTTATTCTCAAACAACCCATCTCTTCCCAGAGGTAAGACAGAAATTTCAGTAGTAGTTGGACCATATGGAAGGCTGGAATGGCTGGGGGGATATCCCCAAATCTGGTAATCAAATCGTATGCTAGAGAGATCTCCATGAGAGGGGAATGATCTCAGGCAGAGAAGCAACATCATGTCAGCTGTCTAAAACTTCTAGACAGATCCTTTGTAGTCCTCTCCCTCATACCTAAAAACTCACAATGTTGCATTCTGCTCTGAATGTACAACATTTCAGACATACATTACATCAACAGTGTGGGTAGAACAAAATCTCAAACCATAGCGAACATTGCAATAGACTTTTGGCAATAATGCCTACACAACAATGTCTCAGTCCTAGTAGTTCACCTCCCTGCCAAAGACAACTATATCATAGATTGAAACTCCAGATTCCCTTGCAACTCCGATGAGTGGAAACTCCATCGACCTTTGTTCTCAACCTTGATCAGCAAATGTGGCCCCTTCAAGGTGGAAATGCTTGCCTCCAGATTGACTTTTCAAATTTCATTATTCTACATCTGGAGACCGGACCTTCAGGCCCTAGCAATGGATGCCTTACTCCAAGAAAGGATGGGATGCACTTTGCATTTCCACCGAAGGCAGTGATCCCCAGAGTGACTTAGCAATTCAGGAGACAAGAAGCAGAGGTCATCATAATTACTCTCCTATACAGGACTCAACCATGGATCTCTATACTCCTAAAGCTATCATGCAAACCTCTCACCCCACTACTCTCCCTCTGAATCTCCTTCTAAAACCTCAAGGGCAACCTCACCTAGTTCTCCTCAACCAATTTCATTTAATAGCATGTAACCTTTCAGGTCACTCTGGCAAGTGCCAGGCCTTTCGAGCCAAGCTCTCTTCTTCATCCACAAGGTCTGGTCAGAGTCCACCCACAAGTGCTATCAGTCATCATGGTCTAGGTGGTCACCCTGGTGTGCTCAGTACTGAATCTTCATCCTCAGAGGGCAGACATGACCTTTATTGCACACTTTTGGGTGATCCCAGCAGCCGAGGGCCTGGCCTACAGGACAACCAATTCCTATAGATCAGCTATTTCGGCTGGTCACACACTGGTAGCAGACCATCCAATAAGAGAACGTCTTTGGGTTCCAAACATCTCAGAGGAATTCGATTTGTCTTTTGTCCTACACCCAAGTGCTTAGTCCTTTGGGACATATCCATTGTTCTTCCTTTCCTCTAGGATTGGCCTGATAACAGTTTGTTATCTATGAAACAATTATCAGCCAAACTTGCAGCTCTCTTGTGTTTGGCATCTTGTCGGAGGGTTTCTGATATCAGAGCCCTGGATTTAGCATGTAGACATTTTACTTTGGAAGGGTTATGAAATAAGTGAGTTCCAGGCGTAGAGGTGACACAGCAGACGTAGCCAGGTGGTGTCTTTTAAGATATTTATTCAAGTCTTTAAAATCAAAGGTAATAGGGATAGCAGGTAAAGCAACCCCACCAGGAGCAGCCTGCTAGCTGCTCAGCCCATCTTCCCAACTGTCTCACACACACCCAGGCACCCAAACATTCCACACATGTCAACATTCCACACAGAACCCTCATACTGGCTGAGCAGCTGGTTACAAGGTAAAGGGGAACACTATAAATATAACATGAAGATATTACATTATCTTCTCCCTTTAAAATTAAAAATAAATCAAACCATACTAAAAATTCTAAACAACTATACACAAAATGTACACAAGTAATCAATAGTCTAAAACCCAGGGGTAAAAGGTAAAAACCATACCTCGAGAGGGAAACAGACTACACAAAGGAAGAAAGAAGGGGGAAAAGATAAGTACAAACTATCACCATCCTCCTCCTTTAAAAAAAAGACACAAAAAGAAAGAGCCGAGAACGTTTAGCTCACTGACAAAAGGGAGAAAACATCACATGCAACTACATGTGAATCAAATGTGCAGAGAAAAACAGTAGGAATAGGACTACAGGAACTCTACACAGTGACAATACAGAAAGGGGAACACCCCCAGAACTCATACACTATGGTTGGACCACACCCATGTACGTACAACTTAAATATGAACAGACACTATGGGTGGACTGCACCCATGTATGTACACCATAAAATTATAACAAACACTATGGGTGGACCGCACCCATGTACGTACTTACTAGCTATGGGTGGACCGCACCCATCACCGAAATATGGGTGGACCGCACCCATGAACATACACCAAATTATTATGGGTGGACCGCACCCAAACATGCTAAAATGGGACTACAACCCATAAAGCAGAAACAAAATGGGACTAAAATCCAAAACAAAACCCCCCTGAAGTCACCCCTAAAGTAAGGGAAAAGTGACAAACAATATGGAAATGGGGCTATAACCCATAATGAAGACTGTAGATGGGAATGACACCCATTACTAAATGCTTAGGTGGGATTGACACCCACTGCAAACCTTGTAGATGGGACTAACACCCACTACAAAAACAAAAACGTGAAGCACAACGTAACTAACACACACTAGAAGACCAAAGTACAGCACAAAGTGACTCACAAAGATAAGAAACACGACCACATTGCACACACAGGTACAGTGCAACCCATGTAAAACTTGTTAAACCATAGTGGCCACATCTAAAACCAAGACATAACAAGGTACTCAATACAGTAACATCTTAAGTTCACAGAATTGGCCTAAAGATCAAAAATCACATAAAAGTTATACAAAAAAAACCAATATATGTGGATATTCACATATGTAAACTATACACATTGTGACCATTTCACTTGTAATCTAGCGTGTAATAAGTTAATCGATGGAGTTATAACAAAAAAAATCAAAACGAGTCTGTTCTAATGACCATAGACTTGTTGTTTTTTCCATACTTCACCTCCAGATAACGTGGGGTCCTTGCTGGCAACAACCACGGCGCCTGCCCAAGTAGAAAACACCAAGAACTGTGGAGGCAAAACCTGTAGAAGAAACAGGAACCGGCAAGCAGGAAAGATGCCCAGCTGAAGAATCCCACAACGACAGTTCCTCATAATACACCCCAACGCTCGCAGCAGAGTGTATTTCATCGCGACTGGCCAACGATGTAACAAAACGCGTTTGTCCGCAAATGTACAGGAACCACCAGAAAGAACAGACGGGGCAGCTGCCAACCACAAGATGGTGGCACGCTGTAGATGTCGCGCCGGATGGCTAACGGCGCATTTGTGCTGCAGAACGTCCTTCGAAGAATCCACGACATCGGAATCCCAAATGCACCACGTCACAGAGTCTAGAGCGGACAACGCATCATCAAGATTGATGTAAGATTTGTACGCTGACCATAAACGTATAAACATGAAGAATGTGCACGCGCTGTGCACAGTTCGTGCCTCTTTATTTCAAACGACAACACAGCAGTTTACTAACGCCCACTGTCGTGAAATCTCAGCTGACACCACAAATAATGGACAAAAAGAGTCTCACCTCTCTTGGCCCCCAGGCGCTTCCAAATCAAAACTGCCTCTGCAGCGAAGAGGAGGAGTGCCACACGATGGTGCTTACACAGATACCACGTACCAGCGAAATACAAATGAAACTGGCAATATAATCCTGAAACTCAGCAAAGTGACACTAATGCCAGACAATAAGTCCTTCCCAAATTTAAAAAAAAAAAGTTTGAAGAAATCCCTTGATGGTTTTTGAGATCAAGAGCTACCTTTTTCTTCAAGCCATATATTCATTGTGGACCTCACACAAAACGATGTGGCTGAATCACCTACATGTGGCAGTAGTGTGCCTTACACCACTTGTATAAATGTCATTTTTAAAAGTACAAAAGAGCTAGTCCAACATTAAAGATGTTTTGAGCACAACACGCTTGGGCTGTCCGGTGTGAGAGACACTGGTGGGGCTGCGAGGCGTGTTGCTCCAGTTTCTCTTGTTTCTTGATGAGGCATTTTTTTCATAAAGGTCTTTTTCCTTTTAAGTCCACACTTCCTCAGATGTCTCTTATGTACCATTTAATCCAGGAAATGTACTTGTGCAGAGTCTGTGGTTATTTGAGAACCACTATGTGTTCCATTTGCTCTCTTTGCTTCTAGTTTCTGTTGGTTCCTTCAAACTTGAAAAAATCCTTGGCTTGTCATCTTTAACTTGCTTAAGATCACTTGTTGTGCGTGAATAAGTCTCCAAATCATCGCCAAATGTAATAAGTGAGTTCCAGGCGTAGAGGTGACACAGCAGACGTAGCCAGGTGGTGTCTTTCAAGATATTTATTCAAGTCTTTAACATCAAAGGTAATAGGGATAGCAGGTAAAGCAACCCCACCAGGAGCAGCCTGCTAGCTGCTCAGCCCATCTTCCCAACTGTCTCACACACACCCAGGCACCCAAACATTCCACACGTCAACATTCCACACAGAACACTCACACTGGCTGAGCAGCTAGTTACAAGGTAAAGGGGAACACTATAAATATAACATGAAGATATCCCATCTTCGTCGCCAAATGTAGTAAGCTGGTTCCATGTGTTGAGGTGACACAACAGACAAGGCCAGGTTGTGTCTTTCAAGTTATTTATTCAAGTCTATAACATCCAAGGTAATAAGAATAACAGGTAAAGCAGCCCAACCAGGAGCAGCCTGCTAGCTGCTCAGCCCATCTTCCCAACTGTCTCACACACACCCAGGCACCCAAACATTCCACTCATGTCAACATTCAACACAGAACACTCACACTGGCTGAGCAGCTAGTTACAATGTAAAGGGGAACACTATAAATGTAACATGAAGATATTACAGGTTACATTTATTATTTCGAGAAGAACTAAAATCACTGAAGGCAGAAATGCCTACAGGATATCATGCATAAGGCTGACTGTTCAACAGCTTCTACTCTCAAATCCTTTTATTATAAACCAGAACCTAACCTCTTTTTGACTGTTATGAATCAGCTTTAAACTTGCATAATCCAAATTTGGTCCTGACATAAAATCGAATTTTTCTAGCATTCGTGAACCAGAATTTTCAGTTCTATTAAGGTCACTGAGATGTAGATTATCCCACCTGATACTATGTTACAAACACTGTCATATTTTTCTTATTGTATTATATTTGATTGCTGTAAATACCAACCTGATAAACAAATGAAGAATACTCTTAATGATTATGTATCTGTTTTTCTTCAGTCCCAGATCAGAAACAGGGGTGAAGTTTCCACCTGATTCAACAGGATATCATCGCAGCAACAAGGATGAGGGTTTTAAGTTGTGTTGAGTGTTTATACCATAGGACTGTGATTGAACAGTATCACATAGTCTGGGAGTTGTAGTTTTTTACCTAAGATCTATGAGTGTTGTTATTCTTAATGTTGTTTACTATACTCTCAGTATGGCTGCTCTTAAAATAAAGCTAGAAACATAGCACATAATCCTCTCCTCTTTGTCCTTAATAGAATTGAAAATTCTTGATCACAAATGCTAGAAAAGTTTTGATTACTCCAACTGTCGCCATAGAATGCCATGGGCTCCACAATAAACATGCTACTCTGACTTATACATGTTCTTCCCTCCACTTGTACCGCCCTAATACACAAACACATTTTACACTCCACATGTGACATATTACCACACACAACTTTCCCTGATAAGAATTTTTTTTCTTTTAAATCCAAATGACACAATCCTACCAAAGAAATGATTGCTAAAAAACTCACACTGAAAAAATGCAAGGGGCACCAGACCACTTAAGAACATAGGGGTCGATTACGATGGCGGGCGGACAAAGTCCGCCCGCCATCGCAGTGTCAAAAGGGACCGCCCGCCATAGGTGCGGCGGTCCCGCAATACACATTAGGATGCGCCCGCCACACAGTTTTTGAACCTTCACTTGAAACACGCCTATACTATCTGGCATCCCTTACAGTGAAAGCAACCTCACATTCTTCAAAACATTCACTACACTCTGCGCTTTAAGTGTATTCAATCTTACATGGAAACTCCTGTAGATGCCAGTCTGTCAAGCTTTGCCATCAAAGTGCGCCCTCCACCCCGTGTTAGCATATTGACCTAGGGTTTGTGGTCTGCCCGCAACATACATCGTATATCCCAGAAGAACCAAGAAATGATACTAGCTGATCTTTAGTTTGTGGAACAGATGCCTCAAGTATTGCCTTAACAAGGTTATCCTTTATCTTGATACATTCTCTAGTGACCTCTTTCTTGCTAAACCTGCACTTGAAAATTTTAAAAGTTAATTCATGTTCACCTAATGCATAGAAAGCCCTCGTGAGTTTGACATCATGTTCCATTTGATCCCTTCCATAAACCTAACTGTTATCTTGGAAGGTCATCTCCCCAGACCACCCACTAAAAGTCTCCTTCATTCCTTCATTAGGCATTGAAAAACGAAGCTGCTTTGGTTAATCCAAAGGACATCCTCTAGTACGGATCCATTTCTTCAGGAATAACGAATGCTGTTCAGTATTTCTCAGCGAGAGCCACTTGGTGGTAAGCACTGGTTAGGTCTAATGTAAAGAAGACTTTTTCACAATCTAACATCAAAACCATCTCATGGAAAATTGGAAGAGGATGTGAGTCAATGCAGATAGGGTGGCTCAAACTGCATAGATCTATGCAAAGCCTTAATTTTCCAGAGCCTTTCAAGGAAATATCCACAGGCAATTCTTGTTCAGGGAATTCAATTTGCTCAATTATTCGTTTCTTGCATAGGTCCTCTGAAATCACTCTTAGTTTACTTTTGTAGTTTAGGAGAATTCCTCACCCTATGCCTAATAGGAATTGCATTCTCTTGCAAAATATTTTTTGGTTTGAATCTTTTTATTAAGTTTTTATGCTTTCCGTATAGAGCGGGATTATAGTCCCATGTACAGCCAATGTAGAGCATGTAAGTGGTATCACAGAATTGACAAATGCAGTTTTCAACAAGTACTGAGGGTAAATCAGACAGTAGACCCACATCTTTGCAGTAGAGGAGCAAAGATTCCATTATATGAGAACAAAACAGTAATAACCACTAGAGCCCATGATTACAAATCCCAGCAACTCCTCTCCGCCCCAACCCATACCATCCAATGAAGTGTCTAATTACGTCAGTGAATATGAAAATTGAAATACAACCAACTTGGGCCTTGGCAGGAGGAGAGACGGATCAGTATGGTGAAGCGCTAGGCTGAGTGTATAACAGCTATCCATTGCGCCACCCACAGTTTACCTATAGGTCGGGATCACTACCCTCATTTCCCTGTGTGAGTTCTCAGAGATCTGTCAATATTGCGTCCCAGCTAGAGGCCACGGGGTATGCATCCATGCCTCAAGTAATTGGGGCTCTGGGGACTTCCTAAAGAAGAGAACCCCCTCTAATTATTCAATTATAGGTCTGGGAGAAAAGGGGGACAATTAAACCAAACAACCTATCAAAACCTCCCACTTGACCTCTATTTCTTTACTTTTAGGGCTAGATCTGCTCCAATGGGGTATTAATATACACTCTGAGACATGATAAATACAACAATGTCACTTTATCAAAACATTTTTATTTATTTTTTAATTCAATTTATTTCATTGTTGCTATCAAAAGAGTTAAAAGCCATAGGTATTATTGATACTTTTTTCCATTTTCCCTTTTTTTGACATATGTATTATACATTTTATAAATAGACAAATGTCATGAACATTTTTGCACACAAAGTACAATTATCTCAATGAACCCCCTATCAATTCACCACATACTCATACTAACCTCTCGCATCCACGCTCATACTCTTCCGTATCATCCACACTATCAACCCACCCAAGAACACATACACATACTGGTCAAACAAGGGACAAAGATGTTTAAGTCTCCGTGACCGTGTTGTGGGCTGGGTGCATACACAGACAGGTCGACGCACGTTTCGGTGGTATTATCCACGTTATAACCACCTTCTTCAGGACCATCAGAATCTACAAACTTTAGACGAGTGGTTGGGGTATCTGTAATATTTAAAATGACAAGTCTCAGAGAACCCATCTATTAAATATAATTTACATTGAATTGATTGAACCAAGACAAGCTCCAAAAAGAGTGATCCAAACTCAAGAAGATAAGGGGAAAAGACCTCATTCCAAAGTTGCCATTGACGTGTAGAGACCTTAGAGAACCAGAAAAATGAGAAGAAATGAGGAGAAAGAGAAGGACATGAATGTATCCAGAAATTCCCACGTCACCGTGACCTGAATTAAATAAAATAACCGATGTGATAACATTTCAGACATGCAGATTCAGCTCCTTGATGACCTGTTAGTATGTTGTGTTACATTTGTCCCCTCGGGGGAACAAGAGGTATGCATAAGTGTGCAAATTTCTGACTTACATGAAATGCAACTAAGGGGGTATCCTAAAGGCACCACTGCTCGATGATTCACTAATGTAGACGTAACATCAGTATGGTGTTTGGACCTCTACTCTAAACGAAATCGCATGAGCCTCTATTTTGCACTGTGAGTAATGAAAGAATATATTAGGGATGACATTTATCTAAAAGCAGAATCTTACTGCTACCTACATGCCTATTCCTATTTATATCTACCTGATGTCAGTGAAATCCCACTGCACCGTCTCAATCCAAATAAATATTATTAGCAAGGTTGTTATAA
Organism: Calotriton arnoldi; assembly: GCA_963921515.1. NCBI lineage: Eukaryota > Metazoa > Chordata > Amphibia > Caudata > Salamandridae > Calotriton > Calotriton arnoldi. The sequence goes on along the minus strand of CAWUFW010001117.1, from coordinate 475,606 downwards.
ATATCACTCCTCACTTGATATGGGGTATCATCAATACCTGTAGGGGTGTATAAAATGCAAATGTGTTTTGATTAGATACAGGAGGTAAGTTATGTCCCATCACTAAATCAGAACACTCACCAACATCCATTGTAAGGTAATATAAGACTGTAGCCGTGTGAGAGCACACATACACACCTGTTTGTATGTTTCTGTCTATGACATGAAATATAAGGTCATATTGACTCTGACATGTTCTTGTTGTGCTTAAACGCGATCACAAGATTTTCCTAAGACTCCAGTCCTCACCCATTATATCATCACTAGTACAAAAAGAAGATATTCAATCAGTATGTATCAGCAATAGCACATTTCAATCACAAGACATATTGCTAATAGCTGTAATGAGTACTCATGCTACAGTCTACAAGGCCCCAATCTTCCAATCACTAATATGCTTATTTATCATAAAGCCACACAGTTGGTATATGGTCTCTGTCTACTGTAGCTGTTCTAGCAGACAGTATGCCTATGGCGGCAAGGACTATGAGGACCAGCATGGCCCAAAAAAACCAATTCTCAGGCTCGCTACACGGACTATTAATAAACAGTACTCACGCATTCCAGTATCAAACGACATGGTAATGCCACCTATCCCATGTCTATACTAAGACGCGGCATATATGTATATGGGATATCTACAGTTAAGATCGTTAGAAGCAAGACTAGGTGTTCACCACTGTTATGCCACTAAAAAGGACGCTACTTGCCGTTGCCCTCAGTCTGTCGACTTATGCAAGCATGCCGCCCTCATGTATCCATATGCCGATTGCTGGAATATAAAAAATGCAACCCAAAACTGGAAGGTCCTAACGTAAGCCCACGATAGATACATAACTTTGCTACGCTTACATGCCACCCGCATGTGACCCTATGACGCTAGCTGGAACATGAAAAGTGCTTCCCAAAACTGGAAGGTCCTAACGTGAACCCACGATAGATCCATAACCTTTGCTACACTTACTTCCGGTTCGATGATCGGGTGCTCTGGGTCTGGTCCGGTCAACACGCCGCGGAACAAGGATGCCCGCCAACGCTCGGCATTATATTCCCTGAGGATTGAACGTCGTCTACGTGATGCCGGTGACGTATCGTGATGTCGGGGTGTGTCTTGGTAACACTGAGCTCAAGGCTTAGTGTAACGACAGGCGCCATATTTAAACCAATGTTTTAACCTTATGGGCATAATCGAAACAGTTTTAGGCCACAATCAGGCGTTTTTTATTGTCACTGCCTAGTTCTTCTTGAAGTGTAGCTCATGATCTAATAGATTTTAAATATTATATGTTATGCCTTCTCATGTGTAGAACCCTTTGTGTTGGTACCCTTCCTGTATCGACACTTCAAACTGCAGTACTGGTACCCGATACTAGCTCATGTCATTTAATAAATGTGAGACGCTGTGTTTTAAGTCTCAACTGGAGCCATCTAAAGATGAATCACTAGACTCTATTAGTGCAGCTCGGTTAATAAGGACATTAGGACAATGTTCCATGGGTGCCATCTTGGAATGGATAATTCACTGCTATGGTATACACGCCGAGTTGGGGGTACACTATTCTGTCATATCAGGTGTGTATGACTAATAGGAATAATGGTATTGATGTTAGCTATCTATAATAGATACTTTGTTTATATATGATATGGCCTTCTATGTTGTTAAAATGTATAAGATAGTGAAAGACAGGCTAGCCGATGGCATATTCTTAGTAGGCTAATCTTCTCCACTTGCATAAAATGTCCCGAATGTGGCATAAGTGTCTTCATTGAGCCCTTCCTTAACCGTGTTCAAAGAAAAAATCCAAAAAGTTTCCCTCTGTTTGCGGATATGTTCTGTGGATACACCTGCCTTTGATCTTACTTTCTCCAAGATGTACCATTTTAGATCTGTATCAGAGTGGTTTTTGTCATGGCAATGTTGTACAATGGGAGCAGTCATTTTACCTGTGCGGATTGCAGGCTTGTGTTCACTATACCTCACACGGAATTCCCTACCTGTCTCCCCAATATACCCCAAATTACATGGCCACAACAAGATGTAGATGATATTCTGACTTCTACAGTTAGTCATATCTTTGAGTTTGCCTCTCTTGCCTTTATATTCCCAACAGTCAGTCACAATGGCTGTATCGCATGCGTGACAAGAGCCACACTTATGGTTTCCCATAATTGGTGGTAGGCCAGTGATTGTCTTTTGGGTACTTTTAGTATCGAGTCTATCCCTGGTGTGCACTAGCACATCTTTGAGGTTGCGGTTTCTTCTGTATGCTACTCTAGGAAGCTGCATTTGTTCCTCTTCATCATGGACATTCAGTATTTTCCAATTTTTGTTTAAGATGTTTTATATTTTAAAATTCAGTTGTGAATGGTTAATCACACACACTATTTGGTCGTTGGGTTCTCGAGTTGTCCCTTGTAACAACACATCCCGGTTGTAATATTTTGCCCGTTTGAAAGAAGTTTTAACTAAATGGTGGGGATACCCTCGATCCAAAAGTCGTTTCTTCAACAATTCTCCTTGCTTGTTGAAATCTTTTATATTTGTGCAATTTCTGCGAATTCGTAAGAATTCACCGAAGGGAATCAAATCTTTTTGGCTTGGAGGATGAAAACTCTGATGTTGAAGAATAGTGTTTTTTGCTGTCGGTTTCCTAAAGAAACCAACCTGCAATTTGCCTGTTGGCCCAGAGATGAGTATGTCTAAAAATTCCACCTCTGAGGTACTGAATTTAGCCGTGAATTTGAGGTTGACATCACTGGCATTGAGCCATGCGATGAAGAAGTCTCAGGCCCTTGCTGTACTCACGAGGCCTCCCTCCTCCCGCAGCTATACAATAGCTAGGAACATTTGTGGTCAGTCCTTGGATCAATCTTTACATCGACATTCTCAATTTCAAACTCCCCCCCACCAACACCTCCCCCCCTGCCCTCCCCCCAGGCGTGTCACTTATATACATACTGCTCACTGGTGATTAGCTTCTGGTACAGGTTGTGCTTTGCGATTATCGCAGGTACCACTTTAGGGACCCTTGCCCTATAAGGCCGGCGGTGCACTATGGTTGCTACCCAACACTCCGGGGCTATTTGATGGTCATGGGTGTAGATAGCCTAATGTACTTCTATCGGAAGCTCTTCAATTGATTCTTCGTCACCAGCATCATCTGGGGCTTGAAGTAAGACCACCAAGCATTCCCATGCTCTAGCTGCCTCCAGCGCCTTCTCGCTTTGCGTTCGTTGTGCCATTTGCATTCTGACTCTCTCTGCCCACTTAATGCCCACTTAATGAGTTCTTTCTTCCATCTGGTTGTATTTGGCCCTTGTTTTGCTTTCCAGTGCATGGTTATATCCCTTTTGGCTAGTACTAATCCCATGTCTATGAATTTGCTCGTGATTTTGTTTTTCGTTGTGTGTGGGAACCAGTGTAACAGGCAATATCCCTGCGATATCTCGACTTCCCTGTCAGTGATATCTGCCAGCACCATAGTTACCTCTTCCCAGAAGCTACCCAGCTGTGGGCAATCCCAGAGCATATGTCTAAACCCTGCTCCCTCTCTATTACATCGCGGACAAGCCGCCTCTTGAGAATCAAAATACTGATTGATCTTCTCCGGGGTAAGGTATGCCCTGTGTAGTATGTAAAAATGCATTAATTAGAATCTGGCATTCCTGGTGCTTTTCCAAGCCCTCTCTATTATCTCCCCCCATGCCTTTTCCGGAATAACCTCACCGATGTCCGCTTTCCATTTTAACCGCAGCCCCGTTAAGGGTAGTATTGTTTCCCGCGTTATTCGTCTGTAGATGCACGTGACCGCCTTAAACGTCCCTGCCGCCATGACCAGATATTGACACCCTAATGACGTTGGTGGTTCCGTGAGTCCCTCCCCCCAATGTTTTCGAATGGCCGCGGTGAGGGCAGAGTGCAATAGGAAGTCCCCCTGGGTAAGTCATACCGGTCTTGCAGATCGTTGAACGGGATTATGGCGCCCTCCTCATACAAATCACCCAGAGTGTCCAACCCATGTTCAGCCCAAACTGTCAGTCTATGCCAACTACCGCCATGTGGCAGGGCCTCACACATAAGCTGCGGAATTTCCGGAGCATAAGGGCATCTTATTTTAACACGTCTCAGATACCTATGCCAACACTGGCGGGCCGTGCGTAGTTCCAGGGGGAGGGTAGCAGGTCGAACAGGCAGCCTCAGTGCGACCTGGGCTATCACTCTCAGGGTCACAGAGTCCTCTCTCGGTTCCTCCAGTCCCCGAATGCGACTTGCCGCCCATTTCGTGAGCCACTGTAGCTGTGCTGAGAGGTAATAGGCCTCAAAGTCGGGCACCGCCAGCCCTCCCTCCGCTCTCGGTCGCATGAGAACGCTAAGCGCTACTCTTCGCCTCCCATTCCCCAACAGAAACCCCGAAATCATCGACTTGAGTTGGGTGAAGTACTTCGTTGGTACCCAGACCGGCAGGGTTCCGAAGTAATATAGTAATATCTGCAGGGTCACCATCTTAAGCAGAGCCACCCGGCCAGCCACCGACAATGGCAGAGATCCCCAGAACTCAAAATTGCTTTTTGTGCCCCTAATTGCTCTCCCTATGTTACTCTCCAGGATGTCTCCTTGGGTATGGTAAATTTGAGTGCCTAGGTACGTCAGGCTCCTATTCTCCCACCTCACTCCCTCAGACTCTTGTGGGCCTAACCTACCCTCCATCGCTGGGAACAGACAAGACTTTGCCCAATTCACCTTCAGCCCCGCTACGTCACCTATGGCTTGTAGCAAGCCTTTTGCACCCCGGAGCTCCTCCCTCGAGTCTGCAAGGAACAGCAGTAGATCATCTGCATAGAGCACAATGTGGTGAATCTGGCCAAGAACATTTAGGCCATGATAGTGTTGCCCTGTTCTAGCCCGGGCTGCAAACGGTTCCATCACAAGGGCGAAGATTAAGGGGGAGAGCGGGCACCCCTGTCGCGTTCCCCGTCCCACATTACAGGTGTCCGATATGAGTCCCCCCGTCTTAACCCTAGCAGTAGAGTTAGCGTATAAGAGAGCCGTCCAGCCCACAAACCTCTCACCCAGCCCAACCCTCCGCATTACATGAAATAAATACGGCCATTCCAGGCTGTCAAATGCCTTCTCTATGTCCACTGAAAAGACCGCCGCTTTCTCCTTCCTATAGGTATCTGCCTCTAGTACCTGTATGAGGCGTCGGACATTGAGGGCTGTATTTCTGGTGGGTATAAACCCGGATTGATCTCTGTGTATAAGGGCTGTCATATGAGGGAGCAGGCGAGTGGCCAGTATACGACTCAGAATTGTAGTCCAGGTTAAGCATGGAGAGTGGGCGGTATGCTGCTCTACTCCAAGATGGTTTCCCTGGTTTAAGCAGGGGTATAATATTCGCCTCCCTGGTCGAGGCAGGTAGGTGTCCCACTTGCCTCGCCTCATTGTACAGCTGTACTAGTCTAGGGGCTAGCAAGTCGATATATGCTAAGTAGAATTCAATGGGTAGGCCATCTGTTCCCGGTGTTTTGTTGCGTGCCATATGTTTAATAGCTCTCCGTACTTCGCCCAGCTCCACATCCCGACCCAGGGTAGACGCAAGATCTTCGTCTAAGACAGGTAGTTCCATGTCTCCTATGAACGCGTCTATGTCCTCTGCTGTTGGCGTCAGTCTACTTTTGTATAAGTCGGTATATTAATCTAGGAACAGGTCATTAATACCCTGCTGGTCATACCTCACTACCCCATTCTGTTCTCTGATCTCCAATATGACCGAACCCCTCCTGGCTGGGTTTGCCAGCCAAGCCAACAGAGCTCCCGACTTGTTTCTCTCCATGTGGGCTCGGGTTATATATTTTTTATAATCGAAGCAACGAAGGCACTCGACTTCCACTGCTACAGCTTCTCTAGCTTCCAGGAGCTCCCCCTGCTTGTCTGAATTCTCTGGTCTTTCCTGCTGTAGCTCTCTTAGGCGCTGGTCCACCCTCTGTATATCTTGCAGTAGGGACTTCCGCGTTCCCACCATCCCCGAGATACAGTGCCCTCTAATGACCGCCTTAAACCCGTCCCACTCCACCAGGGAGCTCGTTGCTGAATTAGCGTTATCTTGGAAATAATGTTCAATGGCGGTTCCTATCTCTGCATGAAATACTTGGTCTTCTAGGGCCTCGGGTCTCAGACGCCATGTGGGTATTTTGGGCCTCGGTCGAGACCACTGCAAGCCTTAACAACTCTGGGTTGTGGTCGGAGATCGTTCGTGTGAGGTATTCGCTACTGCGCACCCCTTCGTGCACATCAGAGGAGCACAATATGGCATCTAAGCGAACGTTGAGTTCGTGTAACGCTGCAAAGAAGGAGTAATCCCGGGTACCCGGGTGCTGGACTCTCCAGGAGTCCACCAATCCCCACCTTTGTTGCCAGTTCCGTCTTGACTCTGCTATTTTATTCGTGTGGGGGCATCAGGGAGTGGCGGATGGGAGCGATCCAATGCAACATCAGTAATGGAATTGAAGTCCCCACCCAACAGAACTGAACCTGTAAGAACAGAAGCCAACTTCCCAGAGAGATGTGAAAAGAAGGTTGATTGATCTGAGTTAGGAGCATAGATACTCCCCAAACTTATATCCCTGCCATCTAGTTTCCCGGAAACCACCACATATCTGCCCTCCGGGTCTATAAATTGGTTGGTGCATTGAAAGGGTACCCCCGCTCTAATCCAGACCAGAACCCCACGTGCAAATGCTGAGTAATTGGTGTAGAATACTTGGCCCCTCCATCTACGCTGCAGTGCTGCCCCTTCAGCTGCCATAATGTGTGTCTCCTGGAGCAGCGCAATCTGAACCCCCCTACGGATTAAGTAAGCATGAATTTTATGATGCCGTACCATTGAGTGCATCCCCCGTACGTTCCATGTAATACATTTTAGATCTAGTGAGGGACCCATTGCATATGGTATACCTTCCCTCTGCTATATTCTATCATTGTGACACGCCCGTTCTTAACTAACATCCCAATAATCAAATAAAAACCCCAACTCCCCCTCCCCAGGACAGTCACCGGTGAACTAGTTCCCATCCAAAACTTTACGGAAACTCACAAAGTCCACTAGGGGTTGCAGGGGTGATCAGCCGACAGTTCTGGGTCCAGATCTCCGCCCTCCGCCCTCCCGGCACCTGCAATAGTTACATCGCCCCGGAACAGACATCTGAGGACCCTCGCCAGTTCGAGATCAGCAGCAGGATCCTGTATTCGCCCTCTCAGATCAAGTCCGGAGCATTCCACCAGCGTTTACAGTGCAGGGGACCCGTTCTACTTCATCAAACAATGTTGTCTGCTGTCTGGGGTGTGACCTGAGGCAGCTCTGTCTCTGAGGAACCATTTTCACTGGGAGCTGGCGAACCCAGCGACCGTTCTGCCCCCATGTCGTTTTTACTTGAAGTGGGACTGGAGCCTTGCTGGCTATGCTTCGTTACTTCCTGCAGCACTCTGCGACGTTCCAAGCTGAGTTCCCTAGGAGATGGAGCCCTGGATCCCGTTTTGCTGCTGCAAGGGCTCTGTTGCAAGGAGTTTGACGGGGAACGTGGCGTACTGGTGATCTCCGTGTGTCCAGCCATTCCCAGGCCTCTTGAGGAGTGGTGAAGAATCGGGGGCCCGCGGTATCCGCCACTCGGAGCCTGGCAGGAAACAGCATGGCATACGGCAACTGTAACTGGCGAAGTTTCTTCTTGACAGCTAAAAAGGATGCTCTGTTTCGCTGAACCTCCCTTGTGAAGTCCGAGAAAATCATTATTGCGTTGTTGTCGATTTGCAATCCCTGTTTTTGGCGAGCTTGCTGTAGTATATGGTCTATGTCTCTAAAATGCAGTAGTCGCGCTACTATCGGACGAGGAGGGGCACCAGGTTTAGGCGCCTTGCTGGGACTCTATGGGCTCTCTCCAGTGCGTAGAAGGATGACAGTCCCTCTGGGGCTACTTCTGTTCTGAGCCACTCTTCCAAGAATCGCACCAAGTTCGTGCCCTCCGCTTTTTCCGGCACTCCAATGACGCGGATATTATTCCTACGTGATCGCCCTTCACTATCTTCGGCCCGCACTTCCAGCACTTTAACTTTAGTTTCCAGGTCCGTTAGCGTCTTCTGAATTGCAGACATCTTCTCTGGAAGGCTTCCCAGTTCCTTCTCCGTAGTAAGCACATGGTCCTTGAGCTTCCGGTGGTCATCTTTTAACAGGGTTAAGTCCGTGCCTATCGCCCCTATTTTCTCCTCCAGGGCCTCTCTGGAGGCAGTGATCACCTGCATTATATCTGTCAGCGTTGGTTTCCTGAGAGTTGCCCCGCTTCCCATTTCCAGTACCTCTTCGTCCGTCTGGGCACCAGGGGCTTCCACATTGAGGACTGTGTATCCTCTCTTCTTTTGAGTTCTCCCCATCACCTCGGGCAGGTTCTGGCGTCCCCTCGTATTTCGGACCTTCTTTGTCCGGCCGAGGTCAGCCACGTGGTAATTCAGTGGATGCTTGTCTTTGTCTCGCCTCCAGCGGTCTCAAAGCCGCCTTTTTCGCTACTGCCCCAGTGGCTTCTTCAGTAGACTATCCCCCTCTTTGTTGCCAAGTGCGCTTGCCTCTGGATGCGCTTAGGTCATTCTCCGTTGTGCGCACAGATAGCGGTCTCTGGTTAGGCAGCTTCGGCTACAGAGGGGTTCAGCGTAGTCCCACAGCCCGTGGTCCTGGTTTTCATGATGTTGAGGAATGGGGTGCCTGGGTGTCCGTAGGGCACTTTACCTCGCAAGCCGCTACGCTTTGTCTGCAGGCAATTGGGTTCGCTATGCGTTTCTTCCCAGGCCTTTATCCCACAGCTGGGAGCTTGCCGCTCCTTTGAATCAACCCCGAGGGTCTGTCCCGGCTGCTTCAAGCCCGTGCTCTGCTGGAGGCCCCAGTGAGTAATGCTGGGGGATTGCCCCTGTTTGTCGCCGTCACTCGGGGGTAGCGCTGGAATGGCCAACTCTTGCGTGCATCTGCACCGTCTACAGGGGTTTCTCGCTCCCTCACGAGCAGCCTCGCAATCCCTGGATCCTATTATGTACTGCAGGTGGTAAGTCTCCCCACACTGGGCAGTCACTGGGTTCACCTGCTCACTGCTGCCTGCGCCGCTTCAGTGTCTCGTGTCACTCAGCGCTGTTCATGAAGACTCGGGCGCCATCTTCCCTCCTCCCCCTCCGGCTTGTTATTGCCTTTAATTTCCCACTGGCGGGGCCTCGCTGTAGGCAAATCTCTCCGTCCTGCCAGGAGACAATCACTACTCTGCCGGCCCTCTCTGTACCCGCTGCAGCGCAGCCGCCATTTTGCTGCCAGACTCAATGCGCCCGTAGAAGTCCAAACCGGGGCTCAGGGACTGCTGTCTGAGGGGCTCAGGCTCACCTTGACTTCCCCAGCGATCTCCGGGTGATGTCCGGCTCCCAATTTCAAGGCCGTGTTCACCGGGGGGTGAAGAGCTCTCCTGCTCCGGAGCCGGAGCCCTCTCGGCGGGCTCAGTGAGCGATGGGCGCCATCTTGGTGTCGTTATAGCCGCGCCAGGCCGCTCCGATTTCCGCTGGCCCAGTCTCCACTGGGGACAATTTGAGGCACACCTCCTGTCGCCCCAAGCTCTCAGGGCGCTCCGGTTCGCAGATCTGTGTTCGTATCTGCAACCGGGGCTCAGGATTAATGCCTACGGGGAAAAGCGGCGGACGGAGCTCCGCAGCCCGCGTCCTTTCACATCAGCTTCAGGCCACGCTCCCCTAGCCTGTCTTTCACTATCGTGTACATTTTAACAACATAGAAGGCAATATAATATATAAACAAAGTATCTATGACAGATAGCTAACAACAATACCATTATTCCTATTAGCAAAATTATGTATCTATTGTGGGCTTATGTTAGGACCTTCCAGTTTTGGGTAGCATTTTTCATGTTCCAGCAATCGGCATATGAATACATGAGGATAATCCATAAATGAAGTAATGTCTAAGCACAACTTGGATTTATTAGACCAATATCTACCTGATGGACTACCTCAATTACCGACCTTTGGAGGCTATGGTAAAGGTTCAATCATTGACCATATTTTAATTTCGAAACAGGCACAAGAACAAATAGAGAATATGGAGGTGAAAATAGTTTGTGTTAGTGATCATCACCCACTCCTACTAACAATTAGAATGAATGATATCAATCAGAGTGGTTCTTGCTTAGCCCCCTTTATTTCCACCCAGGGGGTAAATGGTGTGTCTATTAAATGCTCGGGCGTAGACCCAAAAGTTTTTACGGAGGTCTTAACCGAAAATTGTAAACAAGAGATAGAAATTTGTAATAGGGTAGATTGTACTGATAATCAGATTATGGGTTCTTTCTGTAAGATTACTGCAGAAATTTCAAGAGGTTTGAAAACTAAGAGTAAGAGGAAAACAAAGAAAATAGTTGGGTGGTTTGATACACAGTGTACAAAGGCAAATCAATCATTAAAAAATGCCTTAAAAACTATACCTAGAGATAATGAACTTATTAAGAAACAGAGACTTCTATATAAACAATCCCTAGCAAAAAGAAAGCAAGATATTCAAATAGATGCATGGGAAAAACTCACTTTGGCTGCAAATATAAAAGATATGTCTTTATTTTGGAAAACTATAAACCACCCTTTTTTCAAAGAAAACTGTGCAACGAAAGTTGAGAGTATCGTGCAGCCTAAAGAGTGGATAAGTTACTTTGGTAAGGTTTTTAATGTAGAAAATGAAACCCCCATTTTAATAGGGCAAAGTATTACCGAAGGTATTACGGAATCACCTAACAATCAAACTTTTATAACTCTTAATTCACCGAAATTAGCTTATATCACATTAGAAGAAGTCATACTATCATTAGCGAGAAGTGCAAATGGGAAGGCCCTGGGTATTGACAGGGTCCCAATAGACTTTTTTAAACAGGATTCCGGTTTTTGGGCCCCTCTTTTACAAAATGTTTTTAATACTATTGGTCGTGGTACAATACCAAAATCATGGACAGAAAGTATTATTGTACCAATTTTTAAAAAAGGTAATAGAAGTGACGCCAAGTGCTATCGCCCTATTTCCCTTCTTGACACCACATCAACGCTAATGGGAAGAATACTGTTAGAAAGACTGGAAATATGGGCGGAGGAAAAAAAAATCCTCACAGAATCACAGTTTGGGTTTAGAAGGGAAATAGGGATGATAGAACAATGCATTAACCTACATTTACTGATTAGCAAATATACGTATATAAAAAAGGGGCACTTACATCTATGTTTTATTGATTTAACTAGCGCCTTCGACTTGGTGAACCACACGAAATTATGGCAGACATTAACTCAAATGGGCGCCCTTGAAGACATTATCATATATCTCTCACAGATATATAGTCGCCTGACCACAAGAGTCCGCTATGGGCCAGACGGGGAATGCACCGCCAGTTTTAGAGTCAGACGCGGAATCAGACAGGGGTGCGTACTCGCCCCACTATTATTCTCCCTATATATCAATGGTGTGGACGAAGAATTACAGAAGTTAAATGCGGATGTCCCCATAGTGGCCAAACGTGCCGTTCCGACCCTACTCTATGCGGACGACGCAGTGTTACTATCTAGAACCGCGAATGGTCTACAGACCCTGATTGATAAATTTGCTAAGTATATGCAGGAAAAGGACCTAGTAATTAACTTGAAAAAGACTTTCACCATGGTCTGTGGACAAGGGAAAATTAAAACAAAGAACCACTATATAGACAATGTCCCTATTGCTAAAACAAACTCCTTTGTATATTTGGGCCTGACATTTACAGATAGAGGGAGTTGGGGAACCCATATTAAGAATTGCAAGTTAAAGTTTATGAGAATAACGGAGTCAAGTTTCAGGTTCTCAAAAAAAATGGGCAATAAGCCTATTAGGGAAATTATGACCCTTTACAAAAGTAAGTGCCTTACTGGAACTTGTTATGGGGCAACATTGTGGTGAGGGGCAAACTGCAAAATTCTTTATACACAAGAAAATACATTTTTGCGAAGACTGTTAGCCGTCCCGAGCTCCACCCCAGTGTTTAGTGCGCACAAAGAACTAGATGCCCCCTACACCGATGATTTTATTAGCACAACAAGTTTGAATGTATGGTATGGCATTTGGAGTAAAAAAGGCACCAAATTTACTCAGTATATTATCAAAGATTGCGTTGCACATGATTATGGAACTAAAATACCGTGGTTACTTTATATTAAAAATCTATTAAATGAATGCGATCAAAAGATTGATTTTAAAAATCCTTATCAAATAGTTAGCTATGGTAAAAAAGATCTGAAGAATAAATTATTGGAAACACGGAAATTGCAAAGGGACCTAAAAGCAAATCTGCAACCGATAACAAAAGCTTATTTGGACCGGACGTTTGGGCTTGGACTACCCATGTATTTATCACAGATCACTAATATTGAACATAGATTTTATCTTACTAGACTGAGGATGGGATTAGTGCACTTTTTAATAGCCTTTCCCACGAAGGGAAAGTGGAATCAAAATCTCCCCAAGTGCCCATGTGATGGTAGATCAGAACAGACAACTCATCATTTTATTCTGTTTTGTGGTTTCTATAGAAACATTAGGATGCGTTTTACGACCATTGCTTCCAAAGGAGAGACTTTTTACATATAACGTAGCATTTGAGTATATCTGTAGTCTGGCAAATATTAGAATTTGTAATACAGTGGTGACTTTTATTAAGAAGTCGATCACGATACGTAATAATAATTCCCATCTCGAGGCCCTGATCTATGAAAATAAAGATGCAATCTGAAATGAATCTGCCCATATCTGAAACCGGATGTACTACGAACTATGATCCCGGACCATTGCGAACTCTCTCCTGCATTTTTGATATTTTATAATTATTAATAATAACTGTATACTGTGTTTTAAGTTTTTAAAGGAAATTAATTTTTAAATACTGGGTCCTTTTTCCCTTTTAGGCAGATTATTGTATTGAAATGCACTTTATATATATTTTATATTCCTTGATATGAATGGCACTGTAGTATTATAAAATTGAAAACAGTTTATTATGTACAAAGCACTTTAATGTACGTGGTTACTATGACTTGTTTGTGTGGGGTTTCTTTTTATCTTTATTTAATTTTATGAATTTAATGTCTTTTATCACAGACTGTGAAATATGAAATACTGCATAATTTATTTTAGATTGCTTTTATGGTTTGTGTCTTATCTAACCGAATAAAGCTTGTTTTGATTTGATTTAAATACATGAGGGCGAGATGCTTGCATAAGTCGACAGAATGTAGGCAACGGCAAGTAGCGTCCTTTTTAGTGGCATAACAGTGGTGAACACCTAGTCTTGTTTCAAACGATCTAAACTGTAGATATACCATATACATATATGCCGCGTCTTAGTATAGACATGGGATAGGCGGCATTACCATGTTGTTTTGTGGAAATGTGCCTTTTAATGAGCACGCCCGTGCAGGGGTCACCCTTCTCTTGTCCACGGGTCCATAGACCAACAAAATAGAGATCAACACTGAAGCTGGAATTCAAAATAACAAGTTTATTAATCACTCATGAGTGGGACTACGTCCACACAACACTCTCAAGTGCTGCCTGGAGGTAGTACATTGAAGTCACAGAACACAGGCCTTATATACAGCTTTTTCTGCACTGGTAAGCATGTGAACAGAAATAGGAAGGACAAGTTTCACAAATAGTTTTCATCAAACAAGGACAGATGAAAAACCACATGGTCAGCAAAGTGGGAGGGGAAGCAGGAGTGCTTATGGCAGCAGAAATGATTGACAGTTAACAGGTGTACTGGCAGCTACAAACTCTTAGTACATTGCTTTAGCTGAGTCAGGAAGTCAACTAAAATAGACAGCACAGGCAGGGAAAAAGACGAGCAGCAGAGGACGGGAGAATTACAAAGCCAACAAAATGGATGCCACAACCAAAATGGCTTCAGCTTATGCTAACGGAGATTATTTCAGATTTACACAGACGACCCTTTTAGCATATGCTGAAGACATCTTCTAGGCTTTTGAAGGAATACGGAAAATATCATGTACATCAATCTGCATCAGATCATTAATTTCCTGGTCCATTGCTAGGCGGGCATTTACATTCTTAACATTTTGTTTAGTCGGTACACAGGAGGTACAAGTAGAAATACAAAGGGAACAGAGCATTGGGCCGCATTGAATACATAGGCAACAAGTGAAGAGAATCGCAAAAAATATACATAGAGCTGTTAATACTTTCCATCCCCATACAGTAAATACATTCCATAGCCATCCAGTCCAAGTCCATGTTCCTGAATCCTGATGGATTTCAGTGGCTATTTTGTGCATCTTAGATATTGCTTCAAAAACAGAAGGGGCGTGGTCAGGGATATAGACACAGCAGCTACTCCCGATGATGCGACATGCTTCACCACGGTCGGCCAGGATGACATCAAAGACCATCCTATTTTGGAGCGCCACAATTCTCGCAATTTGTAGTTCTTCTGTGATATTTCCAAGTGCCATTGCTGTCTGATTGGTTACAGCCTCTACAACACGTGTCAAGCGCCTTATTTTTCTGCTGTTTAAGGCCGCACCAACAAAGAAGAATACTCCCAAATTAAAGTCAATGTACTGCTGCAATGCAGTATCAGTTTGATCCACCTCATTATTGTTTATTGTCCTTTTGAATCTGTTCTTGGAAATGTCATTATACAGTTTATAGTCTTTGTGGTAGGATGCAGGTGCCAAAAACACAGGTGGAAGTAAAAAGGACACGTAGCAGCTTCCCGACCAACCAATAGGTAGATGGTAATAACCTTTACTTCCGCAAATGAAATAGGTGTTGTGTGAGGACAAAAAACTGCTATTGTTCATTCCAGTAATATTCAAAACTATAGTACAGTCACTTTTTCCCACAGGGATACTGCCAATACTGCTCACACAGAGATCCGCTCGAGCTCTAGTAACAGCAATAACAGGAGGCCCATTCCCCTTAGTTGTTCGAGTAGTAGGGAAAACATAGTGTATGGAGGAATTTCCTTGGCGATACTCCTCCATTTCCCACACTGTTCCTTTAGCTTGTGGATCTCCTTCCTCATCGGGGTAACAAACTGTATTCAACTGAGCGTTTAGTCCACCTACATCAGCATAAGTAATATTAGCAACTTCAGAAGCCCGCAACAATGCAAACCAGGCCCTGCAGGAGCCATTATGTGAAAACGGCAAAGGAATGAAAGGCGTTCCTCCCTTTCTCTGATGAGCTGGCATCATTCCACACACCCAACAGTTGGTAATGTTCGTAGCATTGTGGGTGTGATGCAACATTTGAATGAAAGTGTTATTGAGGTAGGACATTCTGTGCTTCTGCTCATGATAAGGAAGAGTAAAATAATGATGTTCAATGGGGACAGGAGTAGTAGCAGTCAGTAGATTTCGGACAGGAGCTACTTCCTCTACGACCCATGTTATTATAGCGATGATAACAACAGTCGAAGTGAGTCCAATAATGAACATACTCTTTCGATCACAGACTCTTGCAGCAGTTTGCTTCTTTTCCTTAGGCATGTTTATATCGTCGTCAGACAACAAAACAGATGGTGCCCTAAGGTCCTGGGCAGGCGTTGGTTTCTTCACTAACATTGAGACGAGTAGTCACTAGAAGGCTACCCCCCTTTGAAGTCAGGCTTTAACCACCCAGGACAGTGGCTCAAACAGTCTCTTTCAACAATGAAGTATCTTTCTTCCTGGGTTGCAGCTGATATCGAGATGTACCAAGGATCGTGTGGTCCGGGAAGACTTCCTCAGGTCCTTCAGGTGACGTAGCTTGTCCTTTCTCTGTGACCAGGATATCGCGGTGATCTGCCAACGCAGCTGGGCTCACTAGGTCTTGCAACACTTTTCTGCAGTGTGTCGCGTGGACCCAGTTCTTCCGGTTGGTCACTCGAACTGCAGTCCTGGTAGCCAACAGCACCTGCTCCAGTCCTCGCCACCTCGGTGCTAGGGAGCTGGTTCTCTGGAAGGACTTAAGCATTACATGGTCACCAGGGCGCAAACAATGGCCCTCACCTTGCGACCTGTCTGGAAGGGTTTCCCGAACCTGTTGATAAATAGAAGATAACTTGTCAGTCAACTGAGACAAATAGTCGCTCATCAATACATAGGGTACATCACGTATAGGGCGTGGCTTAGGAATCCCCCAAATATTCATTTGCCTTCCAAAAACCACCTCATAAGGTGTGAGGCCAGATCGTGTATGTGGTATCGATCTAATAGATAGCAATGCTAGAGGCAGTGCATCAGGCCATTTCAAAGATGTGGAAGCCTGTATTTTAGCCAATTTCAATTTCAAGGTAGAGTTGTAACGTTCCACTAGCCCTGCTGATTGTGGGTGAAAAGCAGCATGAAACTTCTGCTTAATCCCCAGTCCTTTCATGAGATACTCAACAACTTGCCCAATAAAATGGGGTCCGTTGTCACTCCACAAAATTCTACAATTGCCGCACCGGGGAAAGAACTCCTTTAGGAGCACCTTTGCTGTCGTAAGAGCTGTATTATCTTTCGTAGCGTATGCCTCTACCCATTTACTGAAGGCACAAACCACTACCAAGACATACTTTAGGTTGTTACAGCGCTCAAGCTGGATGTAATCCATTTGCAGGACCTCAAAAGGTGCAGTTGGTATTGCAAACCCTCCTGTTGGAGTTTGTGTTCCCTTTCCAGGATTATACTGGAGACAGATCAGACAGGACTGGACTATCTTTTTAGCTATACCGGCAATATCTGGATGATCCCAAACTTGCATAAGTTGCTTTGCTATTAAGGATGCTCCAACATGTGCCGGCCCATGTGCCATGTGAATTATAGGATGTAAATAGGCTGCGGTTAACTTCCATTTTGTCATTTCTTTACTCCTGCAACAGCCCTCGTCATCCAATGTTCCCTCCTTGGACCATTGGTCTAATTCATCAACAGAAGCAGATTGCTGCATGTCCAGCACCTCTTGCCTGGCATCATGCCAACGTTCAGCCTGTGACTTAACTACATACATAGATGTGGTACTTCGCTGCATTGCAGTCTCACGAGCTGTGCAATCCGCAAAGGCATTGCCTGCTCCTATTTTATCAGTCACTTTCTTGTGTGCACTACATTTAACAATTGCCACTTTCTTAGGATAGGTCAAAGCAGTAAGGAGATTATGTACTAATTCCCCATGCACTATTTGTGTCCCATGTGAAGTAAGAAAGCCTCTTTCTTTCCATAACTGCCCGAAACTATGAACCACACCAAAGGCATATTGGCTATCAGTGTAAATGTTAACAAGCAAATCTGTACTAAGCTCACATGCTCTTGTCAGTGCTATCAACTCGGCTGCTTGAGCTGACTTCTGTGGGATGCGAGCTGTCTCAACTACTGTTCGAAGTGTTGTAATTGCATAGGCGGCAGATGTAGTGCCATCAGGTAACTTCAGGCATGACCCATCAACCCACAATTCCCCATCAACACTAGAAAGGGGTGTATCTTGTAGGTCAACACGACCCTTTGTTCGTTCTTCAGTAAGGGATATACAGTCATGTAACTCTTGTGACTGAGACTGAGTAGCTGGAAATGGCAATAATGTAGCAGGGTTCAGAGTCAAACATCTTTTTAACGTGATATGAGGGGCCAAAAGTGTCAATTCATATCCTGTCAAGCGAGCACTAGTCAGATGCTGTGTTTTTGTTTGATTCAACAAGGCATCAACTGAATGGGGTACTAACACAAGCAATCTATGTGACAAGACTATTCCCTCACTCTGACGTATGGGCACAGCCATAGCCGCCACCGCTCGAAAACACCCAGGCAGCGCGCGGGCTACTGGATCAAGGACAGCTGAGAAATATGCACAGGGACGTTGTTTATCACCGTGTGTTTGTGTTAAAACTGAGAGAGCACAACCTTCCCTCTCGTGTACATAGAGTGTGAAAGTCTTAGTGTAGTCTGGAGTTCCTAATACTGGTGCAGAACAAAGAGCTTGACGTAAGTGTTGGAAGGCATCCTGGCACTTAGTAGTCCATGGTCCATGGGAGAGGCATCGGAGTGTCTTTAGTCAAAAGGGCCAACAAGGGTTTAATAATGTGAGAAAAGCTAGGGATCCACTGCCTACAAAAAGAAGTAAGGCCAATCAGTGCACGGACATCCTTCTGAGTACGGGGCACAGGAGTGTCTAAAATAGTTTGAATGCGATCTGGTGTGAGTGCACGTCCCTCCTTAGACAGGAGGTGACCTAAATAGGTAACCTGCTGTCGACAATATTGCAATTTCTTCCGAGAGACTTTGTGATGATGAGAGGCAAGGAATGATAACAATAACAGTGTTCTTCATCAGCCCGCACGCCATGCCCTCCGCCGACTACATCCTCCTAGGGGACCTCAACTTCCACCTGGAGAACAACAACGACAGAAACACCACCGCCCTGCTGGACAACCTCGCCAACCTCGGACTCAAGCAACTGGTGAACACGCCCACCCACTACGCCGGCCACACGCTTGACCCCGTCTTCTCGTCCAGCAAGCACATCTCCTTCAGCCACGCCACCGGACTCCACTGGACCGACCACAGCTGCGTCCACTTCAGCTTCAGAAAGACTGCGACCCACCACCACCCGCAACAGGCTCCCCACCGGAGCTGGAGC
The DNA here is from genome assembly GCA_963921515.1 of Calotriton arnoldi. Taxonomy (NCBI): domain Eukaryota; kingdom Metazoa; phylum Chordata; class Amphibia; order Caudata; family Salamandridae; genus Calotriton; species Calotriton arnoldi. Next base: position 456,857 of record CAWUFW010001117.1, on the reverse strand, counting down.
AAGATCACCGCCGAGCAGCTCACCGCCTCCCTCAGCCAGAACACACCCACCGACACAACGGACCCAAACGAAGCAGCCAGCAACCTCGCCAAGTGGCTGACCGCCTGCGCCGACGACCTCGCACCACTAAAAACCCTCCCAGCAGACCCGGAAGCAAGAAAACCCCTTGGTTCACCAACGAACTCAAGGAATCCAAGAAGAACTGCCGCACTCTCGAGAAAACCTGGCGACTCGACCAGACCACAGACAACAGGACCGCCCTCAAGCACGCCACCCGCAAACACCACCAGCTGATCCGTGCCACCAAGAAGTCGGCACTCAAAGAACGACTGGACAACAACGCCCATGACAGCAAGGAACTTTTCAGCATCGTCAAAGAGTTCTCCAACCCCAGCGCCGGAAACAACGACATCACCCCCTCGCAAGACCTCTGCAACTCACTCTCCGCGTTCTTCCACCGCAAGATCACCGACATACACAACAGCTTCGACGCACAAACAACGCACCCTACCGCCAAACCAATGCCCGCCACCACCACCCTCTGCAACTGGACCCCGATCAACACCGAAGACACCACCCGCACGATGAACTCCATCCACTCCGGATCACCAACCGACCCCTGCCCACACCACGTCTTCAACAAAGCCGACGCCACCATCGCACCCCATCTCCGGGACATCATCAACTCCTCCTTCCACACCGCCACCTTCCCGGAGAGCTGGAAGCACGCCGAGCTTACCGCCCTCCTGAAGAAACCAACGGCGGACCCCACCGACCTCAAGAACTACCGCCCCATCTCGCTCCTTCCGTTTCCGGCCAAAGTCATCGAGAAGACCGTCAACAGACAGCTTGCCGCCTTCCTCGAGACGAATGGATCCCTCGACCCCTCGCAGTCCGGGTTTCGGGCCAACCACAGCACCGAGACCGCCCTTATCGCAGCCACCGACGACATCAGAACCCTAACCGACAACGGGGAAACAGCTGCCCTCATCCTCCTGGACCTCTCCGCGGCGTTCGACACCGTCTGCCACCGCACCCTAGTGAAGCGCCTCAGCAACATCGGAATCCGAGAGAAAGCACTGGAATGGATCATCTCGTTCCTCGCCGGAAGAACCCAGAGAGTCCGCCTCTCCCCGTTCAGATCCGAAGCCACCGAAGTCATCTGCGGCGTTCCACAAGGATCCTCACTCAGCCCGACCCTCTTCAACGTCTACATGAGCCCCTCGCAGCCATCGCACGCCGACACAACCTCAACATCATCTCCTACGCCGACGACACCCAGCTGATCCTCTCCTCACCAACGACCCCACCACCGCCAGAGCCAACCTGCACGACGGGATGAGAGACGTCGCCGACTGGATGAGGAACAGCCGCCTTAAACTGAACTCAGACAAGACGGAAGTCCTCATCCTGGGCTCATCACCCTCCGCCTGGGACGACTCCTGGTGGCCCCCGGCCCTGGGCACCGCACCCAAGCCAACGGACCACGCACGCAACCTGGGCTTCATCCTGGACTCCTCCCTATCGATGACCAAACAAGTCAACGCCGTCTCATCTTCATGCTTCAACACCCTGCGCATGCTCCGCAAGATCTTCAGATGGATCCCCACTGAAACCAGGAAGACCGTCACCCAGGCACTCGTCACCAGCCGACTGGACTATGGGAACACCCTCTACGCCGGAACCACAGCCAAACTTCAAAAGAGACTCCAGCGCATCCAGAACGCCTCCGCACGACTCATCCTGGACATCCCCCGACACAGCCACATCACCGTACACCTGAAAGACCTGCACTGGCTCCCCGTCAGCAAGAGAATCACGTTCAGACTCCTCACCCACGCACACAAGGCCCTCCACGACCTGGGCCCAAAGTACCTCAACGACCGCATGTCCTTCTACACGCCCACACGCCAGCTACGATCAACCAGCCACGCCCTCGCCACCGTACCACGCATCCGCAGAACCACCGCCGGAGGAAGATCCTTCTCCTACCTGGCGGCCAAGACCTGGAACTCCCTCCCCACTCACCTTCGGCGAACCCAGGACCATCTCGCCTTCAGGAAGCAGCTCAAGACCTGGCTGTTCGAGCAGTAACTTACCCCCTCCCCCAGCGCCTTGAGACCCTCCCGGGTGAGTAGCGCGCTCTATAAATGCCGTGATTGATTGATTGATTGGTTCCTTCTTCACACTGTTCAGGGGTATAAGCAGGCAACAAGATGTCGTCGACATATTGAATAAGAGCCACCCCTTTCGGTACAGTAAAAGAATCAAGCTGCCTTTTCAACGCCTGACTATAAATGCTAAGACTCTCTGTATACCCTTGTGGAGCACTACAGAACCTGAACGATCTATTGTTCAAGGTGAAGCCGAACAAATAACGGCTGTCAGGGTGAATAGGTATTGAGAAAAATGCATTCTTTAAATCAATTACGCTAAATGTAGTGGCAGTAGGAGGAACCATGGTGTTAGATTTGGGGGTCTCTAGTTGGCAGAGGTAGGTACCTTTGCCCAAATAGGGACCCTTGAGTCTAGTCAGGGAAACAGGTACACTCCTGAAATAACCCCTGCTCACCCTCTTGGTAGCTTGGCACGAGCAGACAGGCTTAGTTCAGAGGCAGTGTGTAAAGCATTTGTGAACACATACAGTAATCAAGTGACAACACCTCAAATGGACACCACACAGGTTATATATTTCTAAAAATAGGTATACTTTATATAGATTTATCACAAGACCATAAACGACAAAAATAATCCACAATACTGTCAAGAGTGCTTAGTTCTGATCAAAAGGCTTAATTCAAGGTTCTGTGCGAGTCGGTAGCCTCCTCCGGCTACGGCGATGTCGAGAACAAACAGAGTCTATCAAATCCAGCTGACCGCGTCGAGACGGGCCAACACAGCGTAGACAGACTCGGTCACAGTACCTTTACTTGAAGCGGCAGGCACGGGTGTGCGAGCCGGATGGCGGTACGTCGCGATCGCGATGCAAGATGGAAGCGTTGCAGGACGCGTTGTCCTCGATGCGGTGCAGGCAGCGGCTCGTTGACGTCGTCAGGACGGAGTCGGTGAGACCAAGGCCGTGCGTTGCAGGGCGAGACGGTGCTTCGAGGCGGTGCTGGCAGGTTGCGGTGCGGCGACGGAGCCGGATTCAGGAGCTGGCGTCGATCAGTCCGGACAGCGGTGCGAGTCGGGCGGTGCGTCGCAAAGCGTGCGAGCGGTGCCCAACTCCGGTGCGGTCACAGGACTCGAACTCAGCAGCAGTGACCGTGTCGGTCGGACCAGTTCGATTTGGCGTAGCGAGCGTTGCAGGACGCGTTGTCCCTCGATGCGGTGCAGGCAGCGGCTCGTTGACGGAGTCGGTGAGACCAGGGCCGTGCGTTGCAGGGCGAGACGGTGCTTCGATGCGGTGCTTACAGGACACCGAGTCGGTCGTGAGAGTCGGTCACAGCTCCCTACCTCTGTAGCCACTGAAACAGAGTTTCCAGCAGCAATTCACAAAGGGGTGAAGTCCAATGGTCCTGGGACTTCGGTCAGGGGGCAAGCTCTCTTCCAAGCCCTTGGAGATCCTTCACAAGTTGATGAAAGTCACAGCAAAGCAAAAGTTCCTTTCTCCTTTCTTTGGCAGTCAGGCAAACCACTGCAGGCCTATCCCCCAAGCAGCACTTCAGGCTTAGGGATAGTCTCTCCTCAGTTTCTTCTTGGTTCCGCTCCTCAGCAAAGGTTTCTTCTTGTTCCCAAAAGTGATCTAATTTCCTAGGGGTCTGGGTCCCCTTTTATACACAGTTTCTCTTTGTTCTCTGAAGGCAGAGAGGCCTCTGCCTAGCCCAAAACCAGTTCTGGTCAGTCCTGGAGCACTTTGTTTTTCTGATTCCTTCTTTCCTTTCAGAATGTGGGGCAGAGTGCTCAGCCGCCCGGCAGGAGGTGGAGCCAGCATTGTGGAAGGCAGGCACAGCCCTATTCAGACCCAGGTGCAACTCCTCCCTCCACTCTGGATGCAGATCTTTCTATTCAGCCCTGTGCTGACTCACCCTGTCTCCTGTAGCCACCCCCAGCCCCTGTCACTCAATCTCCAGACAAGGAATACACAACCTAGCAGAGGCAGGCTTGGATAGTTAGGCAAGAAAATACCCACTTTCTAAAAGTGGTATTTTCAAACACAGAATGTTAAAACCAACTTCACTAAAAGATGTATTTTATCATCCTGAGTTCAGGCATACTAAATTCGTTTTTCTACCATGTTCCCTGGGTCATTTCTGACTATAAGGTGTAATAGTCAGTCTGCCCATTCTGGCCTATGGGGAGCAGGTAGCCATGCAATAGTGAAAAACGAAAATGGCTGTAATTCACTATTAGGACATGCCACACACACCAGGGCATGTCCTACCTTATACTTACAATGCACCCTGCCCTAGGGCCTACTTTAGGGGTGACCAACATGCAGTAAAGGGAAGGTTTAGGGACTGGGAAGTGGGTGCACTCACCAAGTCGACATGGCAGCCCTAGGCTGCACACAGGCTCTGCAATGGCAGGCCTGAGACACACTTTACAAGCTGCTTCTGTGGGTGACACAACCCGTGCTGCAAGCCCACCAGCTGCATTGGATTTACAAGCCCTGGGCACACTCAGTGCACGGTACTAGGGACTGACAAGTAAACCAATCATCCAATCATGGAGTCACTAATACATACATCAATTTATGATAGGGAGCACTTGCACTTTGGCACTGATTAGCAGCGGCAAAGTGCCCATGAGCATCTAGTCCAGCAAAAACATATCGGCAACAGTGGAGGCATTACGAAAAATGGAAGGGAGACCCACGCCAAGGACGCCAGGTCTAACACGTGTCCCCTCCAGCTGAAATGTGGGGAGAACTACCCTACCCCTAGGGAGTTCTCATCACTAAGGCGGAAAAATCTGGACAGACCATCAGCATTGGCGTGTTCTGTACCAGGGCGGTGTTCCACCGTAAAGTCCATCCCCTGTAGGGAAATGGACCACCTCAACAGCTTTGGATTCTCACCCTCATCTGCATCAACCATCTGAGGGGCCTGTGGTCTGTCTGAACCCGGAAGTGAGTCCCAAACAGGTATGGTCTCAGCTTCTTCAGTGCCCAGACCACAGCAAATGCCTCCCGCTCAATAGCACTCCATCTCTGTTCCCGGGAAGTAACCTCCTACTGAGGAAGGCTACAGGTTGGTCTAGGCCTTCCTCATTGATCTGTGATAGAACAGCCCCTACACCATGCTCTGAAGCATCCGTCTGAACAATGAACTCATTGGAGAAGTTGGGTGCCTGGAGCACAGGCGCCGTGCACATGGCAGTCTTCAAGGTGTCAAAAGCTTTCTGACAGGCGTCAGTCCAAATCACTTTCCTGGGCTGCTTCTTGGAAGTCAGCTCTGTCAAGGGGGCAACAATGCTGCCATACCCCTTGACGAATCTCCGGTAATACCCGGTGAGTCCTAGGAAGGCTCTCACCTCTGTCTGGGTCTTGGGGGGCTCCCAAGTCAGAATGGTATCAATTTTCGGTTGGAGGGGCGCCACCTGGCCGCTCCCAACCTGGTGTCCCAAGTACACCATGGAACCCTGCCCGATCTGGCACTTACTTGCCTTGACCGTGAGGCCTGCCCTCCGCAGTGCCATCAACACTTCCCAGAGGTGGCGCAGATGTTCTTCCCAACTGGCGCTGAACACTGCGATGTCATCCAGGTAGGCGGCACTGAAATCCTCCAGTCCAACCAACACCTGGTTGACCAACCTCTGAAAGGTGGCAGGGGCATTCTTCATCCCAAAGGGCATCACCCGGAACTGGTAGTGCCCCTCTGGTGTGGAGAATGCTGACCTCTCTTTGCCCCATCAGTCAAGGCGATCTGCCAGTACCCAGACGTTAAGTCAAACGTGCTGAGGTACCGTGCAGCCCCTAACCGATCTATGAGCTCATCAGCTCTGGGGATGGGGTGTGCGTCAGTCCTGGTGACGGAATTGAGTCCCCTGTAGTCCACACAGAACCGGAGTTCTGGTGTGGCACCAGAGGCGGCAGCCTTTGGAACCAAGACCACTGGGCTGGCCCAAGGGCTGTTAGAGGACTCAATCACCCCTAACGCAAACATCTTGCAGACCTCCTCCTTGATGCAAGCTCTTACCCTGTCAGTCACCCTGTAAGCCTTGTGCTTCACAGGAAGACTGTCCCCAGTGTCCACATCATGGACGCACCAGTTAGTGACACTGGGAACCAGGGAGAACAGGTCAGGAAACTGCCCCAACAGTTGGCGACAGTCACCCTGCTGCTCAGGTGTCAGGGAGGTAGAGAGGTTTACTCCCTCCACTGATCCATCTTGCTCTCGGGCTAACAGGAGGTCAGGAAGAGGCTCGGTCTCCTCCTCCATTCCATCATCTGTAGCTAAGAGCATGCCCACTTGGGACCTCTCCAAGTGGGGCTTCAGGCGGTTCACATGCAGGACCCGCAAGGGGTTCCTGGGAGACTGCAAGTCCACCAAATAGGTAACTGGACTCTTGCGCTCCACCACCGTAAAAGGGCCGGTCCACCTGTCCTGGAGCGCACAAGGCTCCACAGGGGCCATGACCCACACTTTCTGACCAGGCTGAAGCTCTACCAGAGTGGCATTCTGGTCGTACCACCGCTTCATCTCCTCCTGGCTGGCTTCCAGATTTGCCTCAGCAAGTTCTCTGAAACGCCTAGTCTGGTTCCTGAAGGCCAGCATGTAACTGTATACATCCTGGGGAGGTTTCCTGGGAGATTGCTCCCAGCCTTCCTTGACCAAACTCAGAGGTCCTTGCACCGGGTGTCCATAGAGGAGCTCAAAGGGACTGAACCCTAGAGACTTCTGTGGCACCTCCCGGTATGCAAACAACAGGCATGGTAAGAGGACGTCCCATTTACGCCTAATGGGTTCTTCCAGACCCATAATCATGCTCCTTGAGGGTCCGGTTGAATCTCTCAACCAGCCCATTTCCTTGAGGGTGGTAAGGAGTGGTGAACTTGTAAGTTACACTGCACTCCTGCCACAGGGACTTCATGTACTTGGACACGAAGTTGGTACCTCTGTCAGACACCACCTCTTGAGGGAATCCCACACGTGAGAAAATTCCCATCAGTGCCCGTCCCACCACGGGGGCCGTCACTGTCCTCAGAGGGATGGCTTCAGGGTACCGGGTGGCATGGTCCACCAAGACCAGGATAAACCTGTTGCCCATGGCTGTCTTGGGGTCCAGTGGCCCCACAATGTCAATACCCACCCGTTCAAAGGGGGTGCTGACCACAGGGAATGGCTGGAGAGGAGCCTTGTGCTTCCTCCCACTCTTTCCACTTGCCTGGCAAGTCTGGCATGTCCTGCAGTGAGTGGCGGCACTCCTGCGCATCTGGGGCCAATAGAAATGGGTAACAAGCCTGTCAAAGGTCTTGTCCTGCCCCAGATGTCCTGCTAACGGTACATCATGAACCAACCCCAGTAGGAAGGCTCTGAAGCGCTGGGGTACCACCAGCACACGGGCTGACCCAGGCTCAGCAACCTTAGGCTCTGAATACAGGAGACCATTCTCCCAGTAAATCCAATGTGATCCAGACTGATCACCTGCTGCCTGGTCTGTGGCCTGTTGCCTCAGACCCACGAGAGAGAGGCATGCGTTCTGCTCCTCACAGAACTCTTCCCGGGAGGGTCCTCCTTCTTGCTGCCAATGGGTCAGCTCAGGTAGGTCCCCCAGTTCAGCTACCTGTTCCCCTGTAGGCTCCAGGGCATCCCCCTCAGGGTCTGCCTCCTCCTGGACCGTGGGAACTTCGGGGGCCGGTTTCTCGCGCCCCCTGCCTCCTCTCTCTCCGGCAGGCACCTGGGCCTCCCTCTCAGGCTCCAGGTCCTCTTGAACACCTTTCGCTGCCATTGACCGGGTGGTCACACATGCCCAATCAGGCAAGCCCAACATTTCTAAATGCGCACTCCGCTCCACCTTAGCCCAAGGTGAGCTCTCCAAATCGTTCCCTAACAAACAGTCAACAGGCATGGCTGGCCTCACAGCTACTTGAAGAGTACCCGAGACCCCCCATTCAAAGGGAACCTGAGCCACCTTGCAGTGACTCTCTGTGTTGTCAGCGGCAACAACCGGATAGAATGCATCAGGGATAACCTGCTCCTTAGACACCAGGTGACACTTGACAGCTGTCACACTGGCTCCTGTGTCTCTCAGAGCCTCCACCCTATGGCCATTGATGGTCACCCACTGCCTGTATTTCTTAGTGTTCTCAGGCAGCGGGGTCCTAGGGACCATCTCAGAGTCTCCTAATGAGACAAGGGAAACCACTGTGGGATCCCCCCCACCTTGGGTACCCCACTCCTCCCCCAGGGCTACACTAGCCAACTGCCGGGGGACTGCACCAGTGGGTGCTGGTTTTCCATGCAAAGGGCAATGAGGATCGTTTGCCTTGTGGCCAGGGGCGCCACACTTGTAACACACCAGTGGTCCCTGGTGAACAGGGGGCCTGTCAGGGCCACTGACTTCTTCTCAGGGGAGGCTGGGAACCTTTCCCTTGGTTCCCTTGGGGTCTACTTTGGGGCCCTTTATGGAACTCCCTCTGTTTACCCTTGTCCCCCCACTCTTCTGCTGGGGACCCTGCCCACCCTTGGCGGAGTCTCCCACGTGACCCTTGTGGACCCGGGTACTCACCCAGCGGTCCGCCTCCTCAGCAAGCTGCCTAGGGTTAGTCAGCTTACTATCAATCAGGTGCTGGCGTAGCTCAGGAAAGCAATTACTGGACAAGTGCTCCCATGAAATCAAATCAAAGAGCGCCTGAAAATCAGTCGCTTTGCTACCCTTTACCCAACCATCCAAGGCTCTGCAAAAGAAGGTCACATATTCAACCCAGGTACTGCTTTCAATCTTACTACAGTTCCTGAACCTTTGCCTATAAAGCTCAGGGGTCAAACCATACCTAGTCATTAAGGCATCCTTCATGTGGCTGTACGAATTATAGACTTCAGAGGGCAAATCCAACAAGGTATCCCGCCCTTCACTGAGGAACCGTCCCCACAACCCCACTCCCCAATCCTTCTCAGGGACCCGGTGGGAAGACATGGCTACCTCATAGGCTTTGAACCACTGCCCAATGTCATCATTTTTAAAAACTCCTTCACCACATCTTTGGGAATATACACCCTAGCTTCAACAGGCACAGGCGGTACACTGCCACCAGAGGGAGTAATCTCTAAGCTTTTGGCCTTCAATTCCAACTCCCTCAAAACTTTCTCATGTTCAAACTGCATTTTCTTTTCCTCTAGGGCTAATTTCCTAGTTTGCATTTCGAATTCTAACTGCCCATTCAGCTTGAGCTTGGTCAGCTCCATTTCGTGCATCCTACTCTCTTTCCTGTCCTCCAACTCCTCTGGAGACAGTCCTCTGGCAGAAACACTGCTACCTACTGGGGAAGGTGGTCTTCCAGCCCCTAGACCCAATAGCCCCTCCAGCTGCCCTTCTGCATTCTCGGCCCCCTCCACCGGGGCACACCTTGATTCGACCCAGGCCCTCAGCGCCTTTTGGAGGTCCTCCTTCCTGGAGAGCCCGGTCATGGACACTTTAAACTTTTTGCAGAATTGCCTGAGCTGCTTGAGGGTGTAGCATTCTAGCCTCTCTTCTTCCCAATCACACTCAACAGAGGCTACTGATGCTGGTTTCTCCATAGTGATTAAACTTGGCAGTTGCAAAAATAGCAAATCCCAGAAAAAATGCTATAAAAGTATGTGGTTGCGTTTTGGTCTGCACTCACTAAGTAGTGTTCACCAATCACTGTACATGAGAACAAATGCAAGTCCAGAATCCTCACCGCTGACCACCAATGTTAGATTTGGGGGTCTCTAGTTGGCAGAGGTAGGTACCTTTGCCCAAATAGGGACCCTTGAGTCTAGTCAGGGAAAGTAGGTACACTCCTGAAATAACCCCTGCTCACCCTCTTGGTAGCTTGGCACGAGCAGACAGGCTTAGTTCAGAGGCAGTGTGTAAAGCATTTGTGAACACATACAGTAATCAAGTGACAACACTACAAATGGACACCACACAGGTTATATATTTCTAAAAATAGGTATACTTTATATAGATTTATCACAAGACCATAAACGACAAAAATAATCCACAATACTGTCAAGAGTGCTTATTTCTGATCAAAAGGCTTAATTCAAGGTTCTGTGCGAGTCGGTAGCCTCCTCCGGCTACGGCGATGTCGAGAACAAACAGAGTCTATCAAATCCAGCTGACCGCGTCGAGACGGGCCAACACAGCGTAGACAGACTCGGTCACAGTACCTTTTACTTGAAGCGGCAGGCACGGGCGTGCGAGCCGGATGGCGGTACGTCGCGATCGCGATGCAAGATGGAAGCGTTGCAGGACGCGTTGTCCCTCGATGCGGTGCAGGCAGCGGCTCGTTGATGTCGTCAGGACGGAGTCGGTGAGACCAAGGCCGTGCTTTGCAGGGCGAGACGGTGCTTCGAGGCGGTGCTGGCAGGTTGCGGTGCGGCGACGGAGCCGGATTCAGGAGCTGGCGTCGATCAGTCCGGACAGCGGTGCGAGTCGGGAGGTGCGTCGCAAAGCGTGCGAGCGGTGCCCAACTCCGGTGCGGTCACAGGACTCGAACTCAGTAGCAGTGACCGTGTCGGTCGGACCAGTTCGATTTGGCGTAGCGAAGCGTTGCAGGACGCGTTGTCCCTCGATGCGGTGCAGGCAGCGGCTCGTTGACAGAGTCGGTGAGACCAGGGCTGTGCGTTGCAGGGCGAGACGGTGCTTCGATGCGGTGCTTACAGGACACCGAGTCGGTCGTGAGAGTCGGTCACAGCTCCCTACCTCTGTAGCCACTGAAACAGAGTTTCCAGCAGCAATTCACAAAGGGGGTGAAGTCCAATGGTCCTGGGACTTCGGTCAGGGGCAAGCTCTCTTCCAAGCCCTTGGAGATCCTTCACAAGTTGATGAAAGTCACAGCAAAGCAAAAGTTCCTTTCTCCTTTCTTTGGCAGTCAGGCAAACCACTGCAGGCCAATCCCCAAGCAGCACTTCAGGCTTAGGGATAGTCTCTCCTCAGTTTCTTCTTGGTTCCGCTCCTCAGCAAAGGTTTCTTCTTGTTCCCAAAAGTGATCTAATTTCCTAGGGGTCTGGGTCCCCTTTTTATACACAGTTTCTCTTTGTTCTCTGAAGGCAGAGAGGCCTCTGCCTAGCCCAAAACCAGTTCTGGTCAGTCCTGGAGCACTTTGTTTTTCTGACTCCTTCTTTCCTTTCAGAATGTGGGGCAGAGTGCTCAGCCGCCCGGCAGGAGGTGGAGCCAGCATTGTGGAAGGCAGGCACAGCCCTATTCAGACCCAGGTGCAACTCCTCCCTCCACTCTGGATGCAGATCTTTCTATTCAGCCCTGTGCTGACTCACCCTGTCTCCTGTAGCCACCCCCAGCCCCTGTCACTCAATCTCCAGACAAGGAATACACAACCTAGCAGAGGCAGGCTTGGATAGTTAGGCAAGAAAATACCCACTTTCTAAAAGTGGTATTTTCAAACACAGAATGTTAAAACCAACTTCACTAAAAGATGTATTTTATCATCCTGAGTTCAGGCATACTAAATTCGTTTTTCTACCATGTTCCCTGGGTCAGTTCTGACTATAAGGTGTAATAGTCAGTCTGCCCATTCTGGCCTATGGGGAGCAGGTAGCCTTGCAATAGTGAAAACGAAAATGGCTGTAATTCACTATTAGGACATGCCACACACACCAGGGCATGTCCTACCTTATACTTACAATGCACCCTGCCCTAGGGCCTACTTTAGGGGTGACCAACATGCAGTAAAGGGAAGGTTTAGGGACTGGGAAGTGGGTGCACTCACCAAGTCGACATGGCAGCCCTAGGCTGCACACAGGCTCTGCAATGGCAGGCCCGAGACACACTTTACAAGCTGCTTCTGTGGGTGGCACAACTTGTGCTGCAAGCCCACCAGCAGCATTGGATTTACAAGCCCTGGGCACACTCAGTGCACGGTACTAGGGACTGACAAGTAAACCAATCATCCAATCATGGAGTCACTAATACATACATCAATTTATGATAGGGAGCACTTGCACTTTGGCACTGATTAGCAGCGGCAAAGTGCCCATGAGCATCTAGTCCAGCAAAAACATATCGGCAACAGTGGAGGCATTACGAAAAAATGGAAGGGAGACCCACGCCAAGGACGCCAGGTCTAACACATGGTGAGAAGTGTCGTGATATCAGAGACTACCGGGTATTGGGGCACCACGATTTTGTTAACCTCTCGTAAATCAATAATGAATCTGTAAATTTTAGTATCAGTGTCTTTTTTCAAAATAGGAAGGATAGGACTATTACAGGTATTATAAGGTACTTCTTCCACAACCCCCACCTTGATCAAATCCTGAACAATGTGCGTCAATGCTTCTTCGCCTTCCCGAGATATTTTATATTGGGGCAATCGAGGCAATGAAGCACCTTCCTTCACTTGAATATGCACTGGTGAAATAACCATTTGACCCACATCGGTATCTGATTTAGCCCACAAAGCACTAGGTAAGGATGCCAGGGCGATATCCTCTTTAATGAGACAAAACCTCTCAACCATTGGATAATTATCATTTAAGATAACACGCACACCTTCTGGGGAACAACGTATCGTAGCACGGAAATATTTAAGCATATCGATACCCACAATATTATCCGGCGTGTTAGGGGAAAGCAGAAATGGACATGCTGCAGTGAATTTATCAAGACTAAATGCAAGTGGCTGTGACAGTGGGCTAGGTGTAGGTGTCTCATCGAATCCTATCGATGTTATCATTGCGCCAGACAGGGGAGCCCTAGGAACCAATTGTTTAGACAGAGCACTACGAGTAGCTCCTGTATCAACCAGAAACCGATCAGTAGAGCCCAAGACATTTGCATCAACATAAGGACCTTTCTGATCTACTGGGACCTCAACCGGTTCCTTACCCCATCCTAGGCATTCCTATGCGTAATCAGAATCCCCAAGACCATCAGCCGAATAATCTGACATTTGATATTGATTTCGTCTATCAAAGGTATTAGAATAATTTGGTCCGTGTTCAACTGCCTCAAATCTGGAACGATTGCCCATGCCGCCCCTATTTCCTGAATTCCCTGGGCGCCCTCTCATATTTCCTCTACCTCGTTGGTACTGCTGACCTCGCAAAAGGGGGCACTCAGAACGCCAATGTCCAATCTCTTTACAATAAGCACACTGATCAGAGGACAAAGTTGCTCGAGGGAAAAGGGGTACACCAGGTGTATATACTGCACGTCCGCCTCTTCCACCACCTCTGAATGGTGGACCATATACTTGAGCCAACATAACTTTCGTCTTTAAATCCTTAACCTTCTTATCCTCCTTGCCTTTTGCTTCCAATTCCTGACGCTCATAATACTGGGCCATAGTCAAAAGGGAGACTGGGGAAGACGTAGTCCACAAACTCTCGCTGGCCTTTAGGCGACTAGCTATTTCTGGCAACATGTTAGCGACAAATTTGTCGACGAACAGATGCTTACCCGTATCATCTGCCAATGACTGTCCACTAAAATCATGGAATGTCTCTTCAAACCGTGTAAAGAAATCGGAAACTGACTCATCCGCTTTCTGTTTACAAGACGCTAACGTAGTCCAATCTATTTTCTTAAGGTGTATAAGAGTTTTTAACTTAGTCACAATAGCTTTGGGAAGATCTAATATCTCCTGTTGTGGTTTCTGCGCAGGCTCTCTAGCCGCATCTATTTCTTCTAAATGCACCCAAGTATCACCATATGCTACATTATCATCTATTTTCCGAATTGCTCTCCACATATCAGGGGGCAAAATAAGTCCAAAAAACATATCAATATCTGGCAAGGTAATAGTGTAAGTAAATGTAAGTCCGTTTTTATATAGCGCAGCTACTCACCCTTACGGGTCTCAAGGCGCTGGGGGCCGTAGTGGAAATTAAGTGAGCTATTGCCCAGAGTCACATGGTGCTGAGCTGCCGCCGGAGCCGGGGATCAAACCGTGAACCCTGTGCTCCGAAGTCAGCTGCCCTGGCCGCTGCACCACACCTCTCCATAGTGCAGGAGCTAATGGCTCCTTCCACTTCTTCATTAAACGCGGCCGGATTTTTCCGCGGGTCGGGCAAAGCAGCCTTAAGAGCCATAACATCTGCTCTACTCCAAGGGGTATAGACTCAATTATAGACAAAATAGCCCTTTGCATCATCTGAAGTTTTATCCTCACTTGTCCCTGCTCCCTTTGGGGGAACATACAGAGGTGCTGCTTCACGCATTGGTTTCATAACAGCTTCACTACTACTAGGTTTGTTCGCATCTACCGAAGCATCTACTTCCTTTGTCTGAGAATGAGCTATTTCTACAGTGTTATTTTTTCTAGCTAATTCTTTCTCTTTTCGTAAACGCAATGTTTCATCTCGTAATTTGACCACTCGCCTAATCATATCAGGTAGGTTTGAAAAAGGGAAAATCCCATCCACTAACTGTTTATAATCAGTACTTATATCATCTGGCTCTGTTTCATTAGAATTATGCCGCCAACCATATATTACTTCCCAAGAGAATTTTTCTAAAAAATATAACTGTTTGGCGTCTTCCCAAGTCTGAACTGTAACTGTGAGGACCGTCGCTGTAGTAGTCCGACGCGCTTCCTCTCTCGCAATGTCCCGTAATTTATCTTTCTCTTCCTTAGTCAAAGTAGAGCGAGTTTGCCGCCCACCTTGCTCATCTTTATCTTTTTCTTCTGAAGACAAATGCTCCTCGTCAGAGACCTCATCCTCAGGGGCAGAGGGAAACTTATACGGGGCGGAGGTCGATCTAATAAGATAGAATCATCCTGAGGTTTATTAAGTATGAAATAAATGGGGCGCCTAATAGGGTACTGGCCAGTTACCTCTAAGCGATGCTCCCTTTCTTCTCTTTCTTTTATTTCCTTCATCTCCTTATTTTTTAGTTCCAGCGCTTTTTGATATATGGTTTTTCGCTGTTCTTTTTCTGCTATAGCTTCTTCTCTCCTCACTCTCTCGTTCACTTCTTTCTCCCATATTCGTACACAATCAAACATATCTTGTCGACTTTTTTTCTTGAATAAACACTGCTCTAAATATTGAATCTTTTTAAAATCAAATGACCCATTCACTGGCCATTGGAGATCAGGATCCTTCTTTGTATATTTGTTCCACAGTGTACTATACATTATGGAAGAAATACCGTATTTGACATACATATGCCTGTTAGGTGTCTCCTCTAGGGAGCCAGCTGACTTCTTTCTAAATCCATTTTGGTACCACCAAGACAGCAACACAACCTACGGAGTGTGCTAGGAACAGGCATGCTACCAAGTTTTTGTAAAATATTACTTTTCCAAAATATTCAAAAGGAGAGAAAAATCTCCACATTACCTGCCTTTATCTTTTGCAAAAAATAAATCAAACAAACAAAACCAGAATCTTGGCCAAGCAAATCAAGAGTGCCGCTTCAGCGACCTTACCAAACAAGAGTCTCCAACTTCCACATGCCGATCTCTTAGTCGACCTAATGGTCACTGCAAATTTTACGCCAAAGGATACCTCAGTCTGGACCGGCCATCACCCGGAGGGTCAAATCGAAAAACCGGAAAAGTCACTTTGGCTGCAAAGACAAGGGTCTCCTCATGCAGGACGTCTCCTCAGTAATATTCCACTCTTCCGTCAAGACCACTCCTTCAGACGGCCGCGTCCTCGATGAGGCCCCACTTATCGGGCGCCAATTGTGGAAATGTGCCTTTTAATGAGCACACCAGTGCAGGGGTCACCCTTCTCTTGTCCACGGGTCCATAGACCAACAAAATAGAGATCAACACTGAAGCTGGAATTCAAAATAACAAGTTTATTAATCACTCATGAGTGGGACTATGTCCACACAACACTCTCAAGTGCTGCCTGGAGGTAGTACATTGAAGTCACAGAACACAGGCCTTATATACAGCTTTTTCTGCACTGGTAAGCATGTGAACAGAAATAAGAAGGACAAGTTTCACAAATAGTTTTCATCAAACAAGGACAGATGAAAAACCACATGGTCAGCAAAGTGGGAGGGGAAGCAGGAGTGCTTATGGCAGCAGAAATGATTGACAGTTAACAGGTGTACTGGCAGCTACAAACTCTTAGTACATTGCTTTTAGCTGAGTCAGGAAGTCAACTAAAATAGACAGCACAGGCAGGGAAAAAGACGAGCAGCAGAGGACGGGAGAATTACAAAGCCAACAAAATGGATGCCACAACCAAGATGGCTTCAGCTTATGCTAACGGAGATTATTTCAGATTTCCACAGTTTGATACTGGAATGCGTGAGTACTGCTAATTAATAGTCCGTGTAGCGAGCCTGAGAATTATTTGTTTTGGGCCATGCTGGTCCTCATAGTTCTTGCCGCCATAGGCATACTGTCTGCTAGAATAGCTACAGTAGACAAAGAACATATACCAACTGTGTGGCTTTATGATAAATAAGAATATTAGTGATTTGAAGATTGGGGCCTTGTAGACTGTAGCATGAGTACTCATTCCATCTATTAGCAATATGTCTTGTGATTGCAATGTGCTATTGCTTATAAAAACTGATTGAATATCTTCTTTTTGTACTAGTAATGATATGATGGGTGAGGACTAGAGTCTTAGGAAAATCTTGTGATCGCGTTTACGCACAGCAAGAACATGTCAGAGTCGATATGACCTTATATTTCATGTCATAGACAGAAACATACAAACAGGTGTGTATGCGTGCTCTCACACGGCCACTGTCTCTTATATATTACCTTACAATGGATGTAAGTGAGTGTTCTGATTTAGTGATGGGACATAACTTACCTCCTGTATCTAATCAAAACGCTTTTGCATTTTATACACCCCTACAGGTATTGATGATACCCCATATCAAGTGAGGAGTGATATTTATAACAACCTTGCTAATAATATTTATTTAGATTGAGACGGTGCAGTGGGATTTCACTGACATCAGGTAGATATAAATAGGAATAGGCATGTAGGTAGCAGTAAGATTCTGCTTTTAGATAAATGTCATCCCTAATATATTCTTTCATTACTCACAGTGCAAAATAGAGGCTCATGCGTTTCGTTTAGAGGAGAGGTCCAAACACCATACTGATGTTACGTCTACATTAGTGAATCATCGCGCAGTGGTGCCTTTAGGATACCTCCTTAGTTGCATTTCGTGTAAGTCAGAGATTTGCACACTTATGCATACCTCTTGTTCCCCTGAGGGGATAACTGTAACACAACATACTAACAGGTCACCAAGGAGCTGAATCTGCATGTCTGAAATATTATCACATCAGTTCTTTTATTTAATTCAGGTCATGGTGACGTGGGAATTTCTGGATACATTCATGTCCTTCTCTTTCTCCTCATTTTTTCTCATTTTTCTGGTACTCTAAGGTCTCTACACATCAATGGCAACTTTGGAATGAGGTCTTTTCACCTTATCTTCTTGAGTTTGAATCACTTTTCTTGGAGGTTGTCTTGGTTCAATCAATTCAATGTAAATTATATTTAATAGATGGGTTCTGTGAGACATGTCATTTTAAATATTACAGATACCCCAACCACTCGTCTAAAGTTTGTAAATTCTGATGTTCCTGAAGAAGGTGGTTATAACGTGGATAATACCACCGAAACGTGCGTCAACCTGTCTGTGTATGCACCCAGCCCACAACACGGTCACAGAGACTTAAACATCTTTGTCCCTTGTTTGACCAGTATATGTATGTGTTCTTGGGTGGGTTGATAGTGTGGATGATACGGAAGAGTGTGAGTGTGGATGCGAGAGGTTAGTATGTGGTGAATTGATAGGGGGTTCATTGACATAATTGTACTTTGTGTGCAAAAATGTTCATGACATTTGTCTATTTATAAAATGCATAATACATATGTCAAAAAACGGAAAAATGGAAAAAATTATCAATAATACGTATGGCTTTTAACTCTTTTGATAGCAACAATGAAATAAATTGAATTAAAAAATAAATAAAAATGTTTTGATAAAGTGACATTGTTTTATTTATCACGTCTGAGTGTATATTAATACTCCATTGGAGCAGATCTAGCCCTAAAAGTAAAGAAATAGAGGTCAAGTGGGAGGTTTTGATAGGTTGTTTGACTCTGGGGACTTCCACCTTCGGGTAATGAACCATTTAGCAGTCAGGAAGCCCAGGTTGAGAAACCTGGAAGTTGTCCTTGTCCTATTTTTTCTTGGTCCTAGGGAACAGACTCAGCATGCACACCTCCCACGTATGTAATGCGGGGCGTTCCGTGCAAGTCGACAGTCGCGTCTGTTATACCTTGCCAATAAGTGTGAAGAGAGGGGCAAGACCACAACATATGGAGTAGGTCTGCATTTACCAGGGCACAGTGGGGTCAGGCAGCATCTGCACGGTGGAAATAACAGTTAATTTTGGCCCTGTGTACAATATAAAACGGTATTAGGTGGAACCTCATAATGCATGGATATTAGTGGGGCTCTCCAGGATTGCATCCCATTCCTTGTCCATGCAGGGATGTGTGAGGTCACCCTCCTAATCGGCACGTACGTCTGTATGCGAAGGTGTTATATGGGACTGTAGCGAGGCAGCCAGCCAATGTACTAAGTGCCTAACCGGTCCCATAACCTGCAAATACTGTACTACTAAGTGAGTCGGTGGGTGAGTCATCAGATTGCCCCATGGGTGGGTCAGCGTTGCCATCAGGAAGATTATATAAGAGGAACTGTCCTGTCGGTAGCTCGGAATTGGTCATTAGTGTCTCATAGGGGATGAGGGCACCATCACAGTAGAGGTCTCCCAGTGTGTGCAAACCTACAGCATGGCAAGTTTCGATTTCCGTTGCAAAGGTAAGTATGGCGTTTCTAGGAGTGCCTAGTAGGGCTAATGCTGCTGCATAGGGAGTCACTGAGCACGTAAGGTAGAGGTTTCATCAGTAGCTTC
Organism: Calotriton arnoldi; assembly: GCA_963921515.1. Classification (NCBI taxonomy): domain Eukaryota; kingdom Metazoa; phylum Chordata; class Amphibia; order Caudata; family Salamandridae; genus Calotriton; species Calotriton arnoldi. The sequence continues at coordinate 437,845 of CAWUFW010001117.1, read as the reverse complement.
GGTGTGCAACACCTAGCAATAGAGGGTCTGGCACCTTAGCTCGAGTGATTGGGTGAAACAAGTGAAGGATACGGGGCAGTGTCCAGGGCAGTAGTGTAATGGCCGTGCCAGACAATTGCAGGCCAGATAACCATTTAGCCACCCACTGTAGCTGAGAAGTGAGATAATATTGTTCTAGGTCCGGTAACGCAAGGCCGCCTCAGTGCAAGGGTGAGTATAATTTCACCAGCGCCATCCTGCAGCACCCGGCATTCCAGATGAATTCCCTGATCTGCATCTCGAAGACTAGGAAAAATTTGGTCAGGACGTATAGAGGTAGATTTGAAAAGTAGTACAAGAATCAAAGTAGGACCACAATCTTCAGCAGACCAACCCGGCCCATCACTGTTAACGGTAATGTATGCCAAAAGCCATCTGAGCTCTGATAAAAATGGCTACACGCGTGAGGTTCCCATCAAACAGATCCTCCGGAGAGTGATACATGCAAATGCCCAGGTACCGGAACGTTCTGGGCTGCCAGGGTATTGATATTCTGGAAAAAGCAAGACATGGATCCAACAAGCCAGGTGTAAAGGGGAATAAGCATGATTTTGCGCAGTAGACTCGGAGGCCAGACAGCACCTCAAAGTGATGCATCGCAGCATCGATCATGTCAGGGATGTTATCGATGTCTCTGAGGTATAGTAGAAAATCATCCGAATAAAGGGATACAGCGTGCAGACCGTCTCCCAACTGTAGGCCCCAGGTCTCCCCTTGTCACCGGAGCTCTGCACCTAGCAGAGAGTAGGGTGTAGAGTAGGGTGTAGAGTGGGCACCCCTGCCAGGTGCTCCTCCCGATCAATATCAGCGCTGAGAAAGAGGAGCCAGTTTTGACTCTAATCAGAGGGTGTGTGTATAATAGCTACACTAGTCGCAAAAAGTGGGACCCGACGCCATATCGCTGCAGTGCCTCAAACAGGAAGGACCACTCCAGAGAGTCAAAGGCCTTTTCAAGGTCCAACACAAGGTATCCTGCCCGGGGCCAGTGTTGGGGTGAATATGTCATGATGCAGAAGAAATGGCTGAGGTTCAAGGAGGTGCTACATACTGGCACAAATCCGTTTTGGTCTGGGTGGACCAGCTTTGGGACCAGAGGTGCTAATAGAGTCACAAGGGTTTTGGTCAGGACTTCATAATCTGTATTAAGGAATGCCAGTGGCCTGTATGATCCCAGCTCTGTGGGGTCCTTGTGGGGCTTGGGAAGAGAGACAAGTAGGGCCTCTCTTTGGGAGGCGGATAAGGTAGCAGCAGAGAGGGCTTACTCGTACAGAAGTTTCAGCCGTGGAGCAACCAGTGGGGCATAGGCTTTATAAAATTCGGCAGGTAAGCCGTCGGGACCTGGGGTCCTGCCAGTGGCAAAAGCACTTGAAACCTTTCCTGTATTTTGAACTGTGTGATATGGTCACCCAACTCTGCCTGTTGCTCGGGCGTGATACGAGGCAGCGAGATGGAGGAGAAGAATGTATTGAGTTTGCCAGGCTCAGCTGCGGTGATTGACTGATATAAGAATGTGTAATGTTGCATGAGCTCGTCGTGTATCTCGTTCTGGGTATAAAGTAAAGCGCCCGTGGTGGAGTGCAATGTCAGGATAGGGGAACGGGATTGGTCTTGGCGAATGAGCCAGGCCAGCAATCATCCCAATCTATCAGCGGTAGCATGCGTGTAGGCTGAGTGGGCTGCATAATTGAGGCAGCGCAGTCTCACCAGCAGGGACTCATGTTCTTGGTGCTTGTTTGATAAGTGGTATATCTCAGCCGGGTCGTGGACTACTCAGGTTTCGTGCCGGGGAATTATGCATTCAAGGCGGGTAAGGTCGCCTTCAAAGTGTCTACGTATATTCCATTGCGTACCTATGCAGTGCCCACGTAAGTGACTTTAAATGCATCCCTTTCGAGAAGTCATGTGGATGCCATGCATTATGGTCAAAATATTCTGTTATGGTGGTACCCAAGGGGTGCCCAGAAAGGAGGTTCCTCCGGGGCCCCCGGTTGTAGCCGCCAAGTGGGAATGACGGGTGTAATGGTGTTCCATGACAACTGTAATTATTGTGGGTTGCAGTCAGAATGGGTCCGCCGAAATAGCCGGTCTGTAGTACTGAGGGCAGCAAGTTAGTTGTACAGGGTATTCTGTCAAGCCGGACATGCAGTTGGTGTGGGGCAGAGAAGAACGAGTACACCTTAGCCATAGCATTACGCTGCCGACAAATGTTGATTAACTGCCAGTGTTGGAGCCAACCGCGTAGTGCTTGCATGGTTAAGACTGTGGGTGCGTTGGGAAATGGGGGAAACGAGCGGTCAAGTCCTGGCTCGATATCTCTGTTAAAGTCACCCCCTATGAGCCACGGGAGTCCGCCTCAGTGGGGGAGCGTGCCAGACTGTTGAGGAAAAGGGTTTCAGGGGTGTGGAATTTAATAAAATATCTACTTGTCCATGGGGCAGGTTGCTTCATAAATCTACTTGTCCTGTAACAAAATCCACTTGTCCCTTTGGTGCCATGAAGTGCGTTGACAAATTATGGCACAAATCTCAATATATAAGAGCTCTGATATAGCCTCTCTGATTATGCCAGGGCTCATACCATAATAGTGTTTGAATACTTGCAATCCCCTTATGTTGCCACGTTTCCGCAGATCTACATAGGGGCTGAAGGTAGTGGTAAGCAATACTTCCAGGGTTAGAATGCTCTTTTGAGTCTGCAAACCTTCTAACTTGCATGTTTTAAGGGTTTTCAACAACTCTTCTCTAATCTTTTCCCGTACTAAGAAATGTTGGAAATTTACTCATGACAATGGCAGACGTAAACCTTCTTCCACAGTTGGGGAATAAAAGTGGTTGAAGGGAAAGTGAACTTGCAGATGCTCAGATTTTTGCACAAGCAAATCTACACATGCATATTTGCTCCAGCTAAAATGCAATTCACAAATATTTTCTAGGAGTACTATTTCTTGTCCTACTTCTGTAAATTCATGGGAATTCACGAAAGCCATATAGCTGCACTTAATGCAAGGACATATACCATGGGTGCACCTTTTGAAACTTTCTTTAATAATTGGGCCCCTGATTTGGTCTAGCGTTGACCATGACCTTTTGCGTTTATTTAAATTGTGTCTCTGTCTCTCTGCATCAGCTGGCTTCACTATGCTGTGAGTGACAGCATTCTGCTCTTTCACAAGGAGCATATCGGCACACAAAGTAGTTTTGTTCAGTGCCAGTAACTACTGTGGCAGTGTGTGCTTTTTGAGATCAAAAACAGTTTTTGCTTTTGCCAATGTTTGTTATAATGGTGAGGGCCCGGCACCTCCCACACCAATAAGGTTTTACAAAAACCTTGCCAAAACGATTCACACATTGACAAAACTAAAAAACTGACCACCAATTTCAGGCCTACTGGCTTTGCCAATGCTTGTTTCTTTTTGTTACCCATAATCTTATTGAAACTGGTTTAACTGATTTTCCATTATGAATATTTTGGGGAAATACTAGCATGCATCAACAGATGTTTCTAAATGATGCTGCAAAGAAATGGTACCTGAAATTTTAGAGTAGTTTAGCAAAATGTTTTTTTTCCTGCTTTTATATTTTTATGAACATTTTATTTTGAAAGGAAAGAATCATCAATCTTGCTTTCAAGCTTCTGCAAATATTTGCATCAAATCAGAGAGCATTCTGGGAGCATTATACATAGCCTCAAATTGCTAAACTTTGAAAACGTGTGTACACGGAGAAAGGCAAATTAGGGGGAGCAAGATGGAGTCAGCATGAGTTCACGCCACTCAGCCGCTCACGCCAGGCATATCGGTCATCAGCTATGTGCCTTGTTTGTGATGCTGATGCCGATTCAGAAAACGAGCGGACTGTTGGTGACCGGCTCGCACTTTTTGTCAGCCGCGGTTGAATTACACGTCGAGAACGCCGAAAATTTCGACAGTGCACGCGGGGTGTTTGATCCCGGAAGAACGCTTCGGGGACTTCGGGGACTAATCATCTGCTGGCTAGTGCGCTACATTGTTACACTAGTGTCCGCTTCAGGCTCTATTAACTTGGTGATACGGCTGTGCGAAAGAAATCAGCGGTGCCGGATTCGGACCATGACGACCAGGGGTGCCAAAACAGGCAAAGGCAACAAAACGAGAGCTGCCCAAGCCAGCATCGATCCCTGAGACGTTGGACTGGCGGAGAACCTACCCAAAGGTAAACGGGAGGTTAGTGTCAACAAGAAAACAACTGGGAGACTTCAGAGGGTGGAGTTCAAAAGGTAGCTGTAGAATCCCAGCCCTCTGTCGCCAAACTGTTTTCAGGAGTTAAGGCACCACCTTCTGTGATAGACTGCGCTCAACCCCACCCCGCCCCCGAGAATGTACCTGAAGGTTCACCACTGGTTAAATCAAATGACCCGACTCTCCGGCAAGAGATAATTACACCAAAGGAAATCTACACGGTGGTTCAACCAGCAGATAGGGGGATCCCAAGCGGGCAACGGGAAGCCTCGGAAGAACTAACAACGCCTTCTTATTTACCTAGAGAAGGAAATATCGGGGGCTTAGCCGAACAGGGAAATTCAGCATCTTTGGCCCTCACTGTCCAAGCGCCTGAATCTGAATCTGATCCTACATCTGGTCTCCCGGAGGAAGTGCCTAAACTCCCTGCAACCGGCATTGACAACTACATCCGGAGCTTGGAAGCCAACTCTGGCCCCCAAGTCCCATGGACCCTGGAGCTAGGTGGCAAAAACTTCTACTCGATGTCGGATGGCTCTGGGACTACCACTGACGAAGGCGGATCTAGCACAAGCGAAGACAATAGCGAGGAATCACAGGAGACACAGGAACAGTGCAGCGTCTAAAGAAGACAAGAAACAAGGTACAAAGGTGCAGCCAGCTTAAGTGGGATTATTCAGACTCACAGATGTCTTATCCCCTTGATGAGGATGCCGCTCATCCATCACTTTGGGAGAGCGTAAAAACCACACCAGAAGACACAGCAGAACCCTCTTTAGCTTCCATCTTAGCTTCTATAAAAGAATTTCAAGAGGAGGTTCATTCTGATAACCGCTCAGCTAAAGGGGCCGCAAAAAAACTACAAGGGGGCATGAGGAAACTGAACAAAATCTGTACTGACATAAGTGATCGTGTCACCATGGTTGAAGGCCGTACAGAGAGTTTGGAATCAGAAGTCTCCTCTGTAAAAGACCAAGGCTCCTCTAATGCTGCTTGTCTGATGGATTTAATTGTGAAAATGAAAGAACAGGAAAATCGACAGCGCAGGAACAATCTTCGTCTACTTGGTATTCCAGAAGGAGTGGAGGGAGAGGATCCAAGGTGCTATATAGTGAAACTCCTGCAAGAATCCTTTCCTGACCAATCGAGTTGGAACTGGGATCGTGAAGTGCAGCGGGCACATCGCTTTCCTTTCAACCTAAAACAACGACGCGACGGCAGTAGTCTCTGCGGAGGAAAACCAAGGGCGTTCCAAGTGTACCTCGGAAACTTTCTCCTCAGGCAGTTGGCCTATGACCAAGCCCGTCCTAACTCCCAGAAGGGGTCTAATGGTGTAATGTTTTTTGCTAAACCTGACTTTTGCCACCATACAGTAGAGCGGAGATGGCGTTTGCATCAACTAATCCCCCCCTTCCAACAGCTTGGAGCTCAAGTGTACTTTTTTTTTTATTTATTTTTTTAGTTTTTTTTTTTTTATTAGCATTTTGTTAACATTCAAACTGTACAAACAAAAGCCAGACAGTCGCTCATCTATTACAGTTTTAGCAGTGCATAATACCATCACGTGAGTTATATCGATACATTTACATCCATTGTCTCTGTTTTGCATAGATTCCACCATATCATAGGGGTACATCCAAAGTATATAGAGGTGAATTAACATGTAGTTGCATCTACACCCTAAACAACACCATTTCACTCATGCTTGTATAGGTCACAGGAATCCCAAATTAGCAACGCAAACTTCCAGGTTTAGTGACCTCAGAAAACTGTCTCCCCTCTGCTAAGAGCTCAAGTGTACTTAATGAACCCTGCCAGACTGAAAGTTATTTTAAATGGGGCTTCCCGAATCTTTCTGTCTGAGATCAAGGCTGGGGAATACCTGGGGGAAATCAAAGCAAAAAAGAGTTTGAGTTAAACTGTAGTTGATTATCCCCCTGCTTCTGGGGGGGAAAAAAACAAAACGCTAAAAATCACTGCTCTCCCACTTAGTTCCCTTTCTTCTTTTCCTTCGTTTTCTTGCTTTGACTAGCCTTCTCCGGCATCTATTATGTAGCTATTGTCTGTTTTACTGGGTGTATTTATAGTAGGTTTAGGCAAACAGGTTTTTGAAACTGAGTATGATCTTGGATGTATATCTCTCTTCACCTTGTCTTTTTTGTATTTTTTGGCATGAAAGGATATAGCTGGTACTTTATATACTGCTCTAAGGCGTGGCCTAGCGGCGGGGACCCATCTCGGACTACCATCACTCAGGACTTTCCTGATTGCTCTAAGTTAGGGGGGGAGGTGGGTTGGGGAGGGGAGGGTGGGAAATTGTTTTGAGTCGGACGGACCAAGGACACCTGTTTTTATTGTACAGTCACTTGTTAAAGCACTTATTAAAGCAAATATTCACATAAAGTCGAGTGTCTTGAAAGGGCTAGAAAACGACAAAAAAGGGAAAAAAAATCACACAAAATGTGTCAACTAGGGTGAGGAAAGCCTCAAGGTTTTTTTTTGCAACATTGATTATGTGGGGAACACAATCTGTATTTTGTTTAAAATGGCCCGAGTGTCAAAAAATGCTCAAATGAATAAGTTAAGTACCCTTAGAATTGTTTCAGTCAACATATGCGGGCTGAACGATGCCATGAAGAGACAGAAAGTAGCACAGGGTTTGCGCTCTCTGGGGGCTGATATCGTCAGCCTTCAGGAAACGCACATTGAAGGATCGCAAAAACATCTATTGAATTCATTGGGATATAAAGTTATAGGGGGGACTACACAAGGTGCTAAAACAAAAGGCATAGGGGTCATGGTTGAAAACAGATATCCTTTAAGATCTACCCGTGTGAAATCCGACTCTCTGGGAAGATGGGTGATAGCGGAATGTTGCTTACCCCCAAACTTTTCCTTTACTTTATGTTCCATCTACGGAAGCAACATAGACCACCCCGGGGTTATTAACTGGATCACAGGAGAACTTGCCCACTGGCCCTCCCCAATTGTTATCTGTGGCGACCTTAATATAAATCTACCTTGCAACTGGAAAGCTGATGATCAATGAACCTATGTTGGTAGGAAGCCCCAAGTATACCAAGCAATATTAAATTTATTACAAACTCATGGGCTTAGTGACGTCTGGGCTAGTCTAAATTCTACCCTGCCAGGTTACACCTATTTTTCTGCCCCGCACCATTCATTAGCTAGGTTAGATTATTTTTTGGTCTCATCTTCTCTACTCCGTGATTGTTCTATTGACATTGCCCCGCGCTTTATGTCGGACCATAATCCACTTATTTTAAATATTGGGGGACTTGGAAACTGGAGGGAGATCCCGAATTGGAGCTTTGAGAAAGCTTTACTGCAAGATGTAGGATATCGAATGCACATGCAGGCATGGATCCAAGAATTTCTTGAGCTAAATGTAGGGTCAGCCTCAATTATGACGGTATGGGACACATTAAAGGCCGGCATTCGGGGAGAGACCCTTAGGTTTTCGATAAGGAAAAATAAGAAAGAAAAAACATTGATATCTGAACTTCAGGATAAGCTAAAAAAGCAGAGGAAAAACTAATTCAAACAGTTCAAATAGGGGCGGAAATAGAACCTGCCCAACTTGAAGTGACAATCCTTAAAGCTGAAATTGGGTCTGTCTTTGCGGAGAAGGTAGCAGCTAATTGGGCCTCGTCACGGGAGAAAAACTATGAGTGCAATGAACTCATTGGCCATCATTTGGCTCTTAGAACCAGACAGCAGACCACAGCCAACAAAATACTCTCGATCCGACTTTTAACTGGAGAGGAGACCAATGACCCGACTAAAATCCAAAGGGCATTCCGAGAGTTTTATTTGAATCTTTACTCAGAGGAGAACATTAATCCAGCAGACTTAAGAGAGGAAGAGATCACTAAATACTTAGATGAAATCACTCTATCCCAACTTAGCCCTGAAGATCGTGACCAACTTGAGGATCCTCCGACCTGGGAGGATATTGCCGAAGCTTTGGCTAGTCTACCAGATGGTAAGGCTGCAGGGGTTGATTGTATCCCTATTGAGTTTTACAAAATCTTTGCTCCCCAAATAAAGACTTTTTACTTCTCTGGTAGTCTCCATCTTCAACGGGGCTTCTCCACCTGCCTCCTGCTCCAATGCTAAAATTGCTATCTTCTCTAAAAAAGATAAATCACTATTAGAAATGGGATCGTACAGGCCGATCACTCTTATTAATTGTGACTTGAAGATATTCTCTAAAATCTTTGCAACTAGACTATCTTCTATAATCGAACCCCTGGTGTCAGAATGGCAACACAGGTTCATTCCCAAGAAAGGCACTACCGAACACATCCGACGGACCATTACTTTATTTGACGCAGCTCAGGTAACAGGAGACCCGAATTGGCTAATTTTACTAGATGCTGAAAAAGCATTCGATCGGGTCTCCTGGCAGTTTCTCTGGGGCGTTATGAGAAGGATGGGTTTCGGGCCAAAGATAATTCAAGTTATTCAAGCCCTTTATCTCAATCCGACAGCCAGTGTATCAATAAACGGGAGGTTAACTAAACAGATTGAAATTTCACGGGTCACTAGACAAGGGTGCCCTTGCTCTCCACTGCTCTTCGCCCTATATATAGATCCTTTGATTAAAAAAATAGAGAATAATCCAGCAATCCGGGCAGTGAGCAGATCTGGATGGGACACTAAAATCATGGCTTATGCCGATGACCTGGCTGTGGTAACCCTGGAGCCCGAGAGCGCTATTTTAGCTCTGGAACTGGAGGCTCAAGAGTTTGGGAAAATTTCGGGGTATGCACTTAATAAGAATAAAACCCAGATTATTTTAAACAAAGAAATTAATTGGGTGGATAGGCGGGTTGTCCCGAAGGCGAAATACCTGGGGGTAATTGTAGCTGCAAACACTGATGAGATCGTGGCAGAAAACCTAATCCCACTGGCAGCTGACACTAAGAGAGCGCTCAATCGGATCAACAATCTACATCTGACCATAATGGGGCGATGTAATGTCATTAAGATGATTTACTTCCCTAAGCTACTTTATCTCTTCCGGGCTATCCCTCTAGAGTTCAATAAAATTATGCTACAGAAATTTGAACAACTTTTTACACAATTTGTATGGGCATATCCTCAGCCTAGATGGGCGCTCAAGCAACTTTCACTTCCCAGGGAAAAGGGGGGATGGGCACTCCCTAACATAACACTATATTATTGGGCTTCGGTCCTACAGTATAGCACAGAATTGCTGGGTGAACATTCCTTTATTCCAACTATTGGGCTCCCGTCGCCCTTCCAACTATTACTAGGGGAGGAGGCTCGTGGATGTCTCTGGCGACAAGCGTCTTTTGGGTACTACAAACGAGTCAGATTTAAAACTCTGATGAGTGTTTTTAAAGTCTTCTCTAACATACGTAGGATTTATGGGCTGGGGAGACTGAATTACTATTCCTCCATTAACTCGAATTCCAATTTGCCTGCTATTTTTGGGAGATCTTATCTTCTAGACTGGTATAAAGCTGGAATACTAAAATTGGGTGATTTAATCACCACCGAAGGAACTAAGCCATTTACCGACCTTAAAAATCAATACGGTCTGCGAGACCAAGACGCTTTTAAATATATCGCCATAAGCGATTTCCTGTCCCGAAAGGCTGGTGGTTTCACAGGGTTTGCGAAAATACACCTTATCGACAAATTAAAGGCCCCAGCTCTACCTCGGATAGGTCTTATCTATTCTGCACTCAATAGTCAAATGCCTGACGACCTGCCCAAAATAGCAGACAAATGGCAATCGAAGTTGGAGGTTCCTCACAGTATTTTTTATAACGCTTTGAGATCTGCCCAAAATGATCTACTCTCGGCTAAATTGCAGGCGCAATTTTTTAAAACCGCTTTTTTTTTTATATATTACACCTAGCAGAGTTGCCAAATGGGGAACAGGCAAGGGGACGTTGTGTCCTAGATGTTCGGAGTTTAGTGTAGACTCAGTACACATGTTTGCTACCTGTCCGAAACTCACTCCACGCCTTGCCAAAATTCAGGATTTTCTTAGGAGAGTTATCTCTCAGGACATCGAGTTAACCCCCACGACTATCCTGCTAGGGACCCAAGATGAGGTTAGCAGAAAGAGCGGTGGGGCACTTATTTTTGTAGCAATGACAGTTTTGCGATTCTGTATAGCTTCTGCATGGGTAGATATAGATCCTCCATTGTTCTCCCAGTGGCTGGCTCGATTAGTCTCGACTTGCCATCTTGAGAAGGCTATCTATGCTAAAAAAGGCTGCAAGGGACAAAGGAAGGGTCTCGTTATCTGGGAACCTTTAATCGTATGGCTTAATCAGACAGGGCTATAGGGTCATTGAAAGCTAAGTTCCTTCTCCCCCTTCTTTCGTAGATCTTCAATCACATATTAATGCTGCTAGCGCTGGAGGCAGAATTCATAAGCTGTAAGTCAATCTACTGTTTTTTTTTTCACTGATTACGTCTAGCTCATTACGGCTGCTAAGAAAGCCTTTATTTCTACTTTTATTCTTATGTGATTTTTGAATATTGTAAATTCTTTAAATTAAGAAAGTTAACCAGAGAAATGAATTAACTGGTTCGTGCCATCTAACGTTTAACCTTTCTTTTTTCCTCTTTGTACGAATGGGGAGGGTCGGGTCTGGGGTGGTATGATATTGTCTCATCTCTGTATTTTGTTTTTTTCTTCTGGTAGAAAAAAAGAAACAAAAGAAAAGAAAAAAAAGAAAACGTGTGTACACATTTTTGTACTGGAACCACTGTCAGTAGTGTAATCAGAGCTTACAACATTTACTTAAAGTGCTCACCCTAATAATAAAGGCTTTCAATTGATGAACCATAAATACAAGTTTGAACAGCATTAACATATGGACAATAATATTAGATCCGTAATGTGGCACTGCAAACTGGCAGCCAAAGGGTTTGTGCTGCAGGGGGTTGAGCTTATTTGTCCCAAGGACAATATGCACATAGAATCTTGTTGCCCCTGACCTCAAACAATATGTCCTGGGCGTCGGGCTATAGGAATTCCACATCCCTGTGGGTTTGTTCCAAATTTGGTGCATAAACCGAGCCTATTAGTATCTGTCGGCCAGCCAGAAAAACGCTTCATCCCTCCGCATCAATGTAAGTCTTGTCTGCCACAAAGGGGTTCCCTGGTCTAATCCTTGTAAATGTCCTCCTATTGTATGTGGAAAGGTTACTGGGAAACAGCTGACCGCGCCAGCGCTTTTGCAGCATAGTGGCCTGATCGCCCAAGCGCTTCTGCAGCATAGTGGTCTCCTTGAGTGTCAAATGTGCCTCCTGAAAGAGTGCAATATGGATGGAACGTCACCTGAGGTAGGAGTAGATGGAGTGTCTACGTGTAGACGTATGAATGCCCCTCACATTCCATGTAAGAATATTATTGGGATCCATTAGTGCAGTGAGAGAGAGCAATGCCATTGATAATCACATGAAGGCCAGGAGCGCACCATGCTGACAGTGGCCCATGGGCATGGGTGTGGGTACAAGGTTGGGCTCCTTCAAACAACAAAAAAGAACATGTTTGAACAATTATAAACCAAAAGACAAAAATTGAAAATTCCATCAGAGCAGAGGGACAACGTGTATCTGCCCAAACTACCAAACTGTCTAGTTCGGTTCAACCAGTGAAGAGGAGGAAAGTACCTGCCCGAGAGGTGGGGCACGGGGAGCTCAGTAGAAGGTGCCCCCGGTATGTCAAGTGAAGAGGCGTAGTAGGATATTTAGCGTAGTAATATTTGTGACACAGCAATTGAATACATGCTATTCACAATATTTTATGCCTTCAGAAAAGAGGGGGGGGGCAGGGAAAGGTGGATTGCAGTACATGCCGTTTACCAACTTCGGGCATTCTGTAATGTAATGCAGGCTTGACCATGAGACTGTAAATATTATCAGTAAGTATCAGCAAGGGTTCTTAAATGCAGCACAGTAGCAGAGTTCAATGTAGATTATTGCCATCCGACGTCTACCTTGTTACAACGGGAGGTGCAGCAGAGTTGGTAACAGAAGGCCTGTTACTTAAAGAACCATCTTCACAACCAGATCTGGTGGGGTCATCGTCTAAGTTCAAGGCCTGCGTCGCTTCTCTGATGGCCGCCGCTATTTGTAAGGCCCTGCGTTGGTCTTGTATTATCTGTACCAGATCAGGGGCAAGGTCTGGTCGCTGAGGGCAGTTCCTGTGTTGTCCATCTTCACGGCGGCGGCTTGACGATGTCCCCTGAGATCCGTTTGGGGCCCGCGGAGACACAGACCTGCGGGCCAAGTCCGCTGACTCCAGCCATTCCCAGGTGGCCTCAGGGGTATCAAAGAATCATGTTTTTCACTTTGCCACAACTCGCAGGCACGCAGGGAAAAGGAGGGAGTACTTCAAGTTGAGTGTGCACAACCGATGTTTTCACGGCCAGGAAGGAGTTTCTCTGTCTCTGCACCGTGATAGTGTAGTCTGGGAATAGCATTATTCAGCATTTTCCACCATGATGTCCGAGAGCCCCCATGTTTCTCGCAGTATGGAATCTCTGTCCCCGTAGTGCAGCAGCTAGAACTGCAGGAGCCTCGGATTTGATCCAGGCAGAGAAGGCCTTGCAGGAACCCAGTGGGCGCATTCTATGGAGAAGAACTGTGATAATGCCGCTGGCGGGATCAGCCCGCATATCCAGCATTCTGTATATGCAACAGCATCCTTCCCCTCCCCTCCCTCTGGCAATCCTACAGCGCGTATATTGTTCCTTCTGGAACGTCATTCGGCATCATCCGCTCTGCGTTCCAGAACGTGCACGTGGTCAACCAGCGCCTGCATCGAGGGCTCCATCTCATGGGTTCTAGGAGGGAGTTCATTTAGGGTGTGTTCCATGGAGCGGGTTTTGTCAGCTAGCTTGCGGTTGTCTGCATGTAGTAAGGTGAGGTTAGCCACAACATTGTGGATCTTATTTTCGAGAGATGTTCTCATCTGATCTAGGGAGGTTCCAAGTCGCTCCGCTGCCTCGAAGACTGTTTCCAGTTAGCTCCCCATGGACACAGAAGGATTTGAAGTTTCCGGCACATCCGGTCGGTCTCTCAGGGTGGGTGCGTTTGAGGATGTGCCACCAGTTCCAGATCTCAAGCGACCCATGATGCCAGGCATGAAGAGTACTTCTCTTTTAGTAGTGCAGGTAGGTAAATCACAGGGGCACGTTTGATTGCGCCAGTTAAACCTACAGTCACAGCAGCACAAGCAGTTCCTGTATGCTCAATACAGAGTATTAGTTAATGTACTGCCTGGGATCAGTAGAAGCGAGCCACAGGGAGGACCCAGGGGCGGTACCTGATACAGGCAGTAGAGGCATCATAATTCCGACCAGCAGGTACAAACAGAATGTTCTTAGAGGCATTGCATCATCAGGGAATTGTTATATTTCGCAGTTTGGCTCATTTGCGTACGCTAGTGGATCCCAAGAGAGCGCAGCAGCACAAATTGGTCAGCGCCGTGAAACACCTGCGTGTCTGTTTTACATTGATGAGGACATGAGCAGAAAAAGGTAGGCTTGTCCTTAGCACAGAATGGGGAAGTACATGGGGCCCCAGAGCAGTTCACAACCAGCCAATCAATCAGGCGCCACCCTGGCCCCCGCAACAGCTGAGGTGGGATCCACAGCAGGGCCCTCGACAGTAGTGCTGAGCAGGGCCACTCCTCCAGGGCCCAATCCAGCTATTGAGCCAGGCACGAGTCAAGCTTGTGACCCCGGGTTCCCACTGCCGCAGAGACCCAAGGATGAAGTGGTGTGGGGAAGTCAGCGGGAGAGGGCAGTGCACCATCCCTGGGCGTGGGATACTTTCAGCGCTGTACTCGGGACGCAGGCCTAAGTCCAGTCCCAGCGCTGCAGGTGTGTGAGGGCCGGAGGGCTCCAGCTCATCCGGGGGGGGGGGGCAAATGTCTGTGTGCGTCTTATTTTAATAGTGGGCAGGGCAGTAGGCACGCAGACGCTATCTCCACCCGCCCAGACCCACCTGTGCAACAGTGTTACCCGCAATTGATGCCGCTGGTGAGGGGCCTCTTAGTTCATTGTGCCTCCAGCGACGCCATTGAGTCTAGTGTCGCAGACCCTCAGGGGCATCGGTTGAGCATGGAGGGCAGCCGGTGGAGTGCGAATCCGGTCATCAGTGCCCAGCAGCGTCCTCAGCCGTGCTTCAGTAGCTCTTCTCGATGGGCCAGGACGCGCCCGCCAGTGGCGCGGGCCCACCCAGCACTAGCCACCACAGGCACCGTAAGCGATCAGCTCCAGGGAGTTCCGCAATCATCCAGAAGAATGGTGGGCGAGGAGATGAGTGTGTCACACAGTTCCTGCGTCCACCTCGTCCTTGGCCATCACCTCTCCTCAGCAGCACGCCTCACCAGACGTAGGCCTCACTCGCCGGCAATGCGGCCTCCCCTGTCATCAACTAGCCCAAGTCGGTCGGCAGTCAGAGAATCGTGCCACAGCTTTACCTAGCAAAATGAGGGTGATTCACTACATATCAGTGTATACGCTAAGGCACGTCCACCATCTTAGCCCTTCAAGCCATGCCCTCCCCCCTTCTCTTTTAAAATAATGCTGTGTTTGAACCCCTTATATTCTCCTAACCTCCTTTGAATACAGTTTGATATTTCTCTAGGAGGTTACGGACATACTTCTCCTAGTTCCTTTGTCACAGCTCGCCCCCTAACTCGTTACAGCAATAAGATTTTCCTTGGGAGTGACCATGTAGACTGGTGTGTCTACCCTAAGATTCACTTAATCTCAATTTCCACCTGATGGGGCCACCCTAAAATTGCCTCTTTCTTGTCTCCCACATTCATTTTCCCTCTGGTGCTTCTTCCACAGAAGTTCATCTCATCCCTAAAGTACTCTACAAATGGATTCTGTGACCACTATAAATTCACCCTGTATGCACATCAGCTTTATGCAACTTCCAACCCTTCCACAATTTATCCACTAAGGGTTTTCCCAATATGCTGTACCAAGAGCAAGAATTAATCATAAGAAGCGCATCCTTACCATCAATGCTAATGAAGGAAGTGACCCGAAAAGGGCCACCCCGGGTCACTCACGACCACCTTCTCTGCCTTCCTACAAATAAACAGTTGGTCAGACAGTAGAGAATACAAACCAGATATTTATTGAGATTACACTGCAGTGGAGCCCAGTCTGACCAGCCTCTTGGGATGGCTGTCGAGGGACTGAAGCCCGTAAGCATACAATTACATTATGTACGTTTGCAAAGCACACAAAGGCACGCCTACTATCAAAAAACACTAGCAGGTGTCGTAATACATTGGGGGTACAGAGCATAAGTTTCGATTCTGCAGCTGGGCACAGGCTATCTACGGCCCAAGGTCATCTGGCCTATCCTCCCTTCCAAACTGGTGGGAGAAAGCCTCCATCTAACAAGAAAGGTATGTACTAACGAGGATACTTGCAATTATAGAAGAAAAAGCTCAACCTTGGGTAACGAAACTTACCAAGGACCGTTTCTCGAAAATAACTAAGCAGCAGTTTCGATTATCATACAAAATAGCATCCAGATTGCAAAATGGTGTCGCGAATGCTAAAATATACGGACAGAGGGGCTTCCCAATATTAACACTAATAATACACTTAGGTATACCTCTACTCTTATTATGGTTATATCACACACATAGGAGCATGTTAGGGTTAGGTCAGGGTGTGGAAATGTGTAATATTTTACTTAGCATAAGCTACAGCCATTTTGGCTGTGGTGTCCATTTCGTTTCCTTCGTAATTCTTCCGTCCTCTGCTGCTCGTCTTTTTCACTCTGCTTGTGTTATCTATTTTAGTGACTTCCTGACTCAGCTAAAGCAATGTACGTGCTGAGGGTTTGTAGCTGCCAGTGCATCTGGTCTCAGATGTTAACTGTCGACCATTTGCTGCTGCCATAAGCATTTCTGCTCCCCCTCCCACTTTGCAGACCAAGTGGTTATTCATCTGCCCTTGTTTGCTGATAACTATTTCTAAAACTTGTTCTTCCTATTTCTGTTTACATGCTTACAGTGCAGAAAACTGGTATAAAAGGGACATGGTTTGTGAATTCAGTGTACTACCTCCTGCAGCACTTGAGAGTGTTGTGTGGACGTGGTCCCACTCATGAGTGATTAATAAACTTGTTATTTATTCCAACTCCAGTGCTGATCTCTATTTTGTTGGTCTTTGGACCCAGGGACAAGAGGGTGACCCTGCACCAGTGTACCCCTAAAAAGGTACATTTCCACAGTTGGCGCCCGCACGTGGGACCCCATCGGAGACGCGGCCGTCCAAAGGAGTGGTCTTGATGGAGGATTGAAATATTACTGAGGAGGCGCCCTGCATGAGGAGACTCTTGTCTTTGCAGACCGAAGTGACTTTTCCGGTTTTCCCGATTTGACCCTCCAGGTGGTGGCCGGTCTCGACTGGGGCTTTCTTTGGCGTAATTTTGCAGTGATCATTAGGTCAACCAGAGATTGGCAGGTGGGAGTTGGAGACTTCTGTTTGGTAAGGTCGCTAGAGCGGCACTCTTGATTTGTTTGGCCTAGGTCTTTTGGTTTGGATTTGTTATTCACTTTTTGCAAAAATTGAAGGCAGGTAATGTGGAGATTTTTCTCCTTATAGAATATTTGTTTGGAGTAGTAATATTTTACATATATTTGAAGAACATGCCTGTTCTCAGCACACTCCGTAAGTGGTGTTGCTGCTCTTGTGGTTCCAAGATTAGTTTTGAATAAAATCGGCCGGGCCTTCCAGAAGGGACCCCTTATAGGGAGATGTATAGTAAATATGGTATTTCTCCCATAATGTACGGTTCATTGTGGAACAAATACACAAAGAAAGAACTCGACTTACAGTGACCATTAGATGTAGCGTTAAGAATTTTGAATCCAAAGTTAGATTATAAACACTTCCATTCACATTACTGTGGTAGTCAATATGCTAGCTAAGATATTTTTGTTGGATTCTATTTTTGTGCACGACTGACATACATCTGGGTGCTTGTGCATGTTGTCTGTATGCTTAGGTGCTTGTATGTGTATGTTCTGTGTGAGTATAAAAACCTGTATTTGTCTTGCTTTGTTTACGTCGGTGCATTTGACCCTTCTTGTTATTGGCCTCTCTCTCTGTGTACTATACAAAATTGAAACTCATTGGTTTTGTTGCTGCTTGGGCTGACTGCTGCCTATTAGGACAGGCTGTGCCTAAGTATGCCTGTTATGTTCTCCTCTGGATACTTGGTAGCATTTGAATAATAATAACTTGTTGAGTGTACTTTTGTCTTTGCTAAGCCCTGCGACGGGTGTTATTATTACCTGATTTAATGGTACTCAGTTTTTTAATTTGGAAGGATGAAAGTTGCGTTCTCCAGGCAGATAAACTTCAGTAGATTTACGTACCTGTTCTTTTTTTTTTACCTACACTATGCCCAGTGATAGAAGCAAGGCTTGCTTAGTATTATGTGTGGTACATGCTCCCTAGTGATACATTCAAGCAGCGTGAGATGTATTAATTCTTTGCCCTTTTAATTGCTACTATTTAATGTTAGCCTGTATTTCTACCACTAACAGTAATAGCATACTACCGGTTGTAAGAAATGCCAATGACTCCAAAATTACCACCATGTTTAGTGGTAATCTCTGAGGAGTAATCATTTAACACTTGTAGCATTTCTACAGACTAAGGCCCCTGGTAGCTAATACACGGAGGACTTATATTTTTTCAGGCCCTTGAAAATGAATTCACCTATCACATGCAGGAGAGCAGTACTGAAATAGCGCATGTGTGTTGTTTAGCAGTGGTAATGCTTCATTTGCTATTTTTGGTGTTGCATGACTGCGGTTTGTGTTTATACGCCTCGAGAGTATCGAATCGCTTGGTAAAATGATGTTGTCACAAGTCTCAAGGATAGTCATTTCACTACTGTGAAATTGTAAAATAATGTTACTGGGGATATGTTAGTTAAGGCACAGGCGGCGAGGCGTAAAAAAACTCATTAGCACATGACCGCTCGGGAAGGGGCAGGGCAAAGCCCGGAGATCAGAGAACAGACATGGCTGGCGGCTTTGTTCCTTCACATAAAGATACACTAAACACCGTCAAAGACACTGCATAGGGTGGGCTCCTGCACCATGTTACACAAAAACTTAGGAAAGAGGCCTTGCATCCTTAGTAGAAAGACATGCTTGGTGTCTGGGTTGATTTAGTGCTTTGAAGCCATGGACCAAAGATTCAGGCACCCTTTCTGAAAGGGCAGTTGATGAATCGGCCTCACGCTGTCACTAACAAGAAGGGTCGGCAAACGGGCCATGTTTGATCGGATTTTAAAGAGAGGTGGGCTGGTCAATATCCATCCGACTCATTTGTAATAAAGGGATAAGTCAGTCTTTATATGCTTGGGGCTCTGATAAAATTGCAGTCCTACTTCTAAGTTCATACTATGTCTCGTTTTTTGCTTTACTCCAGACTTCAGAGGAATTTAATTTATGGTAGCTAGTTCATGATTATTACTATTTCTGGTGTAGTTGAATAGACTTCTGCGACCAGATACTCCTGAGCAATGTGAAGCAGGTACACTGTTATTGTTATCATTTCTTGCATCACATAATCACAAAGTCTCTAGAAAGAAAGTGCAATTTTGTAGACAACAGGTTACCTATTTAGGTCACCTCCTGTCTAAGGGGGGACGGGCACTCACATCAGATCGCATTTAGACTATTTTAGATACTCCTGTGCCCCGTACTTAGAAGGATGTCCGTGCACTGATTGGCCTCACTTCTTTTTGTAGGCAGTAGATCCCCAGTTTTTTGCCCTTTTGACTAAAGACACTCCGATGCCCCTCCCATGGACTACTGGGTGCCAGAGCGCCTTCCAACAGTTACGCCAAGTCCTTTCTCCTGCACCAGTATTAGGTACCCCAGACATGTTGATGAGTGACTATTTGTCCCAGTTAACTGATAGCTTGTCTTCTATTTATCAGCAGGTGCGGGAAGTTCTTCCTTCGTGAGCCCTGCTGTGCTGACAGATCATTGCGACATTTTGGTCACCAAGAGAGGACGAGCTGCGTCACTTGAAGGGCCTGAGGAAGTCTTCCCGGACCACACGATTCCTAGTGCATCTAGATATCTGCTTCGATCCAGGAAGAAAGACATTTCATCGCAGAAAGAGACTGTTTGAGCCACTGTCCTGGGTGGTTAAAGACTGACTACAAAGGGGGGTAGCCTATTAGTGACTACTCGTCTCAACGTTATCGAAGAAACCAACGCCTGCCCAGGACCTTAGGGCATCATCTATTTTGTTGTTTGCCGATGAAAATGAGCTCGCCTAAGAAGAAGGAGAACGCTGCGACAACATGCAATGGCTGTACAATCTGCATCCTGGGTCTGACTTTGACTGCTGCCATCATCGCTACTGTAATGTGGGTAGTGGAGGAAGTAATGCCCGGAGCCTCCTTACCTAACATTACTGTTACATCACTTGCTGCAAAAAAGCACCATCATTATGATTTGCTGCAACATGAACAGGGATACCGGCAAAATCTGAGAAACAATTCATTTCTTCAAATGTTGCGTCAGACACACCAGCTAAGCAATGCTACTAACTGTTGGGTTTGTGGCAAGATTCCTCCTCATCAGAACATAAAAGGAATCCTGTTGTCACCGCTGCCATTCTCTCACAATGGCTCATGCCCAGCTTGGTTCAAACTTCTATATGCCTCCAAAGTATTCAATTTCTCAGAAACATGGGATGTGGGTGACCTCAACGCCAAACTGAACAAAGTCTGTTATCCCGATGAGGAAGGGGACCCACAAGCCAACGGAACTGTATGGGAAATGGAGGAGTATCGCAAAGGAGATTCCTCCACAAGCTATGTTTTCCCCAACACTCGAACGGCCAAGGGTAACGGGCCTCCTGTTATCGCTGTTACTAGAGCCCGAGCAAATCTTTGTGTGAGCAGTTTTGGCAGTATCCCAGTGGGAAAAAGTGACTGTACTACAGTATTGAACATTACTGGAACGAACAATAGCAGTTTTCTATCCTCACACAACACTTACTTCATTTGTGGAAGTAAAAGTTACTATCATCTACCAATCGGATGGTCTGGCATATGCTATGTGTCCTTCTTGCTTCTTCCTGTGTTCTTAGCAGCTGCATCTTATCATAAAGATCAAGAACTGTTTAATGACATTTCCTCGAATCGATTTAAAAGAACTATAAATAATGGTGAAGTGGATCAAATTGACACTGCATTACAGCAATATGTTGACTTTAATTTGGGACTCTTTTTCTTTGTTGGTGCGGCTTTAAATAATAGGAAGATCAGACGCTTGACCCGTGTAGTAGTTGCTGTGTATTTATCCCTGACCACGCCCCTTCTGTTTATGATGCCATTTCCAAAATGCATAAAATAGCCACTGAGATACATCAAGATTTAGGAACATGGCCTTGGGCTGGATGGTTCTGTAATGTATTTTCTGTATGGGGACTGAAAATATTATCAGCCTTGTTTATAATTATTGCAATTCTCTTCTCTTGTTGTTTATGTATCCAATGCGAACCAATGCTTTGTTCCCTCTGTATTTGCACTTGTACTACTTGTCTACCATCTTAAACGAATGTCCAAAATGTAAATGCCCGTTTAGCAATAGACCGAGAAGTCAGCAATATAATGTTAATTGATATACATGATGTTTATCGTACCCCTTTTAAAGCATAAGAAAATGTCTTAGCTTATGCTAAAAGGGTCGTCTGTGGAAATGTGTAATATTTTACTTAGCATAAGCTACAGCCATTTTGGCTGTGGTGTTCATTTTGTTTCCTTCGTAATTCTTCCATCCTCTGCTGCTCGTCTTTTTCACTCTGCTTGTGTTATCTATTTTAGTGACTTCCTGACTCAACTAAAGCAATGTACGTGCTGAGGGTTTGTAGCTGTCAGTGCATCT
Source organism: Calotriton arnoldi (assembly GCA_963921515.1). Lineage (NCBI taxonomy): Eukaryota > Metazoa > Chordata > Amphibia > Caudata > Salamandridae > Calotriton > Calotriton arnoldi. The sequence continues at coordinate 416,609 of CAWUFW010001117.1, read as the reverse complement.
GGTCTCAGATGTTAACTGTCGACCATTTGCTGCTGCCATAAGCATTTCTGCTCCCCCTCCCACTTTGCTGACCAAGTGGTTATTCATCTGCCCTTGTTTGCTGATAACTATTTCTAAAACTTGTTCTTCCTATTTCTGTTTACATGCTTACAGTGCAGAAAACTGGTATAATAGGGACATGGTTTGTGAATTATGTGTACTACCTCCTGCAGCACTTGAGAGTGTTGTGTGGACGTAGTCCCACTCATGAGTGATTAATAAACTTGTTATTTATTCCAACTCCAGTGCCGATCTCTATTTTGTTGGTCTTTGGACCCAGGGACAAGAGGGTGACCCTGCACCAGTGTACCCCTAAAAAGGTACATTTCCACAAGGGCGGAATTTTTGTGTCAATCTGCGGAATTGGAGGGATTTAGTAATTCCACGTTACTCTTGTAACACTAAATTATTGAAAAATTCTGCCGCTCTGCCAGTGGAATTATTTTGCAGAGGTTGGAAGAAGGAGCAGTTCCTCTATGTTTAAAAATCACTGCAGAATAAAGTTTAATCTACAGTGGTTTTTAGACATAGAGGGACTTCTCTCTCTTGCGGCCCTATTTAGAAAACAAACCAAAATCACTGCAGAGTAGGTCAGGGTGTCAAGGGGTATGCGCTGCAGGGTGATATGCAGTGGTTTCTAAAGTTTAGAAACCACTGCATACCACTTGTCTGTGGTGCCCTTACATGCTCTTTTTGATGCAAGGATGCATTTTGCGCTAAGGAAATAGCGCCAAATGCCCACTCCGCTGCAGAATTCTGCGAAATTTAAATGGAATCAAACTCCACCAATTCTGCCCACCCCTAGTTAGGCTGTAAATTTGCAATTCGTATTCTACCTTCTCTGACACTAGGTTGACTCTCTCACTATTTTTGCAGACTGGCCCAAAATTACCATTCTATTCTTTTTTAGTAATTCTTTTTATTGCATTTTATAAACAAGTATAATCATTAAACAATACATAGAAACCAGAGGGAATCCAGCACTGAATGTGAATCGCAATACAGCAATTCAGCATGCAAGCAGTTTTAGGAATAAAAATGAGCAATGAACCCAACTCGGTCACAATAACTAGTTTGGTAGTTATCCGTGGATCCCAGATCCTGGCAATTTGTGTGGCGCACCCCCTCTACTTATGCACGAATTTTTCTGCTGCCGAACAATAGTCATGCCACTGTACAAGTCTGCCATTGGGCATGGGGATATCACTCTGCCAGCAATGGGCTATGTCTCTTTTGATGAGCAAAGAGCCAAGGCCGGCCAACAACCTCTGACATCTTGAGTCAGCCCATCTCTCCATTATTCCCAGCAGCGCCACTTAGAGGCTCTGTGGGGGTACCCAGTGCTTCTACCAGAGCATTATGGATTGTTTTCCAGTATCCACATACAAGGTAGCCGTCCCAGATCATGTGCTAGAAGGTACTCTCTTTCCTCCAACAGCACGTGCACTCCGGAATGCTGGATCTGCTCATCTTCCACAGCCTATTGGGCTATAGTAGATTCTATGAAAATAATTTAACTGTGTTAAGTCTGAGTTTGGAAGGGCTAGCCAACACATGGGTTGCCATCTTGGCCTTCCTTCAGTCTTCGTCATCAATTTCACCCAGGTCTCTGCTCAATGAGCCTCTATGAACGGGTCCAGGATATTCAGTATTAGGGACCTTTGTAGCCTGGAGATCCCATTAGGCCCCAACAGCTTCATAACCATCTTTACTTCAAGAAGGTTATTAATCTGAGACCACCTCTGTGTCTCAGACGTGCATCGCGAAGGCATGGCGAAGCTGCAAATATCTATAAAACTGGGATTGATGGCGCTGGAAGTGCTGCAGCAACTGTTCAAAGGTTGTTATATAGTCGGTGGTCCAGACATCCCCCAGATGTGAGATGCTATTAAGGTCCCCAGCCCTGATTCCCGTCAGCCACATGACATGCTTCAGCCTAGTACCGACCATAAGGGTGGTTTGTTCGTTTATTTGTTCAACTAATTAATATGTTTCAAGGCATCTATTCAACACAGAATCGGATGTCTAGTGACCTGGTGGAGCGCGCGGGGGGACATCTCTGTACAGCAAGGCCAAAATTCCTGGTTTTTCAAGGGCGTTCAATTCCAGGCTGAACGCTGAGTCCAGTCTGTCTCCAAACAGTCAGTTCCTGATAGGGACCAATTGTGGCGCCCAATAGTACAATCAAAGGTCCGGTACCCCCAAGCGTCACTCCTACACACTTCTTATAGGTATTTCTTATTATAACCTGCACTTCAGGAAAGAAAGTAGGTGAGAGGAGAAAAGTGTAATTTTGTCATACTTATAAGAATCTAAGAAATGTTACCATTTTATGAAGCACTGATCTACTCAGTATTGAGAGCGGTACCAAGGCCCAAGCTTCCAGGTCTTTCTGGGTACGTTGTACCTTGGAAGCAATAATCAAGTCCCAAACCTTGCATTGGTTGCGGGAGATATGCAATCCCAGGTACTGAAAGTGTGTCCTGCCTACAGTAAGGAGAGAACGGGATAGCTTCAGTGGGACGGGGCAAGTTACTGGTATGTCCTTGGATTTTGGTCAATTAACTGTTAACCCTAAAGCATCTCCGTAAACCTGGAGCATCTTTATCAACCTTCTAAAGGAGGGTTGCATACTTTGGAAGAAGATAAGTAAATCAGCTGCATATAATGCAATCCTGTCTTCCTGTGCGTCCCACCAAAAAAACCCTGTCAGCTGGGCATCTCACCAGAGCCATTCCGTTAAAAGTTTTACTGTCAGGGTGAAATGTAGTGGGGACAGCGCACACCCCTGCTGGGCACCACACTGTGTGGGAACAGAGAGAACAATATTCTGTTCACCCTAACTTGTGCCTCCGGATTATTGTATAGGGACTTCACCAGAGTGATAAACTGGGGCACCTACATTAATTTTCTCCAGAGTCTGGAACAGGAAGGGCCAGTGCACCGCGTCAAATTATTTTTCGTAGTCAATTGAGATTAGGGCTGCAGGACCCTGCAAGTCAAAGATCAAGGCCAGAGCAATGTGGACTTGTCGCAGGGAATGCCTGGTGCTTCTGCCAAGCATAAAGCCATTTGGGTCTTGATGTATGAGGAACTTTATCACCTTGTTCAATATGGAAGCCAGTATTTTGCCAAGTAACTTTGACTTGACATTGAGGAGACAGATCGGTCTGTATGACGAACACTCGCCTAGTGGCTTACCTAGCTTGAAGATGTGAGCGATCACCAAACAGACTTGATAAATGTGGCAACAGAATAGAAGAGAATCTCCTGTAGAGTTCAACAGGGAGGTCGTTATGGCCGGGTGTTTCACCTTATGGCATCTCGGCTATGTTCGCTCATTGCATGAGCTCGTTAACTATTGGGTGCGCATGCTCTGCTTTGGGAGGGGACGGCGCCTGGTACAATGCCCTGTAGCAGTCAGCAAAAATCTCTGTGATCCCGGCCAAGGTTGCGATCACTGGACTTATCTTGGGATGGATTACAGGGACAATTCTAGTTCCGCTGGGACAATCAGTGGAGTTTACTCATTTTGTTACTACATTCATACACCCTATATCGAAACACTGTCTAGGCCAATTTGGCTGTGTCTAGCAATGTATTCTTTAGAGCTTGGTATGACTGCGCAAGGTGTCTGTCCTCACTGCCTGATTGCCTTATCCCGGCACTTGCTTTATATTCAATATCTCCCTTTCTGTGTCTACAATCTCCATGTCCCTATCTTGTTCCCTACCTCTGCTATATGAGAGGGCCTGTGCTCGGGGCACCCTGTTGAAGGCCTCCCATAATATGCCAGGGAAGCTAGCTGAGGGGACATTTAACACAAAATAATCTGTGATTGCTTCCCTAAGAAAGTCCACAAATTTTAATCTTTAAATCATCAGGCACCCCACTGAGGACATGATAGTCACTCCTCCAATGGAGCATGGTCCAATAGACCATGGGCATAGCATCAGCCCCCACGGTGGTACCCAGGTGTATCGCACAGTGACAAGCCAACTGCGCTGGCCCAGTTTCATTATTACAGGGCGCGCCACATGATGTCGACCTCCTGAAAGAGGACTTACTTGAACCCCCAGAATTGCCGGCATTGACACACCTATTACAAATGGTTACACCACACTGCATTGTTGCGAAACTCTATGCTTTTGCACAGGGGGCAGGGCGGCCAGGAATAACGAAGGTTAGGCTTGATTGGCAGAGGGACATGGGTATAACTATTAACGACAAGCAGTGGACCTATTGCTGCTTGGTTGTGAAGTCCGTCTCTCTGAACAGCCGACACGTTTTACTGCATTTCAAATATCTCAACAGGGTGTATTATATGCCGGCCTGTCTGTTCCATATGGCTTACCTGACACCCGGCATGGTGAGGAGGAAGCAGGATTCGCCCATGTGGCTTCGTTTTGCCTGGGTGGTGCAGACGTTTTGGCAGGCTGTGCTGCAGGAGTTTGGGGAGATTATCAGAGAATGCATTGAGTTGATCTCGTTATTAGCGCCAGTAGGGTATGGCAGGGATGTCCCGGGGACTTCCAGGTGGCTGGTGGCTATCGTTCTGCTGCTTGCGCAGCGTAGAATAGTGCTGTGCTGGGCTCAGGGCCACTTCAGACACTGACGGAATGGCATCTGAACATAGCATATTGTAATACGCAGTCGGATAGTGATCGCAAATTGCTTCTGGTCTGCAGCTATTTGAAATTTATATGGGGCCCCTATCAGGCTTTTTTGGTTCGGTTTAGTGAGGCAGAAGTGGCTGGAGAGGCAGAGGACGCTGTGGCTGCTTTGTGAGCGGGATCTCAGAAGGCGGGAAAGAATGTTAGATCTGCTTAATGTGTTTATTGTTCTATGAGCTGTGTGATCGCATGTGGTACTAAATATGTGTGGCTGTGTCTAACTCTGTGCCCTGCTGGGGTGGGGGACGGTGTCTCCACTCCCCTGGGGAGGGGTGATGCCTATACGAAGGATGTAAAAGAGAATGTTTGTGCCATTGGTGCTGTTGTATTCCTTGAATGTATTCATGTAACCCTGAATACTTGCATTGTCACTCATTCACCTGCCCTCGTATTTGCTTGATCTGTGCCATGCCAGTGAATTACATGCCATCATTCTCTGTATTGTTGTTTAAAAACTAAAAAACTAAAAATAAAACAGTCCTTTCCTATGACCAACTTGCCCACTGTGGCACTTAGGAGCAATGGTGTAATAACTTTTAAGTTACTACTATCCATGGACTGGGGTGTGTACCCACTACACAGTGTCGACTGAGTCCCCTCCAGTATCACCTGCAGCACCTTATACCTACCCAGCCCATCAAGATGAGTTTTGGATGCCGCAATGGAGAAGGATTTGTGTAGAAAAACTGCCATTCCTTGGGTACCTCTGTTAAACCCAGCATGATGGATTCTTGTGCAGCCACAATGTCCATGGGCCCCCTCCAGTATCACCTGCAGCGCAACATATCTACCCAGCCCATCAAGATGAGTTTTGGATACCGCAATGGGGAAGGATTTGTGCAGAAAAACTGCCATTCCTTGGGTACCTCTATTAAACCCAGCATGATGGATTGTGGTGCAGCCATGTCTATCTTAAAATGCACATTTAGTTCCGATTAAATGTATCTCTTGTAGGAGCAGTATGTCAAGGTTGTGATGCCTAACAAAGGACATCACAACCTTCCTCTTGATTTTTTCCAGAAGAACTTTGATGTTCCAGGACAGCACTTTATAGTTGCTCTGAGTGGTGCTTATTACTAAAATGGTCTGCATCAAGTACTACATAGGGTATAATGGGGGTCGCCTCTGTACCCTTTGCAAGTGCAAACTTCCCCACCTGAACAACCCCCCAACTCCCTCCTTCGTACACTTCCTAAATAGAAGGATATGTTGCTCTAAAATTCTAAGAACTCACCCTAGTGACCTCCAACTTACCCTTTTACTGCTAAGTTAAACCTATGTGTGGAGGGACACCCATAGTGGTAGGCTAAGAATCCATGTAGTATTGCAGGATCCCCCTTGCCTCCCCCTCCAAATAGCAGGAGCTGGCAGCCAGATCAATTTCGGGTCAGACTTCCTCTCAGGTAGACAGCTGCATAGATGAAATCCTCTTCGGCATCAAGGGCTTGTCCCCGACAGCCCCGGGTGCATGTCGGAACTCATGCTCATCATCCTCTGACACCAAAGAGCCTTCTTCCTTGTCTGATCTGAACCTTCTTCCTGGCACCAATTTAGCCCTCCCCCGCCTTCTATGTTGTTTAGGCTTGGGGGGCAATTCGGATCCCGAGGAGTCCGAGTCGTGGGCCAAACCAATGCCCAGGCATCCTCTGCACTGTACAAAAAAAGGTATGTCTTGCCTTGTGGAATTCCTTCAGCCTGGCTAGCCAGAGAAGAAAATACGTGATTTGCATTGCCCGTAATTTCTCCTTGACCTTTGTGAATGTCTTTCATTGTCGTTGGACTTGAGCTGTGTAGTCAGGAAAGGTCATGACCCTGACGGCCTAGAGAAGGACTGTTTGTGTGGTGTGGGTCGCCTTCAGGGTGGTATCTCTACCAGTATAATTTAACAGTCTCAGGATGAAGAGGCGTGGTAGAGTTCCTATAGGTGGTTTCTAGGCCAGGGCCCCGTGCGCTTTCTCAATTACAAAACAGGATGAAATGTCTTGTGCTGGGATCCAGGATTTGAGCCATTCAATAAAAAAGGATTCGGGTCAGACTCCCACCATGTCCTTGGGGATTCCTACAAGGTACAAGTTGTTGCTTCTTGATCTCCGCTCAGTGTTCTTAGAATGTCATTCTAACTGTGGGGTCATATCTGGGAGTTTAGAAAAGTCCTGATTAAGAGAGCGCAGCTCCATCCCTGCAAAAGACACTTGAGCGTCCACAGCTGTCTGCCACTTTACCTCGAGACCCACTCCATCTATTCTACTCTCCAGGGCAGCCAGGGACTCTTTAATTGCCTTAGGATTTACACTGTAAGGTAGGGGCACAGCCTCCCTCAGTACCACCGGATTCTGAGACTGATCCATTGGCCTGAGGTTTCGATTGCCCACCACCAGGCCACATGAAACTATCAATCCTCCCATGGAAGGAGGCCGCAGGCCTCCCCTGCCTTCCCCATTGTGTCACACATCTAGGGTGTTACCATCAAAGCAGCCGTAGTCCGCAAAAGGGATTGTGATGAGTGCAGCTGGTGTCGAACTTGCTTAAGTGATGATCAGTCAGGTGGTAGCGGGTTGCAACTTGATTGTCTCCATCGTTCATCTGGTGCTGGCCCGGCGAGCGGCAATGTGCGGTGCTAGCCCCATACCAACTCCCCCGTACAAGGCCTAGCAGCGTGCACTTACCCTAGGTAAACAGGACAGCCATAATCTTTTTACAGGGTGCCCTCTGTATTAAATGCACTGCAAATGTAAGCATTAAGCCCCAGGATAATCACGGACTGCTTTTCAAGTGTCTCTGCCCCTCACCCAGTGGAGTATATGGTCGGTGGAGGCCGGGGGTCGCCTCACATGCCCTGGACCAGCAGAGCAGCCATGATCTGCAGGAGGAAAGGGATAGGGTACCCCCCAGTGTCAATTGTGCTACAAGGGTAGGTAATGCATCAGCCTCCAGGTGGCCGCGGACTGCCTTCTGAGTGCCTCCACTTGTCATCTAGTGTCAGCCAAGAAAGCGATGTTCTGTGGAGCAGTCCTTTTTCAAATTCTCCCTAGGTCAAATCCCAGCTGTGTGCTGACATAGGGTGCTGGCATCAAGGATAGAGGGGCATGAGGTTAGACATCATCATGCTATGCAGAAGAGGCTATTACAGAAAAAGACTCGCAAAATGGCCAATTAAAGTTTCCCTATTCATTAGGATGCTGGTGTTCCATGGCAGCGAGGGGGTTTCTGGTAGTTGTTGTTACGGCTATGGTATTTCCACAATTCATCCCATTTGCTTTTCCAGTCATCAAAAAAGAGTGTTCATACTTAGTTTACATCAAAGAAAATGATATAGATGACTCATCCAGCAGTGTCCAGAAAGTATAGGCATTGGGGGTCTTGGTTCTCCTTGCATGCCTGGACATTTGTTTGTCTCCGTTCTACCTCAGGTCAGACCCTTCACTTGCGATTGCTCCCAGACCCAGACAGGCTATGTGCCGAGTGTTGCCAATGATCCTGTGTCAGCAACACAGCTTTCCTCCCTGCTCCCGCGCCACCTCCGACACTGGTCTCTGCAAGATGCAGGGTAGACCGGCACTGGTGGTAGATGCGCATGAGTGCTGCGCCGCCCAAACAAGCGCAGGAGGGTGCTGGGGCGCTCCTCGACTTCCCACTCCTCTCCAAACCAGAGGGACTTCAGGTGGCAGTGTGCTTGATCGTGCAACTTCTACTTCTGTTTCTTCCAGGCAGAAGAACTCTTGACATTTCCTACCTATGTAGATCTTCTGCACCTGTAATTGGATAGTTAATTTCTTTTGCCCGTATCTTTATTCTCTTTCCAATTAATATTGTTTTGTAACTCTCACCCTCATATTTTTAGGTCTCGGCGCCGTCTCGAACCGAGATATGCTGTATCTGACTCTGTTGAGTTTCATCACACCCCTTGCACGTCCTCCCTTTCAATTGGTGCTTTTGTGGGTCTTTTCAACTTCGTGTCTTTTGGGTGGTGAAACTGTGCCATTTTCCCCACCTTTGTTGTTTTTGTTGTCACCCATGGCAACTGGCCCTTTCACATGTGTTTTTTCTCCTGTGTGCGTTTATGTTGTTTTCGCCTGACTCCTTTGTTAGTTTGGTTTGCCAGGGGATTTTGGAAGATGTGTTTTTGGGGTGGTAAATGAACTCTTAGCATAGGCAGGCTTTACACAAAATGCAGGCTAAGAAGCCAAGACCGTCTAGAAGTGTTCAGCTGATGGGGTAAGGGGGGATCTGTTTGAATGGTATGCATCAGGTCCTGATGCAGATGATTATAAACATCGGTCCGCAAACAGTTTTAAAGACAGATATCCCAGTGTAACTGACAAATGCTCACCCTCCTTCCTACCTCCGTTGGTAATGGAGTTTTGAGATGAAACAAAACCATATGTGAATCTTTGATACAGTTATTTTTAGATAATACATTTCAGTTTATTTTTTGTGCAAAGGATTATTTAAATTATTGGTGTCCATGTTAGCTTGTTATTCGGGATACAAAAAGTGCCTTATTTATAATAGTTCTCAGTTTACGCTTTCACTTCCGGATACTTTATAGTTCCTTCTGAATGGAAGGCAGGAGCTCCCAACAGTGCAGCACAATCTGTTCGCTTCGCAGGAGCCAGCTGCATCTACAGGGAAAGTGTAAAACATTACCCATTTGGCTAACGTGGCACCATGACTGCAACTCAGAAGATTTTCCACTATTTATCAAGGATGGGTTCGGAGCCACCATGGATCTGCGCTATAGATAATTTGTGCATTTAACAAATCATAATTGTGGTGTGAGTTGCAGAAAAACCCCATAGGATTCAAGTGCATCCTAATGCTTTAACCCCTGTGCGCCACTCATTTTAGAATATGATTTTCTTAATCACACAAGTAGAGAAAAGTGGTTTAGGGTCTAAGGGCCTAATTCTTAAAGCTGTTGGGAACCTTAGCTGATCTTGGGTGCACACAAATCTCATTGACTAATCCCACAGACTTGTGCATACCTGCAAACTCCCAAATTTTGAAGCCATAATGACTTTATTTTACTTGTCTCCCGTTTGAAATTGCCTCTAATTCAATGTATGACAATTAGGAAAATGCACTCTCCCGATTGCTTTTTCAAAATCTCCCACTTTCCAATTGTGAAATCTTGGCATGTATGTGTTGTGCATTGTGTAACAACCTGAACACGTTTACTCAGACATGAACTGATAAAAAAAGCACAGGCAAAGCCAATAGGTCTCGGCAATCTGAGAGCTACAGGCATTGGCAGTGTTAATGCATTTGGGTATATCAATAAAACCAGCCCCAGAGGCGTACACAAATGCATTTACATTGCCCACGCCTATAGCTCTTGGATTGCTGCGACCTATTGGCTTTGCCAATGCTTGTTATTTATGACATTGACTCTGGAATTACTAACAGTTCTAATCTCTTGCGCAAATTGTTCAGACTGTAAAACCCATTTGGCAGTATCCATAGCTTCGTTTAAAGGAAGTTCTGAACCTACCCATACTATTCCTGCACTTTTTACTGTTTGTTTTTATGAGAAATTTGTCACAAAGAACCTAATCATGACTTATGCATTCGAAGTCACACAATACAGCTAAACGTTTAAGTGTTGCTACATAAATCTTTCGACGATTGCCTTAACTTTCCTCCCATATCTTTATTCCATCTGCTTTATGGCATAAGCGAGTCTCTCGATATTGTTGGGGTTTACTAATACCGGCAGTGTTCGGAATTCTTTTAACCCATGACCACCAAAACAATGTTTAAGTAAAGATAATTTTCTTTGCAATCATTAACTTCGACCATGTCAACATTGGCGAAGAAGACGTAGTACTGTGTGTCCCAATTCATGGGGAATCATACCCGCCCTTTGCAAAAATGGAAGATGGGGCAAAATGCTTGACATGGTGCATTCAAAGAGCTTAAACTAATATATAACGTGCAACAGGTGCAAACAATCACAAATTAGCAGGATTTAGTGCAAAGTTTATCCAAAACTTTTCCCACTACAAAGATAACAAGAACACAACTAACTAAAATAAGTAAAATAGTCCAACACAGATGAAGCTAGGAGATCATTATCTCTATAGCTAAGGCAGCATAGCGTCAATGGTATCAATTTTAATCCTCAATATGGGTAACCTGCTGTATTAAATGAGGTATAGTATTTGTTCAAAGACTAAACCAATATCACAATTTTTAAAATAAAAAGGTCTTTGTTTTTCTATACTATACACGCTTAAATCTAAGTAACTCTGAAAAGGTGTGCCTGTCATCAAGCATACCGCCTATCTAAATGACAGGCAATAGTTTGCTGCTAGTGTGTCTGTTCGTAGTTGAAGGTGTGCCTGTGCCTGTCACCGAATGTAAGGCAAACAATAACAGGCGTGCCACTTTGAGCCCGAACCAAGGCGGCTCGACGTGCAGAATGAGCATGGTCTAGTCACATGACGTGATGTTTTTGTGGTGGGCTGGACTGGGGACACACAAGTTATGCATGGCAGCAGTGCTTAATTTGTAAATAAATAGGTGCCAGGGCCCTCGTCAGGAGGCCACTGCAGCTTGTACCACCCATAGCCCCTACTAGTGCCGCCACTGAGAGTGCAAACACAACTACTAATCATCGCACAGCTACAAGTCTGACATTTTAGACTTTTCGAGGCCTCCAAGGGTATAAGAATGGCTTGGGTGGGAGGTATTAATCATTTGAAATTATACTGAATTATTAAACAACTGTTGTTGTGCAGATCTCTAAATTAGACAAAAGGCGCCACCATGTGGCAGACTGTCATAAGTGCTGGTGCTGACAATTAAGTGCTGGTGCTGAGCACTGGATACCACCGGCTCAAATTAAGCACTGCATGGCAGCAATGGAACCATAGGCATTGCAAATGGCAATTTTTGCATCAGCTTCTTTCAACATGCCATGCAAACACGACCCAAGTTGTCGATGCTTGAGGAACTTCCTACCTCCACACACTGAGGTCCTGATTCACAAAGGGCCTCGACTTCCATCCTGAGTGCGGAGACTCCCCCACGGCTGCAGGGCCTCCACCACAAGTGTGGATGCCCTTTGTGAATTGGGCCCTGAGTGAGAAGATAACCTTTACGTCTCCATAGCTGAATCAACAGCTTGGTTCACTTCCGAATTGAAAGCAAGCCAACATGCTTCCAAAAATCCTGTATGCTCCTGCAGCTCCCATCTTTGTTGCCAGTGTAACCTGGAAAAGATGAGATGGAAACTGCAAAAATGTTCCAAATATTTATTCTTACAGGATGAAGGTACAGAACACTTAGCTGCCAGATTTTCAGTTTGGTTATGTGACATTTCCATGTACTTGGTGTTCTTATGAGTGACATTTTAATTTTTTATATGTGACACTTTGAGTGACATTTTGTCGTGAGGAGAACTGAGCAATTAAGACCATATAATAAGATCTATGTTAGAATTTACTCACTTTTGTGTAATGTATAATTTATGAGTGGTCTTAAAACAGCCAACAATGAAAAGTGATCTCCGCTAAAAAGTAAAGACTGGTGAAGGTTATCAGTCGCCCAGTACATGGGACTGCTTGGCAATTATGTCATGTGCTTTACATGTCCCTTTCACGATAATACCATCTGGGAACGCATCACTAGCACTCATTGTTGTAAGACCAAACAAAAATGAAATGCAACACACATCCTCTGGAAATTTAACGTGTGACCTTCAGATTATAGACTCCTCTTGTAAGCAGTGGCCCAACTACTGAGCTACCCTTGCCATAAATGGATAGCATGACATTAAATCACTTGACCAGACTACCATCACTCCAGAACACACAAACATGCCTTAAACGGAGGCTCAGATATATAGGAGACCATAGAGACATGAACATGTAATGCTTGATGTGTTACAAAATCTATGGCAACAGCTTTAAAACTTTATTTATGCATTATTATGTGTGCAACACTAGACATTCCTGTATTTTTCCTTTTGCCAAGAGCTCTTTGCATTTTAGGACATATAGGGGTATATTCACAAGAACGTGTGATAACTACGGCAAGAGTAGCGTAACGCAACTTTCAATATCGCAGCCCAGCATGGGAAAATAACCCTGTGTCAACGTGGAATTCACAACAAGGCGGTAGCATGCGATAGTCACCAGATAACGCGTCAAATGTCAGCGTAAAAATCAACGCCACGCCGAAAAAATGCGAAACTCGAACGCGAGAAATCATGCGATGAGGCCAATCGCGGTAAAAAAAGTAGCGAAAAGCAGCCTCAGGCCTGCAAATCCCACGCGTCTGGTGGAAAATTGCACCATAAAAACCACAGAAACAACACACCAGAAACAAGCCAAAGCACGTAGCAACATGGATGTACCCTGACCCAGCGCAGAGGTCAACGCGAACCCCACAACCCCCACAGACCACCAGCAAGGAACAACTGGGTCGGGGAAGGCCAAGGAGAAAAGGGAGAGAAAGACGGGGTGCAGACCGCAGGAAAACAAGACCAGCGCCACGGAGGTGACAGAACACTACCAGCAACTGACCCACAAGCAGACCACCTGGAATGCAGTCGGAGTGCCCAGGAGGCCAATCCAGGAGGCCAAGAGGCGCCGGCAGGACGTGACAACCTAAACCAGGTGCAAACCCGCTGCCAACAGGAAGGCAGCAACGGCGACAGGAGGTGGCAGTCCAGCGCCACAGGAGGAGCTGGAGGAAACCCAGGCCACAGTCATCAGTGTGGAGACGGTGCAAGGAGTAGGGAGTACGGACACAGCTCGAGAGGACCTGACACAACATCAACAGGGTGAGGATCCAACAGGGACTGGGGGGACGGGGTGATGGGCACAATGCCACACATGCACAATGAGGTGTAGCACACTGCACACCCACAATTACCCAGGGACATGTCCCCCATCCCCGTGGCACACTGCAGCACACACACATAGCAATCACAGCACATACCATGACAATGTGGCACAAAGTGCAACACCCACACTGCAGAACAGGGGACACAACTGTAGTTTCATGCTTCCTACGGAAAGCATGAAACTACACAGGATCCCACAAGCACCGCCAATGCCTTTGAGCCTGGGTCCTGGACACCGCCAGGGGGCAGCAGCACTAAGAAATAAATATGAAGTCCAACTCCGTGCGGTTATGCTGTCGTCGAATAAATATCACCTCTGACAAAGCTTCCCAACTGAGAAGTGGTCGCAACTCACGGGCCTAAGAGTCATTTTCCAGAAACAGTTTAGTTTGAGCAGATCAACTAAGTAATTTCTAAGAAAGTAATAAATACTTCGATATAAATAGTAACTGACTTTGTACAGGAAAGACTTGTGTCACTGGACGAACCGTTGAACTTTATCCTGCCGACCCTCAGACATTGCTCCTCGGATGGACTGCCTTATCTAGCTCTTTCTCCCCCCCTAGGCCCCCGTCTCTCCTATCACCTATCTCATCTCCCTCCCCTCCCTCTCTCTACCCCCTTGGATGTCTAATATCTCTGTTCACCCTGTAGATATGTAATATTCAATCGTTTTTAGCCTGATCGATGTGAAGATGAAACCCTGAGTGAATTTACTATTTGCATAGTTACAACTCTAACCACTAGTATACGCAGTAGTTCTTTGTACTTAATATCACTATTTTGTGATTCCGAACTCTCCCGTTTGCATCTCTCTCCTAAGTGACTCTACAATGTATACATTTCCTTTTCTGCTATCTGTTTCTCTTCTTTGTGGGACTCTTCAACTCGCTGTCTCCCTCCCTCTGTCCCCCCTGACCCTTGCCTTTTGCGGATCCTGTCTTTTTCTAGATCGCTAATTTACCCTGGTATTGAATGTGTTATCTTTTTGTATTAATGTGATTTTTCTTTTGCCGTCTGTTCCCCCTCTGTTGACCTGCCAGTTCCGACCCGCCTCCTAGCCCCCTGTCCCTTGTTGCCCTTTGACTAAGCACTCCTTCTCCTCTTGTTGGGGAAAGATCCAATATTCATACTCTGGAGTCTCAGGGACCCCCTCTGAGAGAGTCCACAGTGTCAAGGGAGCCATCCACAGCTGAGGTATAGTATGGCGCCCCTTACCAAAGCACTCCCTCTCCCCTTGTTGGGGAAGGATCCAGTAGGTAGGCCTTGGAGTCTCAGAGACCCCTCTGAGAGAGTCAACTGCGTAAAGGGAGCCTCACGCAGTGGAGATTTGGGAATGATATCACTTCCCCTGGGAGCACAGCTTACCGGACCTTGGACGCGGCTTTTACTCGTCTACCGGTTTGTACCCCCTTCACCCTCCCCCTCCTCTTTCATGCTCTGTCTCTCACTCTCCCCCACCGCTTTCCCTCTTTCATTCTTTGTCTACCTCCTCTGCTCCTATCCCCTCTCCCCTGAATCTCTCCCCCTGTCTGCTATGCCGCCTAGCCCCCTGTCCCTTGTGCCCTTTGACTAAGCACTCCTTCTCCCCTTGTTGGGGAAAGATCCAATATTTATACTCTGGAGTCTCAGTGTTCCCTCTGAGAGAGTCCACAGCGCTAAGGGAGCCACTTACAGTTGAGATTTGGTATGGCGCCCCTGCCTAAGCACTCCCTCTCCCCTTTTTGGGGAAGGACCCAGTAGGTAGGCCTTGGAGTCTCAGAGACCCCTCTGAGAGAGTCCACTGCATAATAGGGAGCCTCTCTCAACGGAGATGGGGGAATGATGCCACTTCCCCTGGGATCACAGTTTACTGGACTTTGGACGCAGCTATTACGCGTTTACCGGTTTGTGCCCCCGTCACCCTCCCCTCTTCTTTCTTGCTGTGTCTTTCACCCTCCCCCTCCTCTTTCCCCCTTCATTCTATGTCTACTTCCCCTGCTCCTACCCCCTCTCCCCTTGAATCTCTCCCCTTGCCTGCTTTTTCCCTTACGTATATATCCTTATTGTTTGTCTCGACCTAACATGTAATTATGTAACTATGCTATAATAACTGTGTAACCTTTGTAACGATGTAACCTTCAACTATGGTCTGATTCTCATGTAAAGCGCTCTGATACCTCTGGGTCTAGCCAGCGCTATATAAAACCTTTCAAATAAACAAATAAATAAATAAATAAACAACTGGGTCCGCCCAGGCGCAGAAACAGAACAATCACATTGGACAGAGCAGGGAACTGTGAGATGCATATCTACCCCTACAACCCCACATCAGCCATGTAGGCCAAATGTACACTGTCCCAACTCAAATAGCCACCACCGCCCAAACAGTCACAATGTACATTGTCACACAGTCTGCATGTCGACAAGAACAAGGCGCCAACATAATGCCAACATGCACCTCCCCTTCACAATGCAGAGGGACAAACAACACCTCCAGCAGGTCAGAACAGACAACCCATCAGTGATGCCCGAGAGGAACACCACACCCCCGACACCGACGCCCTACAACAGCCCATGGACACCCCACACAACCCACGACCAGGACCAGGGCAGACAAGCTACTCAGAGGAGAACCCAGCCCCTGCAACAGACCACACAGCATGAAGCACCCGCAATCACGGCTGGCTCACAACACTTCACCGACCCACACATGGCACCCCAATGCCAGGTGGCAGAACACCAAAAGGAGGTGGCCCAACAGGTGAGGGCGTTGCCTAACCCATGGAATGCGAACTAGAACACATACGTGGGTGTCCAATACCCTTCAGGGACCCCTACACCCCACAAAGGAGACCCACACTTCCATAGAGACACATGCAGATGCACATACCCAGTACAGAACCACGCCCAGGGGCACGCACATATCAGTCACACACCCATGTTGGCTCTGCGTACGACGGCACAGTCCACTCCCCTTATGAATTGAGTGGGTGACGACAAAGCTACATGTCCAGATTCCAGCTCGCTGCCTGCGGTGACATGTCTGCGTCCGCTGTACACAGCACAGTGTAATGTCGTAGGGCCCAGGGCCCCCATGCATACAACAAGACCACAGGGACACATGCACATATCATGTTGAACTGGCTACGGGCACGTGCGCCCGGCCCCTTTATTGGCAGGGCCACATGTACAGTGACGCCTGTGCTGGATGTGTGTGGGGTGAGTATAAGCCAGCCCGCACGGAGTGCTTGGTGCTGGCAACAACCAGAACAGTGGACACCAGTGTAATGGAAACAGAAAACACCAGCATAACAGAGTCAACTGCAGAGCAACATGGAGGGATCCGGAGGGAGTAAGGACAGAGGTCACCCAATATTCAGTCAGGAGGTTCCGTGAGTTGCAGTGCACTGAGGTAGGGGCACTAGAGAAGAGCGCGCTCATGTGAAGAAATTGCTAGGATTGTGTCCCTTCGGGATAGTCCTGATGCAGATGCAGTGGGGTGTGTTACACCTGCATCAACGTCCCAGGTCTCCCACACTGCCTGAGGTGACAGTTGCGTCCGCAGTCCACAGCGCAATACCCAGTATTAGATCCGGGTGTGTAGCTTGACTACCACCACCAGTCTGCATTCCTGCCTTGGGGCTGTTGCCTCCTGCCCTCCCATTGTCTGTGCCTTCTCCCGTCCGTACACTTGACACATCTTCCTCATCATGGTCCCAGGTCTTCCCCACTGCATGAGGTGACATTGCTGCGCAACCTCATAACAGCACAAAACTCAATCAGTAACGGACAATGGCTTGCAGTGCACTGAGTCACTGGCACCTGGAGTGCTGAGCAGGGTATCAGGCCGATGATGGCATCCACGACAGGTCTGAGCAACTCCGTAGGTCTGTCAGGACCACCGTTTCGACTCTGGCAGATGGCGGTTGGAGGTGGTCCTTGCGGTGGTGGCGTGTGCCTCCTGCGGTGATGCGACGTCCGGGCCGGTCAAGACTCGATGCTTTGTGTGGGCCCTGGTGGCCCGCAGTTGAGGCCGGAGGATGCGGACAGCGCAGGGCCACAGACACATGGCGTTGATGACCCCAAGACCATCGCTACAGAGGCCATTCAATGTCTCAGAAGAAGGGGTCCCAGGCCTGAGCAGCACAGAGTTAGTGGCCCCAGATGCACTGCGGCCGGCACTGGCACCCAGCCACGGGACGGTGACTTGCGGTGCAGTCAGATGGGCCATGCGACCTGAGCGGGTCCCCATCAATGTCCGAGGTGTATGTTGCGGAGGGTTTCGGGGGACAGTGGAAGGTGTCCTCCAGGGCATGATGCGGAAGGTCTGATGTTATCTGGAAGCAGCAAATGGAGGAGTGGAAAGCGCAACCCTCGTTTTCACCACCAATTCGGTATCAGCTACATGAGGATGAAAACTAGCCCCTAGTCCATAGACTCAAACGCCACCAGTGTGCGACCAGTGAGTGTCCATGAATGTCGGGGAACACACTTAGTGGCACAGGTGCTGTGAGGGGATGCAGTCTGCGATGATGCCGGTACACAGATGTGAACTCCAACATTGCCAAATCAAGACTCTGTGACCTACTGGACCGCAGTGTAGGCCGGACGCAGCGGTCAGCATGGGTCCACAGACAAGTGTCGTGTGCCTGTGATGCATTCGTTTGCTTCACTGAAAGCAGGGAGTTTAGTGATATCACCCCTGCAGTAGACATCTGGTCACTGCCATTCACGACTCAGTACACAGTTTCATACATAGGACCTACTGGACCGCAGTGTAGGCCGGAGGCAGCGGTCAGCAGTGGCCCACAGCCACGTGTCGTTGGCTCTCGAGGCACAGAGTTAGTGACACAGTGGCAGTTGTCAGTAGTGTTCAATCACCTCCGTAACGATGATCCTGTTCCCTCTGGACTGCAACGCGTCATCCTCTTATGCCTCTCCGTGCGTGCGATGAAATGTATTCTGCCTTTTGAATTACCGATGTTCAGTTCCAAATCTGTGATCCCACTCGTGCGCAGCGTAGGCCGAGGGCAGTAGTCTGCGTAGGCCCACAGACACGTGTGGTTGTGATGCCATGCACAGACTTGTTGCCACCACATCGAAGGGTGTATAGTGAATTGTTCTCTGCCTTAAATAATGTTCACTGCCATGGTGTAATCAAGACTCAGTTCCAAATGTGTGACCTACCTGACCGTGGTGTTGGCCTGAGGCAGCGGTCAGCACGGCCCATTCACTGAGTGTCGCCGGCATAGGTTGGATGGCCCCACCGGCCTGCGTAGTTCATGTTCAGTTGCACCACGTGGAGCCGGCTGGCGTTGAACAGGGTTAGTGGCACCACGTGTAGCCGGCTGGCGTTGAACAGGGTTAGTGGCACCACGTGTAGCCGGCTGGCGTTGAACAGGGTTAGTGGCACCACGTGTCGCAAGATGCCCATATGGAACTATGCCTCACTGATCGGGGGGGTCTGGTGCTGTGGCCGCTGGCCAGGATTTGGGGTCACTGCCATTCATGACTCAGGACACAGTTTCACATATGGGACCTACTGGTCCGAAGAGTAGGCCTAAGGCGGCAGTGGAGTACGTCAACGAGAAAGGAATAAAGCGGGCCTGTGTCGTGGAGGCCGTGATGGTCTGAGGTGGCTGCCAAGGTCGCGGAACTCGGGCTTGGAGCTTGCGCAGGCACGTGGTGGGCCCTCCTTGACACACGCCGGTGTCGGCGAGTGATCAGTGTGGCCTGGCTGCGCAGGGGCGGGCCTGACGGGTTCGTGGTCCAGCGTGCCCTGGTCCGGCAGGCGCACAGCATCGCTGGCAACTCCGCTCACGAGGACGGCGTCGGCCTCATGGCGGGGTGGGAGGCGCCGCCCTGGCAGAGACGTGGGTCTTTCTGGAAGAGGACCACGCCCAGGCCTACGTGCTTTTTATTCACACCCCTACGCTGGCATGGCGTACGCCGGGCCATCCCACTCCGGTGACGCTTAGGGGGGGCGTAACAGGCAACATTTCCGCGAGGTTCCACACTGGCTGGGGTGACATGGTGGCGTCCACTGTCCACTACACTCCATACACCAGCGGTGTATGTCGCCATGGATAGGGGTGTGTTCTGCATACTGCGGTGTGTCCAGCACATCTCCGCCACCCATGGCATTGTGTACTTTCCCAATCATGATTCTACTGCATCCTTCACACATGCCTGGTTGCCACCTCTCCACACATTCGGCTATTATGTGGCTGTGGTGCCATGCCATTGCTGGCTCATGTTCAGGGCTTGCCCATGTGAACATTGTAAGTTGTTCTGTCGTGTTTGGTGGGTGGGCATGTTGTTGTGCCTGTTGTATGTGATTTTGTGACGTGTGCATTGCCAGAGTTGTGAGTTGCATGGTTGTGGAGTTGAGGTGTGTGGGGTGTTCATTTGGATATTGCCAAGGGGCTGTGCATTTCCCTTGTTGCCATCCTGGGAACACTGGTTGATGATGGACTGTCGGAGGATGAAGGTATCATGCACACTGGCTGTGTATTTGAAGGCGACATTGTTGTTGGTTCCACGGTGTTCTGTTATTGCCTGCACATTGATGTGAGACGTGTGCTTCCTGTTGCGGTGATTGTGTGCTGTGTCACCAGGGGGCACAGGTAGTACATGTGTGCTGTGTATTGCCCCCAACACGTGCGTGCATCCTGCTTGGGCGTATGGTCCTTGCTTGGTCTCCAGCGGATCCTGCGCATTGTGTTGTACGTATGGGGACTGGGGTGCAAGGGTGATGGTGATGTCCAGGACAGGTGTGGGGGACTTGGATGTGGCTGGTTGTGAGACTCCTCCGACTCTGGTGGGTGTTGGTTGGGGGGTACCAGGGGCCAACAGGTGCAGCCAAGCCAGCAGCTCTGTGTGGGGTGGAATGTTGGTTGTTCGCTGTGTTGGTGCTGTAGGCCTGTTAGGCGATGATGGTCAGGATGCGTAGGATGTTTGTCACTTTCAGCCTGTAGTGGACGGTGACATTGCCAGATGTTGGGTCTGTGAGGCTGGTAAGCTTCCTGGGGGTCCGCTGTCTTTGTCTGCGCTGCGTCTGTGGTGGTCCGTGGGGGGGGTGTTCCGGGTGTGGGTTGGGGTCCTGGGGTGGTGGCGGTGGGTGTTGTGGCCCTCTTGGGTGTCCGGGCCGCATGATGAGTGGCTCCATGGCATCTGTTGCCCTTCGGTTGTGGCCCTGGGCTGTGCTCCCTTTTGTGGTGCTGGCTGCCGTCCGACTTTACACCAGGTCAGATCAAGGGGTAGATTTCCTTGTACTAACGCGCCTTACCGCCTGTTTTGTGTTTTTATCACCGATGTGGCTGGTCGTTGTGAATGTTGAGGTGTGATGTTGTCGCGCCTTTTGGCACGGGAACGCCCACTCTGCATCTCATTAGCGATAGTTGCGCGGGTCCTCTATGGCGATGTTTTTTGCGGCTGCTATCGTGGGTAAACTGGGGCTGTTGACACCGGCTTGTGAATGGGGAGGTAAATTTATCACGACATTGGCTGCGATAAAGTGCCGTTAATTCGGCGATAGCTCCTTGTGAATATGCCCCATAGTTTTGTTTTCCTGATCCACACAAGCTTCCCTGATCCGGCGCACAAGTGATGTTGGTGTAAAAGGCTGAAGTGCCCTAGAATGACACACGTCTAACTTCTGAAAACATGCTCATCTGTGAATCGTTCATGATAAAAAAAAGTGTAATTGTGTGTTTAATGCATAAGGATCTATCCATGTCAAAACACTACGTATGAAATACGCCTCATGCAGCGCAAATCAGCTAATGAAAGGACAGCACTTTATCCCTCAAAGTGCACGAAGCTGGACCCCAAGCATGCCCCCAAATATTCAGGCTCCCCTCGAAAACATGGGTGAGACTGTTCCCCAAATATCCAGACTGTCTTCCAAATATGTACCACGCAGCACCTAATTTCTGCAGTTTTCCCTGACCCCGCCAATATTTTTAAGTATCTACCTCAAATATGCATTCCCTAAAAACATTCCCTAAATGTGTAGCAGACCGTTCACTATTTTTGTATCAGTGCTTTTATGTATGCAGTGTACCAGGACTCTCGCCATAGCTGCAGGAGGCTATTTATAAAATATTTGGAAAAAAACGCATCCTCTTTAACTTTTCTTGCAACTATGAAGAGGCCATCCTCACATGCCAGCACTTTTCTATTCACAGGGATTTTACTCAAAGCATTATACTGAAAAGTATGATGAGTTTTGCCTTCGCTGGTAGGCCGTGGACTATGGGAGAAGAGAAGCGGCAATATGACAGCAGCACCTTGCTGGGCTGACGGGCTGAATATCTTCGTTCTTATGCCCAGTCAGGGCTTTAAGTGGGCTGGGTCTCACCTGTGCTGAGTACCGGCAGTTTTTTAAAAGGGGCCTCGAAATAGGTCTCTATCGGGCTCTGTTTTGTGCCCCGGCACTTTTTTCCGGACTGCAGTGACAGCAGACTGCTGTCACTGCAGTCCGGGAAAAAACGGACCGCCTGTGCCAGGGCACAAAACAGAGCCCGATAGAGACCCGTTTCGAGACAGCAGGCACACCATGTGCGCGTGCTCACACTGCTCACTTCTCACTAGTGGAGAAGTTATGGCATGACGTCATGCCAGGTGAGAGTTGTAGGGGAAGGGAAATCCTTTAAAGAGAGTCATTTTCTCTCTGGATTTCCCTTCTCTTTTTGAAACTCAGGAGCAGCAACATTGTGGTGGTGTCAACAGGGCTTTAAGTGGAAGCTTTTTCAATATTATATACAAGCCACAGTTGCTGCTTATTTATCTTATGCAACTAACAACCATTGACAGAGCCAATAGTCCTGACTTGTAGTAGGTATGATGTTACTTGTTGTATCATATGTCTGGATGCAATGACAGAAACAGCAAAATACTAGTCGGGTGGCACACTATGCTAACCACAGATTTTTAGCTTACATGTTTTTAAGCCACGCCCTTAATTACATTGGCCACACCCCTTTGAGAGACCCCCCAGTTTTTTCATCCCACTTAAAGCCCTGTGCCCAGTTATCACATGGCAAATAAAACAGGACAAAGGGGCTCTAGCTCCACAAACTGAGATAGATACACGAGCCATCGTCAGTTTCCACCGGCCCCTATCCCTGAAATAATAAATTTTTATATTTAGCTTGCTCTCTGAGTGCTGAATGCTACTCAGACGGTCGGCTTTGTGTCTTTCTCGAGACACTGTTTAATACATTGTAACATGCCACGCCCAAGAGCAGGTTTCCATGGCAACCACAGGAACCTCTCTGGGCCCCGCCCACACTACCTTGGGGCACTGTTAAAGAAAAGTTGAGTGCACCTTCAGTAGGAGAGAAAAGCGCATTATGGAGTGCTGCAGAGGAGTTAAATATGCGTGACAACACATTTTAGTGCAGTGATGCAGGACACCCAATAAAATGCGTTACATTAACGCCTGGTGCGTGGCACTTGGTGGGGCTGAGAACAGGAGCACAAGGTGTTACAGCTGGTGCCTCAAACAGACTACTCCGTCACCAGAGAATGAAAACCACTCCACAATACACATTCCTTCTGACCCATACAAATTCTACACTCCACGTGCTCCACCCTAATGCATATAGGATTCCACAATGTTGATAAGGTTGTCCTGGGACTGGAGAGCAGCCTGGTGAGCATCTTTGACAAATACTTCCATACCAGCTCTTCATTGTACACTGACAACAAGCGTAGCAAACAAGCCTGATGTGCTTCAGAAGAGGCAGATGTGTGTCACAGTTTTTTTGGGAAGAGTGTCAGGGCAGGACTAAGAACTTAAATCAGCCCTTGCAAAAATGTTCAAACCAGCCGTTACCTTCATCCCCAATCTCTTTCTATGCATCCATTCTCTATTGCTCTCTTTCTCTCCTCTCACTCTCTGTGATCTCTCTCGATCCTCTCTCTCACTTTCCTTATGCTCTGTTTCATTCACCTCCGGGTTAGCCACCTCGCTCGATGTATCACGGTCAAGGTTTCCAGTTCTGTGCTTTAATGTGATAAGCTATTACATTCTTGGTTTTATAGCCTTGATGTGCTTCCATTGAGCTAATTAAACAATTACACTTGACAGCACTGATTTGTGGATTTAAAGCCTATGGGCCTGATTCACAGAACTAACTTACGTCAAAAACGTAAAGTTAGTACTTTTTGGTATTCACAGAATACACTTACTCATTTTGGTATTCACAGAATGAACTTACTCATTTCGGTATTCACAGAAGTTAGTAGTCCTAACTTTAGGACTCCTAAATGCCTTCTGTGAATACCGAAAGTCTTAAAGTTAGGATTTTCTCAGTTTAGGAGTAGTAAAGTTAGGACTCCTAACTTTAGGACTCCTAAATGCCTTCTGTGAATACCGAAAGTCTTAAAGTTAGGATTTTTCTCCGTTTAGGAGTAGTAAAGTTAGGAGTCCTAACTTACTACTCCTAAACGGAGAAAATCCTAACTTAAGACTTTCGGTATTCAGAAGGCATTTAGGAGTCCTAAAGTTAGGACTACTAACTTCTGTGAATACCGAAATGAGTAAGTTCATTCTGTGAATACCAAAATGAGTAAGTGTATTCTGTGAATACCAAAAAGTACTAACTTTACGTTTTTGACGTAAGTTAGTTCTGTGAATCAGGCCCAAAGACTGGAAATGGTGTCTGTGATGACATAAAGTCAGGTGGTCAACCTATTCACCTGTATCTTTCTTTCCCCCCCCCCCATCTCTCTCTCTCTGCTTATGCCCCCGCTATGCCCCCGCTATGCCTGCTGTCATAAAGTGACAGCGACACCACTGGCTGCCCTGGGTCTTCATAACCGCCCCCCAAAGGTTCCAGCCTCCAGGAAAATTGCCCAATGATGTTAATGGCCAGTGTGGCCAAGTGTGTAGAATAGTGTCAGGGACACTGGTGGTATCTGCTCAGTTCTGGTTTCTGCTACTGCTGCTACCATCAGAGGAAGGTCCCTCCTATCACATTCCGCTATGTGTTCGACTGAGTATGCGCAGTGAAGCTAATGTCTTTTGGGGCATATTAGAAACACATCATGTTTAACGACACTACACTTCCCTTCACATACATGGTAGCTCACATCATTCACTAGGAGAATGTGTTGATTATTGCAGGAAGCCAGATGTGCCTGTGTTGTGCCTGTTGGGGCAGTTAGGAGCTAATGCCAGAAAAGAAGAGAGAGGTAGCAGACCAGACCTAAAGGCCTCGCTGAGGAATTTGCAATGGAAAGCAAGCAAAATAGATGCAGAGAAGCATGGATAAAGTCATCCATTGGTTCATTTTCTGTTGGCAGTTCACCGAGTAACTATCTTCCTAATCTGATGACAGAATGGAGAGCTCAACTTTGAGGGTGCAGAAGCATGATGAGTTTCAAGTAATAGTGTAGCCATCCCTCCATACGGGGAACATTGAGCTTTTGACATCTTAGATAAAATATGAATGGGTGTTAAAGTGAGGGTGACCCTTTTGAACGAACCAGGACCATGTCGCCTTAACAGCGGTGGGGCAATATGGTTCTTTTGTTTGCGTAGCTCTTCATGAGCTGGTTTTTCAAAGAACCTTTATGGAATAATTTGGAATGACATGGAGGTGGTGCCTATAAGTTGTGTTGAATCTATGACCTTATTTTCCTCCTGAACATCAATTCAGCTGGGGACTTTTTAGTGGTACTTTGAGGAGTGTCCCAAAACTATTAAAGAGCTTATAGAGGCGGATTACAAGTGTCTCATTAAATTGCAACCCCTGCACAAACAAGTGTTTGCACAGGAATCACAGTTACAAGTGGTGTGATGTTTATCTCACCCTTTATTAAATTTTGGCAGGTCAAACCTGCTGGAATTTAACACGTGGAAAATGGGCAGTATTTACCAAGACATGCAGATTTTAGTGTGTCTTTCTGATGTTAGAGCCCTCAAAATATCCTCCAGACAATATACCCTTTCTGGGTCTTTTTAACTATTCCCAGAGGAACCAAGACCGCTTTCATTTCTGTGTTTTATCCCTATATTCTAAACCAAACAAAATGATGTGTGGGATCTTCTTTAAAATGTTATGAACAAAAAACAGCTTCCCTAAGAACGTACTCTGACTCTCAATTGATGAGTTCCTTCAAAGAGCCTCATAAACCTGTTTCTTCTCCTACTCTGGCCCGTTCGGTTAAGTGTGTTATGATCTTTGCTGGAATTTATGCTACTTCTTTTGGGACTCACACTCTACCAGAGGGGCCATGGCATCTAAAGCTTTTTGGTCTGGTTCCACGTTGAAGGGCATTCTTAAATCAGCAGGTCTAATGATTCTGTTTTTCATACCGTTTATTGCAAGCCTATTTCTAATGCTGTTTCGCATACTCTAGATATGCTTTAAACAAGAAAGATAGGAGCCTCAGGACTTGCCATAAAATATAGATTTTCCTTACCATTAGTGATGAAAAGTCTAGATTTTATTAAAGGCTTGGAGGAGAGTTTTATCCTGAATCAAATAGTCTAATCGTTCCCTCCCTTTATGTTTCCGCACCGTCTCCTCAGTCCACTACTACTGTTTCTAAAAATGGATCTCTACGCCAGATGACCAACTACACCAAAATTCTCCAAGATTTCTCTGGTCTTCAAGCCTACCTTCAAACCTAATGACTTTTGAAGATCATCAGGCTGTTTCCGGTCCTTTGATTGGCTTTTTTTCAGGAACTGTTTGTTATATTGCCAGCCCTTTCTTTTGTACTTATTATTCATTTTGTTTGTTCAGTATAATGACTCCTCATGCAAGAATAGAGAACTTATTTCTCGCAGGCAAGATAGTTTTTTTTAATTTTAATAAGTATTTCAAAATGTGGTCAATACATTTCCATCATCCATCTACTGTCATCTGCAGTCCTGTACCTCGGGATTGGAGCGATGCACAATTGGGTCCACCTCTTGATCGTTTCAATTCCGTATGATATATTAGCACAGAATGTTGATATGATCAAGTGAGGGAAGGATAGGAAGGGAACAGCAGGGAGGGAGATCTGGAAATAGAAAAACATGCAATTACTATCTTGGTTCTATTTAAATACAGCCAACCAATGTTCTCATCCTATACAATCTATTCAAAAGAAGGTACCTGTAAAAGAAAATAACAGGAACCTCTCTTCGTGAGATACGATTGTCACAGGAAAAGAGTTGTGAACATCATTTGTTCTACTTCCAGAAGAATTGCACAGTACAGTGTATCTACGGAACAGATATAGCATTACTCTCAAATGGTTATTCAAAAGGTAACAAACAGTCTTAGTGGGTTTCACTACACACCATTTGAATTGCCTTTACAATCATCACTGGGTGTGGACTTCACTCCTATGAGGGCCCCTGTTAGGGATGAAACACATAGATAATAAATGTAATGAGTTCAAGGTTTGAAAAGTATATCACGTTAGTTTTCGTTGAAATGTACTTCTTTCATTATAATTTCCTTTGATAAGTTTCTCCAGTTTCAAGAGCATTCCAAGTAATACATGATCTGAGAATGAGCAGGTTTATGAAAGTATTCAAGACGAAAATAATGTCTTAGGTAGCAGCCTCAATGCTAGGTAACAAGAGTATATGCCCAGGTTTTGCCACTTCCAATTATAACAACAACCACCAATAGATGTCTGTGCCTTTTAGCGTCATCAGCAGAACTCCAAGTAATGAACACAAGCACCAGCATAAACACGCTATGCAACACAAGGGTTCCTTCACCCCTATGAACATCCAGCAAAAGATACACCAATACCGGCTCGGCGGGTTCCTGCACCCACGCGAACCGAAACGAATATTGTCAAGCATATCTGACAAAGTGGTAGAGGAAATAGCGGTTCCAAGGCACCCTTACCCGACCCTTCGACGAGACGTCTCCCTCCACGACCACGAATAATCTGCAATCAGCCGGTGCGCCGGCTGTCCCTTTGAGCCCGCCCACACGGGAAGCACTTCGCGTGTGTCCCGGAAGTGCTGCGGCATGCTGGGATTAGTATTCCCAATCGACTCTTCGAGCATCTGACAGCGAGCGGAAAACGGGGATTGTAACATCTA
Organism: Calotriton arnoldi; assembly: GCA_963921515.1. Classification (NCBI taxonomy): domain Eukaryota; kingdom Metazoa; phylum Chordata; class Amphibia; order Caudata; family Salamandridae; genus Calotriton; species Calotriton arnoldi. The sequence continues at coordinate 388,996 of CAWUFW010001117.1, read as the reverse complement.
CGCAGGAAGTGACATCTCGGGATTTCCCATCATGTATCTGCACAGGAAGAGGCCTCTCTGAATTTCCGATCATCCGTCTGCACACAAAGTGACATTACTGGACTTCCCATCCTCAATCTGCGCAGGAAGTGGCATCACTTTTCTCCTCTACCCTCCCAGAACCTAATTAATGTGTGCCATAGCGGGGACGTGCAGTGGACACACGCAGCAGACGTGCAAGAGGCACGCACAGCAGGTGCGCTGCTGGTGCTCCAAAGGCAAGCTCATCAGCGCCCATCCTCACCTAGACCGCCCCAGTCTCCCCCTACTGCTGCTACCATGCTGCGACCCTCTGCGCACTCAACCCCGGATGCTGCTGCACGCACCAATGCCTTGCTGCACCACACAACACGGAAGGAGCATTCTCCTGTTCTTCCTGCAAGTTTTCATGCACTTACCCACACCCAACCTCACCGCACCGACAGCACTCACACAGTCCTGCAACCACCCACACAACACTCGACACTCGCATAAATGCTCCTCAACACCCGCTCACTCACCAAACACGCCTCAGAGATCTGGGACCTGCTACATGACAAGGCCCCTGAACTACTTTTGCTCACAGAAACCTGGCTGAACCTTGCATCAGCCCCTGACATCGCCACAGCAATCTCCCCTGCTACAAGATTTCCAGGCAAGACAGACTTCACAAGCCCGAAGGCGGAATTGCCATCATCCACAAGAACACCACCAACTGCACCACATCCACGAACACGTCATCCTCCAACATGGAAGACCTGTTGTTCAAGCGCCACATCCCAGCCAACTTCACTCTAAGCAGCACTCTCATCTATAGACCACCGGGACCGTGCACCAACTTCACCAACACCATCACAGACTTCACATGCGCCACTCGTCCTTGATGCTAGCAGTTACATCCTACTCGCAGACCTGAATTTCCACCTGGAGGACCATGCCAATCCCAACTCAAGAGCACTCATTGAAGACCTTGGAAGCCTGTCCCTCACCCGAGTAAAGGGACCTACCCACGTCACTGAACAACACCTCCTCCAAAAATGCCCTCATCGCTGCCATGGATAGCATCTGCATCACTTTGGGCAGAGGAGACACAGTGACCATCATCCTCCTGGACCTCTGTGCAGCGTTTGACATGGTCTAGTACTCCATCCTCCTCCAACGCCTACATGACATCAGAATCCAAGATCACGCACTCTGATGGAACTGCTCCTTCCTGACTGGAAGGACCCAATAAGTCAGCCGAGCACCGTACACTTTGGACGCCTGCAACCTCATCTGCTGAGTTCCGCAAGGATCCTCCCTGAGCCTGGCCATTTTAAATGTACACATGATCCCCTTAGCCAGCATCACCTGTTCTCACGACATCAACATCCTCTTCTATGCCAATGATACGGTACTCATTCTCTCCCTCGCGGACAAGTCGCCAAGAACCCAGATCAAGTTCAATGCCTGCATGACTGAAATTGTCCACTGGATGAAGATCAACTGGCTGAAGCTGAACATCCACAAGACTGAAATTGTGATCTTTGGGAAGAGCACTTCACCCTGGGACTCCACCTGGTCGCCAGCAGAGTTAGGACTGACACACACCACTCGTGCCAAGAACTTCGGATCATCATCAACAGCAAACTCGACATGACCGCGCACGTGCACGCCGTTACCGCCTAAAGATGATGAGGAAGATTTTCAAATGGCTCCTAATCAGCACCTGTAAAACCATCATAGGCACCCTCCTCACAAGCAAGGTTGACTACGGGAACACCCTCTATCCTGGGATCAACCAAAAAACTCAACAGAAGGCTGCAGACCTTTCAGAACTGAGCAGCCGGAATCACTCTTAACCTCCCACACCGCACTCACATCATATCCCATCTGAAAGAGCTCAACTGGCTCCCCATACACAATTCAAAATCCTTGACCACACTTTCAAGGCACTACATAACACTGGCCCAGCATACTTTAATAATCACATCAGCTTTCACAAACCTTCCAGACACCTTCGCTCATCCGGTCTCCTACTTGCACACATCCCACTCATACGGAAAACCAAATCCAAGGGTCGAGCCTTCTACATCACTTCTAAAGTGTGAAGGTCCTGCCGCTACAAATAAGAGCCTCCTCCTCACTTCTTAAATTTCGCAAGAATCTGAAGACCTGGCTTTTTGAGTAGTCCTACGAGGCCCTAGGTTTGGCTAGACTCACAACTACTCTGTGCCAGGATACCCTCCTGGGTAATGGTGCTCTCTACAGATCTGAATAACATAACAGAAGATTCAGGGAAGTGTTTGGTAACAGGGGGCCCCATCACAAAAACGTTTTGAAGGGTGCTCCTTGGTAGTAAGTTAAGGCAATGCTTTGTGTAAACGCCTTTCACCACTGTATTATTAAATCAAGTTTCAGCAGGTGGTAATGAGTAACAAGAATGTTTGTACCTATTTGTTGGGGTAGTGATGTGTTGTGTTGTTATTTTGTGCTGCATTACTGCAATGTGATGCTGTGTTGTACTGTGGTTGTTGCTTTACATTCTATTATGACTGTTTTGTTCTGTTTGTCCCTTTTATGTTTTAATTGTATTACGTTGCTTTGTGTACGTTGTTCTTTTATGTAACAGTTGTTTTCTTTAGATATATCAGCAAATGCTGCAACATTTACAAACACAAGCTTTTAACGTTTCGTGAGAAGAAACCATTTGCCACTGTCTAACGTGGTGAAAAAGCACTCCCCAGCTTTTCAAGTGTTTAAGACAACAGTCATCCAAGAAATGTGATATGGCCTACAATATTCCGAGGTCTTCCCTACAATATGATGGCATATCATTTTTAGGGGAGAGAATGTAGCCTTCCGGCTAGAGCGGTAGCCCTGGAAGCTGAGGAACCGGGTTCGAGTCTGGGCAAATCAATTAATCTCCCCGTCCCTAACAAAAATGAATGTGTCCTGTAACGAAACTGGTGCTCATGTAAAGCGCTCTGATACCCGATGTCTCGGGTCTAGTACGCGCTATATAAAAAACTCTAAAAAAAAAAAATCGCCTGCAGCAGACAGTATTGCTATATGAGAAATAGGGAAGAACCCTATTTCGGCATTGGCCACAGCTTTAAATCTCTCACATTCACCATGTTATGTTTGTCTTTGAGGGACTAGGAGGTCCTCATGCAACCCTTGCATCGATGAGCTGAGTACATAGACTGGACGTTGATGGGCAGAAACGAAATGGCAACTCCCTCATTGACTAAGGAGGGAAATTTCATCAGTGTCAATGTCCACTAAAATGTCTGTCATGTCATGATCTTGAATAATGAGATTGTTTTAATGAAGCATTTTAGTGGAGAATATGTTAGCAGTTTGAGATAGCATGCTTTTCTGAGGATAGAGGAGAGCTATTGGCAAATCTCTTTTCTTCTAATATTTTTCTCACGTTTGCTAACTTGTGTGACATTTCAGAATTTCTTGAAGTATCTCTTACACTGCTTATGGTCAGTGCAGAATAGCTTTAGTGACCATTGTTTCTGGATCTGTAGAACGTCTGGAAGTCGTCATTCTTTCCACAAGAATTGCATTCAGTGCCAGGAATTTTTAGGTACAACCAAAACTGTGGCCCAAGACGAACTGGTGGCCACTATGGGGAGTGTAGACAGGGCTACATCACGCCCTTTCAGTTTTCCTGACTGGTTGGCACCCTGCATCCCCAGTGACACTGTAGGTCTCATAATACTGACCTTGAGGCCTGCACAATATCTGGGAGGCAGGCGTCTGTCTACTTTTTGATACTTCGCCTGCATGGTGGACTAAAATCTAGCTTCTGACACCCTCTGTCTCATCTTTGGATTTCTTTTTTGTGGCGTCAAGTGGCACGAGCCAGGATCACTCACCTGAATTTCCAGGTTCCGCGGGAGCGAAGGCTTGACTGCCCACTACCCTTTATTTTTCAAATCTCTTTATTCATTTCAAACAATGCCAGGGACAGTGGTAGGTGCATATCTGTCGATTCGTAAACAACTCAGGGGCCGATTCCGATCTCGGCCGGTAGGGCTCCGAATCGGATTCGGCTTTACCGGATCTGATTCGGAGGCCTTTTCCCGACCGATTCGTACAGTCGTCCCAGCGAGCAAGTACGATGCGAGCGCACGCGAATCGCCGACCGACTCGTTCCCGGGTCCGAACCGCTCCGTCCGACTCGTACGGACACAGCTCGCACCACGCAATGGAGACGTTTCCCGACCGAGCGAGTACGATGCACGCGTCAGACGGCCGGATCGAGTCGGAGCGTCCGGCTCGCAAAAGCACCCGGAGCTGGACTTGGGGGGTCCGTGTCGGACCCCCCCTGCACGCGTAGCCGCATGAGTCGAACACAGGGGGGACCCAAGGGTCCCCCTACACATGCATGTACGGTGCGAGTCGCACCAACGCTGTACCCACTGTAGGGGGCCCCCTGTTCGCGGCGATGCAGCCATTCAGTCAATGGGAGCCCGTGTACGCGTTTGTAGCGACCGGCTCCCATTGACTTCAATGGGAGTCTGACCGAATCGAGTCGGGCAGCATACAGCCGCATCGTACTCGCTCGGTCGGACTGGGGGAGTCCGGCTGGTCGGAAATCTCTCCGGATCCGGCTCGGTCGGAGAGCTTTCCGACCCAGATAGGAATCGGCCCCTCAGAGTGGTTCTTTCATGGAAGACAAGTAACTATTACAAATAAACAGAAAACATGCCCGTCAACCCACCACCCCACCAAACCACCCAAACTCATCTCGCATTTCTTATGGCTACTGTACGACAGCTGAAGCACATTTCACATGCGCACCTGATTAGACTTCGTGGTCGGTCTCCGATAATTGCAGGAGACGGAGATACTTAGGGCAGGACAGTTCCCTGAAATCCTGTGAGAGGAGAGACAGGGGCGCCATAGTCTCCCAAATGAAGCACCTTGGCTGGAGAGTGTCAGGGAGATCCTCTCCATGCCAAGGATGTGCCACAGCTGGTGTAACCAACCCAAGTGTGTGGGCCCCTGTGGCGAGCCCCAGTGAGCAAGGATTTTCTGAACCGCTGCTCCTAGAGCCAAGCCTATCTGTTTCCCCCGTCGAGACTTCAAGGGATATGTGAGCGGGAATAGGGGAATATCCCGGGAGCGGTTGCGAAGTCCGAGATCCTTGCCCCCTCCAAATTCTCAGGAGATTAGGTTAAGTCTTGCCCCAAGAAGAAGCCGCAGAGTCTTTGACTTCTCGTCCGTCGAGACGAGGGAGCATTGTTATTCAAGGCCTAGCTCCCCGGTAGAGCCTAAGCCTGGGCTGACACCGACTTTCCGGGAGACAGAGCGACCCCAGCTCAACTAAAAGAGCTTTATGAGGCCATTCGCCTCATATTTGGGTGAACCAACCCCAACAATGCCCCTTTGGGCCCTGTGGGGTTAGAAGGGGACCCATCTGGTTCTGCGCCAGTAGCTCCAGCCAGGCCCCAAGAATCCATTCCCGGACCGGTGCCGGTCGTACCATCTTGACCTTCCCCAACGCCAGTCCTGATGCGGATGCTCCCGGTGCCCACCAGTGGCGCCATCCCCATTCTAATAGCCGACTCCGATTCTGAGCCGGAGGGGCATCGCCCAACGCTGTATCTGGTGCCGACAGGAGCCTTGACTCCTAGATCGGTGCATAAGCCTCATTTCATTGTGTTAGGACTCGGAGAGGAATGGGAGGGGTCACCGGACCCTGAGGAATACCAGCCATATGAAGAAAACCCTAACATAGACTGGTGTGAAGAACTGGTTGAAGCCAGCGGACTGGATACTTCTCCAGATACTGGTATGCTTTTTCCCCCTACCATGGCTACGGATAAGGGAGCTTCTTTTGCAATGGTGGTGCGGAGGGCGGATGAGGTTCTCGACCTTCAGTTGCCCTCAATGGCAGTCATGACTAACGTCTTGGCAGAGGTGCTGCAACCGGGAGTCCTCCCTTCAGAACCCGTACTCCCATTCAATTACGCCAACACGGACATCCTTTTGGGGACTTGGTCCAAACCTCACTAGGGGCTCCTGTGAATAAGATGAAAGCGCAGCCACCGCCCACCCCAGGGGACCCAAATTTCTTCACCCAACACCCTACCCCAGGGGGCTTGGTTGTCCAAGCCTCGACATCCCAAGATGCATTCCCTACCGTTCCCCCAGATATGGAATCCAAGAGGCTGGACTCTTTGGGGAAGAAGATGTTTTCTCCTGCCAACCTGGCATTGCAGTCCGTGAACATTGCATGCCTTTTGGGCCATTATTCCCATGCTCTGTGGGACACGTTTGCACAGGTGCTGCCAACGGTCGTGGAGGAGGCCAGGACCGTACTCTCTCAGACTGTTGCCAATGGGAGAGATGCAGCGAAGTTCACTATCTGTTGTGGACTTGACAGAACCGAATCTCTGTCCAGCGCGGTTTAATCGACAGTAGCTTTGAGGTGCCACACAAAGGTTGAGGACGACTGGCTTTTCGGGGGATGTCCAATCCTTTCTTATGGACATGCCCTTTGATGGCACCCGTCTCTTCTGAGACAAGGGGGATTCGGTGCTGGATGCTTCATGGACAGTTGGGCTACGGCCAGGTCCTTGGGCCGTTCTATGGCCCTATGTCACCCTCAATTCGCCTTTCGCTCCTTTCGAGGCTAAGGAAGGAGCTTCCAGCTGCGTCAATTCCCTCCCAGCCACTGTGCATCACATGCACCCCAGCCTCTGCGTGGCCGAGGGTGCGGTACTCACAGACCTTGTGGGTCAGGCAGCCAGTGGACTAGTCTGTCCACCACCCTTTCCTGTAGCTGCAGCCTCCAAACCCTACTAATCTGCCCCTTTACTAGCATGGGCATCCATTGGCGGCAGGATTCGCCATCACCTGCCCCGCTGGCACCCCCTAACATCGGACAGGTAGGTTTTGCAAATTGTCCGAAGGGGCTACTCCCTCCCTTTCATGACAGCTCCTCCCTCCATGCCACTATCTCTTGACTGGCTGACGGAGGATCATCTATCCCTTTTCTGCAAGGAAGTCACAGCTCTCTTGACCAAGGGAGCCATAGAGAGGATGCCGATGTCAGAAGTAGGTCGTGGTATCTAGTCCTGCTATGTTCTGGTCCCCAAAAAGGAAAGAGGCCTTTGTCCTATCCTAGACCTGCAATCCCTCAACTACTTCCTCAAAAAGAAGTTCAAAATGCTCCTGATAGTTCAGATCCTGTCCTCCCTAGACCCAGGAGACTGGATGGAAGTGTTGGAATTGCAGTACGCCTATTTTCACATTCCCGTCCTGCATGCCCACCGGCATTACCTGCGGTTCATGGTGGGCCACGAGCACTTTCATTTCACTGCGCTCCCTTTTGGCCTTACCAGCGCCCCTCGGGTGTTCGCCAAGGTGATGACGGCAGTTGCAGCTCATCTGCGGAGATCAGGGGTGCCAGTCTTTCCCTATCTCAATGACTGGGTGTTAAAGGTGAGCTTTCCCCAGGTTGGAATCTCACACCTCCAGACTACGGCGAACCTCCTGCAGTCGCTGGGGTTCACTATGAACATGCCGAAGTCACACCTGACTCCCTCTCAGGTGCTCCCTTTCATTGGAGCTCTTCTGGACACAGTGCAGTTCCAGGCTTATCCTCCCGAGTGGCAAGTCCAGGATATTCTGGCTATGATACTGATGTTTCAGCCTCTATCCTGGATTTCGGTGAGGCAGACCCGGAGGCTGTTGGGACTCATGGCCTCCTGGATCCTGCTGGTAAATCATGCCCAATGTCATTTGCGGGCTCTGCAGTGGTACCTGAAATTTCAATGGGCACAGCATCAGGGGAACCTTTCTGACATGGTCCAGATATCAGAGGGAACTGCGAAAGATCTGCAGTGGTGACTCACGAATCGTGATTGGGTCAGAGGCAGACCCCTCTCCCTTCCCTAACCAGATCTTACATTAGTTTCAGATGTGTCACCCCTGGGATGGGGAGGCCATCTGGGAGAGGTGGAGATCAGAGGACTCTGGTCTCTAGTAGAATCCGGACTCCACATCAGCCTGCTGGAGCTCCGTGTGGTCCGACTGACATTGAAAGCCTCTCTACCCTCCATCAAGGGAAGGCTAGCCTAGGTGTTCACAGAACACTGCAATGAACAAGGTGGGGTGGGGTCATGGACCCTTTGTCAAGAGGCCCTGCATCTCTGGACATGGCTGGAACAGCAGGGCATATCCCTGGTGGTTGAACACCTGGCGGGCTCTCAGAATGCCAAAGTGGACAAACTCAGCCATTGATGCCTAGCAGATCCCGAGTGGCGTCTCCAACCGGATGTGGCGCAAGGTCTCTTTCAACAGTGGGGAGAGCCTTGGTGAGATCTGTTTGCCTCTGCCGAGAAAGTGCAATGTCAGCAGTTTTGCACATAGGAGTTTCCAAGGAGACTCTCACTAAGAAACACTTTTAGTCTCAAGTGGAATACAGGCCTCCTATACGCCTTTCCGTCCATACCACTCCTGCCCAGAGTTCTCAAGAAGATCAGGAATGACTGGGCCGAAATCATCCTTGTAGCTCCGGATTGGGCATGGAGAATCTGGTATCTCGAGTTACTGAGTATGGCCATCAATCCTCTGATCAGGCTACCCCTTTGGGAGGATCTTCTGTCGCAGCAGCAGGAGAGGGTCCTCCACCCGAACCTGTGCTGTTTCTACCTTCTTGCGAGGAGATTGAGCAACACCAGTTAACAGCTTTCGACCTTCCTCCTGAAGTCTGTAATATCATTTTGGGTGCCAGGCGTCCTTCCTCCAAGACGGTATACGCCTCCTGTTGGAAAAAATGTGGCATGGTGTGTAGAAAAGGCATTGATCCCTTTCTGCCACCCTTTCTGAAGTTTTAATCGTCATTCTTTCCCTTGCACAGCAGGGCTCTGCTCTGGGCACACTTATAGGATATCTGTCTGCTTTTTCTGCCTATTTGCGGCTGCCTAACCAAATCTCTCTGTTCAAATCCCCTGTTGTCCATAGGTTTCTAAAAGGCCTTTCTCATCTCTTCCCTACTTCACCATTTATCATGCCTTAGTGGGACCATAATTTGGTGTCAACTTTCTTGACGTGTGCTCCTTTTGAGCCTCTTCATAATTGCCCCATCCGGGTTCTGACTATTAAAACAGCCTTCATTGTGGCTATTACATCTGCCTGTAGAGCAAGTGAGCTGCAGGCCTTGTCATCTATGCCACCTTACTAATCAGTTTATCCTGACAAACTGGTGCTTCACACAAGGGCCACCTTTCTACCTAATATAGTTACCCCATTTCACATAGGCCTGTCCATCATAAAGAAGAGGTGGCGACTCCACCGTCTGGACCCAAAAAGAGCGCTGTCGTTCTACCTTGACCGCACACAAGAGTTTCTGGTGGACGATCAACTCTTTGTGGGGTCTGTGCGAAGAAAGGCTAGGCTGTGCAGAAGTGTACCATCTCCAGATAGGTCATGCTCTGCATTAAAATCTGCCTCTCATTGGCCAAGAAACAACCTCCAGAAGGTTTGCAAACTCATTTCACCAGAGCTAAAGCTGCGACCACTGTGTTAGCTTGCGGAGTTCCGGTCCTGGACATTATGCCAGGCAGCAACGTGGGCTTCCCTTCACAAGTTTACCAAACATTACTGTCTAGACATTCAGGTCCGTAGGGATGGGCACTTTGCCTGTTCAGTCCTGCAGGACTTCTTTGTTTGAAACTGGTTCGCAGACCCACCACCGGTGATGGTATTGCTTGGGTATCTATTCAAAGGTAAGGAATCTGTGGCTAGAAGTCTCTAACAGATGAACAAGTTACTTACTTTCAGTAATGCCTTATCTGGTAGAGATTTATCTAGCCGCAGATTCCTTACCAACCCACCCATCCTTCCAGTTCTGTGAACGGATTTCTAGGGACAGGGCTGATCCCTTTCAGGGGACTAGTTTTCCACACCAGTGGTCAGTGTTCTTCATGGCTCTGCGCTTCTGGCATGGAAAGTCGTGAAAATAACTTACATCAGCGCGTCTAGGTGGCACCTATATAGGTGCCGCGGGTGTCACTTCTGATGCAGACGACGCATGTGGCGCCGAATGACGCCACCTACCGGCGCACAAGGGTACTGCTCACGAAAAATCTTCCGGATCCAGCCTGACGCCGGGGAAATTCAAAGGTAAGAAATCTGCGGCTAGATATAGTCTCTACCAGATAAGGTGTAACCGAAGGTAAGTAACTTGTTCATTATCTCTTCCTTCTTTTTTTGTCAATGTTTCTAATACGGTGAATGGGAGTTGGCTAATGTTATGCCCATGTGTCAGTAGCGGCTCGTGATGGGAGTGCCGCGGGGCGGTGGGGCGGGGAGGGGCAGGGTGGGGGGTAGTAAACTCCGGCTCACGGCCGACCGGAATAATGTAAAGAAATAAATAAATAAAACAAATTTCATTGGGCACGCTGAAACGCCAAATGCGTTTCAGCGCTGCAATTACATTCTGCTTTATTTATTTATTTATTTACATTACTCCGGTCGGCCGTGAGCCGGAGTTTACTACCCCCCACCCTGCCCCTCCCCCGCCCCACCGCCCCGCGGCACTCCCTCCACGGGCCGCTACTGCCATCTGTGTTAAAGTGGACTGCTACAGTTGATTTATCCTTCTTGGTATATATGTTACTTTTGTGTTCAGTGATCCTAACTCTGATCTTGCATTCAGTTATCCCAACACAAGCTTGTCCACATGGGCATTTGAGTAGATAAATCAGATTTTGCTAATCACAGATAGTAGTGGTAAGTAACCTGAATTTTGTCTCTTTTGACAGATGGGTGATTTCAGTACCTTTAATAATGTTATTACAATTGCTGCAGTTTCAACAGGCGAGAGTACCTTTGTATTTGTATTGGTATTATGTTGAACCTCATCATTAGTTTTAGTTTCCAATAGCTCCTTTAAGTTCTTAGACCTCTCATAGTCAAACAGTGGTACTTGGTCAAAAATCCCACAAAAATCACTTTCCGTCTGAAGCATAGAACAGCGAATCAGAATTATTTTGTTCAACTTGCTCGTTCTCATTGAGAATTTTGATATCAAAACCATTCTGGAAGAATGACTTTTGTTCTTTTTACTGGTCAGCAACTATGTTCTTTCTTTTGTTTCAACTCTATCAACTGCCATTTGGATTATTGCATTAGAGTACCCTTTAGTTTTGAATTTATCAAGCATCATGTTTTTGCCTTCTTCTTACTTGACCGGATTGGGAATGATCCATTTCAAATGTAACAGTTGTGAAAAAGTAATTGTATTTTCAAGGCTTGTTGGTGAAAATTGTTGTAATGCAAGAGATTATTCCGATCTGTTGGTTTTTCATGTAGATGTTGGTGCTTATGTTGTTGGCTTCCAAAGTGATCTCTACATCAATAAATGCAATTCGTTTTCCATTGATTTCATAAGTGAACCCCATACGATCATTAACAGTGATGAGTTTAGCAATTACAGTGGTGAGATCGTCTTTGGAACCATTCCATAAGGTAAAGATGTCATCAATGTATCACCAATAGGCTACCACTTTGTTCTGCCATTGTTGCTTAGATAAGATGTGATCTTGTTCAAATGTATTCATAAACAAATTTGCATAACATGGAGCAGCACAATTTCCCATTGATGCTCCAGTGTGTTGAAGATAGTATTTGTTGTTCCATGAGAAATAACTGTGGTTAAGTGTGAATTGTATCACTTCTAACAAAAATCCCTTCTGGTCGTTATCCATGTCCGCTGTTAGCAAACTATTCTCTGTGGCTTCAATGCCCCACTCATGTGGAATGGAAGCTTATCATGATTTGACGTCGATGGTGCAAAGGATAATCCTCTCATCAGATTTGATCTCAACCATGGCTAATTTGTTGAGGAAATCAGTAGTGTCTTTGAGATATGAAGTCATCTGGTCTAGGGGTTGAAAATGCTGATCAAGGTATATACCAACAGGCTCATGGATCGTATTTCTAGTTGAAACAATCGGTCTGAAAGTAGGATGATATAAGTTGCTGTGGATTTTTGGTAACATGTGTACACTTGGGGGCCGATTCCGATCTCGGCCGGTAGGGCTCCGAATCGGATTCGGATTTACCGGATCCGATTCGGAGCCCTGTTTCCCGACCGAATCGTACGCGGGTCCGGCCGAGCGAGTACGATGCATGCTCCCGCGAAATCGCCGACCGACTCGTACGCGGCTTCAACACGCTCCGACCGACACGCACGGACACGACTCGCACCGCGCTATGGAGACGTTTCCCGGCCGGGTAAGTACGATGCGCGCCGCAAGCAGTCCGACCGACTCGCGCCGTCCGGCTCGAAAGAGCTGTCGGAGCCGGACTTTGGGGGTCCGCGTCGGACCCCCTGAACAGCGTAGGCGCGCGAGTCGCACACAGGGGGACCCATGGGTCCCCCTACCTGTGCATGTACGCCACGATGCGCATGGACGCGTACCCACTGTAGGGGGCGCCTTGTTCGCCTCGCACCCATTGAGTCAATGGGAGCCCGCGTACGCGTCGTACGACCGGCTCCCATTGACTTTCAATGGAGTCCGACCGACTCGAGTCCGATAGCATGTGAATGCATCGTACTCGTCCGGTCGGACTGCTAGGGTCCGATTCGGTCGGAATTCTCTCCGGGTCCGGCTCGGTCGGAGAGATTTCCGGCCCGAATCGGAATCGGCCCCTTGGTGTTTTGGGTGTGTTTGAATTCAGCTGAACAATGCCACCTACTGGCACGCAGAGGTACTGCTTGTGAAAACTCTTCCGGATCCAGTCTGATGCCTGGGAAATTCAAAGGTAAGGAATCTGCAGCTAGAAGTTTCTATCAGATAAAAAAAGAACTACTAAGAAGAGAAATTTACTGGATTGGGAGACTTAATACTTTATCTCCTAATGGTTTAAATGATCGTATGGAGTTCAGTTATTTTTTTGTGATTGCCTTTTTTCTAACCCTGTGATATTCTGTTTGATGTCATGATTATTTTGTTTCAATGATAGTTACATTTCCACCATTGCCATGTAGGAGGACACAGCAAGGAATCACTGTTTAGCCTATGCTAGTTCAATTAGGTCTTGTACACTACACAAATACACTTCATTATCCTAAACCATTGCTATACTGGATGACACTGTAAGGAATCACTATTCACTCTATGTCATTTCGAGCAGAACTGAGTACACGATACAAATACTTTTTGTCACCTTACATTATTGTATGACCGAGGACATATCCTGTTCAATTTGGTGTTCTTTTTCTATGTTGTTGTTTTTTTTTCATTCCATTGTTTACTCTCGAACATTTGGCATATTCATGTATCATATTTTGTCACATCATATTATATTATTCACATGGGATCTCATCTCACATACCGTCTACATTAGAGAAGTTTGATTCATGTTAGTCATTTATTTCTCATTTATTTTAGACGGACAACTCCATTTTCAGGCGAACAATGATTTGATCATACAACAGTACATTAGATCTCTGATATGAATTTGAGACATTGTCTGTTTGCAGACTTGGTTTAAATACAGCAACTATACACATTCATAGCAGCTTGATTTACCATACATACTCATTAAGGATATGATGCCTGTTATTTGGCTACACAAAGGAGGCAACCGTTCTAAGATGGCAACCATTTTTTATAGACTTGCCTGTCACTGCTTTTATTTACAGAACGCAACTGGTTCAAGATGGCGACCATGAGATTGGTTACCATACTGTATTTCACACAACGCTAAGTTTATGTTTTTCATGTTTTTTTACTGGCCGCATTTGCCATTAGAATATCAAGAAGTTATATACACGCATCATTAGTTTACTTAATCAAACATTATTTGAGTGTAATCTCAATTGCTGTAGTCCTATTTAGATGGCCCCTAGTCGAGAGTATTTAAAACGCTTCCTTAATGGCGACATATCGAGACGCCGAAAGAACCACTTACGCGGGTATTCGTTGAGTTGACAAAGTAAGTTTAGACCCCGGTTTTTAATTCAGACCTTGGCTTTAATTAGGATTTTCGTTTATTGGTGCCTGTGTTTTACTAAATTTCATCTGCATGTGTCAATACTTAGCCCCTAAGCTTGTAGGGTAGTGTGATTGCTGTGTGATTAGATATATCCATATGAGGTCACTTTGTATACCCTTTTGCGATTTTGTTTGGTTTCTTTTCACAGTTTACTCTAGTCTTGAAGTGCAGTTTTTTTTTCAGTAGATCAATGAAAGGTGCACACCGTTTCTGATGATTGAAGCCTCCGGTGTTGTTCTCGATTCAATACACTTCATTTTGATTGCTAGTTCATTTTATTTCACCCGATTTCCCCTTGGGGGAGACACACTTAATAGTATCAAGATGGTGGCGATTTATGACGCCGTATGAGAGACAATGACGCGAACCTGATATAAACTATTTCTAAAGCAGTGGCTGCTGTTGCTGTTTAGATTAATTTGATTGTCAGTTTCTTTAATTTTATTTTTTGATTCACTAGTTTGTGTTTTGAAGACCCCCACGGTGAGACACATATAATAGCATCAAAATGGCAGCTACCTGTGACTCCGAATGAGTGATTCAGTGTAAATCACATTTTAGGTTGGATGTTTTTCATTTAGAGGTTTTGCTTTTCAGTTTTTTGTTAATTTGGGAAAACGTTCCAGTATTATGATTTAGTGTTACAAACTATTTGTTAGTGTATCACATGAACACAGACTCAAACTTGTAAATTGAAGTTTTTAAACATCCCTGCACCGTGTGGCAGGCACCTCTCCCCCCAGGTACAAATGCAGAGGGCCAGCAGGCAAAGGGGCCCTGCTAGGGGCCCCCAAATGCAGTTTCTGACAGCCAATCCATGTTGGAAAGTCCAACATGGATTGGCTGTCAGAAACTGACATCATAATCCAGACAGTGGAAATGCCATCCTTAAGGGATTATGGAACCGCGTTGGATTCCCCAGCCAGTTTAAACTCCGACTGCCATCATCATAATAAGGCAGTCGGACTTTAAACCTACCATGTTGGTCATAAAGCCTCTGACCAGTGGTCGGAGGCTTTCCAACTGACATCATAATCAGGCCATAGATGTGAATTGCAATTTTTTACTTTAATTTTGTAATTTTGAGTTTTTTATATATATTTAGTTCAAGTGCTGTTACATGCAATTTAAACATGCAGTGAAGTTGTTGGAAACTTTTGATTGTCCTTTTAGGCCTAAGATCTTTGGATCATTTCAACCCATAATCATGTACAAGATTAAGTTAGTATTCTACAATGAAAGCACACATATATTCTCTAATCTAACAGACAGCATGGCAACTATTATGACAGCGTATATACATTTGGGTTCTGTGATGCATGGTATTTGTGTTTCATATTTGTTCCAGACATGATCCCACAGTGAGTGTACAACCTGTGACAACAATTATGGCATTATTTTTGTGCGTTGGTGCTATATACTTCATTTATGATTATGGTGAGTTTGATCCCTTGTTTGTATCTTTGATGGTTAACATTATGTTTGTTTTCCTTCTAGAACATTCATCTCATGATTAAGTGCTGAGATAGCCCGAAATGTACTGGGATTTGGGATGAAATAGATCATAACACTGATGCGTAATGCCAATTGAGCTTGACCGTAAAAGAAATAGAAAGGAAATTATTAAATCTATTGAAGATGTATGATTTTTATTCTACAAGACGTATTGATTTTGGTTTAAGAGTCAACGATTGAAATTTGTGTTAAACTCCAAAGTGAGGCACAAAGCAATTCCTCTTTTGGGCAACATTTGTAGTGCAGAGAGGAGACACTGTTCCCGACAAGGATCAGTGCAGTTCTTTTATATTTCTGAAAACTAGACATCCGGGGGAGTCCAGGGTGGTATGCCTTGCGGGGATTCCATAACGTTTTCTTACCCACAATGCCCTGCAAACCTCAAACTGTGCCTAAAATGGCATATTTACCTTGCATTTCTGTGAAGTAAACTTCCTTATTCAGCGGTAATCCACAAAATTCCTACCACCCTACACCCCCCCACCGTGTCCCGATAAAAATGCTACCCCACTTGTGTGGCTTGGCCTTGTGTCTAGGACAGGTACAAATCAAACCAGATCAGGGTGAAGGTGCGCCCCTGTGTTAGGCCTCTTGTCCGCTCCAGTTTGAGTATGCCAGCACCGGTGTTGCAGCGGCAACCGTATGCTCCCGCCGAGTCCAGCACATCAGCTCGGCTGTAGGTCGTTCTTCCACTTGTGCCACAAGCCAAGGCACCTCCAGGACCCCAGGACAGGGGCGCCTCACTCCCCCTGGGTGTCGTCTAAGAAGGCAGCCAAGCGATTCCTGGCCAGTTCTCAGTGAGGCACAGCAATACTCTTGAGGCTATCCCAGCGGGGATACAGCAACTTTGGTGCCCCTGTGTCGCTCCATGTCCAGTCGGGCATACAAGGAAGGCCACAGGGCCGATAGGCCTAGGGGCCGCAATAGACCGCACCCCCCTTCAATCCAGGCAATGTACTCTGTTACGTCCCCAGATCACTTAACCGCAGGGCACCTCCGCTCCAATCACTCTGGGGGGGGGGCTACCAGTGGGAACACAGAGCCTGGTCGAGTCGCCGTTCTCCAGGGTATTTGATGCTCAAAGCACACAGGCCCACATGCCTACCTGCCACAAGACCCAGTCAAGTAGGCATGCTGCCGAAGAAGACACGGCTCAGCGGGCTTGGAGCTCCCTCTTCACGGCCCGGCCGGTCCAAGGGTTCCCTAACATAGAAGGCCGTCATCCTTGGGCAGACATGGTGGGGAGGAGCATCAGTGCCTTGCTCTGTACGACGTGCCCAGCAAGGCAGGCACCAGTGCGCCTTTGGGTTGTGGAGCACCAGTAATGTCTTGGTCGGCATGGGGAGCCCTCCTACAGGTGCTCGGGGGATCCAGGAGTGTCAAGAATGGCAGATGCTGCTGTATTTGTCCAGAGTAGGCAGGATATTGAAAGGATTAAGCTGTTGGGGAGACAGAGCTGCCTAGAGGCATGTCCTGTCAGCCATCAATCCCGGCCATGCCCCCTTCTGAAGAATCTTAAACAAAATGTCAATTTGCATACAGCTTTCGGACACATCCACTTCCACATAACAGGGCCCCTAACCACCCCTATGAAGTTTAGCAACACCCTAAGCCACTGCTGGAAGAAAGTTCCAGAAACAGAATGGCTCAACGACCTCCAACTAAACTACCCAGACCCCACCAACGACCTCATGTATTGTATTGTATTGTATATAGCATTTATAAAGCGCAACAAACACCCTACGGGTACCCTGGCGCTAGAGATACATGTATGCAGACCAACGTGAAGCAAGAAGGACAGAACCTAAAAACATTGCTCAAAAGAACGACAGGATCACTATCTGGGGAACAACCACGTTTTGATCCTTTTCCTGAACAGAGACAGGGTACTGCATTGTCTGATTTCAATTGGGAGTGTGTTCCAAAGCTTTGCAGCAGCAAAACTAAAAGACCTTCCTCCCAATCTGACCTTGTTGAACCTGGGTACCTTTGCCAAATAAGCAGAAGAGGAACGAAGGGTCCGGGTAGGAGTATACCAGACCAATTTCTTCTGCAAAGGTCTAGGACCGAGTCCATGTAACGCCCTAAACCCCATGCATAGGGATTTAAAATAAATTCTTTGCTGCACAGGGAGCCAATGTAGCTCCGATAGGCACATTGAGGCGGAAAAACTTCGTGGTCTAGACAAGGCCAATTTCACAGCCGTGTTCTGGACACGCTGCAGTCTCTGTATCAAATACTTAGGGGACTCCAGCAGCAGAGCATTGCAGTAGTCAAGTCTACTTAGGATGGCGCCTTGAACAACCAAGACTCTAACCGAAATTGGGAGCAACGGAAGAATCTTTCTCAAAGCCCTAATGAGGCCAAAACAGCACCCCACCAACTTGTTCACTTGCGTCTCTAATGACAGGGTGGCATTAAACATGACTCCCAAATTTCGCACCGTCTTAGACGGCGCCAAAACAGTAGATGAGTCAAGGGGCCAGAAGTTGTGAGGAACTCATCAACAACACAAACAACTTGATCACCACCTGTGCCAATACCCTGGAGCCCCTGAAAAACACCGAACCCAAAAGATCCAACAAACAAGCTAGCTGGTGCAATGCTGACCTCAGAGAATCCAAGAGAGTTTGCAAACAACTTCAAAGGAAATAGAGAACCACCCGAAGAACCAGCGCAAGAAACACCTACAATGCTGCATTTAGACACTATTAACATCAAGTAAAAGAAACCAAGAAAAAGGCTCTGACCCTGTGAATTGAATCTAGCTTTAACAACTAAATGAAAATGTTTGCCATTGTCAAGAAATTCACCAACCTTACAGCCACAGCCCAAACCATCACCCCCTACACAAGAACTTCTTCCACATAAAAATCCTTAAGATCTACAGCAACTTTGAACCCCAACCACCCCCATCGACCTAACCAGCCTGCTAACCTCATTAACCAAAGACTACCAACTGAAAGCATGGAACCCTCCATCTATCGAGGGCACTGCAGCAATAATGAAGACAGTCCACTCAGGCTCCCACAGACCCCTAACCCTCGCCATATCTACAATATGGGAAGAGCCATTCACTTCCATCATTAATACCTCCCTCAAGACAATCACCTTCCCAGATAGCTGGAAACATGCCAAAGTCACTGCCCCCCTCCAAAAACCCTCAGCCAGCACCGAAGTACTCAGCAATTACCAACCCATCTCGCTGCTCCCCTTCTTAGCCAAAGAAGACCATCAACAGACAACTCTCTGACCACCTAGAATGCCACAAACTCCTGTCTGACTTGCAATCAGGATTCGGAAACAACCCCAGGTCTGAAACAGCCCTCATTGCTGCCACATATGACAGATGCACCATCCTCGCACGTGGCTAGACCGCCGCTCTCATCCTGTCATGTAGTTCCTAGGAATCCCCAGGACCTGCACGTTTTGGATGACCTAAACTGAGGGCTTGGTGTCCCAACCGCTTCCGGACACCCCCACAGGATATGTCACCCGTTAGACCAGCTAGCTCTAGTGCCACTACCACCCTCCTGTATTCTACAGTGGTATAGGTAGTTTCTGGCAACCACTGAACATGACAACCCTGATTCCTCAGGGATCGTTGAACACGGTACAGTACTTTTCGCTCAGGCACTCGTGCTTTCTTTCTCAGAAAATACACAGGATGGTGATTAGGACGTTTCAATAAGTATTTATTGACCCAGCGACAGCTTTGTGTAACACACATGTGCTGCGACAATCAGGAGACAGAAGCATACAAAAGAGATTGCTAGTACCAATGTAGTAAATAGTAAATTTCTACCATAGTGCTAATAAGATGAACATAAGCAGCTCAGATAAAAACAGTAGCACTTGCATATTCCCAAAATGCGCGCCCTAAGTAATTTGCCTTAATGTACCTAGCCTAGATCTGTATGTGTAGCATGTATATGTGTATATGTATATATGTAGCCAAGAAACCCTTAGGGAAGAACCAGCCCCCTCACCTGATGGTTGAGAACGAAGGACCCCGTCTCGGCTTCGAGGATGACAGCCCGCAAGGGAAGTCAGACAGCTGCGTGTCGAAGATTCAGCATGCAGGACCCCGTGTCAGCTTAGAAGGAATTCTCCTCTAATTTGTAGGGAGGAATGAGGGTCTTATATACTAGAGTGGACACTCCAGGGTTTCTTCTAGAATCGATATGTTTTTAAAACAATCATAAATGTTTTGAAAACACTCATAAATGTTTTTCCAAACAAATGTGATCATGCACAGCGGGCTGTTGGCCAAGGATGAAAAAAGAGGTGACCCTTATACAGAATAAGTATGCCATGCCTGGGGACATGTTTATGTCCGTCAGGTACAGCATTGTTCTGATAATATACTAAGAGCCTGTTTACGAAGAGACAGGGCTAACTACTCGGTAAAAGGTCACCCCTCAGAACCGTTATTGTCGTGTGGATGGGACAATGCATGTAAAACGGGGTATAAATGACAGGACTAG
The DNA here is from genome assembly GCA_963921515.1 of Calotriton arnoldi. Lineage (NCBI taxonomy): Eukaryota > Metazoa > Chordata > Amphibia > Caudata > Salamandridae > Calotriton > Calotriton arnoldi. Next base: position 368,963 of record CAWUFW010001117.1, on the reverse strand, counting down.
CCTAACGAACATGACACCCACTCCTCATCAAAAGGTCAACAGGGTCAGCTAGATAATGATAAAGCTTAAGGCAAATAAAAGCATAAAATCATTTTAAATTAAAAAACTAAAAGCACTTTAAAAGCATGTAAAAAATGTCCATAAAAGAAAAAAGCCATTTTGCCTAAAAGTGTTCAAAAGGTCCTCTAAACTTATATGAGTGGTTATTATTACACTGAGCACCTTGAAAGCCACTGTACTCAGTCAGAGCAGAGAAGGAAAAATAAAACAAAGTCTGTGTTCGACCATCAATTTGGAAAATGTTTAAAAATGCCGAATAGTTCCCAGCACAGGAAAGGCCAGATTGTTTATGAATCCTGTGCCGAAGACTAAACATCGCTGAACATTGCATCAGCAGGTGGCAATCCCTCCAGCACTTCCAATATGATGTAGAGTGACCAAAGATGGTCATCACTGGTTCCCACAGCAGCCTCCAGGGAAGAATTAGATGCCTGCATGCCTGTACGTCAGGAGCAGAGCCGATTTCCCTTCCAACAGGAGCTGAAGCATCCCTTGGAGGCTCTAAGAATGTTGTCATCAACATGGGAATACACTGTGGACAACTGTACACGTGGGCCTGCAAAGGCTCCAGGAGCACGTCTATGTCTGGTGGCACAACCGATGGAAGTGTCAGACACAGGTCCTAACGAGCCGGGGGAAACAATACTTGCTTACAGCCAACAACCCTGAGGTTTACTGTGACTAGATATGCGATGCCAGGCGCCATCCCACAACAGCCTTGATCATTCAGCACTAAATAACTTCCATTCAAAAGTAACTCAAAAACCGGATGAGTCACGGCAGCTGGGGAGCCTTTCAAGTAGCAAGATAAGTTCGCTTTTGATGCATTACACATTCCATGAAGCGACACTTTTTTGCACACTAAAGACCCACTTAAAGCCTTCCCGCAGTCAGTACCACTTAAGAAAACTTCAGTGTCCTTATTTCTGCACCTATATCTATACGGTAACTACCAGGTTTCCTGTATGTACCCTTCACCTAACGCTTCATACCTGCCTGCTTGAATGTATCTAAGGCAGTATTGGAACTTGAATGTCGTGATTGGCAGGGTGATGTATCCATGAATTACCAATCCGTAGATGGTGACTCTGCTGCTGTAGAAGGTAACTTCTCTAATTTTTCAATGAGCAGCATGGTGTACTTCACATCTCCGCGTGCCATGGTGAATTGTCTGTCGGTCAGATTATAAGCCGAAAACAAATTTGTGCTGTTAATGTACCGCCATGGCACGTGGCCAGAACGGAATGATTGAAGAGTCCAGCTCAAAAGAAAAATGGAGCGCAATTGATATTGCCCTTATTGTAGAATAGACTAATCTTGTTCCATTATGTCAATGGCTGAGGACACAATGTTGCCCAGTGAATAAATACGTGAAGAAAGTGTGATCATACCGTTGTCTACTACAGCCAATGCCTTTTCTAGGTTAATCCTATCAATTTCAGGTAATCTCTCAGTGGCATCTTTTTGGGAGACTTTCCACAGTTGATTGTAGATAGCATATAAGAAGCATTTCCTACGCGGTTTCTTGGGACCTAGCAAGAAATCCCTAAGATCCATGTTTTCTGATAGAAGGGACAAGTGTTGTTTCACCTGTTGTAGTGTTGAGGTTTTTAGCCATTCTAGGCACAACTTCCCAAAGAAGTCACTGCCCCTGGGTCGTCTGTGTGTACATAGTACGTGTCAGGCCCATGGATACTAAACCCTCTGGTGGTATCCTTAAATCTTGATTGACACCTATTTGTGTCGATAGGCCAAACCAACCATCTCTTCCAATTGGGAGTTGAGGAATTGTATGTACCATTCTGTATCATTGCACCCAGCACTTCCTCACTTGTCAGTGTATTATTCGATATACCTTCAATAGGTGTGGGTAACGGGATGTATGGTGTTTTCAGGTCTTTAATTTTTGCACACCCATAGCAGGTAGTCTGTTGCACTGTTCTGTTCAGGAATATTATCTGTAATGGTATGAGGCAAGCTCTAAATAAAGCCTCTGTTCCCTGAACCTGCCAATCTTTTGTCCCCCAGATTGATTTTGTGTCTATTGTGTCCCTCCAATAGTCGAAACCTTGCATAGACAGTTGGGAGATAAAAGGTGCTGAATATATGAGCTTGATATTTGTCAGCATCATTTTCTTCGCAGTTGCATTTGTCTGTACTAGCTTATAATAGTATGACATTGGGTCTGATGTATTGAACCCTGAAAAGTATGCAAATTTCGGTGCGAATGTGGCAGAACTACCTTTCGTGGTGTCGGGCAATGTTCCCATTGATGGTAAGTGTTTACAGTGTGTAGATCACTAGCTCTGTGCAAAAAGTGATGACCATAGTGCTGGTAACAATACATACTGTCGAAGTCAGGTGTATCTTCGTACAATTCCCTGTAAGAAAATGCAGCAGATTGTTCTAAATCTGAGAGCATAGTATTTACAGTCTCAATGTCCCAATCATCAGAGAGTGTACTTGGGGTAATGAAATTATTCAATGAGATTTTAAATACATGTGGAATTTTCAAATGGTCAGTAGGACCAAATACATAATATGAAACCCTATCCCAAACTATACTATCTGGTACTGGAACTGCTGTAATGTTTACTAGGGACAAGTCTCTTTGTTCACGGTGTGATGACATATGTGGTTTCAGGACCAGGTTCACAGGTTGTACTGCAGAGTGTTGTGGGAGGTAATGTCCATTCAGTAGTAGGAAAAAGACAGTTACTATACCAATCCAAATTAACAGGAACAGGATCCCTATTGCAAACCAAAGATGCAGCCAAGGGGACACAAGGTAAGTCTTTTTCAGCCAGAGATAGAAATGCTGAAGTCTTTCTTTTTTGGAAATGGGTGGCGTTTGATCAGGTTCACTTGGATCTGAAGAAAAGTCTTCGAAGTTGATGAAGTAGTCAGACGCAGTTCGATCTATCTTTGGGTGCTCAGCAGTGTTCGTAGAACTGGCAGTTGCTTCTTCTGAAGGCACATTGATGTAAACTTCATTATTGGGCCGAATTGGAATTTGCATTTCAGTTTCATTTGGATGTTGTTCAGTTTCAACAGGTGTAATTCGTACTCCGTTATTGGCTACTCCGGCATCTTGCGCAGAGGAGTCTTGAAACATTATTAGTCTTTCCATCTGAACTTCCTGTATAGTAGCGAGAGGAGATCTGCGGCTACCCAGGATTCCACGCTGCCTACTGTTGAGAATCGGCCACATAGTGTGGTTTGACCAGATCAATTGAGACAAATCTTTTTTCTGTTCGACCGGCAAGAGGCGGAAGAAGTACTGTTCTTATTCCTTGAACCGCCAGGACAGGTACAGGTGTTCTGTAAGATGGCCCAAACTCCTTCTTGTCCACAATCTTTTCTCTGACCAGGTCCCCAACCTTCGGGTCCCAGGCAGGTCTTGCCGGAACCGGTTTCACTTCCCCAGTGGCGGTGCATTTTACTTGGACGTTGCTTTATATGCCCGGATTTCATTGAGTTCCTGTAAAACAGCCAAACGATCATTCAATTCAAATGGATTTACATCCGCCACTGTGCTGGCACAATCGAGGTCAGGTACCCACATTCCTGCCCCAAACAGGATCTCATAGGGGGTACGTCCTCCCAAGGATTTTCTTGGCATGTTGTTTAGTGCCCTCTGGACCCCATATAGGTGATTGACCCAACTACCGCCCGCACCTAATACCCTCGCTGTTAAGGTTTGCTTGAGGTCCCGGTTTTTCCTCTCCACCACCGAATTTCCCTTAGGATGGTAGGGGGAGGAGTACTGCAAGGCCACGCCCATACTTTCCATGGCTTCCTTGTAAGCCTGTGAGCTAAACTCAGGGCCACGGTCGGAATGTAACGTGCCAATTGCATATGTCCCGATGAAGACTCGCAAATCCTTTATAACAGTTTGAGCGTCAGCCGAGCACTGAGGCCAGACCCATAGAAATCTAAAGCAAGAATCCACTGCCACCAAGATGTACTTGTAAGCCCCGTCTGAATTTAAGAGGCCTCAGTGACCAAATAGACTCATGCGAGAGGTCTGTCAGAAATGAGTAATGGTGTTTGTGGTGGCCATGCTACGGTGGAACCTTTCATCTGCTGGCAGATGTCACACTTTAAGACATAAACCTTTGTTTGTTTAGACAAACTTGGCCACCAGAACCGCTGTTTCAGTAATTAAATTGTTGCAGTGACTCCTGCTGAGTCCAGATCCTCATGTGCAGCTAGTATTAAACCTAATCTGCGATCCGTGTTTGGTATAACTCTATCCCCCACTCCTGGAATTTGAGCATACGGTGTGTTTTGCGCATCTAATTTTTAGGAATATTTGAGTGGAAAGCCCTTTGGGACGGCAGAGCCGTTCTTTGAGGCGTTGACAGCTATCAGTATGGCTCTGTCTATCCTCGTGTTAGAACGAGTGATTACAGCAACGGCAGCAGTTCGCTCTGTCGCCTTGGTGGCTTCATCAGCCAGTGAATTCCCTTCAACGTGTATGCCAACACGCTGATGAATCAAGGTGTGAATAACTTGAGCTTGTGGCAGGCATGCTTTCAGCTTTGCCACTTGTTCCCATAACAATTTATGCTTAATTGTGCAACACTTGGAATCTCTAAACCCATTCTGGCCCCAGTAATGAAGATATTCATTATAAGACTGCACACAATAAAAGGAAATGCACACTATCAGCGTGGGGAATTCCCGATCCGTATATTGTAGTGCTAGTATCAGGGCTTTCAGCTCTGCCAGCTGTGCTGTACAATCTCCTAGAGATTGTGTAGTTGTATTGCTGGAATGGAACTTACCGTCCCGCATACATCCCTTCACTATAGCACACGCTGCGCTATACTGTTGTTTACTTCCTATGGCAGGCTGAGCAGAACCATCAGTATAAATGATGTATTCATATTTCTCTAGAGGCAAGATTTCATTCGGGAGAGGGTATTCTTGTTCGTACTGCAGGAACGCTTTTGTTTTTAGTGTAGAGTCAAATTTGTAATCTACATCTGTTGCAGTGAGAGAATTAGCCCATTGTATCTATCTCGGATGCAGTGCTTTTGCATTTGGAATGCTCGCTCTGGTAACAGCTTCTAAAGTTGGTATCGGGGTAACAACGATTATGTGTTTCCCCTGTGCTAGTGCTCTTTCTCTCACTACAGCAGTCTGTACTGCAGTCAATATCATTTCCTTGGTCGCAAATCGCATTTCAGCATTTGTATATAAATGTGATTTGTATGCAATTGGGACTGTCTCACCTTCATTGAAAGTGAGATATGTATATCCTGATAAACCCGGGACTACCCGGATCACGAAGTTGGTAGTATTCACACATGTGTGCAAGTGTTTTGATGCTATCATGTCAGCCTGAACTGAACGGAGAGTATCTGTGTGTTGCTGTGTCCACTGATGTGGTGTGAAGTTAGGTCTGATTAAATCGTAGAACGGTTTTACTCTTTCTGCGTAATCTAGAATATATGTTCTGCCAAAACTTAGAAATCCTAAAATGGATTGCAAACCTTTGAGAGTATTTTGAGGTTGGAGCAGCGCACACTTTTCTAAAAAGTTGGCTGCCAGACACTTGCCTTCACTTGACAGCTTGTATCCCAAAAATAGGACATTGAGATGGGCAATTTTAGATTTCTTAAAATTAAATTTGTAGCCCAAATTGGCGTATCCCACAATTATGTTGTTCACCCTGCACAAGTGTTCAAGTAATTCATCATCCGTCAGATAGATGTCATCTACATAGGACACAGCCTCCTCGTCACATGTTTGTAATAATTCTGACACTCTTGCCGAGAGTATCCCCGGGCTGTTCTTATACCCTTGAGGCAAACAACAAAGATTTCGCTGAGTGCCGAGCGCAGAAAATGCTGTCAAATATCTGCTTTCTGGAGCTATATTCTGGCAGCAGAATCCATTTGAGATATCTAATGTTGTTTTGTATTTCTTCCGCACAATGTTATTCATCAATGCGGCACTGTGTGCGTTTTGAGCTGCAAATGTTCACGTACATGTGTTCAAGTGTCGGTAATTTAAAACTAATGATATGAATTGTCAGGTTTCAATACTGGAAACAAAGGATTATTCACCGGGGAGGTGCAAGTCTCAATTACACCTTGGTATTCGAGTTGGTCTAGAATTTCTTTGACCTGTCTTTTTGCATCGTTTTTTATAGAGTACTGTCTCTGAGGATTTGGAGTAGATTTTAATGGGATTTCGTGGTGGGTAGACTCCACGCCGCACCCTACATGGTTGCGGTATAATGCCGGAGTTAGCGCGTATGAATGTTTTAAAGATTCTGGAACGAGGTCGGCGAAAGCGGGCAAAATGATGCTTTCCCCCTTTGGGCAATCCATCACAAACTCAGGCGGCCAATCTTTTTCTGCAAGTAGTATGTCATATCCATATGTTAAGTTCTCCCAAAAGAGACCTTTAACTTTTCTTGAGATATCCCCCTTTATTTGGAGTGTAATTTTGTATAGTCTATGTGGGACACTCACTCTTGTATCAGGTGTTTCCACCGTGATATGTTCATTCAATACTGCTGTCACCAGAAAATCCTTCCGGTTCTCGCGAGCTATTGTTACTTCTGCCGCGCTGTCTAGGATCGTCAAAGCCCATTCCCCGTTCAGAAGCTGAGTCCTCAGTAACCTGGGCATGTCTAATTTTTAAGCCAACTTCTTTCTTCTTTTTGAATTGAGGTTTTGCTTTAGATTGATCTTTCTGTTTGATAATGTAATTTGAATTCCGATGTGTTTCCCTTTTCTCTCTTGGTCGATCTTCTGTTTTTTGTTCGGATCGCCCGTCCCTCTCCGAGTTTTTTGACGAACCCTGAAAGGAATGAAAGGAACGTGTATCAGGGTCTGATACCTATCAGTTTTCCTAATCTGTTCACTATTCCTAAGGTTATACTTCTTCTCAGAGGACTCCCTTTGGGGAGACCCACCCCTTGATCGTGAATTCTTTTCTGAATTCTTTTTAGAGTTTTTATTTTCCTATTTCTTTTTAGAAGAAGCGTGTGCTTGCTTCGAGTTGTCCTTGTCAGGACTACCTGCCATTTGTGGTTTCCCTGCTTTAGTTCCCAGATTATCTCCACCTAATGCTGCATAGGATTTTTGGTAATTCTCGCTCCTTATTTCTAGGTGCTATTTCCCTTAGGCGTCTGTGTATGGCCACTGCTGCTGCCTCCCGCTTTATGTTGCTCAGCATTATCGCAGAGACTTGGGCAAAATTACCCATGAGTTTCATCCCCAAGTCCAGGGCAGGTCCTGCCCTCATTCTGTATCTGTTTCAATACTTCTGGAACGGCTGCTATAGGACGGGTACCATGTATTCTAATGTAAACAGCAGCAAAGTTTGTTCCCCAAGTGGTACAATCCTCAATCGAGGGAACCATCCCCATTGGCAAGCAAATGGTTAGCATCCTATGTTTCTCCTGCGGACCCGTATGGGGAAATACTGCTTCCAGCTGTGCAATGTTTTGTGCTATCCAGAACGGAATTTGCTCCCGTTTGGAAGGTATTGTCCCTATCACTGATTTTAGTGTCTGTGGGTTAATGGTGGGTGTGGTCTGATGTGGACCAGCTGGAGCGCTTCTCGCAGGTTGGACTGTTAATGTTCGCATGACAAACTGGACAATGTGTCTGTATAGCCTGACTATGTCTTTGTATATTGTACAGACTTTATCCACTGGTAGTGTATCAATCTGTGGATGTGGAGTATATGTCGCTAAGACCAGCCAGGTCGCTCCTTCTATGCTGAGAGGACCGAGTCTTACGAAGGATGTTGTGTATGAGAGGGCGCCTTTAAACCAGTTTTTGTGTTGCTGGTAAGTTAACGGGACTTCAATGACTTCATATGGAATGTATTCATCCGGTGGTTCAACAACAATGTATGTGTGAAACAATTTAGTCATCAGATCTGCAGGCGGGAACTGAACCCAAGAATAGAATACCTCTGATCCGAACACCTCGTGTGCCTCAATCACGAAGGTAACACAGCCACCTTGCAAGGGTAGGCCTTGTTTAATCAACTTAATTGTTACTGCATTTCTACAGTTTTCTGTGATGTTGAGAGCGTTTGCAAACTCTTCCTCCCCATTCCCTGAACCACTGCTCGTGGACTCAGTCATTCTTAAAGGAGAAGAACAAGGTATTTTTAGAAATTTTTCGAGGTTTCGCACAATGTGGGAACTTTTCTTCCATACAAGCTTGTTTAAACCTTCAGCCAATACACAGGGTACATCTGCTCAGCTGAGGCGGATTTCCCTTCCCACTTCAGACTTCTCTGAAAGGTGTGAGTAGGGCTCTCTGAGAAAGCATGACTGAACTACTCAGATTTTTACTGTTAATATAAGAACCAAACCAACATTGGCGGCGCCATGTTGTGTAGTTCCTGGGAATCCTCAGGACCTGCACGTTTTGGATGACCTAAACTGAGGGCTTGGTGTCCCAACCGCTTTCGGACACCCCCACAGGATATGTCACCCGTTAGACCAGCTAGCTCTACAGTGCCATTACCACCCCCCTGTATTCTACAGTGGTATAGGTAGTTTCTGGCAACCACTGAACATGACAAATCTGATTCCTCAGGGATCGTGGAAAACAGTACAGTACTTTTCGCTTGCTTTTTCTCAGAAAATACACAGAATGGTGATTAGGACGTTTCAATAAGTATTTATTGGTCCAGCGACAGCCTTGTGTAAAACATATGTGCTGAGACAATCAGGAGACAGAAGCATACGAAATAAATTGCTAGTACCAATATAGTAAATAGTAGATACATTTCTACCATAGTGCTAATAAGATGAACATAAGCAGCTCAGATAAAAACAGTAGCACTTGCATATTCCCAAAATGCGCGCCCTAAGTAATTTGCCTAAATTTACCTAGCCTAGATCTGTATGTGTTGCATGTATATGCGTATATGTATATATGTAGCCAAGAAACCCCTAGGGAAGCACCAGCCCCCTCACCTGATGGTTGAGAATGAAGGACCCCGTCTCGGCTTCGAGGATGACAGCCCGCAAGGGAAGTCAGACAGCTGCGTGTCGAAGATTCAGCATGCAGGACCCCGTGTCAGCTTAGAAGGAATTCTCCTCTAATTTGTAGGGAGGAATGAGGGTCTTATATACTAGAGTGGACACTCCATGGTTTCTTCTAGAATTGATATGATTTTAAAACAATCATAAATGTTTTGAAAACAATCATAAATGTTTTTCCAAACAAATGTGATCATGCACAGCGGACTGTTGGCCAAGGATGAAAAAAGAGGTGACCCTTATACAGAATAAGTATGCCGTGCCTAGGGACATGTTTATGTAAGTCAGGTACAGCATTGTTATGATGATATACTAAGAGCCTGTTTACTAAGAGACAGGGCTAACTACTCGGTAAAAGGTCACCCCTTAGAACCGTTATTGTCGTGTGGATGGGACAATGTATGTAAAAAGGGGTATACATGACAGGACTAACCTAACGAACATGACAATCCTCCTCGACCTCTTCACCGCTTTTAACACCGGCTCCCACCACACACTCATCGCCAGACTACACATTGGAATACAAGGACTAGCACTAAAATGGATGGCTTCCTTCCTTTCCAGAAGAACACTGCGAGTCAGGCTCTCACTGTTCACATCAGAACCCAAGGACCTCATCTGTGGAGTCCCAAAGGGATCATCACACAGCCCCACACTTTTCAAAATGTACATGACATCTCCGGCAAACATCATCAGATCCCACAGAATCAATATCATCTCCTACGCCGACGATACCTGGCTAAATTTTTCCCTCTCAATTGACTCCGTCACCACCAAGACAAACTTCACACAATGCATGACCAGCGTGGCCAATTGGGTGAAAGAAAACTGCTTCAAGCTCAACACGGGCAAAACTGAAGTGCTGATCTTCGGGAATAAGAGCTCACCTTGGGACTCCACCTGGTGGCCCGCCGATCTTGGACCCACACTCACCCCACATGACCACGCTAGGAACCTAGGCCTCATCCTGGACACCAACCTCGCCATGAAGCCCCAGGTCAATGCCATCACCTCCTCATCCTTTGACATCTTCTGCATGTTATGTAAAATCTTCACATGGCTCCCACTGGACACCAAACGTACCATCAGGCAGGTTGTTTTCGCAAGCAGATTGGACTATGGCAACATACTCTATACCAGCATCCCAACCCATCTTCTTCACAAACTTTGAACCATCTAAAACACAGCCGCGAGACTTGTCCTAAACCTCCAGTGTCGACCCCACACCACACCACTCCTCAGAGAGCTCCAGTGGCTCCCCATACAGAAACGCTGCCAGTTCAAACTTCTCACAAACGCATTCAAGCCACTGCACAACATGGGACCTGCACACTTCAATCACCGGCTTCACTTCCACCAACCCACCAGAAAACTTCACTCAGCATCACTCTCTTGCACACACTCACACTTGCACACACTCCACATCCACAGAAGCAGTGGGAGGTTGATCATGCTCCTACCAAGCCTCTAAATACTGGAACGATCTCTGCCAACACATTAGGGCCTCCTCCTCACTTCTTGAATTCCGCAGACCTGGCTATTCAATTAGTCTTCTTGCAGGATCATCGAGACTGCCTGTATCCAGCCCAGCCTCACCACATGCGTACACTCACCTACTCAGCCCCTGGATACCCTCACAAGTGACAAACAGCGCTCTACAAATCCACATTACTTTGCATAACTAGCCTGGGATCAAACCACAAATGAAATGCATAAATATTAATACAAATCGTGAAAAGTGATATCTGGGCTTCCATTTACTTAGCGAGTGTGCATTTTCATGTTTATTCCGAGCTAGCCACATAACCAGCTACTACAAGTACATCGGTCAGTCCATGTATTCGAGTACACACTGAAACAAATCAAAGCCCAGCAGTCTCCCACTTCCATGCAGGTCGATTCTTACATTAATCCCATAGTCACATTGCCCTTTTGACCTATTTCTGATTTGCTCATGCTCGGGGACAACAAGGAGGTGTAATGAATACTCACACAAGAGAGCGGCAGCATCTGCGGTGCACAACCTGGCGATTCGTGGGGCAATATCGACGATTCTGTGAAACCCCCGCCCCCCATCATGGTCCAGTTCTTTTCATGGTTCTTTATCTCCATTGTTTTATTAAATTATTTCGGTCCGCTGATCGATTTCAACATTCCCATCAAATGATCATTAGTAGCCTGGCTGCCCCATTAGACTAATGGTTCTCCCACCTCAGCATTGTTTGCTTACAAAGCAGCTCTAAATCATTTATTATTTTGTAAACAAACGGCGTTCATATTGGAGATCAATAGGGCTAATGGTACTGATGTATTAATAACCGTTGCTTGATTTAAATGCTGGAAATTATTTGAAGTCTGCTTGGATAAATCAATCGAGTTTTTAATTTTAAAGTAAATTCTTCCATGATTCAGGGAGCCTGACATGCTCTGCTCTTTGGGCTATTTGTTTGATTGAGTACTATGAAGTATTGGATTTGCAGGAAATGAGAAGGCTCCCAATGCATTTGTCGTACAATGCATGGTGGGTGCTTAGGGCTTTCGTGCTGCTCTCAGATCCATCCAGCTGGGATAGAGTGCTGAGATATCCTGCTGCAGCCCACGTGACTTTGCTGTTCCAGACTTGCCTTCATTCACTCTCAGTTTACTCACAAGCGTCCACCACATGGATTTCAAACCTGCATCCTAACGAAACCGTACAAAATGGAGGCACATTAGTATTATACCAAAAACACCCAAGCGTCCATATAATAGGCGAAAGCAGGGGTGGTGTATGTATAATATTTATATTTTAGTGTTTTATACCATGTTTATTTGTGGTGTCTTGAAGGGCGCAGACCATGCTGCCTTATGCCAATTTTGTAGCACATTCTTACACTTTGGCCTCATTCTGAGAGTAGCAGGAATCAGAATGCAGTAGTATAGCTCCCAGGAATTCTGGTAACATGGGAGGCGGTAACCCTGGGGTGTTCTATTAGTGCACCATTTCAATTTTCTCCGATACAATGGGGGATTATCATGGAAATCGGTGTTTCTATGCTAATATCTGCAGGTAATTACCAAATTCTGGACCGTTTTCCATGAGACACATTCCAGGTTTTATGTTGCCAAAAAGTGTCATCGCAAATCTTGGTGCAGCAATATTGCATGCCACAGAATACCTATTCAGGCAGAAGCTAACGTTTCTGCTGAAATCGGAAATACAGAGGTAATCTGAACAAGGGCCTTAGGCTATACAATAGTTTGACAGTTGTGTGTTGCTTTTAAGGGTTCAACCAAAAATATCCTCAGATTAGCCTCTCATCGAGAATGCTTAGCAGGGCATTAACGGTGTTATGTTTGCTGAATTTATAGGGCGCGCCTATCACCTGAGAGGTATCCTGGTGGGTTCTGTCTGGGGCTAGTTAAAGATACACATTTTGAGTTTCCTGTGGAACTCAAGGATTAGATCTAACGTTTCTGATGTGCAGGGGAGGTCATTTCAGGCTCTAGGAGCAAGGTACGAAAAAGCGCGACCACAAGCTCCAGCTCTGAGGGTGCAGGGAGTGTGAACTAGCAGAAGGCTGTTGAGCAGAGAGTTCTGGATGGTGCGTGGAAGCTGTTCAGGTAGGTGGGGCCTAGGTTGTGTAGTGCCTTGTATGGCTGAGTGAGAAGTTTAAAGAGAGCTTGCTTGTGAATGGAGAGCCAGAGCAGCTTTTTGAGGTGGTTGGTTATGTGGGTGCAGGGGTGGGGAGAGCAGTAGGAGAGTGATTCTGGCTGCTGCGTTTTGAATCACCTAGAGGTGCCTGTTTGAGGTGTGCAGAGATGCCCACATAGAGAGTGTTGCTGGAGTCGAGTTTGCTGGTTATCAGGGCTTGGGTGACTGTTCTCCTGGTATCTGGGGAGTCACTTCAAGATCTTTTAGAGGAGCTTGAGGGTGTGAAAGCGGGAGGATGCCACTATGTTGATTTAGCTGGTCATTGAGAGTTATTTGTCAACTACTAGGCTGAGGTTCCTGGCTTAATTGGTGGGGTTGGGTGCTTGACCAAGTTCAGCTGGCCACCAGTCTGATGAGAATCACTTTTGTTTTGTCAGAGTTGAGTTTAAAGCAGTTCCTTTAATTTAGTTGCCAACTTTGGTCATGCAGGTGGTATAGGTGGTCCAGCTGTGGGGCCTGTCGTCGGAGAGGATGTGTTGGGTGCCATCCACATAGGACATTATGCTGATTCTGTGGGATCTTATGATGCCGATGAGTGGTGTCATGTATATGTTGAAGAGAGTCTGACTGAGTGAGGATCCTTGGAGAACTCTGCAGATCAGGTTGGTGGCTGTGGAAGTGAATGGTGCCAGACTGACCGACTGTGGGCACCCCATGAAAAAGAAGAAAATCTGTTGGAACACACATTCTCCTATTCCAGAGTCGTGAAGGCGTTGGATGAGAATGGGGTAAGAGGCAGTGTCTGATGGAGAGGTTGAGCTGGATGAGTGCCACAGTGTCCCCTCTGTCTATGATCATGTGAATGTCATCTGTGGCACTGATGAGGGCAGATTTGGTGATGTGGTTGATGCTGCAACCCGATTGAGAGGGGGTTGAGAAAGTGGTTTGATAGTCATGTGTTGAGGACTTTTTCAATGATTTTTGCTGTGTAAGGAAGCAGGGAGATGGGTTGGTAGTTAGCCTGTATCTTCGGATCTGCTTACGGTTTCTTCACTAGGGCTTTCAAGGCTTCCTAGAAGGTAGCGGAGGTGAGGGATTTGTTGAGGATCAGTGTGAGTGTGGCACAGATGGGATTGAGTCCTCTAGTGAAGTGAGGGCATGGGTCCGAGGGGGCTCTGGACTGGACAGATCACTTGGTGATGCTATTTCTGTCACTGAGATCGCTGGCCAGCATGTCATGGTGGTTCCTGAGTGGCTCATCTCATCAGGTTCGAGGGCGGTGAGGCAGAAAGGGTTCAGTTGGCTGAAGAAATTGTTGTATATTGTTGATTTTGTTGTTAAAGAAGTGGGAGAGCTGGTTGCAGAGTCCTTTTGAGAGGGTGATCCTGGTGGCACTGGCAGCCGGGGAGGGGAAGTATTTTACAATGGTGAAGATTTCTTTGGGGTTGTTAGAGCTTTTTATGATTTGGTCAGTCAGGGCCGAGCACTTGGTGTTTTTGATTTGCTGGTGCTAGTGTTGGGGGGCTGATGTGAAGGTTCTCCTGTCATTATCATCACGTGTAAGCCTCCAGCGGTGCTCCAGCTGTTTGTAGTGACATTTGTAGAGCCTGGGGTCTTCTTTGTACCAGCTTTCTTGACGTCTTGTTCTGGAGATGGCAGTGTTTAGAGTGGGGCCCGAAGTCCGCCCACGGGGTGATCCAGTCATTGAATTGAGTGATAGATTGTGGGAGGTTGTCTTGGAATTGTGGTTAGTTTGGAGTTCGGTAGACCAGGCCTCTTCTGAGACTTTGCTCCAGTTTAGCCGCAGGGTCTTGGAGGGTGCAGGCCCGCCTTGGTGGGGGAAGTGTGGGCTGAAGCTGATCAGGGAGTCGTCTGTCCAGGTAAGGGGGGGTGGATTGGTCCACCGTGATGTTGTCAAAGTTCGTGAAGATTGTGAGATGTCTTGTGGTGTGGCCTTTCGCGTGCTGGGTAAGTCCAAGAGTGTTGCGTTCATCCAAGAGGTTGGAAGTGTTGGGGTCTGTGTGGTCTGTCAGGTGGAAGATGAGTTCGCTGAGTAGGATGAGAGAGCTGGAGTTAAGTACCAAGGGTGTGATGAGTTTCGTGGTGGTGTTTCATGCATTGGCCCGTGGTCAGTAGTGAAGGACACTGCCCAGGAGGCGTTGTTGGAGATTTAGGTTTAAAGGTCAGGTGTTCCAGGTGCCTGTAGGAGGTCGTGGAGGTGGTGGAGCAGCTGATGTGTTCTTTGTGGATGATGGCGAGTCCACCCCTGGGTCTGCTGGTACTGTCCAGTCTTGTTATCTTGATGCTGGGTGAGGGGCACTGTAATGTCAGGGACCGACATCGTTTAGACAGGTTTCAGTAAAGAAAAGGCGATCCTGTGAGAGGTCTGTTAGCAGATCCCAGATAGCGATGGAGTGTTTGAAAAGGGAGCAAGTGTGGAGGAGGAGGCAAGCAAGAGCAGGGTGTGCGTTGTTCGTGGGAGTGTTGTTCGAGGTGTTTTGGTGAGTATGCTATGCTGCAGGAGAGAAAGCAGCTTGCAGGAGAAGTGGGAGGCGGTGCAGGAGAAGACACCTTTTGGGCTGGTGGAGGGGGGGGTGGGGCAATGCCGGGATGGTCTTCAGAGGTTCAGGGTGTGAGCATGGGAGACAGAATAGCACTTGAGACTGTGGTAGGAGGGTGGATGACTAAGTTTCCTGGCACTGAGTTCAGGGGGGGCATGGAAAGGCGCAGACGGGCTTGCATTTGGTGTACCTTCAGTGCACTAGCGGCGCACCCGCAGCTCGCATCCATGCTGCGGCTAATAAGTAGGTCCGAGAGGGGCGGGGAGAGCCAGGGCCAGTTCGAGGGGCTGGGTGTAGTCAGTGCGGGAGAGCGTGGCCAAAAGGGGGGAAGATTGCGTTGGGGCAAAAGGGTGCAAGATGAAGTAAGGAGCGAGGGGGAGGAGGCAAAAGAGGGTAAAACAGGCACAAAAAGCAGCAAATGAAGCAAAAGGCAAAAAAACTGTGACACAAAGACCAATGGAAGCAAGAGAGAGAGCGTGACAAAACGGCAAAAATTGAGGCTCAAAGATCAATGGAAGCAAGAGAGGTAGTGTGAGAAAACGGCAAAAACAGAGGCTCAAAGATCTTAGGATGCAAGAGTGAGAGTGAGAAGATGGGCAAAACAGTAGCACAGAGACCGAGGGAAGCAAGAGAGATAGAGTGCAAAGAGGAACAGTGGCAAAAAGAATACAAACAAAATAAAGAACAAATAATGGCAAAAAAAGAAACAGAGGCAAACTAATGTATTCGAGATTGTGAAAGCAAGAGTGAGCGCGAAGCAGAGAATCAGAGAGAGGGTGAAGGCGTGAAGCACAGGTGAAGGCAAGAGAGTGACAGCAGAGAGAAGCAGCAGAAGGAAGAGGCTGCGACCCTCCACGGCACAGGAGCAGGGTCTGCAAGGTCCAGGTCTGGTTGGAGGACCAGGCGCAGGCAGTCCACAGGTAGAGCTAGACAGCACCTACTTAATGGCTGATTGGTCCAGGAGGGGCCAGTGAGCTGGGCTGTGTGTGGGAGGTGGGAGAACGCACTGAAGAAGGCAGATAGGCTGCGGTGGGGCAAGAAGGGTTAAGGAGTGAAAGGGAGGAGGCAAAAGAGGGCCAAACAGGCACAAAAACCGGGGAAGCGAGCAAACGGAACAAAAAACTGTGACACAAAGATCAATGAAAGCTAGAGAGCAAGTGTGAGAAAAGGCCAAAAACAGAGGCTCAAAAATCAATTCAAAGCAAGAGAGTGTTAGAAAAGGGCAAAAACAGAGGCACAAAGATTGAAGGATACAAGAGAGAGTGAGAAAAAGGCAAAACAGTGGCACAGAGTTCGAGGGAAACAAGAGAGAGGGTGTAAGAAGAGAAGCAGTGGCAAAAGAATGCAAACAGCACAAAAAGAAACAGTGGCAAAAGAAACAAGCATTTGCAATGCAATATGTCTCGTATTTACGCGAGTTTAAGCTATTGGCATTGTAAATGGCAATGCCTATTATTTTTGTTTTGTTTTTTAAAACAAAAATAAAAGGCATTGTCATTTACAAAGCCAATAACTTAAACTCGCGTAAATGCGAGACCTATTGCATTGCAAATGGTTGTTCAAGTTTAAAACTGAGCGCGGCGCCGCTTCAAGGACACTGCGCTCGGTTTCTTCTTTTTTTTAACGTTAACACTGAGCGCGGTGTCCTTGAAGCGGGCGCCGCGTTCAGCGTTAAAGTTAAAAAAAATTTTTAAAAACAAGCGCGGTGTCCTTAAAGCGGCGCCACGTTCAGTTTTAAAGTTAAAAAAAATAAAATAAACAAACAGAGCGCGGTGTCCCTGAAGCGGGCACCGCGCTCACTATGAAAATTAAAAAAAGAAAAAATTCAACACAGCGCGGGGTCCCAGAAGTGGACGCCGTGCTCAACATGAAAGTTAAATAAAATAAATTTTTTAAATTGATCGCGGTGTCCCTAAAGCGGGCGCCGCGCTCATTATGCAAATACCCAAAAAAACACCCGCCACTGTCCCCATCAGTGCCAATAACAAAAATAGTGCTGACCCCTAGATAAAGCAGGCCATGTAACGAGCCAAGTAAAAGGTCCAGTCGTTATGGGCAGTAACAAATGGAGACAAGGCGGTACCAAGGCGGGACTAACAAGCCCATTTACGAATAAGAAGCCACCATTTAAGAAGGACAATGACACTAAGCCAATGACAAATATGGGCGGAGAGTGGGCGGGGCTGCTAGTGCATACCCTAATACAGCATGCCTCGCAGAGCGAGCAGCGCATGCACGCTGCCGCTAGGCTTGACCTAAAAAAGCAGACGCAAAAGGCATACAGATGTGTCAGAGTGTGAAAATAAGTGAGCACGAAGCAGAGAATCAGAGAAAGGGTGAAGCATGATTGAAGGCTAGAGAGCGACAGCAGAGAAAAGCAGCAGGAGGATGAGGTTGGGAGCAGGGTCTGCAAGGGCCGGGCCTGGACAGAGAACACAGGTAAGTCCACAGGTAGTACAAGGCAGCGGCCGCTTAAAGGCCTACATTAAGGCTGATCTACCATGTAAAGTACTTGGTACAAGATTGATGGCAGACCATTATCTATTGTATGTAAGATAGCCAGAGTTTGACCATGCTAGAAAGATCGCCATCCATTAAGCTTTCTGCAATTGCTGCAATGTTTAAAAGCACCCATGTGCCACCAGTATCATATACATCCAGATAATTCAAGACTGGAATGAAACCTGCTTAACAATCATGGGGATTGCTTCCACGTCAGAAATGAGGGAACCCCCCTCAGGAATTGTGCCGGTGACTAAATCTCCACCAGCACATGTGGCATGGTACAAGGTTATTGAGGCCCCTTCTTTAATATACATTGGCGCTAGAAGAACATGAAATTGAAGATTCCTTCAGTTTTTCTGTGGATTCAGAGATTGTGCTTTCAGTGTAACCTCAGCAATACAGTGCATAAGCTGCCTTTGGATTTCTCTTTAGCTTTCATTGTGGGACTATTACTGCAGAGTTGGTGAAATTTTACGCTGACCAACCAATAGTCCTTGAATTTGGGAGGCATTCTCACATTATGTGAAAGCATCATCCTCGATCCCATCGAGGTAGGCACGTGCGCATCAACAGAATCACTTGAACAATTATGAGACGGTGTCTTTGTCAGTGGTGACGCAATAGTGGCACCAGAACCAGAAATGAGGCAGCCTCCCTGGAATTTTCTCTTGTAGGAACCCAAACAGTGGTCCCAGAAGGTTTTGGGGATGTTTGGGTGTAACCGTAATGGCATGTGACACATTCTAATCCAACAAAAAGACCTGGCATCAGGCACTATAACTACTTTGTGTACACAAATATGTAGGGTTACTTAAAGGGCGATATGTTTATCTGTTCCCAAGCTAAGGAGTTCTTTTCATGAACTACGACCTAATCCCCGTGCCTTACAGATTAATAATTTTAGAACAAGAAAAGATCCCCCAGTGGGGAAAAGAGAGAAACCAGTCAAAAGTCAATTCACTCAGGCAGCGCCTATCAAAAATGTGATTCATACATGTCATGAAGACAGACAAGTGCGCAAAAGTGTAAGGAAATGAGAAAGTATCTCACGTGTGCACCACCAGAGGAGCTACTGGCAGGTTCTCACCAGCTTGCCCACGTATTTATCATCATCGATAACTTTCTCATGAAAATAAAATATGTGTCCAGTGCAAGAAAGGTGAAAGAGAATTTTAAAAAAAACAAAAAAAAAACATAAGACCCCAAGAGGCATGAGACACAAGAAGCCTCAAATAAAAATGGGTACAACTCACATACGTACTTCTGACTTTTTATTCCACAGCGTGAGTTGGCCCAATGTTAAAAACACAGCATGTTGTTAACCACTTTGAGCATGGCCAACATTCTACCAACCCGTATTGCTGAGCATTATGGCAGAACTGGAAGTTCTGATCATCTTCATGGGTTTCCCGAACTTGTCACCATTGAGTTTGTTGCAGGGGCGTCTAATCCTTACAAAATCCTCCACAGATACTTTACTGGGATTAGCACCGTTTCTTAGATCATAATAGCACTTCATCTTAGTTTGGTATCTTTCAGCTCTGTACGTCACAGTCACATCACACCCAACATGATGGGTAACATCAATGGGAACCCCTTGAACCTCCTTTCCCCTTTTTTTTGAGCCAATAGGGTTGGAGTTTGGTTCACCCAAGTCTCCCCCTCAGTAATTCATACAGGGTTCTATCTGTAACTTGATGTGTTGTGGTACGGTAAGACCCTCTCTGTGAGAGAGGGGAGCTCACGGATGTTTTCAAAAGCGTATAATGAACCTAACTAGCTCTATAAGATCCAACAGATGTGAGGAGGTGTTGATGTTTAAGAGTGATGGGCGCAGTGCATGAGTGTGAAAAGTGCAAATAAAATTGGGTACCAAGAGAAAAGGGATTTATTAAGTATCTCTTGTTATCCAAATTAAAAACATTGCAAAAGCAGTTTTAACAAAATAACTGCGAGAATGAGATAACTGGGTATACATGTTTCAGCCACATGGATTATAAGTAATCCTTGGCCTTCCTCAGGACCACAATGAAATAATGCAACTGCGTAGTGAAGAAAAAAGGAAAAAAGGAAAACGAACAAGGTTGGAACAAATACAACCGTGTAACCTGGTAATCAGGTATTAAGATCCTCCATAGTTTACAGGATGCAGATGGCACCTGCAGGAGAAAAGATTGTTTTAAGAAAACAGAAGAATAGGTCTAGTACACATGTTATATAACATTGCAGAACGTGGTGTAACATTAACCATCACTTTGCAGGTTTTTGCTATTTATAAGATTCAAATGACAGGTATCAAATTGTGCTTACCCGTATCTTACGAGGGATAGACCTCACCTCACCTATCGACGGCTCAGGAAATGAGGCCCCGCTCTATGAACAAGAAGGAAATGACTGGAAGTAGTGAACAGACACAGAATTCCTCATCTAGTCTGTATTGTCATTTCCCTCTATCTTAAAGCCCTAAATTGTGCGACTCTGGACAGAACATCATCATGATTAAAGCAGACACTGATCTCAGTGAGTGTGTCTGACTAAATGCCACCGACAAATGTGCAAATGAGCGGTCTAAGTGTCGTAGTCTTCCTTCAAATGCAAAAACGAAAATGTAAGCATAGAGGAAATCATCAACCACAAAGGAGTCTAGCATGCTGGTAATAAACAGAAACTCTGTGAATTATGTAAAAATGCAAATGCAAACACGAGCAGCTAAGCTTAAAGGAATACATCAGCCACAGAGAGGTCTAGCATGCTCGTAATAAACAGGAACTGCATGGCTACTCTGACAAAATTCAAACGATGAGATGGTTTATGACCACAACAAGGAAAGGGCAATGTACCTATATAATATGAGTACTCTCTGTTGAAATAAGAGTATTGCGCCTCGAGAGTTAAGTCAAACAGGACATGCACTTTCAAAGTTTATGAACCACATGTCTTATTACAGACTAGCGGAAGGACCTACTCGCCGGGCCAGCTTAATAAAAATATATATAGTTTAACCCAGAAACTATCTAATAGGCTGTCCAAAACATTCCGCGATATTTATATACGATCGTACATAAGCGCATTGCTATTGCATAGTCATAAACAGCTCCAGCGCATTACTGACCTGTCCGTCGGTACCCCAGGCTGCTTCTGAGCCGTGTACGGAGGTACCCGATGTCAGGAGAACGCCGTTTTTATTCCATAAAACTTGCGCAGGTGCCGCTCGTAACATGCCAGCAAGCGCACTGTGATGACGTCGTTCCTCCTGAAACTACACAAAGTCACTCGCCTCATGGGAAATGTAGTTGCGCAATGCATCAACGCGCAAACCCGTACTCGTATGTGGGAAACGCGATGACTATGCACTGCGCTTCCAACATGAGTTATATTTAGATTTAAAGGCCAACACATTGCATAAGGCACATGTATTAATTAAAGGAGTGTAATGAACTATATTACCCCTGTGGTCAGAACTACACACAGCCAGTCGCCTCTTGGGAAATGTAGTTTCTGGGTATGCTCGGTGTGCATCTCGTATTACGTGTTGAAAAAGGAGATCCTATACATCGAGTATCTTGTATTTATATACATCGCATATTACATGTTTTGTGGAACAATGAATACACATGAATATTATATGTAACTATGAAAGAGTATGTAATATTTTCAGATAGCACTATCTTGTGAACCTGCACGTGGCGAATCTCAAGTGTATATATAAGTAGGTGCAGGTCACTTATTCACCCGCTTGCTGTTTGAACAATGTCGACAGCTGGGAGAGAAGGTAATATTCTCTTCTAATTTAAGCATTAAGTATAGCACATTCAAAGCTGATCCGTATGCCTACTGAGTGTCTTCATAAGTTGGTGTGCTTAGTCTCTTCATGGGTAGATATAGATAGTGGCACCTCGTACTATCTGCTTCTCATTGCTTGTCTGACTGCTAGTTGATCATCGCAAGGCAAACAGGCTTATAGAGAGGTCCACGGTATCTCGTCATTAAGCCCCTGTTTATCACTCCGCAGTTTAAAAACCCACTTCTGTTCTTTTATAAACAGAAATTTGAACACATCAGTGATGTGGTTCGGGATGAATGGTTGTTCCAGAACAGTCCATGTGAAGTCGTCGGCGTTGTGTTTCAGGTCAATGAAATGTTTTGTGAGTCTCGTAGCTTGTTTTTTGCACCTGATTGTGCTCTTATGCTCCAAAATTCTTAATTTCACCTTGCGGGTAGTCATGCCTACATATTGGTATTTGCAGGGACATGTTATCAGATAAATCAGTTTTTCACTGTTGCAATTAATGAATTTAGTTTGTACCCAAGGTCTGATAGTGCCTATATCCACTGTCTTCGAGTGCTCAGTCTGTGGACATGCCGCGCAAGATCCGCAAGGGAAATGTCCTTGAACTGGCGGAAGATCCCACAAGGTTCCCACGTTGCGAGTATGTTGTGTTTTGGGTCTAGTGTGAACCAGTTTGTCACGCAAGTTGGTACTTCTTTTGAACGAGAACAATGGTAAAGGGATCTCTTCCTTTCCGATGTTTAATATGCGCCAATGTTTGCGCACACTTCTTTGAATCCCATTGGACTGTGTGCTGAATGTGTTAACAAATGTGAGTCTAGTTAATGGGGCCTTCGGTGTGGATAGGTCCAACAGGGCCTCTTGGTTGTTATTCGTAGCCCGTTTGAGAGAACGCCGCACAATTCTTTTTGGATACTTCCTTTCTTGAAGTTGTCTTGATAATGCTCTCGCAGGGTCGTAGCCCTTGGTTACACTTGTTTGTAACCAGGAGGAGATCCCAGATGATGAAGCATGTCACTTCGGTGAGTGATGGGAATCCGTCCTTTTTTAAGGATTTTCCTCTTTAAATAAGATCACAGTTTTTTAGGTCTATGTCTTTTGTTGCCTCATTAGACCCGTGGATACTTTGTAGTATTGTGAGTTAGTATTGGGGAATATATCCACGCTTGGTCTTTAAACGTTCCCTTAGACCCCATATTATTTGTTGGTTATTTTTGTGGTACGGTAAGCCCAGAGGCGGGTTCTTAACAATTTCCATACAGGTATGTTACTTCTTAGCACCCATTATATGGTCTCCTTCATAATGCGGTTTACCCGTTTAACTTGGCTGTTACGTTAGGGATGATATGAGGACACTTTGTCGTGAGTTATTCAGCATGAAATAAGAGATTTGGACATTTCTACATAAATTAATTTGGAACCATTATCACTTACTAATTCTAAGGAAACCCTTCCCTAGAAAACATTTGTTTCAAGAATTCAAGAATATTGCCAGTGATGGGAGAAGCAAAAAATTTGATATCAATACATTTGCTGTAATAATGTACTAAAACGACACCATAATGCATAGTTTCAAGTAACTTATAAATGGGTCCTATTAAATTGCCTCCTACATGTTACCAAGGTCCCCTAGGGAGTGGAATGGGTGAAAGTAAACTAACCTGTTTTTTAAAAGTTTTATCCTCTTCTCTAGACAACTTACATTCTTGTACAAACATTTCTACATCACGGCTCATGGTTGGCAACCAATAACACATTCTCAGTTTTTATTTCGCACCAGTCATGACGAGATACCCTTCATGGGCCAAAGCAACGAGACAGGTCTCAATTGAATGGGGACCACTAAGACATAATTTTAAAACAACTTCATCTTCAATTGACAACTCAACTTTTACATTCAAATAAGGTCTATGGTCTACATCTAACTACTTTTCCTTGGGGCCACCTTTCACAATGAATGTAGATACTTCAGAATACTCTGAATCTTCAGCAATTGGAGTCATCTATTCAGTCTTACATAAGGAGTTTTCATAAAACGAATCATCCAACAAGTAGGAGACCGCCACATTGTCATCGCTTTCACACTCCGTCTTCAGCATAAGCAATCTCACATGACAATTGATATAGATAGCTGGAACATTTGATTTACTAGGAATATGCTCAATGTAAAAAACGTACTTGTGTAATTTGCACACTAGTTTCATAATGTGAGGTGACACCTTGTCAGAACCATCTATAAAGAAGGTTTGCATTCAGTTTTAATCAGGAATGCCTTTCCCTACAAGAAAACTCTTAAACTTGGCCATGGGCCACAAACATGCCAACAACTCACATTCAATGGCAGAATATTTCATTTCTGAAATTTTTAACATGTGAGAAGCAAAGGGGATGAGGTGATCGTCATCCTGAGCACTCTTGCTACGGGCAGCTCCCAAGCCCATTTGACTTGCATCCACAGTCACCACCGAAAGCAGAGACTTATTGAAAATCTTCAGAGATGGCGCCCTTTTCAACTCCTTCAAGGCATACATACTGTCAGAGCACTTATTGTCCCACACAAAGTCACTGTCTCTTTTGGCAAGACGGTGCTTAGATTCCACATTTTCAGTGTAGTTCCTAGTAAACTTGGAATAAAACTTGCACAGTCCTAAGAACGGCATTCAGCGGAATCTGTAAGCTCCACTGGGGGTCATAAACGAAGTGAGATAATGAGAGTCTTCATGGAGTTCAACCTGATGGTAGGCAGCTGTGAAGTCCAGTGTTGAAAACACTTTGGCATTTCCCAGCGTACCTACCATTTCGTGCAAGTGAGGTAAAAGACTATCATCTGGTGGTTCAACTGCCTCAAATCAATACACAGTTTGATCTCACCATACATTTTCTCTGCTACCAAGACAGGTGAAAACCGTGATGAAGCTGAGATTAGTTCTTCTGTCAAACACATCCTCAACTTCTTTACCTGCGGATAATCGAATGTTGCCTACTTTCTGCTTTATCAGTACAGCTTGCTCCTTCAGTTTTATGTAATGTTGGAATCCCTTCAACAGACCTAACTTTCCTGAGAAGCCCGCTTTGTACTCCTGCAAGATATCACTCAAGTTAACATCAGAAATACTGAAGACATATGGTGCCTTGCACAGGTTAACAAGCATGCGTAAGTTCTGTTGCTCTATCCAATCTAGAATGTTTATGCCTCGGTCAACTACGTACACTTTAGCTTTGCAGATCTCCCTTCAAAAGTTTGATCAGCCATAAAAACACCCTCCAAAGCAGTTTTGTTGCCTCCATAGGCACCTCCTGTGATATGACTTGCTCGCAATTTGCTTTCATTGGGCTAGTTTTTATACTATTCTTTGAATGTGATAGTTGTCACTGACCTGGTTTCCATGAGAATCGTGACATATTGTTGATTTATTTGTATGGTACCCTTTGGTTGGTCATGGGTGTTGCATTTATGAAGTATGGCAACCAGCAAAACAAAGTCGTCCAAGCTCTCCTTAATGTCTGCGTCATCCTTTTTGCTGCAAATGCTTTTTTGGGATGATCTTTGGAACTACAAACCTTGGCAAAGTGGCCTTTCTTCCCACACTTGTTGCACTCTTTTCCTAGTGCGAGACATTGTTTGAAAGATGCCATGTGGCTACCAAAACCACATCAGTAACATTTGCTACAGTTCAATTAATTTTGTCTGTGACCATTGGCTCTGTTCCTTCTCATGTTATTGTCACGTCTGGGCTGTGCACAAGATTCGCATCATTATCCCGACCTTCAGACTTCTTGAGCTTTTTCATACCCTTCACAGAACACTCACAGAACTACCTGATCATGAATCATTTCATCTGTATTGGTGAACACACAGGTTGATGCTAACATTCACACTGCAGCGACATGTGCCTACACAGTCTTGCTTCGAGCTTGGTATCTGTAATACAAATTGTGGAGTTCTATATTGATACTGATGACATTATCAAAGTATTCCTCCTGGCCTCCATATACACAACCCAGTCTTCTTCCTCATTTGGCTTTTCTACTGGTGATATATTGTCAAACAAGTGACTACCCTCAGCACCCAAACAGTAACACAGTAGAACTTGTTAGCGCTGGGCACTAAATTGTGTTCCATCAATGGCCATCAGGTGTAGCTCAAAACTGCTGATCCACAGGCTCCATTTTTCCCTTGGAGTCCCAGGAACTTCTAAACAAGCATTTGCAATGCAATAGGTCTCGCATTTGCGAGAGTTTGAGCTATTGGCATTGTAAATGCCAATGCCTTTTATTTATGTGTTTTGAAAACCTGCAAGCGGTGCGTAAACACGCATATGTTACTTATAGTCCTTGCTTACGAGAAGCAAGGCTGGCAGTAAAAGAGGCGCACTTATGACTATAAGTACAAAGCGCGTGTTTAAACACCGCTGGCAGGTTTTTAAAACACATAAATAAAAGGCATTGTTATTTTTAATGCCAATAGCTCAAACTCTTGCAAATGCGAGACCTATTGCAATGCAAATGCTTGTTGAGCTGTGAGGCGGAGACGGCAGCAGCCATAGGAAGGCAAGGACCGTAACGCCAGGCCGTGCATTTTCAAAGAATGAGGGAGGAGGAGGCAGCTGCAGCCAAAACAGATCTTGGTCTTTGAATGCACAGCAAATGGGACAAGATAAGAGCAAGATTTACTGCTCTGTTTAGAAACGGAGCTCTGTAAACCACCAGCACTGCTCTCGACTGCTCCAGCTTAAAGAAAGAAATAGTGCTCACAAGCTCAGAGTAACAACACATGTAACAGGGGCAGTCCTTGAAAATGGGCCGAGCTTTTAAAGCCCATATCCTGAATACAGTATGTCTCGCAGAAACAGCACAAGAGCTGCCTAGGCGAGCCTTTAAAAAATGAATACGTCTCTGTGAGACTGGTGGTCATGGCGAGTTTGCTCTATATAAAAAAAAAATTTGCCCTTGTTCTCAATAGGTACCAACTACACTGACTCCACTAGGCTGTGCCACACCCCAAGTTCAGCAAAGTTTTAAGCCTGGAGGGCCACTCTCTCTTGTAACTTGATCCTACCCCCAAACCCTCTCCACCCGACTGGTGTAGCACCCAAGTATTTTTGAAACAATGCGGCTTTGGCACCAGGCATTCACCATATCACCAGGTCTCTGTGCAATGCTTTGTGTTGTGGCATCTTCCAGCAATGCTGTATATTTATTTATGCTTGTGAAAACGTATAAGGGAAAGAGAACATGCTCTCCACAATTGAATCCTTATCCCGGACACAGCTTCAGGAAATACTTAAAAGACGCCCCAGAGTCAAAAATATCCAACTTCACACTGAACTTATAAAGTATAGGTACCTGTCGACAAAAATAATTTCTACACAAAGGCCACAGTGCATATTTATTTGCTTTTTAAACTTATAAATGTGATTCAAGTGTGCAAATAGAAACAGTTGAGAGTGTAAATTCAATGTTGTTATTCATAAAATGTGAAAATAAGTGCAGTGTAAATTTGAGTGAGTTAATAGGATATGGTTATGGACATACCAGTATTGGGTCACCTGAAATGGTCGGTGAAGGCCTACAGACTTGCAAGTTTATGCCTAGTCACAAAATGTTTGCATATTTATTTTTCCCCTTAAAGGCAGGAGTACTGTTGTAATGATTGCAATCATCTTTCTTCCATGCTCATTGTTTGTTGGCATAGCGCTTGGTGGAATCTCTGTTGTGGTGACAGTTAAGCATGAGCAGGTGAGGGAGCTTCCCACTTGTGGCTGAAGGCAAAAAACAGAAATTATAATTGCAGTATGAGCGAGCGAATTACTGCAATTTGGCGAAGAGCGCCTGTAAAGCAGTATTTCAGCCATAGTGAGGCCGGATCCAGTGTGGCAGACCCTGAGGTTCAAGATCTTCACCAGTAACGCTCCCACAGACGTGGTGTGAGGGCACTACGACGTTCGAGGAGGTGTCGGTAAAAGGGGCGGGTGATTGAATCAGTATCAGCAAGCCTATTTTGGCATCGGCATCAATAAGTCATTTTGTGGCGTTTGTATCCAGCAATAGTGAATTATGTGGTGCTAGCTGCGGCAAGATGAATTGCCCGTGGGTGGCGCTCATATACATTCTTTACTAGCAATGGCATGTAAGTACTAAGGGGCATATTTACAATAGACGGCGATAAATATCGCAAAGCGCGCTTAGCGCTTTTTTATTATCGCCGTCTATCGCTGGGAATTTATCGCCCGGTTAGCGCGTTATCAACAACGCGTATCACCGAGGCGATAAAAATTCCAGCGATTGCGAGGATATCGCCGTTTCCCATGGAACAACGCTGGTTTTCCAGCGATGTTCCATGGAAAACGGCGATAACCTTGCTGATACGAACCTGTGGTCGTATCAGCATAATCCACCCCCAATGACAGGTATAGGTAAGTCAGCATTTTAGCAGACGTTAGTTTTCGGCGAAAACCGTGGTTTTCGCCAAAAACTAACGTCTGCTAAAATCCTGGGGCCACCTTGTAAATATCGCGATGTGCATTTAGCGATATTTAACAAGGTAGTCCGTCATGGAGTACGCTCAGTGACGCCCACTTTGCATCTCATTAGAGATACAAAGCGAGGCGTCGGCAAAGCGGCTGCTAACATGCGCTAATGCATGTTAGCACCGGCTTGCAAATAGGGCGAAAACATTATCTCCGCTTTTTTGGCTTTTAAAGCCAAAAAAGCAGACATAAGGCCCTTGATAATATGCCCCTAAGATTGGAGGGGGCGAGGACAGGCCAGGAGCTTTTCCTGCGGGAGCAAAAGGGAGCCATTGAAACAAAAGAAACCGTGCACGTTTTGAGTTTTTGGTTGCCAGCTTTCAGCACATGATGAAGTACACTTTTATAGTCCGAGATTAACCTCCGCTCTTTTTCCTATTTGTGACGGACTACACAGCAGGGCATGGCCGACCTCACATAAATTGTGTGACAGCAGGCTGGGAGACAAAATGTTATGAACCCCTAGCAGAATTTTAACAGTGGCTATAGTTCTGAATAATGCAATCCCAAACAGGACAGCCTGCTTCTCAGAGGCTTGATCTGCAGGGGTCTGTCTGTCTGTTAGAAAGTGTCCGCCCATAGCATGGACTCCAATCTCACAGATGGGCAAATACGGCGGGTTGTGCACATCAGTCGGGGAAGGGGGTTAAACAGCCAGTTCACAATATTTCCTTGTGCAAGCATGTCAGTCCACATCATTAAACTACAGAAATGACTGCAAAAACGTTTATAAAGTGCCATGTTTGTATAATATGAAGTTAAATTAATGTAAATAAGGGCGTAGCTTTATTTTAAATATGGCACTTACATTTAAAATAGAAATATCCAGTATTTTACTAAAGTACATAGGAATATTTCAAAGAGCTTGGCTCAGAATGTAAACGACATTACCACCAACACACGTGTTCAGTCACTAATAAAAGGTTTCCAAGAAGTAGCGCACAACCTGCAGGGCATGCACTTCAGTGCCTCATAATGAGTAGTAGACGCTAGACAATAAGTTTAGCCTTCCCCCACCCCCTACAAAAAGAGGGGGCATCCTTATTCTTTGACACCAGTCTAGGTTTTAATGATGCCCACCGCATTATTTTACTATGAAGCATAAAAGAGTAACCCCCGTCCCTGAACATAAAATCATCTCTAATCTTACAACTCAATGGGGCGTCGATGCTTTAGTCCCAGCAATTTCAATCAAAGCGAAAATAGACGAAAAACAGCGCAAGTAATATTTTAAAGCTAAATGCAGTTAAACATTTTACTGCCTGTGTTCGTATGCCGACATTTTGGGCATTATCTGTATGCATGCGCTTTGCTTAATATGGAGCCAGGGCCCTTTCGTGAGACCATAGACATAACAATTGCGCGACAAATTGAAACTCCATCCTGTGGGTCTTAATATACTGCGCTGCTGCACAAACGCGTTTCAGTAGGGTTGGCTGCAGGGACATCTTAAGGATTTTGGTGGCACTTTCCCATTTCTTGCATGCGAGGTTCTGTTATGATCTAAAAGAAACTTTTTTCATGAGTGTTTCATGAAACATAAACACAACATTTGTCTGCAAAATGTCTGTAATATACTCTCACACATCACCCACATTAAAAATAAATTAAAGGAAAACGGTATTTAAAGCAATCTGTTTAGGAATTATTCAAGGTCACCAGGGCAAGACTCACTGTGACACAGAGCTGGTTCTACCAGGGGGCCCCGTGAAAGGCTGGGGCCCTGGCCAGAGCCCACTTTGCCCATGCCTTAAAACGTCTCTGGTTGGCTGTCACACAATAGCACTGGTAACCTCAATAGAAATACGTGTAGGTTAGCACACAACGTGGAAGCTGGAGCCCGGTGACTGACTGTGAGGGAGGAGGGAAGGGTAGAAGAGAGGGGGGAGTGAGAGCAAAGAGAGTAGGTGGAGGAGCAGGGAAAGAGACACAACAATGAAAGCATAACTAGCGCAGCGCTCGTGAAAGGGCGCCGCGCTGATAGAGCTCATACCTCCAGTTTTCCCCGGAGACCAGAGCCAGTCCACATCCAGGGCAACTGCAAGGAGTAGACAGCAGTGGCCCCTGCACTGAGGCAAGCAGCACAGCCCTCCCCATGTCTGCCTGCTGACTCCGCTACTCTGCTGTGAGGCAGGTCAGGTTGAAGCCTGCTGACTAATTGGGAGGGAGGGGGTAGAGGACCCGGGAAAAGAAATAACAGTGAAAGCGAAACCAGTGCGGCGCTCGTGAAATGGGCGCCGCGCTGATAAAGTATGTATGCCCACAATACATAAACAAACAAATGCGGCCAGCAACCAACAATGCCCGGAAATAACAGTGAAAGTGAAACCAGTGCGGCGCTCATGAAACGGGAGCCGCGCATAAATTATGTATGTCCACAATACACAAACAAACAAATGCGTGCGGAGCTTGTGAAACGGGCGCCGCGCATAAAGTTTGTATGTCCACAATACATAAACAAACAAATGCGGCCAGCAACCTAAAGCGCCCGGAGCTATACTAAAGTGAAAGCAAGTGAAAGCATGCCATGCCACACACGTCTATGAAATTAAATAAACAAATAGTCCAAAACAAACACAATAACATTTATGAGTGTAAGGAAACTGTAAATGGCTGGTGCTCCTCGCCTAAAACCGGAAATGATGAATTGGAGCCTTAGCCAATTAGGAGCCAGGAAATTAAAGCGACGCAGGAGTGAACCAATTGCAGGCTGGATTACACTCGGTAGAGTGATTACAGCAGGTCTTGCAGACAGCGCTTGCGTCCTGATGCTCGACCTAAAAAAGTGGCAGGCTTTGCCACAGCATTCATGACCCCTGCCATGTTTTCTGAGAAAAAGGGTTATGAGAAGATTACAGAAACACTTGTGGTCAAATAAGTATGGACCTTTGATCAGAATTGATGAAGAGGAAAGCTTGGTACAATAAGGTTGTGACGACTGCCAGAAAAAGACTTGAAATTTGACATAATGGTGGAAATTCCATCAGAATTTCGTGGCGTGGGTGCACTGTAACAGCTTAATATCATGGGAAATACAATGTTGAATCCGCGTAGGCAGTTTTATTTCTTTTGGAATACGCCCGAGGGCTTGCAAGAACAACGTGGGAGGTGTCACAGACAAGGAGGCTCCACCGGGTATGTGGCTAAGGTGCACTGCAGTAAAGTGAGGCGGCAGGCGTCGCCACAATAGGGATTCCACCCAGGTCAGCCATAGGACCTTGCAGCCCCGAAGAGATGGCCCCAGGTCGGGACAGCAGACCAGACCGGACCAGTCAAGGATGGGGACATGTACACTTTCAAGTAACTGTGCATCTGAAAGTCAATATCACACACTGTTCATCGAAGAATTCCTTCAACCACTAAGATGAAACCCAGATGGATTAAAATAAAACATAAATATTGCTTGACTGGTGCTAGAAAAGTACATTTTCCTTTCTTGTAATGTTTGGGGGTAAATATATTATCTACCACTGCCACATGTAGGAAATACACTACTAAAATATTTGGGGTAAGTTTGCTTTTTGGCAGGACACATAAACTGACCTTTACACGTCCAAGTTGATATGGAGAACATCATATGCGTCTGACCACATAGAGAACTTTTTTGAGCGATATTTTTGAGAGGTTATTTTTTAGGGAAAGAGTCAATCATACACCAGTGCGTTTGTAGAGAATTTTCAAGTTAAAGAAAGCCATCTTCAATTTGTATCTGGATACATTTCTAGACTATGAAGACCAGAACAAGAAGTGATCTTCAACCAAATATCTTGTATTGAAATAGCGAATGGAAACTAGGAGCCAGATAGACTAGGGGGCATATTTACGTTCCCTGGCGCATTCCTGCAAATCAGCAGGGATGCGCCAGGGAAGATGCGTCACGCAAGTTTGCCCTTGCGCCACCGCCGATGCGCCGCATTTCCAATGCGGCGCGCCATGGCGCACGGATGGGCAGATGCGTGTCGCATCCCCCGACGGAAAGGCGGCGCATTGCTGGAGTCGCGTCGCAAGCACGACGCGGCTCCAGCAAGGCTTCGGGGGTGCCCTATGCCTAACATGCTGCGCCAATCCTTACGCCTGCTTCAAGCAGGCGCAGGGTTTGACGCAGCATGGGCGTAAAGTGTCTCAGTGAAATCTTGTAGATTTCACTGCGTCACTTTACGAGGCGTACCTGCGAGGAACGCCCACCCTGCACGGAACGCCCACATGAAACCTGACGCAGGTTTCATGTGGCGCACGGGTTTACAACGTGACGCATCTCCCTAGATGCGTCACGTTGTAAATATTGCGCAATGTGGCGCATGTTTTGCGTCGCCGCTGCGTCACATAAGTGACGCAACGGCGGCGCAAAAGTGGCGCAAGGGGCTCGTAAATCTGCCCCTATGGGTTTTTGTGATTGCAAATGCTGCATTTGGCAAAATGACAGCGTTTGAGACTTAAAAATTCCTTTGCCATATATACTAACCCCATTTTGCAATTTGGATTTTTTCCCAAGTTGCAAAACAGGGTTTCTGACCCGTACCAAATTGCAATTTGGAAGGGGGGTGTTAGGAGCAATCCTTACATTTGTGTTTCCATAAACAACGTATCAGTTTGCTAACATAATTGCAGTCACAAACCATTGATCAGTTACCCCCTCCGAAGTTGAAGTGGTAACGGATTTTTATGGAACAAATCTTTTTATTGGTTTAGTCGAAAGGTGCTGTTACACCTGAACACAGCCATTCGCCTACAACCACAGGGGCCGGCAGCTAAGGAACAATGCAATATAGATATGTCTCGCGTTACTGCTTGCAGTCCAACACTGGTAGGCAGGCGGTACTCAAGGTGAGGCAATTCAGGCAGGAAAAACTGAACCTTCAAACAGTTTAGGCTATAGCGTGCTGTCCCGCCATAATAAGCAAACAGTAGATAAGAAACACCCACCCTCCCTCCCACCCCCGCAATAAAACATAAAAGAAAAGGAGAAAAAGGAGGGGGGACCATATCAAATACACTAAGGGAATGTGCGCTATCCCGCAGAGCCCGTTGAAAACCACCCAAGTCATACTACACCCTCATGTAGGGGTCGCTAAGTCCGGAGGGGGAGGAATGAGTCGCAGCACCTGTAGGAGTTTGGGGCAGGTGACCTCGCGTAAGTCCTTCGAAAGCATTGTTATGAAGGGGGGAGTTCGGCATATTTCTGGTATTCGTGATCGTGACTCATCGTTCCATGGCCAGAATCGTCCAAAGCCTATGCAACCAGGCCGTGTGGTCCGGCACCGTAACGGTACTCCAATGGATTAGGATCCCCTGGCGTGCCGCAAGCAAGGCTAGTGCCATGTGTCTGCCTCTAAGGGACAGTAGTGGAAAAGTGATTGGGTTGGACAGTCCTAGCAAAGTGTAGGCTGGGAAGCGGGGAATCTCGGTGTCAAATGCAACGTCAATGTCGTTAAGCACCTGGTCCCAATACCTCTCCAACCGTGGGCAGTGCCATAGAAGGTGTGAAAGGGAGCCCGTCATGCCACAACCCCGCCAGCATTCTTCAGTGTGATTCTTGTCCCATTGGTGTATCCTTGCTGGCGTGAGGTACCAGTAGGACGCCACCTTGAATGCAGATTCAGTCCCTGCAGTGTTGTAAGCCGTGTGGTGAGCCCTATAGTAAATGTTGTCCCACTCCTTGTCTGTAAAGACCCGTCCCAATTCTGCTTCCCATCTAGGCTGTCCGCGGGAGCGCCCCCCTGTCGCGCGTGGAGCAAGGAAGGTATAGAGTTCTGAGATGAGATGCTTATCGTCTGCCTTGTGCGCTATCCATTTCTCGAAGGGGGTGATCTTACGAGAGACGTGGGGAAGGAGGGCCGGGGAAGTAACCCAATGCCGGAGCTGGAGGTAGAAGAACTCATCCGTCTGGGGTAGGGAAAGGTCCAGACGAACCCGGTCAAAGGGGATAATACCCTCAAGGTCAAACAGGTGGCCTACGCGCTTACATCCAGCCTCTCTCCAGTGTTGAGCAGGTAACGGATTTTTAAAAGAGAGGAGGATCCCATTGGGACCAGTTTCTCTTTGTGAATCAGGGATGCAGCTTTTTGCGTAGGTAGGTAATGGTCTATGGGACCATTTCCTAATCGCACTGAAGTTTTCCAAAATGTAACCTTTGCTTCTTAAGGAAACCTGGTTCCTTTAAGGAACTTGGGCTGTTTTGAAAAAAATTGTTTTTTGTTTTGGAATGCAGTCACAGACATGTTGGTCTGCTGTCCTTTGCAGGCCACCATTCCTGCGATTGTAGCCAATTTCAGGGGGTCACAAATTACGACATGCCTAATGAATATTAATTAGGCAAGGCATGCTGCGACCCCCTTGGATTCCTTATTTTTCGAACTGACCTTTTAGTGCGCAGTTCAGTTTATAAAGTAAATTACTGGTCGCAAAAAGTCAGTGCGTAATTTGTGATAGCTTTTTGTGACCAGTTTGTACTTATTTCTGGCCTTTAGTTTAAATTCACCGGCCATAGGTTTCTAGGTGGAGAGTATGAGACAAAAAAGTTGGAGAGGGATCCCAACCAGTAGCCATGGGTGGTGTTAAGAATGAATCATAAAGATTTGAAACTTGATATTTCTTTAACGGTGTTGGAAATGGCCCTTTTTGCAGGGTCACCCCTAAACTTTTGCCTGCCTCCTGTATTTTTGCTGACCTTTTTCTGTTGGTTTTATGACTTTGGGCACTTTACCACTGCTGTTCAGTGCTAAAGTGCATATGCTCTCCCTTGGTAAATATGTCTGTGTGAATTGGTATATCCCTTATTGGCTTATTTGGTTTACCTGTTAGTCCCTAGTAGTGTGGCCTGTGTGTGCCCAGGGCTGGTAAACCAAATGCTGCTGGTGGGCATGCAGCGCTGGTTTGCGCCACCCACAGAAGCAGCTTTTAAAGTGTGTCTCAGACCTGCCACTGCAGTGTCTGTGTGCAGTCCAGAACTGCCATCTTGGCTGTGAAGTGCACCCACTTCCCAGCCCCTGAACCTTCCCTTGGCATCCTGTAAGTCGCCCCTCGGGTAGGGTGCATTGTATGTGTAAGGTAGGACATGCCTTGGTGTGTGTAGCATGTCCTGGTAGTGAATTATGCACCATTTCGTTTTTCACTACTGTAAGGCTACCTGTTCCTCATAGGCTAGAATGGGCAGTTTGACTATTACATGCTATAGTCCTAACTGACCCCAGGAACATGGTAGAAAAACGAATTTAGTATGCCTGAGCTCAGAATATTAAAAATACACCTTTTAGTGAAGTTTATTTTTATATTCTGTGTTTGAAAATACCACTTTTAGAAAGTAGGTATTTTCTTGCCTAAGCCTTCCAGTGTGCTCTGCCGTTATGTGTATTGGCTGTCTGGTTTTAGAGGGGCAGGACAAGCTGAGTCAGACCTGGGTTGAATAGAGAGATCTGCATTTAGAGTGTGGGGAGGGGTGGCTCTTTGATCTGAATAGGGCTGTGCCTGGCAAGGTGAATGCTGGCTCCACCTCCCACTGTGTGTCTGCTAGCAGACCCCCTCTTTCTGAAAGGAAGGATGCAGCCTGGTAAACAAAGTGCTCCAGGCCTGAGCAAGAACTGGTTCTGGCTAGGTTCAGGGACTGGTAGCTTCAAGGATCAAAGGCTTTTGGGGTATAAATATCTGTGCTCAAACCCCTACTTTTGTATTGCTTTTGGATCTGGAGAGGAAACTCTGTCCGTGCCACTGGAGGAATCTGCAGGAAGTGACTGTCCTTGTGCTTGTGTGTTGTTTCTTGCACTGGCCTCCAGCAGTGACCACTGGACCTTGAAGAAGAGAGAAAAGGACTTTTGAGAGAACTTTTATTTTTGTTACAGCAATTACCCAAGGGCTAGGAAAAGAGCTAGCCTCCTGCTGGAGTCTCAGGCACATCAGACTCCACCACCAACCTCCTGCTTCCTCCCTGCGAGGATTGCTATCTGCTGATGAGGCTCCTGTGAGTTCTAGGGCCTCTAGTTTTGCTTCAGAGAAAAGAGTGCTGGAAATCGTCGCTAACGCACGTTTGCGAGCCGCTGCAGCCGAGAGCGCTGGAAAAATCATCGCGCTGCTGCCGCTGGGTGCTCGCAACACGAAACCATCGCTAACGCCCCTTTGCGAGCCGCTGCAGCCGAGACGCGCTGGAAAAATCATTGCGCGGCTGTCGCCGACGCTCGCAACCCCTACAGAATCATTGCTTCAAGACATCGCATTGCGGACGCCGTGCGTCCGCCATGTTTCATCGCATCGCACCGGTTTCGTCGCTCCCTCGCGGAGCTCGATTTCTTCGCATCGCAACACGATCGCACAACGCAACAGGCTCGTCGCATCGACTTCTCCCTCGCGGCAAGAAAGTCATCGCATCGGCGGCCTAGCGTGCAGAAGTTTGTCGCATCGTCTCCGCACACGCAACAGGATCGTCGCATCGCCTTCGCCCTCGCGGCAAGGTCTCAGCGCATCGGCGGCCTAGCGGGCAGAAGTTGGTCGCATCGTCTCCGCACGCATCAGCAGATCGGCGCATCATCCTCCCTTGCGGCAAGGATTTTAACGCATCGCCGGCTTCGCGTGAGGAAAATCATCGCTACCACTTCTCTGCGACATTTTGTTGGTTTTGCTACTAAACCCAGGTACTTTGTGAGAGAAAGGGTCACAGAGACCACTGCCTTGAATTTGAACCTTATTTTTGCAACCTTTGAACTATTTTTTGACAGTCCTTCAACAGCCATCCTATTTTTGACAGTCTTATGAGAGAAAGGGTCGCAGAGACCACTGCCTTGAATTTGAACCTTATTTTTGCAACCTCTGAGCGAGAAAGGGCGCAGAGACCCCTGCTTTGAATTTGAACCTTACTCTTGTAACCTTTGAACTATCTTTGACAGTCCTTCAACAGCTATCCTATTTTTGACAGTATTGTGGCTTTTACAGTTATTGGTCTTGTGATAAATCTGCCTTTATATAAAGATACTTATTTTTATAACTACTTGTGTGGTGTCCCTTTGTAGTGTTCCTCACTGTGTTACTGTGTATGGTCATAAATGCTTCACACCCTGCCTCTGAGATAAGCCTACCTGCTCGTGCTACGTTACCACAGGGTTGAGCAGGGGTATTAAAGAGGGTAGCCCTCTCGCTCTGACTTAGGAAGAAGGGTCCCTACTTGGACAGTGGCCAGCCATTGCCAACTAGAGACCCCCATTTCTAACATTGGTGGTCAGCGGTGAGGATCTGGACTTGCATTTATGATCACATACAATAATTATAGTTTACACTACTAGTGAGTGCAGACCATAACGTACCGCATACATTTTTGAGAGTTTTTAGGATCCTATATTGTGATTGATATTGCCGGTGATTTTTACCCGCATACATTTTCTTGAGAAGTTTTCTTCTATCTTTTATTGATATTGCCCGTGATTGTTACAATGGGCAAGCCTATGTTTTATTGATATTGCCGGTGATAGTACCCGCATACATTTTTGAGAATTGTTGGATCCTATATTGTGATTGATATTGCCGGTGATTTTTTACCCGCATACATTTTCTTGAGAAGTTTTCTTCTATCTTTTATTGATATTGCCCGTGATTGTTACAACGGGCAAGCCTATTTTTATTATTGATATTGCCAGATATTGCTACAATGGGTCTTGCTGAAATGAGACCTACCTTTTATATAGATGATCTGTTGACCTACAGTCTAGAGGAGCTAAGGGCGTTCTGTGAGGAGAGGGGCTTAGCAGTGAGTAGGACGGAGACTCAGCTATCCCTGCAGACATCCCTGAGACTTTGGCAACAAGACAGATGGAGATTCTTGGAGTCCCAGTACACCTACCAAGAGGGTAGTTGGTCTGAGGGTGGCTCTGGAGAGTCTGAAGAGGAGGAAGAAAGTGTTATGGAATATCTCATAGGTGGGGAGTTCCTTGATGAGTCTAGTGCCTATGGTAGTGCCAGGTTCCCCTCAGGGTCCCCAGAGGAGTTGGTGGACAGGCGGGAAGGTCCCATAGGTAGGGAGTCCCTTGCTGGATCTAGTGCACAGGGTAGCACCCAATCCCCTTCATGGTCCCCAGAGGAGTTGGGCCGACAGAGGGAGAGGGAGTACCAGCTGGAATTGGAGAGGCTCCAAATAGAGATTGCCCAGCTGGAGGCGCACCTAGCGCAGATAGCAGAAAAGGAGAAGTTAGCTCAAGAGGGTAGGTTACCCCTGGAGCGCAGTTTTAATTGTCTGGATTCCCCAGAGAGGGTGGGGTCCAGTGGTGGCAGCAAAGTTGAAGTATATAGTGATGACAGTGTAGTACCCCCACCCAGAGATGTAGCACCTGACTTGAAGGAGGGGGTTGATCTACACCAGGGGATTCAAGGATATGAGGTAGCCCCATTAATATGCAGTGGCCCTGAGGTGGATTGGGGAACTAGCGCAGGGGCCCATAGTCCTAGTGAAAGGAGGGATACTCTACCGACTCTGGATGAGAGGTGCAGGGAGAGGGGTTCCCCGTGGTTGAAGTCCTGGTGTATGAGTGTGAGGACCGCCCAGAAGAGTGTGGGTTGAGTGATAGAGACAGTCAGTTAATGTCTCGCCCACTTCAAGAGAGTGGTGTGGGGTACGTGTGTGAGACACTGGATTGTGAGGTAAAGGTTAGCACCTGCGTGGAACTGTGTAATCCAATTGTGGGAGAGCATATTGTGAGTTCCTATTTTCCAGAGCTAAACCAACATGTGTTAGAGTGCGAGTTCTCTGATCCTAGGGAACTTGCGCAGGAGGCAGACCTCTGGGTGAGTACCAGAGGCTCTGTAGAGGCATTAGGGAATGACCCTAAGAGAAGTGGTTCAGAAGTTTTCCAACCCAGAGTGCTGGGAAAGGGTAGGAGTGTTACAGCTGGGTCCCCTTGTTGTGAGGAGGTTGAGGGGCCTCACATCCTGTCTCGTGGGAGCAGGAGTGAGACTGGGATAGGTCCCGAAGTGCCCCAGCCTCAGTCCCCAGGACTGGATGGTTCCATGAGGGAACACCAGGTGGGGAGCCTAGTCTGTCTGGATGGACCATCCATTGTGGGGGGTACCCCAGTGTTAGGTGAGCTGGGAGTGCCTGTAGTCAGGCCTTCATCAGTTCTTGTGCCTGGCAGTGCCACTCTAGGGGAGGGTACGGAAGTCCAGTCTGAGGGATGAAAGGGGAAGGAGTCCCCAGTGGAAGAGCCAGTGGGTCAGGGGCCAGTCAGAAGGGCTGAGCCCCCTAGGAGTGACCATGGTGACACCACTTCAGTCCTGGTTGGCCAGGCAGTTGTTCAGCCACAGGGGTTGGTCCCTGGGTTGGTAAGTCAGATCCAGGAGTTGTCTGCCCTGGAGGGAGGGACAACTGTAAGCAGTGTCCCGACCATTTTTTCTAAGAGCACCACTCCAGGTGGGAGGGTGCAGTATGCTGGAAGGGGGTGCAGAGGGAGGGAGTCCTCGCCTCTGACCCCGGTGCAACCTGCGGGTTTTTCAGGTTGGTAGGTCAGTTGCAGGGTCCAGGCCCTGAACTGGTGGAGGGGTGTGTTTCCTTGAGGGGGCCTGTGTGCTCCCCAGGAAGTCCTGGTTGGCCAGGCAGTTGTTCAAGCACAGGGGTTGGTCCCTGGGATGGTAAGTCAGGTCCAGGTGTTGTCTGACCTGGAGGAAGGGACAACTGTAAGCAGTGTCCCGACCATTTTCTTTTCTAAAACCACCACTCCAGGTGGGAGGGTGCAGTATGCTGGAAGGGGGTGCAGAGGGAGGGAGTCCTCGCCTCTGACCCCAGTACCACCTGAGGGTTTTCAGGTTGATGGATCAGTTGCAGGGACAAGGCCCTGAACTAGTGGAAGAGTGTATTTTCCTTGGGGGAATTGGTGTACGCCCCAGAAGTCCTGGGTTGCCAGGCACAGGCCCAGCCCAAGGGTACAGACCCTAGGTTGGGAGGCCAGGTTCAGGGTGTCCCCCTGATCTGGAGGAAGGGGCAACTGCTAACAGTGCCCCTCCCGGTTTGTGTTATGGAGGCACCTCTCCAGGTGGGAGGGTGCCGGGCCCCAGTAAAGGGGGCGGGAGAGGGCAGCCTCACCCCTGACCTCCGCCCAGTCTAAGGGTACAGACCCTATGCTGGGATACCAGTTGCAGGATAGAACCCCTGAACTGGTGGGCGAATTATGCAGGACACCTGCCTCAGGTGCCCTGACAATTCTGGAAGGGGTATCGCTCCAGGTGGGAGGGTACCGAGCCCCAAAGAGGAGGACCGGGTGTGGGAGAGCCCACCCCAGTCTCTGGCCCAGCCGCTGGGTACAGGCCCAGGGCTGGTGGGTCAGTGTCCGGGTGCTTTGCCTGACCTGACAGGAGGGAGAGTGTACAAAGGTGCCAGGCACCTGGGGTTACTGCCCCTCACTCTCTGATGCCACAAAGTTTGAGAGCCCTGAGAGGTATAGGGCTTGGATTTCATCACTGACTACTGTCAGTGATTACTGGGGCTTGTTGTTTATCTGTTGGGACACACCTGGGGGCCAGTTAAGGTTAGATGCTGCACAGGTGGTGTCCACAGGTAAGGGGAAGAGTTCCCCATTGGTTGCCTTAGTGAGCCCTGAGAGGTATAAGGCCTGGGTCTCATCCCTGACTACTGTCAGTGGCTACTGTGGCTTATTGTTTATCTGTTGGGACACACCTGGGGGCCAGTTAAGGTTAGGTGCTGCACAGGTGGTGTCCACAGGTGAGGGGCAGAGTTCCCCATTGGTTATCTTAGTGGGCCCTGGGAGTGTGGACAGAGGGATCCACCAGGGTTCAGATTGGAGTAGAGCTGGCATATGCCCCTGCAGTTGCGGGCCAGTTCCGTGTTCTATCGCCCGAAGCAGGAAGCCCATCAAAGTAGTGATTGGTCTACCCTGCGTTTTGGCTGGAAGGGGTTGTGTTGGAAATGGCCCTTTTGCAGGGTCACCCCTAAACTTTTGCCTGCCTCCTGTATTTTTGCTGACCTTTTTCTGTTGGTTTTATGACTTTGGGCACTTTACCACTGCTGTTCAGTGCTAAAGTGCATATGCTCTCCTTGGTAAATATGTCTGTGTGAATTGGTATATCCCTTATTGGCTTATTTGGTTTACCTGTTAGTCCCTAGTAGTGTGGCCTGTGTGTGCCCAGGGCTGGTAAACCAAATGCTGCATGCAGCGCTGGTTTGCGCCACCCACAGAAGCAGCTTTTAAAGTGTGTCTCAGACCTGCCACTGCAGTGTCTGTGTGCAGTCCAGAACTGCCATCTTGGCTGTGAAGTGCACCCACTTCCCAGCCCCTGAACCTTCCCTTGGCATCCTGTAAGTCGCCCCTCGGGTAGGGTGCATTGTATGTGTAAGGTAGGACATGCCTTGGTGTGTGTAGCATGTCCTGGTAGTGAATTATGCACCATTTCGTTTTTCACTACTGTAAGGCTACCTGTTCCTCATAGGCTAGAATGGGCAGTTTGACTATTACATGCTATAGTCCTAACTGACCCCAGGAACATGGTAGAAAAACGAATTTAGTATGCCTGAGCTCAGAATATTAAAATACACCTTTTAGTGAAGTTTATTTTTATATTCTGTGTTTGAAAAATACCACTTTTAGAAAGTAGGTATTTTCTTGCCTAAGCCTTCCAGTGTGCTCTGCCGTTATGTGTATTGGCTGTCTGGTTTTAGAGGGGCAGGACAAGCTGAGTCAGACCTGGGTTGAATAGAGAGATCTGCATTTAGAGTGTGGGGAGGGGTGGCTCTTTGATCTGAATAGGGCTGTGCCTGGCAAGGTGAATGCTGGCTCCACCTCCCACTGTGTGTCTGCTAGCAGACCCCTCTTTCTGAAAGGAAGGATGCAGCCTGGTAAACAAAGTGCTCCAGGCCTGAGCAGAACTGGTTCTGGCTAGGTTCAGGGACTGGTAGCTTCAAGGATCAAAGGCTTTTGGGGTATAAATATCTGTGCTCAAACCCCTACTTTTGTATTGCTTTTGGATCTGGAGAGGAAACTCTGTCCGTGTCACTGGAGGAATCTGCAGGAAGTGACTGTCCTTGTGCTTGTGTGTTGTTTCTTGCACTGGCCTGCAGCAGTGACCACTGGACCTTGAAGAAGAGAGAAAAGGACTTTTGAGAGAACTTTTATTTTTGTTACAGCAATTACCCAAGGGCTAGGAAAAGAGCTAGCCTCCTGCTGGAGTCTCAGGCACATCAGACTCCACCACCAACCTCCTGCTTCCTCCCTGCGAGGATTGCTATCTGCTGATGAGGCTCCTGTGAGTTCTAGGGCCTCTAGTTTGCTTCAGAGAAAAGAGTGCTGGAAATCGTCAGCTAACGCACGTTTGCGAGCCGCTGCAGCCGAGAGCGCTGGAAAAATCATCGCGCTGCTGCCGCTGGGTGCTCGCAACACGAAACCATCGCTAACGCCCCTTTGCGAGCCGCTGCAGCCGAGACGCGCTGGAAAAATCATCGCGCGGCTGTCGCCGAGCGCAGCGCAGCCCCTACAGAATCATTGCTTCAAGACATCGCATTGCGGACGCCGTGCGTCCGCCATTTTCATCGCATCGCACCGGATTTCGTCGCTCCCTCGCGGAGCGCCATTTCTTCGCATCGCAACACGATCGCACAACGCAACAGGCTCGTCGCACGACTTCTCCCTCGCGGCAAGAAAGTCATCGCATCGGCGGCCTAGCGTGCAGAAGTTTGTCGCATCGTCTCCGCACACGCAACAGGATCGTCGCGATCGCCTTCGCCCTCGCGGCAAGGTCTCAGCGCATCGGCGGCCTAGCGGGCAGAAGTTGGTCGCATCGTCTCCGCACGCATCCGCAGATCGGCGCATCATCCTCCCTTGCGGCAAAGGATTTTAACGCATCGCCGGCTTCGCGTGAGGAAAATCATCGCTACCACTTCTTTGCGACATTGTGTTGGTTTTGCTACTAAACCCAGGTACTTTGTGAGAGAAAGGGTCACAGAGACCACTGCCTTGAATTTGAACCTTATTTTTGCAACCTTTGAACTATTTTTTGACAGTCCTTCAACAGCCATCCTATTTTTGACAGTCTTATGAGAGAAAGGGTCGCAGAGACCACTGCCTTGAATTTGAACCTTATTTTTGCAACCTCTGAGCGAGAAAGGGGCGCAGAGACCCCTGCTTTGAATTTGAACCTTACTCTTGTAACCTTTGAACTATCTTTGACAGTCCTTCAACAGCTATCCTATTTTTGACAGTATTGTGGCTTTTACAGTTATTGGTCTTGTGATAAATCTGCCTTTATATAAAGATACTTATTTTTATAACTACTTGTGTGGTGTCCCTTTGTAGTGTTCCTCACTGTGTTACTGTGTATGGTCATAAATGCTTCACACCCTGCCTCTGAGATAAGCCTACCTGCTCGTGCTACGTTACCACAGGGTTGAGCAGGGGTATTAAAGAGGGTAGCCCTCTCACTCTGACTTAGGAAGAAGGGTCCCTACTTGGACAGTGGCCAGCCATTGCCAACTAGAGACCCCCATTTCTAACAAACGGGAACAAATGTAAGGATTTCAAGGTCAGCA
Organism: Calotriton arnoldi; assembly: GCA_963921515.1. Classification (NCBI taxonomy): domain Eukaryota; kingdom Metazoa; phylum Chordata; class Amphibia; order Caudata; family Salamandridae; genus Calotriton; species Calotriton arnoldi. Next base: position 325,353 of record CAWUFW010001117.1, on the reverse strand, counting down.
AAATGTGGTCATGGTGTTATAGGTCAATCAAATGATAAGTAGCCTGGTTCTGGACTCAGAGTTCTGCAAGAGCTTTATTTTAGGTTTATTTAGAAGGCCAGTGTACAGGCTGTCCCGGTAATCCAGGTGGGCCATTGGTACAGCAAGAATTAGGGCTATTTCTGAGGAAGGTGGACGTATGGCAGGCCTCCTTGAAGGATAATAAATGATCGAAGGCAGATTTTGATACTGCATTTATTTGGGATTTGAAGGTGAGATTGCTATCAAATAGCATACCCAAGTTGCAAACGTTTTCTACTGGAGAGAGAGGCACACAACAATTCAGGCCAAGATATCGTCAGCACGACAGCGTTGGAATGCCCAATAATCAGTCTTACTGTTTCTTCGCCATTCAAGCAGAGCCAGTATTTCCGCATCCAGTGGTGTGCTCGAGATATGCAATGATATACATTAGCATGGTTCTGAGAATTATCTTCTAGGTTGAGATGGAACTGGCAACTGGGTATCATCTTCATAGATTTGATAGCCAATCTAGAATAATGGTGAGTGTAGAAGTTGATAAACATTGGTGACAAGGCTGAACTGGAGAACACCATGTGTAATATTGGTCAAACTCAAGCTAAAAGCCCCAAATAAATTTTATAGGCCTTGGTTATGAAGGAAAGATAGAAAGTATGACTGCAAATCCAGTGATACCAAACAAATCTGACTGTCTATCAGAAGCACTTGATGATCACCAGTATCAAAAGTAGCCCATAGGTATAGGGGAATCAGAGCACAGAGACTACTTTGATTACAGCAGTTAAAGGTGTCTTTCCTTTAGTTTAGGTGTGTAGTCTCTTTGCCTCATCTAGGTCTAAAACCTGATTGAAGATCACATAGTAAGCCAGTAGACTCAAAATAAGAGGATCGTTATGGGTAATGACATGGTGCTTTTACAACATGTGGTAGGCCAAATGGGTCAATAGATAGAAAAATTGTCAGTATCAACTGAAGGCTTCTTTAACATAGGAGTAATGATGACATGTTGAAGACCATGAAGAATGGTTCCCTAATGAGAGAGGCATGAAGTTTCCTGGTTATGAGCAAGAGCTGAACGTTTGAGGTTAATAACTTTGGCTTTGAAGATGTCCCAGTATACTGTAATGCATCATAGGGTTATGAGCTAAGTCTACATATTTAGATCACCTAACCCTACAACACAGGAGTTAGGGCCACATGTATAAATCACAGAAATTGTGATTCACTATTAGTAAAAAACAGTGAATCGCAAATAGGGAATTGCAATTAAGGATGTACGTAGGCCTTACGCAGTAAAATTGCAACTCGCAAAGCATGCGAGTTGCTAATCTAGGAATTGCATTTTGCGGTTTCCAAATTAGTGAATGTATTTGCAAATTGCGAATGCAATGTCTAGTCTGAGAAACACACTTCCTGTAACAAGGGCCACGCCCAAACACCTGGCTCAGGAAGTGATAATTAGTGCCTGCCCGAGAAGGGGAGAGAGAGAGAGAGACAGACAGAGAGAGACAAGACCATGGCAGACTTCTCTGATTGCTGAAAACTGTGAGCCACTGGAAACAACACATCTACCCCAAACAACATGGCAAGCCAGGAATGAGAGAAGGAGACAGGGGCAGGAAGAGGAAGAGGAAATATAAATTTAGTGAGAAGGAGCTAGGAATCCTTGTGGAAGAATGCTGCACCCACCATGACTTGTTGTTTGGAAAGGCCTCCATGACAGTTCCTGAGGCTAAAAAAAGAAAATCTGGTCTGACATGCAGGCAAAAATAAATGCTGTTGGGGCCACACAGCGCACTGTGGAGGAAATATGCAAGATGTGGTATGACTTCTGGTTGAGGACAAAGGAGAAGGTTGCCAGATGCTTTGCAGAGAGCTGTGCGCCCTCCACAGTACCCCCACCTACAGCTATAGAGACAATGGTGGAAGGCACCATTGAGCCCAAGGCAGTTGCTGGATTCGGACAGCTGGACACCTCAACTCCTGGACCCAACCCAAGAAGGTGCTGCATGTACATTGCACTGTTAATGCAAATGGCGCCATACATTGAGACATGTTAAGGTAACACTTACTGCAGCAATACCAAAGCATCCTGGGACATGTAGTACAAGACACACAGTAAAGTTAATCTAAGTTTATTGTAACTAAAATACAAAGGTATGAGTAGTTGGCACACAAACAGATAAAACAGAAGTTAACTAGATTATTTTTTCTGCAACACAGGTGTTTCGGGACAGCTCACAGAAGGGGCAGAGTTTGAGGCAGGTGAGGCCCCTCACATTGATGAGGACAAAGACACCAATCCATCACAAACTGGACCCTCCACATTACATGCCATCCCCGCCATTGCTGTCTTTTCACCACAGCCTGCATCACTAGAGGAAGATGAGGGACATCCACAAACAACTCAGACTATGACTCCGATAGTGAGAGCTCGCTATCTGCATATATTGGGACATGGCCGACAGCGACGCAGGGAACGACTTGTGCCGCAAATACTTCCACTGATCACACAGACATCAGAGGACACTCAGGTGTGTAAAGGGCTGGAACAGTCTATGTTGAGAATTCAACACCTGCAATATAAACAGATGCAGTCGAACAGGAAGTTGCAGAGCATGCATGACTGTATGGTGGTGGGTTTTGAAAATATGATTAGACAAATGTCAGAGAACCAAAGCCATTTGGACTACAGAATGGACAGCATGACAGCTGCCCGTGAGAAGCTGTGTCAACAATTAGCCAACACTGACTCTGGTCGGACACCAGGGATAGGCACAGTGCAGCCAGGATGGACACTCTGAGCCGGTCAATTGGGCGACTGGCACATGCTTCGGCTACCCTGTGCAGGAGGATTGTCAATGCCCATGGGGAGATGGGCCACTTCAGTGGCGATGTGACAAGGGGTCTGCCACAGATAACATCTGCTGTCGACGCAATGCATACCGACCGCATTGCTGGGGTCACAGGGAGAGAAGAGGCTGATACTGAGGAGATATATAGCATCAGCAGTGTCTCTGCAACAGATGTCATGTCTCTGGGATGCAGCAGCCGCCGAGCCCGAGCTGCAACACAAGAAGGTAGCCTATCTGGCTATAGTGGCAAGCAACATTGAGCCGTCCATGCATTTTAGTTTCTAATTCCTGTGTTCACTCATTTCTGGTGAATTAACGTGCAGAGTAGTATTTTCATTTCCTAATGTGTGTTTGATTTGGCTACACACTGCATACCTGTCCATAAAGTTATTGTGGTCTACATGCATCTACAGCGTCTTTCCTTCCTTTTACATACACAATGCATTATCATTGACAACATACCTCCCAAAGTAATGTGTGGCAATGTGGTCCCTGCGCCTTCTCCCATCCACTGCTCGGCTCTAATCTTGTGGCTGCTGTTCTGGTGGCTCAGGATCTTCATCCTCTGAATCTTAGTCAGACACCTCAATCTGTATGCCTCTCCTGGTGGCAATATTGTGGAGGATGGCACACATTGCCACTATCTTGCAAGCTATTTCAGGAGAATATTGTAAGGTACCCACACTCTTGTGCAAGCACCTAAAACGTGATTTCAGTAGGCTAAATGTCTGCTCAAATTACACCCCTGGTGCTATGATGTGCCTTGTCATATTGGTGCTCATTGTGGGAGGTGGGAGAAAGGTATGGTGTGAGGATCCATTGACGTAGGGCATTTGCACTGTCACCTGCAACACAGACATAGTTGTGAGGCTACATGACATAGTGAATAGATGATCACACACATTTATCTCAAAGTAAGATTCTATTCTATTCTGTACCTAAAAGATATCCGTCATCAAATGTACTGCTTTCCAACCGTCTGCTTATTCCGCTGTGTCTAAACATGTAGGAGTCATGGATGCTTCCTGGATGTTGAAACACTATATCAGTTATGATACTGTGGGCATTGCATACCACCTGAATGTTGAGGGAATGACTACTGTTCCTGTTTCTGAAAATGTATTCAAAATGAGAGGGGGGACATATGAGCACATGTATCCTATCTATACACCCGATGATATGGGGAAAATTCGTAATCACATAAAAATCTAATTTGGTATTCTGCATTTCATGGGCGTTTCTGGGTAGGTTTATGTGTTGGTAAATGTATGTAAGCAAGGCGTCTAGGAATGCACAGAAGAACCGTGATAGCGCACTTTGTGACACCCCTCCTGCTACTGCTACTGCAATCTCACCCTGGTAACTGCCGGAGGCTAATAGGTATAATGAGCACATGAGTAGGAATTGCAATACTGCGCAGGCTCCTGCTTTCTAGATGTGGATGTAAGAGTGCAATCATCACCATTATGACAGGGCTACTTAGCCTGTATTTGTCATATATTTCTTCCTCAGTTTGTTGGAAGAGGGTCAGCCTGACTCTAAATATCCGCTCTTGTCTCTGCCTCCTCCTCCGCTGTGCATCCAGTATTCGCATCCTTCGTACAATGAAGTAAAGAGCAGCCATTGTGGTACTCCTTGATGCATTCTGGGCCGGTTTATGTACTCTCCACCCATTTACCACCTAAAATTCATGCTAAATTGCATGTGCAAATGCTGAATTTTGATCCAATGCGATGAGCATACCGTTTGCGAGTCGCAAATAGGCATGTCCTATTTGCATTCACTAATTTTACTGACTTGCAAAACAGTTGCATCGCTATATGGGGTTTGCGAATGGCTTTTGGACATTGCGGCCAGATATTTTTACAGACACAAACCCTTTTGCAACTGTTTTGCAAGTAGCACATTTTTCGTACAATGTGCTATTTATGAGGAAGGCAAATCTAGTTTACTGCAGACATGCACTCTGACCCATCTGACAAGTAAACAAAACACCTTTTTTCGTGGGACACAGAGGTGTTAGTGAAACCCACCTTTTGTGTTTAGAATGTCACACACAAGCATTTAAACTGATAATGACACAATGTATGTTTGAAAAATGTTTATTGCCATAACCTGTTACTTAGTACATGCACTATGTTCACTAGACATAAAAAGCATATTGCTGTTTTATCAGGGTTACTATGAATGTAAATACAACAAACATTTCTACCATGTTTCGCAAAAATATGTTTTCTAAACCCTACATCCTATATTTAGCACTGCTCTGAGAGCATAAAGTAAACTATACATTTCTAATTAGAGTATTTGGGATTTGTTGCACTGCATACCTGAACACAGCGGGGCAGATTTACGAGCCCCTTGCGCCACTTTTGCGCCGCCGTTGCATCACTTATGTGACGCAGCGGCGACGCAAAACATGCGCCACGTTGCGCAATATTTACAACGTGACGCATCTAGGGAGATGCGTCACGTTGTAAACCCCTGCGCCACATGAAACCTCGTCAGGTTTCATGTGGGCGTTCGGCGCAGGGTGGGCGTTCCCTCGCAGGTACGCCTCGTAAAAGTGATGCAGTGAAATCTACAAGATTTCACTGAGTCACTTCTACGCCATGCTGCGTCAAAACCCTGCGCCTGCTTGAAGCAGGCGTAAGGATTGACGCAGCATGTTAGGCATAGGGCACCTCGAGCCTTGCTGGAGCTGCGTCGCGCTTGCGACGCGATTCCAGCAATGCGCCGCCTTTCCGTCGGGGATGCGACACGCATCTGCCCATCCGTGCGCCACGGCGCGCCGCATTGTAAATGCGGCGCATCGGCTGTGGCGCAAGGGCAAACTTGCGTGACGCATTTTCCCTGGCGCATCCCTGCTGATTTGCAGGGATGCGCCAGGGAACGTAAATATGCCCCAGCGTGCCTCTGAGTTTATCAGACTTCACTTGACATGGGAGCAGGAGGGAGTACCTTAGTTTTCCCATAGAAAACATGCACTCTGTCAGCTGAGCTCTGCTGAGCTTGACTTCTGTGGGTGTCCGATCTCAGCCTGAGAGGGACAGCAACCAGCTATCTTGAATTTGACCTCTTCTGGACTCCTTCTGAGGCGAAAACCTCTCTAACCCAAAAATGGCAAGTCTCTGTGTTTATACAACAAACTGATCACTGCTAATCTAACTGATTATGAGTGAAAAGCAAGGCAGAAACACAGTGGAAAAATCCAGCAGGAACTAGGGTTCACAATATAAGTCACTTCTTGCCCACATACCATTTCTCTATCTTGGTGTTTGTACCAGGCGACCCTGAGAAGCAGATATTAGAGGCATCTTGGCCAGACTCATGTCTCCTATTCTGCTGATAATCAAATGAGATGTTGTTGTGCACACTGGATGTACCTGTGTGTTGTGAAGTGTGCAGACAGCTCGTTTTAGGTTGCCAATGGAAACTAACTCAGTCAAGCTAATGCTTAGGGGTATATTCACAATGACGTGCGATAACTACCGCAAGAGTAGCGTAACGCAACTTTCAATATCGCAGCCTATCGCTGGAAAATAACCCTGTGTCAACGTGGAATTCACAACAAGGCGGTACCAAGCGATAGTCTGCCGAAACCGCGGACAATGTCCGCGATACAACCACCACGATGGAGAAAAAACCACAAACCACAACACCAAAAAGCACGCGATTGGCCAAAGCGCGATGAGGAAACCAGCGACAAGCAGCGCCAGGCCTGCAACACACACCTGGCAGGCGTAAAAAATCACGATAAAAGTAGAAAAATACCCACACACAAACTGACCAACACCCAAGCACCATGGAGGCAGCCGGAGCAGGCGCAGAGGACGAGCGCAACCCCACAAGCACCCCGGACGACCAGCCTGGGACCTCGGGGACAGGGAAGGGCAAGGACAAGAAGACGAGGAAGACCAAGTTCAGTCCGCAGGCGAACAGGATCATAGTCACGGAGGTGATGGAACACCATCATAACTCTTCGTCACCTCCAACGTGTCATTGGGCACCAAAAATGGAATATGGCGGGACATCATCGACAAGGTGAATGCCGTTGGAGAGCACAAGTGGACAATGGACGAGGTCAAGAGGCGATGGAATGACATCAAGCGAAAGACCAAGGAGAAACTCACCGCCAACCAGAAGGCAGCAACGCAGACCGGAGGTGGGGGCCCAGCGCCACAGCTGGAGCTGGATGACATGGAGGAGCTGGTGTCGACAGTCATCAGTGTGGAGACTGTGGCTGGAGTCGGGGACCGGACACTGCTCGACAGGACACAACACAACCGCAACAGGGTGAGTGACCACCAGGTACTGGGGGACGGGTGGAGATGGCCACAATGGCACACATGCACAAGCAAGCAGGGCACAGTGCACACCCACAATGACCCTGGGTCCTCGCCCAGACCCACAGACTGTCACAATGTACAATGCCATGCTGTCTGAATGTCAACCTGTACCATGCGGCTACATACATGTGGACACATTGTAATACACCATCTCCCCTTCACATCGCAGGGGCATTGTCAACACCTCCTGCAGAGCAGTCCCAGCCACTCTTCACTGATGACGAGGGAGGACAACACCAGCATCGACACCCAAACCATCCAAGACATCATTGACCTCATCCGCCACTCACCTCCAGGATCAGGGCAGCCCAGCCACATCGATGAGACCCCACCCACCACCCAAACCACCCAGCAGGAGGCACCCACAGCCCGGCACTCTCCCAAGACCCCCAGGAACAACACATAGCCTTCCAACGCCGTGTGCTGGATGGCCAGAGGGAGACGGCTGAGCAGGTGCGGGTGGGGTTCGACCTCATGGCTACCAAACTGGACGCCATCCATGGGTGTCTATGTCTGCGCCATGGTCTCCAACCAGCCCTGACTGACATCGCTGGAGTCATGGCGCAGAGAGAAGAACACCTGTCCGCTCAGAGTGGCTCCAGCGATGCCAGCCGTGAGCTGGCACACATGCAGAGGCTCATGGAGGACATGGTGCGGATGGAGGCGGAAAGGATGGCAGCCACCGCTGCACACCATCGAAATGTAGCAGGGATCTACCATGCCCTGCAGTACTTCATCATGGCATTGCTGCCACAAGGCGTGTCGCTGATGAATGCGGCTGCCCCCACACCATCCACATCTCCGCCCCCTGGTGTGTCAGTGCCTCCCAGTGTGGCAGGTGTATCCACTCAGGCCCCTGATGTGTCAGTGGCACACAGTGCCGCAGCCGGTACTGCAACACCCACAGGTGGGGCAGAGCACACATCCGAGGACGAGGACGTGGATGGGTTGGCTCTCAGAAGGAGGCACTAGCATACATTTCCGCCACCTGGCCTGTTTCTGCTTGGTCCCGCACATGGCCTCATGACCTTCCACTGACCCCCGATACACTCCGATGCACTCACCTTGGACAGCGACATGGACTGCCACATCCTGTTTGACGACCAATGACACGGCGACCAGACTGCGGACTGTACCCTTCCTCTTCCGCAGTACATGTCATCCCCGGATGGACTCTGGCTGGCCCTCCACGTGCCCATATTGTGTAGTGTGCTCGGCATTGCCCTGTACCGGTCCAGCTGCATAACTGCACTGGATGTGCAATAAACATCCAGTGACGCACTGCTGTGTCATGTCTTTCATCATTCATGTGTGAATGTGTGGATGAATGTAGGGACAGTGACTTCCCTTGCGTCAATGATGTTCATCCTGTGGGATGCCAGTCAGAGGGTGCTACATTGCATTTTGTGTACCGGGTCCCGTGAACACTACAACAGGGACAAAAGCATCAGTCACTTCCTTGTCCGGACATGGACTGAACCACGCCCAGAGCCCACGAGTCATTGTTGCAAGCCCTGCGCTGGTCCGGCGTACGGCAGGCCAGACCACTCAGCTAACGCTCTGAGGGGGGCCCTCATTGCTACCCGTCACAGGCGTACTCGCTGGTGGTGTGCAGGTCACTGGTCTAGTTGTCAGCATGTCACAGCCACTCCCTGAGGGCAGGTTTGCACGCACACCACACCCATCCGGCACGGGCGTCACAGGCCATGTGACTCCGCCAACATAAGGGGCCAATGACGCCACATTTCCCTCTGCCGGTGGTGACTGGATGACGGACACTCCACGGTTCTCAATCATTAAGGGCCCATGAGTTTGCGCACAGGGTTAGTGGCCCACAAGGCCTTGTGGACGGCACGGGCCTACCACCACATGGCGCAGACTGGGGTTGCACAGGGTTAGTGGCACACGAGGCCTTGTGGACGGCATGGGCCTACCACCACGTGGCGCAGACTGGGGTTTGCACAGGGTTAGTGGCACACGGGGCATTGCGGACGGCACAGGCACCCCGCCACGGGACGGTGACTTTGGGTGCACTGAGTCAGTGGCACCTTAAGCTGCTGAGCGGGTGTGCAGCCTGCTATGATGCCCCGTCCCGGCGGTCCGGACAGCTCAGGTTTTGTGTGCCCTGCTGGACCGCAGTGTAGGCCAGAGCCAGCGGGCAGCGCGGGCCTACCACCACGTGGTGTCTCTTACGGGATCTCAGAGTTGGTGGCACCCATTGGGCTGAGCGGGTGTGCAGCCTGCGATGGTGCCGGGTGCACTGGTATGTCCTATGCCATGGAGTAATCAAGACCCAGCACCAAACGTGAGACCTGGTGGCCTGCGGAGCGGGGCTGCATGATGTGGATGGTGCCCCGGGCTTGTGGCTTGCAGCGGCACGTGATGGGACCTCCTGTCTATGCGCCGGTGGCGGAAGGTGAGCATTGAGGCCTGGGTGTGCATGGGCGGGCATGCTCAGATGGGCGGCGGGAGGGGTTGGGGTGACTCTGCCTGGGTGTGCATGGGCGGGCAGGCGATGTTGTCTTGTGCAAGTGTGTGTACTGTGCCAGTCATGTATCTGGACTCTGTTTCAGCTGACGGCTCTGACTCAGATGTGTGACCTGATGTCCTGCTATACATACCGGCACGTGGTTGGAGACACACCGGTGGCAGCAGGTGAGCAGTGTGGTCTGGGTGCGCAGGGGCGGCACTCTCTCTCTCTCTCCCTCTCTTCCTCTCTCTCTCCTCTCCTCTTCTCTCTCTCTCTCTCTCTCTCTCCCTCTCTTCCTCTCTCTCTCCCTCCCTCTCTTCCTCTCTCTCTCCTCTTCTCTCTCTCTCTCTCTCTCTCTCTCCCTCTCTCTCTCCCTCCCTCTCTTCCTCTCTCTCTCCTTCACTCTCTCTCTGTCCTCTGATGTGCGCAGGACACACCTTCTCATCATGTTTTTTGTCTTACTGGCTGTGACCTATGTATTGTCCCGAGGGGAGCGGCCATGTGTCTTCATTTCATTTCGGTGTTCATTTTAATAAAGTTTCATTTGTTGCTTCGAAAGTGAATGTGTGCTACTCATTTCAGTGACGACACATGCATGTCACCAGTTGTGATTGTGCGACATCAAGCAGAATATTTTGTACATGTTTAGGTGTGGCTGATGTGGCATGTCTTTGGTCGGGGGGTGCCAGGGTGGGGTGGTCCTGGGGGTGGTGGCGGTGGGTGTTGTGGCCCTCTTGGGTGTCCGGGCCGCATGATGGGTGGCTCCATGGCATCTGTTGCCCTTCCGATGTAGCCCTGGGCTGTGCTCCCTTTTGGTTTGTAGGCTGCCGTCCGACTTTACACCAGGTCAGAGCAGGTGTAGATTTCCTGGTGCTAACGCGCCTTATCGCCTGTTTTGTGTTTTTATCGCCGATGTGGCTGGTCGTTGAGAATGTTGAGGTGTGATGTTGTCTCGGCTTTTGGCACGGGAACGCCTACTCTGCATCTCATTAGCGATATTTGCGGGGGTCCTCTGTGGCGATGTTTTTTGCGGCTGCTATCGCGGGTAAACTGGTGCTGTGGGCTGTTAACACCGGCTTGTGAATGGGGAGGTAAATTTATCACGACTTTGGCTGCGATAAAGTGCCGTTAATTCGGCGATAGCTCCTTGTGAATATGCCCCTAAGTGTACTTAAAAATTAAGTCTGGCTTAGGAATCTATATCATCCCCATCTTTTGCGTCAGCGGTGATGTCATACATGTAACCTGTGTTACAGAATATTCTGTCAAGCAAATTGACGAAAGCTACATTTGGTATAAAAACAATCATAAATTATAATAACACTGCAGGAAATTAGGTTTTTGATTGACAGGGGTGAAAACCCTTTTAAAGCAACAACCACAGTCCCTGTCAGTTTGAATAACTAATGCCACTAAATTAACATGTGCTTAACTCTCTGGTAACTTGCCACAAAAGTAGTCAGGCTTAACTTAGAAGCACTGTGTTAAGTATTTATGCAGGACACAACCAGAAATAAATTAAAAACCAACACAAGAAAAATCCTACCCCAATTTAGGAAAATAGAGAAAAAATGAATAAACAATTTTGCACCGACATGAATTAAATACAATCAGTAGAACTGGAGTTATGATTTTTTAAGGCTTTAAGTGGAAAATAGCGCCTAGAAGAACAAAGCGCCAAACACGGGTATCTAGTTCTGCGAGACAGGGGCTGTTAAGGCAGACGTTTATGGAGTGTGATTCGGATACAAGAGGTGGATTGGGCCCGGTCTCAGCTTACCTTCAGACTTAGAAGAATTTTCAAGAAAAAGTCTCTAAGAAGGTAAAGTCCAATGTGGCAAGGCAGTGTCCAAGGAAGAGGCATAGTCTTCGGGGAGCGGCTGGATGTAGTCACAATGAAGATTTCTACTTTCGGACTTTGTCATATTTTTGGAAGTCAAAAATCTCCAATGGGACGAAATGCAGGCTGTAGCCAACAAGGGCTCTATGAGGACGGATACCCTTCCTGAGAGTTCCTGCTGAACAGAATTTGCTGCAGTGGAGAAGAATGTAGCAGGAGCTACCGCCAAGTCAGGCCAACTGGCGATGCACCTCAGTTGGATCGGTGAGAACGTAGGTCCCGGGCTCCTGTTGGTCCTCATGCCACTTTTCAGTGGGAATTTTTTTTACATTTTTTTAATTGTATCATTTTCATCATGTTCAAACAATGAATACAAAAATAAAAAAACAAACAGAGCAGTTAATTGCAGTACATATATCATATAATAGCATAAGTATTCATTTAGCAGAGAGTGTTACCACTGATCTCTACCTCCCCTAGTGTGTTGCCACCTCCAAACATCTCTACTGGAAAGCCTTCCATAGTACATCAGTCATGTCATATCATGGTGTAACAATAAATACGTTGCTACAGGTGCCCATATACCCTTGGGTCTCAGTGCAGCTGGCAGTTCCTCCGCATATATATCAAGCTGATCTCTGCAATATACAATATTTTTCAGCCATTGATCCATCTTAGGAGCCGTTTTCTCTCCCCAGTGTTTCGCTACCAGTCTTTTGGCTAGTAAAGTGGCAACGGTAACTAATTTGCGATTGCATGGTTGTAATGATGTAACCAGCCCCAGTAGACATAGCTGAGGGGTGCAGTCCACTTTCTCCATTACCATATCTGACAGAGTTTGTATCACCAGTGCCCAGAATTTATAAACGAGAGCGCAGCTCCAGGTGAAATGCATGAAATCAGCATCTATCTCATCTCATACACCGGGAGCTGTCTCTAAGTCCATACTTATGCAATTGGAGAGGAGTGTAATATATTTGTTGCAAATACTTGAAATGTATTATTCTAAAGTTGCAATTATCTGTGAGAAGCCCCGTAAGTGCGCAGCATGTCTCCCAGTTCTCTTGAGTCATTGGTGTGTCCAGTATTTCATCCCATCTATCTAGGGCTGCGATCTTGTCATCTGGTCTTTCCCTAAGGGAAGCATTGTATATCTGGGTTATGAGGCCTTTGCATGAGCTGCATGTTAGCATCCCCTGCAACATCTTCAGCACACCTGGTTCTTCCGGAAATTGGGGGTAAATGACAGCTGCCCAGAGTCTGGCATATACAAACACTAGTAATGCAGTGGAAAGTTGTGTAGAAGTGAGCGCATCTATTGTCATGAACTGTCTGCCAGGATATAGGTCTCCTAGTGTGGTCAACCCTGCTTTCATCAATATGTCCTTTGCCATGGGTTCATGGGTGACGGAGATAGCTGGATGGGCAGTCAGGGGCAGTGCCGGCGCGTATATAGAGGGTTTACCTGCTCTCGCACTTAAATTATGCCAGGCCTTCGAGGTACTGCGTTTAGTATTAGTATTTAGTCATGCAATCTCCGACCTTTCATATAGTAGAATGGCTGTAAGGGGTACTGGGTGAGCCTCATCATTCTCTACCGCTAAATGTGGTTAGTAGTGAATTGGGAAGTGGCAATAATATGCAAACTGCGCTTCAGTGCAAAGGTCATATAACTGCATATCCTGGGCTCCAAACCCACCACGCTCATATGATTTCGTCAATGTATCCTAGCTGCATCTGGCTTGTTTGACAGCCCAGACCAGTGTTGTCATGCATGTTTTAAAAAATTCACTGGCAATACTATAGGAATATTCACAAACGTATATACAAATTTGGGCAAATAGACATTTTCATAATTGCTATTCGATCAGCCAGTGATAGAGGTAGCCTTATCCATCTAGCCACTTGTTCAGTCAGTCCCATGATTGCACGTCCGTAGTTCAATCGAACCACAACTTCCGGGTCCCTGGGTATCCATATGCCCAAATATTTAATGGGTTCTATACACCCTTCAAGTGGGAATGCCATGTAATGTGGGGCATTCATCTGAGTAAGAGGGAATATGGTTGACATGTCCCAGTTTATGCTGAAACCTAAAAATCTTTCATATCGAACATATTCAGGAATAAGGGGCACCAGGTGTGGCTCAGGGTCGCGGACATACAGCACCATATCATCTGTATATATGGAGATGGCAAGAGGGCATTTTCTGAACCTTAGTACAGCTGCCGTATGCATTTCATAAACGTGTGTGGCATGCCCATGCGGTGTAATACAGTGAAAATATACTCCCATTGTATAGAGTCGAAAGCTTTAGCGGCGTCTAACAGTACCACCGCAGCCCTCATCTCTGGGTCCAATTGATGTAATGTTGCAAATAATGTTCGCATGTTTTGTGATATTGACCGTTCAGACACAAACCCCCATTGATCCAGTAGCACCAATCTAGGGAGAAGAGGCTGAAATCTGGCAGCAATTATTTTTACTAGGATTTTGGTGTCTATATTTATAAGTGATAGCGGTCTATAGGATTCACACCTGTCTGGGTCCTTATTTGGCTTCAATAGTGTGAGTATTAGGGCTTCACAGAGTGTGGGGAGCAACATGTTATTTTCGTATGCCTCTAAGTGCATGGCATGTAGGTGTGGGGCCAGGCGCTCTGCATATGTCTTGTAAAATTCACTGAGGAGTCCATCCTCACCTGACGCTTTACCATTTGGTAAAGTACATATGGCCTCTTTCACATCCTCTAATGTTACTGGTTTTGTAAAAAATTCTCTCTGTCCCGGGGAGAGCCATGCCAAGATCACATCATTCAGGTATTGATCTATATCAGCTTCCGAAGCCGTTTCTCGCGGCCCATAAAAGCCAGTGTAGAAGTCCCTAAATGCTGAAATAATATCTGGTGTATTATAATGTTTTACTCGGTTCTGGTCTACTATCTCTACAATGTGCGCCTGTATCTTAGGTTCTGCTATTTTAGTGCGCCCCGGTCTCCCACCCTCGGTTGTATGTTGCAACAACGCATTCCGTTGCAACGCATGCCTTTACCACGCATGCGTTACAACGCGAATGCCTTCACCACGTATAACCTTTACCACGCATGCTTTTACAACGTATTTTGTTGTAAAGCATGTATGGTAAAGGCCGCCCTTTTTAAAAAATGCCTGACCCTGCTCTATGCCCTAAATCTAGACCCCAGCGCGCCCCTGCCCTGTAAATAAAAATACCCATCTCTGCCCTAAGCCCTAAATCTAGACCCCAGCGCGCCCCCGCCCTGTTAAAAAAATACTTGTCTCTGCCCTAAGCCCTAAATGGATTTAGGCCCAGATCTCTGTACTGGGGTGAATGTATGACATTGTTCTGCATTCTGTCCATCAACTGTTGTTTTTGCAATTGTCACCCCGAGTGGGACGGGTATGCCCAGACGTGGGTCCCGTGCTCTCCATGCCCCTGGAATCAAGCTATCCTGGCTGAAGAGGGGTGAAACCCCGAAACCGGTCCTAGGATGCTTGGTTCCAGTCCAGGGAGGACCTGGCTTGGCAGTTCGGGCTGGACTGTTCCCATGAGGCACAGGGTCAAGACTGATTTGCATATGGCTAGGTTCAAACTGGAATGGCATGGTGAGCAAAAAAACGATGGATTTAGGCCCAGATCTCTGTACTGGGGTGAATGTATGACATTGTTCTGCATTCTGTCCATCAACTGTTGTTTTTGCAATTGTCACCCCGAGTGGGACGGGTATGCCCAGACGTGGGTCCCGTGCTCTCCATGCCCCTGGAATCAAGCTATCCTGGCTGAAGAGGGTGAAACCCCGAAACCGGTCCTAGGATGCTTGGTTCCAGTCCAGGGAGGACCTGGCTTGGCAGTTCGGGCTGGATTGTTCCCATGAGGCACAGGGTCAAGACTGATTTGCATATGGCTAGGTTCAAACTGGAATGGCATGGTGAGCAAAAAAACGATGGATTTAGGCCCAGATCTCTGTACTGGGGTGAATGTATGACATTGTTCTGCATTCTGTCCATCAACTGTTGTTTTTGCAATTGTCACCCCGAGTGGGACGGATATGCCCAGACGTGGGTCCCGTGCTCTCCATGCCCCTGGAATCAAGCTATCCTGGCTGAAGAGGGGTGAAACCCCGAAACCGGTCCTAGGATGCTTGGTTCCAGTCCAGGGAGGACCTGGCTTGGCAGTTCGGGCTGGACTGTTCCCATGAGGCACAGGGTCAAGACTGATTTGCATATGGCTAGGTTCAAACTGGAATGGCATGGTGAGCAAAAAACGATGGATTTAGGCCCAGATCTCTGTACTGGGGTGAATGTATGACATTGTTCTGCATTCTGTCCATCAACTGTTGTTTTTGCATTTGTCACCTCGAGTGGGACGGGTATGCCCAGACGTGGGTCCCGTGCTCTCCATGCCCCTGGAATCAAGCTATCCTGGCTGAAGAGGGTGAAACCCCGAAACCGGTCCTAGGATGCTTGGTTCCAGTCCAGGAGGACCTGGCTTGGCAGTTCGGGCTGGACTGTTCCCATGAGGCACAGGGTCAAGACTGATTTGCATATGGCTAGGTTCAAACTGGAATGGCATGGTGAGCAAAAAAACGATGGATTTAGGCCCAGATCTCTGTACTGGGGTGAATGTATGACATTGTTCTGCATTCTGTCCATCAACTGTTGTTTTTGCATCTAAATGTTTACCCCAGCGCGCCCCCCGCCCTGTTAAAAAAATACCCGACCCTGCCCTGAGCCCTAAATCTAGGCCCCTGCTTAAATGGTCCTGTGTTTTATTTCCTAATTTGAAAGGGGAGCTCTTCATCCAATAAACAGATGCAGTTTATCCTAAAAGTGTACTCAGCTTTGACGGTGGTTGTCAGCGATTTTAAAAGGGCGCATGCCTGACCTGAACAAAGATGTTGCGAAGACAGCAAAACACACGTTTCCAGGATGACACACGAATGAAGGAATCCACTGCACTCGGCCTGCGTGATAAGGATTTTATCATAGACGTCACAGCACGACGAGTCAACTCTTGTGAGGCACAGGTCGTCAAGAGGAAGCGGAAGGATCTCTTCGCTCCTCTAACGACGCCGATAGCCTTGATCACGCAGGTGCCGTTACCAGCATATGCCCTCACCACGTACGTTGTAAAAAAATGCGTGGTGAAGGCTATGTGTGGTAACAGTGTATGCGTGGTAATGCCTGCTTGGTTAAGGTCCTGCGTGGAAATAGCTGCGTTGTAATGGCTGTTTCCCCCCACCCTCCCTATATGACCTCACTTTTCACCTTATGGACATATGGCACACTTCCTGCTCTTCTTTGTCAGTGTATTCAGTGAGCGACTCTCGTATTTGAGCTAATGTCGTCCGGGTAGGGCATTGTTTGTAGCTTCTCTCTAGCGACTGTAGGATGTCCTTTTTCTTTAGCCTGTTGCGGAGTGCTTTCAGGCCCCTTGCTTGTACTCCTATACACTTGCCACGAGGGTGACTTTGAATGCTCCCCATAGCATCCCTGCCTCCTCCACAGATCCCTCATTTTCATGAAAAAAGCATGTAATCTCACCACCTATGTTTTCTTTAAGTACCGGGTCTTAAAGGGGCGGGGCCAGCGACCGTGATGGCCGCTCGGAGCTGGAGCTCCTGGTGAACCCGCACACCAGCTTCCAAAACGGCGCTTCGTCGCGCTATTTTCCCACCGAAAACAGCAATTCCGCAATCGAGTGCAGGCGGATCGACTGGAGCTGGGAGTCGCCTCTCCCCGATCTTGAATGGCCGAGAGGTGAGCTGCGATGTCCCGTGGGCCAGTGAGCCAAGATGGCGCCCCAGGAGCTACGGGACTGCGCCTAGAGAGACGAGCGCGAGGTTGCCGACCTCCACTCTTCCAGCTGATGGCGGCCTCATCCCCCCCCCCCCTGCCCGAGGCACTGACTTGCCGGCTGATTCCCCGGAGGAGAGGGCTCCGCGTTGCAGAACTCGCCTGCCTGCGCCATTTGAGAGGTGCGGGCGCGGCTGGAGGGGGAGGGGCCCGCGAATATGCCCTGCAATTTCCCCAGCGACCGGACCGTTTCTGGGGACCGTGTCCGCGAAGTACACGGACGCTGGCTACGCGCTGCTCCACTGCACGGCGGACACCCCCCTCGAATGCAGCTGGACACGCTGCTGCTCCCCGTGCTAACACCGGCGGCCCGGTGCCTAGCTGCCGATCCCCCCCCACTCCAGGGTGACACTGAGAGCTGGGTTTCCAGAGCTGCTGGTTCTCAACGGCAGAACAAATAACGGCACACACCCAGCGCTTCACAGAAGCGTCTTGTAATCCCAGATCATCGCTGCCGTCAGAGAATGCTACATTGGCACCCGTCCAGCCGTCTCTTTGAGGCCAGGGTCCTGATGTTCTTCCAGGATTATTGGCACTGCAATTTTATCCAACTTTAGAACTGGTGGCATCTAGAACTAGCCTTGGAGACTAATAGACTCGACGTGCCTGACTCTAAGATGGCTGCCAAAACCACACTCCTACCTTGCCATCCTCGCATGCGCCTACCACCCATCTTTGGATTCCTGTCTTTTGAATCCCCTCCTGATCCTCACTCTACTCTGGCGGAGCCTTAAATGCATACATGGCCGTTTCCCGGTGGAGCTGTTCCGACAGTTATAGGGGAGTTTGGCCCTGGCACTCCGCTATGGCCGTCACCTACCCAGCCGGATCTCGGACATTTGTCTCATTTTTTTCCCCGGTGCTGTCTCCTTCCTGTGGATTACCTGCTTTCCCTGGTCTTTCTTATCCCGATTTTCGTGTTCGCTAATTTACTCCTGTATTGTTTGTTTATCCATTGTGTAACTATGTGAAACTTTTGCAACTTGTAACTCGCTGTGTCCTTATGTAAAGCGCTCTGATACCTCCGGGTCTAGCCAGCGCTATATAAAACTCAAGTAAATAAAAAAAAATTAAAAAAATAATAATTAGGAGGCTTGGAGCCTCCATTGATACGGTGGGCAAATATGAGTGGGTACAGCAAGTTCCAACAGGACAGGGGCATGGTCAGAGAGCTTCTTAGCCAAATGGGGCGCTGCTATTGTCCATGTACTTACTTCCCTCGAAACCAACCAATAATCTAATTGGGACCATGTGTTGTGTACTGAAGAGACATACATCCCCTCTTTAGTGTCCGGATGTCGAGACCTCTACACATCTACCAACCCAAGGGCTTCCAGAGTTGCAAGAATAATCCGGGCAGCTTGTTTACCGGGACACTCTATGGTCGCAGACTGATCTAGCAGGGGATCAAGGTAAGTGTTGAGATCTCTGCCCCATATCACTGCTGAGGGGGACAGGGCCTCTAGACGTCCCCAGACCCCATTCTAAAACTCGGGATCATCCACATTAGGTCCATATGTGTTGACAATAGTCATCATAGTGCCCTCCAAGCACCCCTGCACTATTAGATGCCTCCCCTGGTTGTCTGTTTCAGAGTGTATGAGTGTGAATGGAGTCCCTTTCTCACACCTCTAGAATAGGAGGATTTGAAGAATCCACCCTCCCTGCTGACCATCTGGTCCCTATATTGAGCTCTGTGGCATTCGTTAGGTGTGTTTCCAATAGCAGGGCTATTTGTATACTATGGCGGTCAAGGTACGCCAGCATCTGTCTCATTTTTTTGGGGTTAGTAAGCCCTCTCACATTCCATGTTAATAATTTTACTAGGCCTACGTGATGTGACATTTTAGTTCAGTGTTCGTATGCATTCAATAGGGTAAGGGACATACACCAGTAAAAAACAATGTACTCTGCTCTCAGCATAATATGCACTTCTTTTGCAACTCTGAACAAACATAAACCCACCCCCCTTCCATTTCAGCACTCTAAACATGCTGAAGCTGTCCCACGCAAATATAAAGAGCAAATTCCCATTAATAGTCAATAGGGGTATGCCCTCCGAGGGTCGCTAGAGGCCTGTATCCCCTTTTGATGGTTAGAGGTGGCCAAAATACAACATTTAGACTGCTTTAAATCAATGTAGTTCATATGGGGCATCTCATTACCATTGATAACAAGACCCCACTAATATAGGTACTGTAGATTCAGTCTGGGACCGATCCATAAATATCTTAAAATACTATTGATCATACTTTCCAACCCGGCAGCACAGCAGCCATGCAGCTACAAGTTAAGCCAGCTGGGTCTTATCAGATCAAGGGCACTTACTACCACACCATGTCCGCCGCATGCCCTTGCCAGTGTACTCATCATAGGTTCACTAACCTAGTGTTCAGTAGTCGTGTCATCCTCTTTCATGACATGTTGATCTCGGCAGCTCTTCAGTATTATTTTGACGTAATCCATGGCAGCCTTAGGTGTGGTGAAGATCTTGTTCTTGTTGCCTACCTCTATCTGCAGCCGAGCTGGATACAGAATGGCATACTGGATGTGCTCAGTTTGAAGTTTCTTTTTTACTGGTAGAAATTCTTTACGCACTGCTTGAACTGCTGCAGTAAAATCAGGATAAAATGCAGTGTCATTTCCCTGATAGTTTATGGTCTGTTTCTCCTGCGCCAGGTGGAGCACCTCATTCCGATCCCGGTAGTTCAGTATTTTAGCAATGATCGGGCACAGAGGTGCTCCCGAAGCAGGCCGCACCGTCAGGGATCTATGCACCCTTTTCACTATCAGGACTTCGGACAAGTGTTCAGCGCCGAAGATCTCTTACAGCGTGTTTTCGACATATAGCTGTATTCTTCCAATGTTGGTGGATTCCGGTCGTCTGGTAATCCAGAGATAATGGCGGCGGGAGCGTGCCTCTAAGTTATCATTCTTAGCTTTTATCACGGCTAGTACCTTCTCCATTTTCAATCATTTTGCGGTGACAGTCTGTAGGCCAGCTTCTGCGGTTGAAATGTGCTGCTCCGCCTCCCCTATCCTAGCACCCTGCTTCTCTAGTTTGGGCACCATGTGGTACATGCGTAGATTGAGTGCATCTGTTTTTCAGTCTATGGATTGCAGACTCTGCTGCAATGCTAGGAGAGTAGTTCCCAATGCCGCTCCCTGTGATGGAGATTCTTGTTCTGAATCCGAAAGTGTATGTTGTTGGGCCTCCTTGTTTCAAAGGTGAGCCATGCCTGCTGTTTATTTGTTTTACCCATGGTTGCCAGTTCTTGCAGCGTTCAGGAAGCTGAGTTCTGCGCTATTTTCCCAGCAATCACAGAAGTGGTGTCCACCAGGCCCTTGGAAATCTCTGAGCTATCTATGCTCACGGCCAGTACAATACTGTCCCACACTCAAGTGTACCTCTCCGGCTCCTTGGGCAGTTAGTATGTGGGTGTAGGGCCTTAATCATGCAGCACAAGACGAGTAGGAAGTGGTTGTTGGTCCCAGCCTCCACCGTCCAGAAACCACTAGGGTGTCACCTAGGCTTTTGTTATATGTGCCTGGTTATCTTCTATAAAAAACTGTAGGACAGTCTCTGTTGCATGGCCAAAGTGCTCTCTATTCACCAGCAATTCCTTATAAATATTGCGCTTTTCACGAGGGCCTGTTCTCACATCCACCACTCGACCTGCACTGCTAGCAGGGTACGTCCATGTCGTCAGTGGAGCACCTCTACTTCTCCCAGGCTTCCAGCAGGGCCGCCGACCCCCCTCTTATTCGACCTGGCGCAGAGCGACGCTCGTCCATGAATGGCTACTGCCGCACTCTCTGACTTTTCACACACACCGCGGCACGAGCTCCATGCTCTCTCTCACCTCCCGACCCAGGGGGGCCCAGCTCATCACCGCAGGCCAACTTTGCCGACTGCCAGCACCCGGCCAATGCCATAGAGGTAGGCGCCCATTTCTCCGATCAGGCCGACGATCTCCTGCAGGGTGACTCAGCTCACCTTGGGACGCGGCTCTTGATCCTCTGTGAGCGCGCCATCCACCGCACAGCTACAGCTCGATGTAACACAGCGGGTGCCTCCGGCGAGTGTATGCTTGCATAATACATAAAGATGCGGTCCAGGCAATGTCCAATTATTCTTTCATTATCAGTGCAGTCAAGCTCAGGTCGAACTCACTGCGGTGGCCCGTTTCTTCCCCAGGCTCACAGGGTGGCTGCCATTTTCTCCCTCGTGCGTATCGAGCTGAGTGAATCATCAACAAAAGTGTCCGCCCAGAGTAGTCAGCAGGCTGATTCAGGTCCTGGTGCTTTCAACAGCATTGCGCCCCTGCTTTTAGATGTGGATTGCAGTCATATCCCAGGATATTTGACAGATTGATGTATTCAGCCGGCAGAGCTGCACTAAAGCGCTACCATCTTGCTGTGGGCTCTCTAGCACCCCCCTTAGTGGGAAATGTTTTAAGACACAATTTTCACATTTTGGCTCTTTAGGCACCTTTAGCACCACTTCCAAGGGTCCAGGGGCAGGGTTCAAGGTTGTTGGAGCTTGATGTGTCCCTGTAGCTTAGAACAGGAGGCCAGCCAACTAGTCTTTAGAGTCACTCTGGTAGTCCTGGGTTCAAGCAGCAAGGCAGGCCTCAAGCAGCAGGGCAGTTCTCTGAGGGTCCAAGGCTGGTTTCAAGCAGGAGGGCAGTCCTCTAGTGTGCAAGGCATGCCTCAAGCAGTAGGGCAGTCCTCTGGAGTACAAGGCAGTCCTTCTGAGTGTCCTCCACATGTCCAGGAGTGAACTAAATAGTTTTATCTGAGGGTCCAATATTTATACCTGGTGCCAGCCTTTGAAGAAGAAGAAATTTCTAGTCCACACCCACATCTGGTTCCTGAAACCTCTTTCCTTTCACTGCCCAGGCTCCAAGTGGACTAGGGTGACAAAAGTCTAGTGTCAAGTTTCTTTGTGAGTATGCTGGAGGCAGCCCTTTGAAATGTAAGTGTGGCACAGAACAGCTCCGCTCCACCCATCCTGGCAGAATGGATGTGAGAGAACTCAGGGAGGCTGTGATGAACCCTCTTTCTTACCTCCTTATTTTCCACTGTCTCCCTTGTCGCCGTCCTGCCGTCCCCACCTGACCTGTAAAAACAAAAGAGAGACTAAGACCCCGACATTAAGAATGGACTGTCCTTATCCTCCGCAGGGGGGAGGAGATAAGGATTCAGATGACCAATCCCAAGGCAGGCCAGGAGGAGAAAAGGAGCTCACCAATTACAGGAGGTCAGAGCCGGAAGTAAACGATTGCTGAGGTGGAAAGGTGAACCAGAAAGACACGGAGTGCGAGAACCACACAACCCGGTTGCTGTAAAACACTGAGAGCGACAACTACGACAGACAAAGGGCAGAGGACGTCGACCCCGAAGAAAATCCCGACGAGTGGAGAGAGTAGTGGTGGTTGCCTACAGCGGAAGCGCACAAGCCGCCGCAACTCAGGAGAGTTGTGGCAGACGCGGTATGTGAGCTGTAGGAACAGCAAGAAGGGGGTGGGTTTAGGCTCAGCATAACTGGGACGTTGGGGAGAGGGCCGATATTTATCTATCTCCTATTTCCACCTCTTCATGCCTGATCGACCGCACCTTGGAATTTCTGGTTATATGTAATATAGGGATTTTTCTCATTTTATTTAGTGGTTAGTTTTTACCTAAAGTATCCCAGGGCAAATGCCATTAAGAAAATGTTGGGCAGTGTTGGCAATAATATTCTCCAGCAGCTTTTATGATTTGTTCTCCCTGAGGGTGTTACTGCCCCAACCACAACTAGCTTGAAGGAAATGTAGCCTATTATACAACAGTCCTTATAATCTACCGGACTGTGTAATTTTCATCCTTAAAAGAAATGGAGTCCCAGGATAGACTAGGGTACATGTTTTTTTTTTTGTTCCCCTTTAAGTTCTCACTAAATTACAAACAGTCAGAGCCTTCACAATCCATTGGGTGTGGTGACGGTACGTATTCTTATGAGTACTGAAAGAAGTACGTTTACTTACCGCTGCTCATTTCTTCTTATTTTTGAGCCTCTGGGTGACACCCTCCTTTGCGATGTAGGCACCCTAGAAGAAAACAGAAGAAAGAAGAAGTTAAGGAAAATATCTTCTAAGAGAATGGATAGCAAAAGGAAACTCTTGTGTCATTCATTTAGGTTATCATCAAAATAAATACTCCATCATTAAGAAACACATTCAGCCTCCTCGCTTCTTTTTCTGCCCATCCCTCCCACAATGGCCCACCCTGCCAACCACTAGTCCTCTTTTGTCTCACTGTCTGGGAGGAATACACAAAGGACAGCTGTCAGCAGCTAACCATCGCATGTGACCCAGGACATAGGCTGCAGGCACTAAATGGAGAGGAAATCTTTGAATATATGGCTTACAAGAGGGGTCCGAAGACTCAGCTGGCTCCTGATCTAGCTTCCTGGAGCTGTGGTTCCCCAAGGTAACTGGCATCGAATTTGTTAAAGATCTGGAGCTGGAGAGGGCACACAGATTGTGTTAGTAGAGTTATGTAACCAATGTTTATGCCCCTAACAGCGACAACCAAGCGTTCTGGACAAACCTGACACAGAGCCTAGTATTGATTACTGACAGTTCACTCCTCATTTTAGCGGGTGATTTTACCCTCCTGTTTGACCCTGCTATTGATAAGGACTATACATATAGGTCCCACCCTCCTAAATCACACAAATGTTTGACACTCCTCTGCAAGAAACTAAACCTAAAGGATGCATGGAGACTGCACACCAAGTAGCAAAAGATTATACATTCTTCTCGAGTCCCCACTCGTCATACTTCCGCATCAATTATATTATGATGACAGGTGACCACACACATAACATTAACCAAACATCTATCGAACCTAGATTAATCTCTTATCACTCTTGCATAACCTTTTCTCTAATCAGTTCTGAAACTAAACCCAAAGCTCCATCAGGAAATTGAATGATGAAATACTAACATCCTCTGAACATGTCAGGAAAATAGAATCAGCGATTACGAACTTCCTAGTTGATTATCCGTAGCAGATTATTTCCCACTAACCAGGTTGGAGGCTCTTAGGGCCACAATCAGGGTTACGGTAATACAAATTAGGTAAAAATAACAAAGAAGCAAATTTAACACTTCAAGCACTAGAAAAAGAGATCAAATCCTTAAAGCGTCTTCATATCTGGTCCAAAGACAATTCCCTCCTTTCCTCCTTCACGGCTAAAAAATATGAATATATTCAAATCTTAAACACATGAGCAGGGGTTTGGATTAACAAGCAAAAAAGCTTGAAATTGTGCAAAACTAACAATGTAGGCAATATTCTTGCCTCTTACCTAAAATAATTAACAGCAAAAATACTGTATCACATCAATTACAGACAAAAATAAGCACATACAAACAAGCCCCTCTAAGACCACGAATACTTTAAAGACTTTTACGAGATCCTCTAGTCCCCTAAAACGAAGGTAACAGAGCTTGACTGCAAAAGGTTCCTATAAAAATTGGCCCTCCCCTCTCTTAATGATGAGTAGAAAGGGAAAATCAATTTCCCTATCACCATGCACGAAATTTCAGATACCATTAAATCTCTTAAAGTCAGTAAAGCCCCGGGAAAGGATGGCTTCATCGCTCAATTTTATAAAATGTTTGGTGAACTGCTTAGCAACACCCACCTCTAACTGTACATCCACTTTGCGGATTCTGGTGCCGTGAGTGGTACTCCCTCTGAGGCTATAATCACTGTCATCCCTAAGGAAGGCAATGAACCTCTCCTCACTAAGAATTACAGACCAATATCCTTGCTCAATATTGATTGCAAAATGTATGCAAAAATTTTGACCACCAGATTCCAACTTCACATGCCTAAACTAATTCATTCCTCACAGGGCTTTTTGAAAAATCCACCTCTCCAGCGACAACACTAGACTACTTTGTCAGGTAATTGATACAGCCCAAACTCTTTCTACACCCACGGTCACCATTACATTAGATGCTGAAAAAGCATTTGATAAGGTAGATTGGACCTATCTCAGTGCTTCAGAAAGGTTCCCCATTCATTAGAATGGTGATGTGTTTAAACTCACAACCCAGTGCTAGAGTGTGAGCAGGTGGTATTATTTCTAATACTTTTCCACTTAAGCAGGCCACCCGACAAGCCTGCCCATTATCTTCCCCATTTCTATTCATCTTGGAGTCCCTGTTGCCCAAAATTAGGAACAATGAAAATATTACAGGTATCAAATTTAAAAACCTAACAATTAAGGTGGCAGGATACACCAATGATATCCTGAGTGTCACTGAGGAAGCGACACAATCTATACAGGAACTAATGGAGACCATTGCATGACAACAACAACTAAAATGGTAGTGAAGGTATTGCTTGCTGGAAGGTTAGCAATAAAATCCAAACTAATGGTGTGCCAAGGAACTGGGGGTATAGGCAGAGGCTGTAATAAGGCTGCAGGCGCAGTTTCAGTGTTCTTGTTTCGTGCACAAGTTGGGCAACCAGCTATGTATTCTTATATATCCTTCCGCATGTTGTTCCACCAGAAGGTTTTTTGACAATTTCTTAGAGTTTTAGTTATACCTAGGTGCCCTGCTAATGCTGTGTCGTGATTCCATTGAATTACCTGACGTCTTAATTCTATAGTAGGGATGTACAGTTTCTGAGCGTGAAGGAACAGCTTGTCTGTGATAGTATGGTTAGGTGTTTTGATCCATTCTTCGGCCTTTAGTTTTTTATATTCTTCATGTAAGGCCGTCACAAAAGTGTCACCCTTGCTGATTGCGACTATATTTTCAGGTGGAATGATAGTAGGGGAGCCTGATGTGGAATGGGAAGAGTGAGCATACCCCAGAGTAGAAAGAACATCAGACCGTAACTGCTTGGTCCCTGGGCAATAGGTGATGATGAAATCGAACCCACTAAAGAAATGCAGTCATCGCATTTAATGGGGGTGAGAGCCCTAAAAGAGCTAAAGAATTGGACATTTTTATGATTTGAGAATATTGTGACTGTGTGTTTAGCCCCCTGTAGGTAATGCCTGCATTCAGTGAACACCAGTTTGATGGCCACAAGTTCTCTTTCAACCACCATATAATTTTACTCCGCTGGTAGACGTTTTTTGGAATAAAAGGCTATGTGATTCATGTGGCCAGTGCTTGGGTTCTTTTGAGATAAAATTCCTCCTACTGCAACCTGCGAAGCATCGGCTTTGACATAATAGGGCTAGTCTGGAATGGGATGCTGAAGAATGGGTGCAGTGGTGCAGTGGTGTAGTTTGCCCTATGGGCACCTGTGGCGGTCTCTGCGTTTGCCACCCCGTGACGGCCGCAGTAAACAGGGGGGTGCTGGCGAGTATTTTCTCCGTTTGCCGCCCCGTGCGGCAAATGCATTGAGGAGCGGGGGGTCTGCCCCAAGACTGCAGGTGATAGCGGTGGGGGAACCGCCACCCCCAGAACTTGTGCTGCCCGGGGCGGACCGCCCCCGCCAACCCCTAGCTACACCACTGCAGTGGTGAATTGAGTTTTTAACAGGTACAATGTCTTATTGGCTTCTGGAGACCACGCAAATGATTGCCCCCAGCTGTGTTACCGGCGCCACTATCTCTGAAAAGTGCGAGATGAAATGACAATAAAAATTGGCGAAGCCAAGTATTTGTTCAATTTCCTTGAAATTTGTTGGATTTGGCTGATTGGTAATAGCTTCTACCTTTTTGGGGTCCATAGTGATGTCTGTCAGAGATAATTGATACCCCAGAAACTCTACTGACTGTACATGGAAGGAACATTTGTCTAATTTAGCAAAGAAAGTGTTTTCCCTAATGCGCTGCAAGATGGTGCGTACATGCTATACATGTTCTAGCTTAGTTTGAGTAAATCAGAATGTCGTCTTTGTAGACGATTGCAAAAACATCCAAAAACTCCCTCAAGACCTCGTTATTAAAATATTGAAATGCTGCGGAGCATTACAAAGCCGGAAGGGCTATTGAAATATTGAAATGCTTCCGGAGCATTACATAGCCGGAAGGGTATAACAGTATACTTAGACAGCTCGAACTTAGTCCTAAAGGCGGTTTTCCATTCATCGCCTTCTTGTACACGGATTAATTGGTAAGTGCCCCGTAAATCTAGTTTTGTGTGACTTTCTGACCTGATCTAGTAGTACCGGAATTAACGGGAGAGGATAGGGGTTCTTAATAGTCACCTTATTGACCACCCTATAATCCACACAAGCTCTCAACTTCCCATTCTTCTTGGGTACAAGGTAGAGTGGGGAAGACACAGGCGACGTGCAGTGGCGTATAAAACCTATCTCTAGTAGTTCATCCAGATATTTGTGTAGATATTGAGTTTCAGGTTCTGTCAGTGCGTAAACTCTACTACAGGGCAGCATTGCTCCCCGGAGGAGTTGTATGCAGCCCTGTGTGGGGGCAGTTGGGTACCTTTCAAGGGGTCAAAAACATCTTGAAAGTCCTGGTGTTCTAAAGGTAGTTCAAGGTTTTCTTTTCCTTGGACCAAGGCGCAATGCAGAGATATTCCTACCTCTGGAGCCTCTTGATAGCATGTAGTAGTGCAGAATGGTGAGTCCAAGGTTACAGTACGGTATACCCAATTGAATTTTGGGCTATGGTATTCTAGCCAAGGTACTCTCAAAATTACCTCAAAGGTGAGAGTGTCTATTAGATCAAAGACAAGTCATTCAATATGCCCATTATCACACACTAAGGTTTGAGCCTCTGTCTGAAAACAAATTAGTCCAGATGAAAACCCTGAACCATTTACTGCTGGCACAGGCTCAGGTTTTTCTTTGGGAACTTTTGTGAGCCCGAAGTTGGCTGCTAGGGCCAGATCAAAGAAATTGCCTGTGGCCTCTGAGCCAATAAGCATGGAAATTATGTGCCTCAGCTGTGGGGATAGGATTACTGTGACTCAGATAGTCAGATGCCGTGGAATTTGTGTTCCTTCATTGGTCAGATATTGTGAGATCTGTACGGCTTCTCTCGATGAGACGATCTCCCTTTTGGTCGAGAGCCTTAGTTTCCCTGTTCTTGATCGACCCCTACACTAGCCACAGCCTTAGTCTTGTTTTGGTTTTGCAGAACATTCCCAAGCGAAATGACTAGCTTTGCCACAATAAAGACATAAGTTTAATTTTCTACGACGTTGCTTTTCCTCGTTAGATAGTGGACCCCTTATACCACCTATCTGCATAGGTTCAGTATCAAGGGTCTTACTGTCTGACTCCTTCTTCTTAGTTTTGAGTACAATTACTCTGGTGTCACTGCAAGATCGGTCACCCTTTCGCTCGCCCAATTGGTGATCTAGCTTAACCACAAGATCAATAAATTCTGCACAATCATCGTGCAGATCAACGATGTACAAGAGGGACTCTTGAAGGTCATCTCTTAACCCTCGATAGAATAAGGATGTTCTTTTCTCCTCCGGCCAGCGCGTTTCTGCCACCAGTCAATTGAAGGTAGTGATATAAGTCAGCAGGTCCTTAGAACCTTGTCGTAGTTTTAATAACTCATTGTCACTTGCTCAGATAAAAACATGTTTTGCAAATAACTTAGTGATGGCAGCCTTACAAGCAGAATAGTTGTACAAAAGGGGATCGTTTGTTTCTATTAAAGGAATTGCCCAGTTAGCAGATACACCTCCCAAATAAGAGATTACAAACATTACTTTAGCAGCGTCATTGGGGAACACCAGAGGTTTGCATAGGAAATGTAATTGACCTTCACTCATAAAGGCTGCATATTTGGTACTGTCACCATGAAAGCATTTTGGAGCAGCTAAGGGCACAGGACTGGGTGTAGGAACAGATACATGCAGATTCTGGTCAGTAGTTGTAAACGTCCCTCTCTGAAATGGTTCTCCAAACACAGGCTGGGTCAAAACTGGGCGACTATCCTTGGGTTTAGTATCCCTCCATTGTATGAAATGTGTCCTTAAGTGTTGCATTTTCTGCTTTTAACCTATTCATATCTAGTTGCAACTGCTGCATTAACTCAGACAGATTGTTAGTGTCATTGAGGTCCCCTGATAAAGCGCGTGCTAGATCGTCTGTGAATATTTGGTCTTGATTGGTCATGGCACCGCCCGAAAGGAATGTTAGGTATGTGGCTTAGTCTTCTGTCAAACGCCACCTACC
Organism: Calotriton arnoldi; assembly: GCA_963921515.1. Classification (NCBI taxonomy): domain Eukaryota; kingdom Metazoa; phylum Chordata; class Amphibia; order Caudata; family Salamandridae; genus Calotriton; species Calotriton arnoldi. The sequence goes on along the minus strand of CAWUFW010001117.1, from coordinate 295,765 downwards.
TGGATCCCAGATGATTCCAATGGGGCGGTGACACTAGTTCCCGGATCCTCCCGGGACTTGCCCACAGGAGAAGACACTGCTCCGGTGGTAAATCCCAGGGGGAAGGGGTTTGGGATGGAGAGAGTGTGTAGAGTCAAAGATGCTGTGGCTCGTCTACTCAACAGAAACACTGCAGCAGGCATTCACACCAGTCTGATGAATAGTACCGGCAGATATGGTACCTATAAACAAACAAAAAATGAAAGGCTTTATTCTAGTATTAACTCTATCTCTTAAAGTATCACCTCATGAAAGCTTTTCAAATCTCAACAACCTTTAGTTTTGTTGTTGTTTTGTTTTCATTTAGATTGTCCGTAGAGGCTCCTTTATCAAAATTTTTGAAACTGTAATGAGTATGATTTCAGCATCAAAACCACAAGCAAATTTGGATGGGGTTAGCTTCACCCAAGTCCTCTCTGGCAGATCCCTGCCAACAGTATGTACAACTTGAACAAAAACACTAGTTACTTTAGTTTGCAGCACGATGTTGCGACTGAGCTCAGCGCGTAGTAAAATCAAGACTGTTAATGCGTCTCTCCGTTTCTTCGTGTTCTTTTTTCCATCCAGGTGAGAGGCTAATGCGGGATGTCCTTTGCGGTGAGGTCGTTCGGAAGGTTCACGTTGAGGTCATCTATGCCGGTTGCTTGATGCTTATTCTGGTGGATTTTCTGGATGTTTCCATGACGCCTGAAACCTGACCTTGCATATGCATGGTAAAACATTTGTAAAAGCTATTAAGCTTTTTCAAACAAACCGGGGAACACCAGCTGCAGCTAGCTATTACCAACAGCATGTAATATGGTCAAAAGTCAGGGTTCAAGACGTTTGTGTTGGGAGGAATGATATGAGTCATATTGTGATAGTCAAGAGAGGTGAGCTGTGGCTGTAACCCTGACACTCCCACTCTTTGCACAAATCCTTGCCAGGTCCGGACATGAAGTCTTCAGAATCTACAGATACTTTCTACTAAAGTCGTCTAAACTACTGAAGCGGATTCATTCTAAATGGGTTAAGGACGACTGAGTAGTCGTTGATGCACTGTGTTGGTCAAAAACCCTGAAATCTCCTTTTACAAATGAGATCACCCCGGTTCTGGCACAAACCAAATTAATTTTAAGACATAGAACCTTTTGGACCCCAGCCCGCTACACAAATTAAAACTTAGAGAAATCCCAACCTGATGAAACTGCAACCATGTCATTGGTGACTTACCACATATGCTCTTTTGTTGCCCGTCTCTTGCGAAATTTTGGAAGGATATTTTTGTGTTCATCAAAACCCTGTTCCAGGTTTCCCCAATTGAAGAATTTTCATGCCTACTCATGGGTCCCCTTGGCACTCGCATTACTCACGATAGTGATAGACACCGCGTAGAACTTTTGCTTACCCTTGCTTGTAAACTTATTCTTACTAAATGGAAAAATAATGCCAGTCTTAAGTTGGACACTTGGAAGAATTGGATCTCATTTATTAGGCGTGCAGACAGTATATCCATACAGACCTCTCCTTGGAAAACCAGATCTGTATCAGTATGGTGCACTCTATATAACTTCATGGGTAGCACTAAACCACCGTGAGTCTACGGGGCCAACTGATCTCATGGGAAGACTGTAGGAAATGATTCATACAATGATGCCTCACAACTTACCCTATTATCCCAGAGGATCCCTGGGCCTGTAGCCTTACAGCGATCTTACTTATGGTGTTGCTCTTGTTCTCTGACGCATCCGTGCTCAATAATTTTGTGATTTTTGATTAAAGTTTATTTATGTTACTTTGTTTGCTATGTTGTTACTCGGGGTGTACATTTTTGCTTTATTTGTGAACCTGAATCACGATTACACCCTTGTGGCTGTATTTAGTTTATATCCCTTTGTCTTGTCATGTATTTTGTATTGCTTTATTGCAAAACTCAATAAAGGCTTTTGAAAAATAAAAAAGGAAGTTTGGGCCTGGCAAAAGGTTTATTTTGCCAGGTCAAATTGGCAGTTTAAACTGCACACAGATTGCAATGGCAGGCCTGAGACATGTTTAACGCCTTGGCCGCGTCGCGAATTTCGCCACGGTGCAGGGGGTGGGGGGTGAGCGCGGCGCTGCCATGCTCGTGATGGAACCACGCCGTCATGAGTCACGGGCGGTGTGTGCTCATGACGGTGTGGTTCCGTCACGGCCCCGCCCGCTCATTAATTCGCCCGCACAGGCGGGGAATTAATGCCGCGTGGGCGGAGCGGCAGCCGCATGAAGGAACCACGCCGTCATGAGCACACGCCGCACGTGGCACATGACGGCGTGGTTCCGTCATAAGCAGGAAAGGGGTTAAAAGGGATACTTAAGGGGGTGGCACAATACTTGCTGCAGGTCCACTAGTAGTATTTAATTACAGGACCTGGGTACAGGTAGTACCACTTTCCTACTACTAAATTAAATGTGCCAATCAGGTGTAGGCCCCTTTTCCCATGCTTTAAGGAGTGAGCATAAGCACTTTAGCACTGGTTAGCAGTGATAAAGTGCACAGAGTCCTAAAACCAACAAAAATTAATTTCAGCAAACAGAAGGGGAGAAGGCAAAAGGTTTGTTGGAAGACCTCACCAAAGGCTGTCAGTTCTAACACACACATTAAAAAGCTTGTTATAAAGCACAATAAAACTATGCGTAGCGTTTGAAGAATGTAACATATACATTTTATGATTGATTAAAAGCCTTGCTTTTAAATGTAAAACATAGTTGAATCGTATTTGCATTAAATGAACATGTTTACTTGTGAAACATTGCATATTTAAAAGCAATTGCATTAAAAATATTGCATTTTCAATAACATATAAAGTGGTCATAGCTGGGATTATTAAAATATACATTTTGTCAATCTAAGACAACCAGGAGTGTTATTATAATGAGCCGATTGGAAAAAATGAAAGTGGCTTAAAAATGACAAAAATAGAACATAAAGAAAAGAAAAAATATAATGTTCCAATGGAATCTCCATACATGTGAACGTCAGGCCGCCAAAACAGTACCTTTATCTTGAGTCGTTGCAACCCTGAAGCACTGTTGTTTTCAAAGTTCCCTGTGACATCAGTGTTGTTTTGTGCTGGGAACTCACATGCTACGCATCAATGTATAGATTGTATGTGAAATGCTACATATGGCTCCTGACCTTCTGTGACATATTTGCTGAAATCTTTATCACATACAGTAATTGCAAAATTTCAGTAGGCCCCATACACTGATCAGGGACTTTATCCCAAACCGTGGTTGTAGTTCTTTTGCCACTGTTTGTGCCACAGTTCTTTATGGAACATAATGTCCTTTTAACACTAATAACACAAAAATTACCTTAACAAGCCACATGATGAAGAAAAACACTACTGAAGTAATCCAAATATAGGACCATGGTGGTATCAAATACCTGTCACGAAAACAGTGCCATACTTGAGAAGCTTCCAGGCATGCTGTGTTTGAGGAATCTGGAGAAAAGTCAACTGTAGTTTATCTGGATTCAGTCTCACTAAAAGTTCTGGTTCTGATGGACAGCATCTCCACAGATGTTGTCTCGATAGGGGCATCATAATATATCATAGCATTTTATGGCACAGTTGCTTTTGTAGAAATTAAGTCACTAAAGTTCTCAATGGAATATGATCTGCTTTGTAAAACAGGAGATTCAGCATACCTGTATGTCCCCAGCTAGGGACGTAAGCTCTCCTGGTTGTTGAGATCTTCAAGGACAATCTCCTGCATGGCAGGGAGAGGATCCAGGGTTCTACCCTGAAGCCTTCTTTGTTGTATCTGCATGGGATGACTGTAGAGAATCAGCCACATGATTTTTCTTTAAGTAATCAATAGATACTTGTCTGTTCTTTTTTGAACCAGGCAAGGGAGGCAAGTTACAGTGTGTGTGCCTTTTACATTCAGTACTAGGGTGCTTGATATAATGGTCCAAGCACCTTTTTTGTCTGGACTCTTCTCTCAAACTAGATCTCCTACTTTGGGGATTCACTCTTCTGTGACTGGCAAAACCTTCTCTGCGGCAGTGGCAGAATCAGAATGCTTTACATTCAATAGTGTGTCTCTGACCTCTTGCACTTTCTGTAAAACAATCAAATGTAGGTATAGGTCAAAAGGATATTCCTCTGCCACCTTCCCAGAGTTATCCAAGTTGAGAACATAGGTATACCAAAGAGCACCTTATATTGAGTGCAAACTCCAAATACTCCCCTAGGGAATTTATTTAATGCGCTCTGGACTCCATAGAGATGATGGACCCAACTAAGACCTGAACTCAACACTCGGGTAGTTAGGGCCTTTTCAAGCGTGTAGTTAGCGCATTCTAATAAACCATTTGTGGTACTTTTGAATGGATTACTGAATTGCAGACACACCCCCAATTAACTCATTGCGTCCTTGTAAGCCTTTGAGGCGAACGTTGGACCATTGTCCGAATGTGATGTGTAAACTACCCCTGAGGCTATCAAGCACTGCAAATCCTTTATAAAGTTCCGAGCATCTGCAGATCTCTCAGCCCACACCTATAGAAACTGCGAAAATGAATCTACTGCTGCTAAAATATATTTAAAGCAGTTATCAGATTGTAAGGGATGACAGTGGTCTAGATACAAAATTTGAAATTGTTTATTGGAGTTCAATAAAGAGATATGCTCTGGTCTTTTAATGGCAGAATGCTTTCTTTGCTGGCAAATATCACATTGCTGCACATATTCTTTAGTTTGTTTTGGTAAGCCTGTCCACCAGTAACGTTTTTGGAGCAATGAAACTGTGACACTCAATACAGCGTGTAGATGCCAAACCCTCAAGAACTGCCCTAATTAAATCTAATCTAGACAGCTTAGTAATGATCACTCTGTTTCCCATCCTGGGTAGGCACACCATCAAAGTGTTATCTGAACTGAGTGTGTAGGAGTATTTGTGAGGAAACCCTTCTGGGTTGTTTCACTCTTTGAGGTTATCTCAATGACAGTCAGTATGTCTTTATCGATTCTCATTTGGTATCGGGTCAAAGCAGCTATTTTTATAGTCTGAACCATTGCCTTTGCCGCAGAGTCAGCTATAGATTTCCCTAAAGCATGAATACCATCACTCTGGTGCCCCAATGTGCATCTCACTAATGGAAGCACATCTTTTAAGATGGCAATTTTGCCCAGAGCTGTTTATTTTGGATTGGTTTCCCTTTTGAATCTTTGAATCCGTTCATTCTCCAGCTTGGTAGATCCACATTATATGCTTGCATTCAGACACTACTAGTGGGGGAAGGGGGGAACTCCTGGCTCAGTCTTCTGAAGTGTGAGTATGAATGCATTTATCTCGGCTATCTGTGTGGTTCTGTTAGCTAAAGTTTGAGTTTATGCATGTTGTGTCTCAAATTTACTGCCTTTAATTATTCCCTGCACTGATCCAAAAGCTGCTGAATTTGTCTGCTTTGTTCCAACAGCTGGTTGTACAGAGCTGCCTGTATAGATCAAGTACTTTTAGCTCTCAATAGGTAATGTCTCTGGAATCATAGGCAATTTCTGCTCATATTGGAGAAATACTTGTGTCTTTAGTGTAGGATCATATTGAAACTGCTCATCCACTCCATTTAATGATGATGCCCATTGAATCCAACTGGGGTGTAGTGCTCAATCATTTGGAATGCAGGCCTTGGTGGATGCCTCAGGGACAAGTATGAGAGAAACAACAATAATTTATTTTTTCTGCGTCAAAGGTCACTCTTTGAAAATGGCAGTTTGTACAGCTGCAAGAATGATCTGAGTGGATGCAAAACATGATCCTGCATTTGAGTATACATATAATTTATATGCTATGGGAATTGTCCGCCCCTCATTGTAGATCACATAGGTGTAGCCTGAGATGCTAGGTACAATACTCAAAACTAGGTTGGTCTTGTTATCGCTAGTATGTAAATATTTTATTTCTAGCATGTCTGCCTGGAGAGCACGCAGAATTATTGTGTGTTCTTCCACCCAATGTTTTGGAGAGAACGTACGAGTTATTAAATTGTACAATAGTTCAACTTGCTCAGCATGTGGCAAGTAAGCTTGTCCAAAGTTAAGGAAACCCAGCAGAGCTTGCAACTTTCCAAGCATATGTGGAGATTTCAAAGTTGCGCATTTCTGAAGGAAATCTGGTGCTAGCCCTTTTCCCCCACTTGATAGCTCATAGCCTAGGGAGACTACATTCAGGTAAGGTATTTTAGATTTTTAAAAGTTTATTTTGTAACTGTGTGAAGCTAATATGGTCACTCTCCGGTCCACTCGAGTTAAGTGTGTGTTTAAGTCATCGGCTGTGATATAAATATCAGCACTGTAAGCTAGAGCTTCAGGATCTTGTTGCAAGATCTCTGTAATGCGAGCTGAGAATAGACCTGGACTATTCTTATAGCCCATTGGGAATCTCCCCAAAAACATATTGAGCCCCCAAAGATTGTAAAGACTGTTAGATGCCCACTTTCAGGCGCTATATTTTGACTGAAAAACCCAATAGCAATATCTAGGGTTGTTTCATATTTTTTACGCACCAGATTTGTCATGAGACCCATATTGTGCATATTTCGTACTGCATATGTATGCATGTGTAAATTTAAATTCCTATAGTCCAAAACAATTCTATATGTTCCATACGGTTTCAAAGCAGGAAAAAGGGGGGTGTTCAATGGTGAATTGCAAGGCGCTAATATACTTTGGTATTGTAATTGTATTAGAATTGGTTTTATGTCACACTTAGCCTCTGGTTTTCAGATATTTAAGGGAATGACATGTGGGATTGAATTTTTATTCTACCCAGCTTGTTTTCTTTATAACGCAGGAGCGAGTTTTACAGTCCACTCTCTGGCATAGATTTCTCTAATGTCTTAGGGTACTATGAGGGGAAAAGGTTACTTTAATCACCTCCTCTCCTGGGGTGCTTCCCTAACAAAGACTGGAGCCCTCCTCTGCCAAGATTATGTCATAGGCATCAGATAAATGTGATCAGAAGGTTGCTTTTATTATATGTGGAATATCTCCTATTTTTATTTCCACATCATAAACCCTATCTGGAGGGCTTACATGTCTATCTGGGGTTTCAACTTGTATTTACTTCTCAATTGGAATCAATACCAGAAAATCTTGTAGAGTTTGATGCATTAGTGTTACTTCTACTGCGCTGTCTAGAAGCGTTTGTATCCTTGTCCTGTGTTCCAGAAATGTCCCTAGTATGCACGGCATGTTTTTAGAAGGTCTGGCTACTTTTTTCTTTTTAACGTGTGCATTTGGGGTCGAGACCTTTCTCTTCTTTCTTTACATTATCCTCAGTGCTACAATGTGATTCTCCTTTCTGTTTGGTATATTCGTCTCTGCGTCTGTATTCACTTCGGCCCCCTTGCTCTGTCCTACCGTAAGAGTCCTGAAAAGACAGGAAGAATAGTTATTAGTATACTGTTACCGATCTGACTTTTTAATTTTGTCACAGTCCTTCGAATTGTAACCACCCCAGCTGGACTCCTGCTCTGAAAGAGACCCAGTCCATTTTTTTCTGAGTCAATTTTTTTCTGTCTTCCTCTTCTTCTGTATCTTTCTAGCTTCAGGTGCGAGTTTCTCTTTAATGGTATCCAGAGTTTCGCCTTTGCTTTTAATATGCGATTTTACTGCCCTGTCCATAAGATGTCACGGCCCACAGAGATGTAGGTCTCATCTGTGATTCTTGGTATCTCTTGATCCTGATCCTGTGCTAGAACAGCTGCCAATCTCTGACATATAGCCAGTGCTGATGCCTTCCCACAAATATTACTTAAAAAAATGGAGGACACTGTGGCAAAATTACCAATTAATTCCATACCCAGATCCAGGGCTGATGCAGCTCCATGTTCGTTTTGTGCATGTTTTATCACCTCTTGCAGTACCGCCATTGAGGGTGTACCATGTGTGGTTGTATAAATGCAAGCAATTATGCTTTCCCAGGTGTTGCGCTCTGCTACAGGTGGCCCCATTCCTAAGGGTAGTGTTAGAACTGGAGTTTCTGGTTTTCAGAGTATGTACCCTGTACAAGCAGGAACCACCACTCTAGTCAGCATAAGATAGATACACACTAAAGGACAACATGTGCTCACCCTCTGGTAGCTTGGCACAGAGCAGTCAGGCTTATCTAAAGAGGCAATGTGTAAAGTATTTTTGAAACAAGTACACGCACGATAACACAATGAAAACACCGCAAAAATACTGCACAGAGGTTTAGAAAAATAGATTACATTTTTTTGAGAAAAACAAGGCCAAAACGACAATAATCCAATAAGTAGAACCGGTGTTATGAATTTTTTAAGATTAAATCAAAAAGTAGTGCTTAGAAGCAAATAGCGCTTAGGGGTTACTTAAGGTCACCCTGGACCAGGGTAAATCTAAAGTTCAGCCTGACCACGATAGAGGGCAGCCAGGCTACAGTACTCACATAGGTCCCACTGAAAAAATAGCTTGGATGGAGCAAGCTTCGACATCAAAGACTCAATGCGTCGGTTCTGATACGCTCGGGCGATTAAGGCACCGTCGATGAACCCCTTTACGATGCATGTGCTGCATCATCGTCGAGCCACGCTGTCCTTGGTCATCGAGCTTGGCTGTCCGTCGAAGCGATGTTGTTGATTAGCTCCTGCGTCGGCTACGAAGGGCAATGTATTGGTTCAGATCAGTGCACAGTCGTCCCTGCTTTGATTTTGATGGTTCTGGACAGCAGAAGTCATCTTTCAAGGGCCCAGGACTGGATTGGCACCACTTGGCAGGGCAGAACTCACAGATATCAGAGTCCAGGTGCTGTTGTATAGTTGAAGGAAGTATTTGATGGCCCTGCTACTTCAGAACAGGGGGCAAGCCAGCAAGCCCTTGGGGGCACTCTGGGTTCAAGTAAAATGGGACCCATCATTGTCCTCAGCAGGGCAGAGATCAGCAGGCGGCAGGGTAACACAGCATACCAGAAAAGCAATTCTTCCAGAGCAGCAGTCAAGCAGAGTGGCAATCCTTGTAGCACAGCAGTCTTTACTCCTGGCAGAGTTCTTCACAGGTCCAGTAATGTACTGTCTGGGTAGCGTCAGAGGCACAGTACTTATATCCAGCTGTGCCTTTGAAGTGGGGGTGACTTCAAAACAGACCCTTGAAGTACACAGGTCCCCCTGCCTTCCCAGCCCTGGCTCCAGACTATCTGTAGGGGGTAATCAGCCCTTTGTGTGGGAAACAGGACTTTGCCTATTAAGGTGTTAGTGTCATCTCCCCTCTCTCTCTTCCTGCCTAGAAAGAGGTATTGTTATGATCCTATGTGTTGAATATGCACAGAATGTTGGTCAACCATTCAAGAAGGGAACACCTGGTCACACTAGAGTGGTGCAAAGTCAAAAGTTGAGGCCGAATGTGATGGAGCGTGGGCCGGATACAGGGACCCACTTTGGCCCGCTGAACAAAAGTACCTTGATCTCGGATGCGTCGCCGCCAACAAGGATGCAAGGTTTATTCGAGGTGATGCGTCTGTGTCAAGTCACGCAGTGGACGAGATACGTCGATTTTCTCCATGCAACTGCGGAGATGCATCGGTTCCGAAGGGGATGCGCTGGTTCTGAAGGCAATGTGCTGGGTCTGCTCCAAGCAACAACAAGGATGGGCTGGTTCCGACTCATTCAAAGGTGAAGATGCGGCAGTTCCGATGAGGATGCGTGGGTTCTGAATGTAGCACACCTTAAGCTTCACTTTCAAGGGTCCAGGGATGGGATGACACAACTTGGCAGGGCAGACTCACAGCTTGCAGAGTCCAGGTGCAGATGCAGGCAGTTTAAGTACTTTGATATCCCTAAAACTTGGAACAGGAGGCAAGCCAGAAAGTTCTTGGAGTCACTCTGGGTTCAAGTGATGCAGGTCCAGTCCTACTCACCCAAGCAGGAGAACAGCAGGCAACTCAGCTAGGCAAGAGCACAGCAAGGCAGAGCCCAGCAAAGCAATAGTACAGCAGAGTGGCACTCCTTTCAGCAGCGCAACAGCTTTTCTTCCTGCAGAGTAGTCACAGGTCCAGAAGTGTAATGATTTGGTGGTGTTAGAGGTCCAGTAATTATACCCAGTGGTGCCTTTGAAGTAAGGGAGACTTCAAAGAAAGCTTTGAAGTGCACAGAGTCCCTGCCCTTCATACCTGGCTCCAGACTCACTCCCAGGGGGGTATGCAACCCTTGTGGGGATAGGACACAGCCCTTTCAGGTGTGTCAGCTCCTCCGTCTCATCCTGCTCAGGATGAACCATCAGCTTGCAGATGGCCACTCAGTCACACCTACTCTTCCTTTGTGCGTGGCTGGCTAGAGGGATTGCAGGAAGCCAGCTTTCACCCACCCCAGACGTGTATTCCAGAGACAGGCAGAAGGCCCCACATGGCTAAAGTCAGTAAATGCCAACTTTCCAAAAGCTCCAGTCAGGCGATTCTGGTTTACCAAAAAAAACAACTTCGGTTTTGTCAGGGTTACATTTTAGCTGATTGACCTTAAGCCAGTTAAAGACCTTTGTGAGGCAAGACCTAATCCTAGCCCCGTCAAACTCGGTGCCTTTCTCACATGTAAAAATCAGCTGAGTGTCATCAGCATAGGAAACAATTTTGGCGCCCTCTTCCTCTACCAAAAATGCAAGGGGAGGTAGATATATATTGAAAAGGGTAGGACTGAGAATGGAGCCCTGAGGGACGCCAACATTCATGGCCGGAACCATGGATGAGAAAGGGGGGAGCCAGATGTCCTGAGATCTATTTTCCAGGAAGGAGGACATCCATGTTAGGGCGGTCCCTCCCAGGCCAATGTTAGCAAGTCTGTTTCCTATCTATCTTCTTACAATTGTGAATTACACTTGAAAAAATGTAATAATGTAATCCTAATGTTATCCTATTGGAGAGATAGGTCTTTCAGTAGTGAAAAACGAAATTGGGAGTTTTTCACTACCAGGACATGTAAACCTTAAAAGTACACGTCCTGCCTTTTAAATACATGGCACCCTGCAATGTGGGTTAGCCAGGGGCTACATGAGGGGTGACTTACATGTATGAAAAAGGAAGATTTAGGCCTGGTCGAAGTGGCAGTTTAAAACTGTACATACAGGCTCTGCAATGGCAGGCCTCAGCCATAGTTAGAGGGCTACTTAAGTGGGTGGCACAATGAGTGCTTCAGGTCCACTAGTTGCATTTAATTTACAGGTCCTCCGCACATATAGTGCACTTTACTAGGGACTTAGAAGTAAATTAAATATGCGAATTGGTGTTAAGCCAATGCTACCATGTTTAGGGGAGAGAGCACAAGCACTTTAGTCCTAGTCAGCAGTGGTAAAGTGTGCAGAGTCCTAAAACCAACAAAAATGAGTTCAGAAAAATGGAGGGAGGCAGACAAAAAGTTGGGGGAATACCACCCTAAGGCTGTCAGGTCTAACAGTAGGTTTCCATGAATGCCGGCTGACCACTGCCCCAAATCCTGCAGCTACTCCCTTTGCTGATCTTTTGAGGTAGCACTTTAGGGCCTTTTGTGTCGTGGTCTCTTGGCCCACCCACACAAGTGGGGTACTGTTCTTATTGGGAGACATGTAGGAACTTAGGGTAGAAGGAAATATATGACTCTCCGCAGATCCCAGAAGTTTTCCTCACAGAAATATGAGGAAAATGTGTGTTTTTAGTCAAAGTTTGAGGTTTGGCAGGCATTGTGGGTAATAAAATATTGTGGGATGCACATGGAGCACATTACCCTGGACTCTCCCGGGTGTCTGGGTCTGGTAGGTTTTCCCAGGTGGCAGTCTACTCAAGCACAAAAAGTGAAGCCATTCACTATTGTAAGTGGGACGATATTGGGAGTTAGCCACACTGTCCGGGCCCATATGTAAAAACAACACCCAAAAGAATCAAACGCCCGCTTTATTGCCATTGGGATTGGATTCTTTAGTCCGCAGAGGAACAGAATGACTAATGCTTTAGGGGTGAGGGTTTGGCCTGATGTTAGAATGGGCCAGACCCACCCCAATATCTTATTTTAAAAAAAGTATTCCTGCCATACAGTTGGCTTTTTGCCCCCCAAAGGGCATATTGGGGGCAAATATTCTGTCTGCCCCTGCGGGGGGCAAAAAGACTGGCCTGTCCTCTTTGGGGTGGGGTGTGGCTAATGCCAGAGTGCAACACCCACACCACTTTCTTTTGCCCCAAAGGCAAAATCCCTGGTTTCCGGTGGACTTTCTAGCCCCTGGAGGGTGGGGGGGCTGATTTGGGGAAACCCCCCCAAATCGGACAAACCTGTCTGACCCCAGGGGAAAAAGACACTATTGCCCATTCTGGGGCAGGGGTATTGTTCAATACTATGGTAGGCCGCCCCCTCCTTTTGGTTTAATTTTGTGCTCATTTTGAAATCCCTGGTGTTCAGTGGGCTTTCTGCCCCCCTGGGGGTGGGCGATTGGGGGTGAACACTGTTATCTACTTCCCCAGTGCAGAAAGTCTAAAGGCGGGTGCGGGGTGGGGAGAGCAGAGACCCATGCCCCAGAGGTCATCCCCACCCTAAACAAATACTGCATAAATTCAGTCACTGGTGTCTAATGGGCTTTCTGCCCCCCCACCCCCCTGTTGGGGTGGATTGGGGTAATCATCCTCATCTACCCTGAGGGGGGCAGAAAGGCAGTCAGCACATTTTTTTGGGGTGGGGGCATGGCCATGCCCATGGTGGGCAGCACCCACCCCAATATCTTTTTTTAAAAATAAGCCCTGGTTTTAGTGGGCTTTAATTACCCCCTATCTGCCCCCTATGGTGGCAACAAGACTGCCAGCATATTTTTTGGGGCGGGGTGAGGGTATTTATTTATTTTTAACAACTTGTAAAGCTCACAAATACCCATAGGTGTCTCGGCGCTATGTGCTGCAAGGGTAAACAGAGAGCTGGTGAGAAAGCCTATTGCTTGAAAAGCCAAGTTTGTATTTGTTTTCTAAATGCTAGCAGCGTGGGACCAGCCTTAATCTGCAAGGGAAGAGAATTCCATAGTTTGGATGTGGCAACTATGAAGCTTCTGTCACCCCAGTTGGCTTTCTTGGTTCTGGGGACGATCAGAAGATTGGCATCTGCTGAGCGAAGAGATCTGCTGGGCGTGTAAACCAGGAAGGCTTTCTTCAAGCATTCCGGTCCTGCATTGTGAATTGCCTTATAGGCAATACAGAGAGCCTTAAATTTCGTTCTGCTTCTTATGGGCAGCCAATGGAGCTGTCGCACCACATTAGAGATGGGCTTGAACTTGGGGGTACCCGACAGTATCCTAGCGGCTGCGTTCTGTACCAAATGCAGCCTACCAAGAACCCTTTCCTGGGCATTAATTAAAAGGCTAGTGCAGTAGTCAACCTTAGACATGACCAGAGCACAGATTAACTTTCTCCCGGTACTAGCCGGGACGAAATGTAACAATTTCTTTATCATTCTTAAAACATAAAAGGATGCGGAGACCACTGCATTAGCATGATGTATAAAAGATAATCTATCGTCAAAAATGACACCCAAGTTTCTGGCCTTTTTGACAGGGATTGGGGGTAGTCCCAAATTATCTGGCCACCAGGCCGGAGACCATCCTGGGGCAAGGTTTCCAAAGACCATTATAGCCATGCCCGTGATGGGCAGCCCCCACCCCTATATTTTTATCTTTTTTTAACTTAAGCCCTGGTGTCTAGTGGGCTTTCTGCCCCCATGGGGGGGCAGATTGGGGTAATCATCCACACTACCAGCCTATTCTGTGGGGGGTGGGAGCATGGCCATGCCCATGTTGGGCAGCTCCACTCCAACATTTTTTATATGGCCCTGGTCTAGTGGGCTTACTGCCTCCATGGGGGCAGAATGAGGGTAATCATCCACACTGCCAGCATATTTTGTGGGGGGTGGGCAGCTCCACTCCTATATTTTTTTTATATGTCCCTAGTGTCTAATGGGTTTTCTGTCCTCCCAGGGGCAGATTGGGTGGTAATCACCCCCTTTTGCCCCCCCAGGGGGGGGGAGCAAAAAGATTGACAGTATATTTTGTTGGGGGGTGGACAAGGCCATGCCCATAATGCGCAGCCTCCATCCCTATATTTGTTTTTAATTAAGCACTGGTGTCTAGTGGGCTTGCTCCCCTCTCCCCGGGGGGCAGTTCGGGGGTGATCATTGGGTGGGAGGCGAGAAAATACTCCAACCTAAATTGGGTGATGCTCACCGGCAAGATACAGGCACATTCTCTGTCACCAAACATCTAGAAGACCGTGGTCAGTGGTAATGTCGCCCAGGAGGGCGCGTCTGCTTTGTATATCGCGTCCACTGGGCCGGTGCGATCTAGTATCACGTCCTGTGCTAGATTCCAGTCGCCCCCCAAGAGCAGGTTGGGGGGCATCAACCTCCGTCAGTAGATGGTTAAGCTGTAGGAGGAAAGTGCATTTTGGCCCAGTCGTGAATACATTGAACCCACACACAGCGTTCTGTCACATATTCGCAGCTTGACAAATGCATATTGATCTTTCGTGTCAGTCCATGTCTTAAGAACTGGGAATGGGAGTGATTTACGTAGGAGAATAGCCACTCCGCACTACCAGGGAGCTGCGATCCCCTCATCTGTTGACTGTGGGCGGCTGCTGTGGATAACCTTACCCACCCAGTTGTGGCGGAGTTTCTCCACCTCAGTACTCGTGAGATGGGTTTCCTGGAGCAGGGCTACATCGGCATGTTTGGAGTTAAGATACGTGAGCAGGATTTTGCATTTTAGAAAGTGTGTAAGGCCATTCACATTCCAAGATAAGACATTCAGAGCTCTCTGTGATGACATCATGGTGTGTTGGGGAGGGAAGCAGCAAGGGTGAGACTGGAAGAGAGGTGTACTCTGTCGCGCTGGGTGCAATGGGTTGTCTGCCGCTAATGGGTCAGGGAGGGGGAAGGGGCAACCCCCCCTGTTAGGAGTGTATGCGGGCCCAGTGTTGCTTAGGATCGGGCTCGTGGCTGTGCCTGAGAGTTGTTGGTGAGGGACACAGTTTGAATAAGCCATGGGTGGGTGTAGTGGGGAAGCGAATAAAGAACAAAGGCTGCCCAGTTGGGCCAATGCCTGAAACCAAGCAGAGATTTTAGTACGCAGGTCTGAGCCTGTGGGTCCTTGGAGCCGGGGGGCCCGGGAGGGGGTGCAGAGTTGACTGTGTGGGTCCATAATATGGGATCTGCGGTGGGTAGGGTGACAGTTGTGAGGGTCCCCCAAGCTGGAAGAGGTAAAGGGACTGTTGAGGCCTTCGGTGCCGGTGCATGAGAGACCACAGTGGTAGGGAGAGTTGGCCAAGGCTTCAGTGGTGCACCCCCCAGGGGGCCCACCCCCCACAAGGGAGGAAGAGATTGAGGCCAGGCAATAAAAAGGGGTTGGGGATTTAAAGAGCTGGATTCTCTACTCACCTCCCTCATTTGGGGGTCTGGTCGCCGTTGGTTGGCTCTCTTCAAACTGCAGCTGCTGGCTGATCAGGAGGGGCCTTGGAGCACCATCCTTTGAGGCATACTATTTGGCAGCGCAGCTACAATGGCTGTCTCGATGGAGATTACCTAGGTGAAGCCTCTGCGGTTACAGGCCCTTTGCCTATTCCTGCTATCAGGCACCTCCTACTACCGGGTTCCCGCCCAGCGTCTACCTGGCCCCTGCAGGTGGCAGTGGCACAGACATGTATGTCCAGGATCCACCTCCTCTCTCTATACTCCCCTGACCTGACCTTGGTCGGTCTGCCCCGTGGGGGAGATCATTATACTGCGAGAGACCTATGGGTCTAGACTGCGCATTCTCTCCTTGAAGTGGGAGACCTTTTAGCAGAAAACAAGCCTCTGCCATTTGCCCAACTGGCTGAGGAGAGAGGCCTACCACTTGGACAGTTCCTGCTCCACCTGCGGCTCCTCCACACATGCCAGGCCCTATGAGACCTCTCCGGAGGAGAGCCCGAGACACACCTGGTCCTACAGGCCATCCTAACCATCGGACCAGAGCGTCACATCGTCATCTGGCTGTACAAAGCCATACAAGGTCTGACGGCTACCCCCCTCCTTCCCCTTAGCCAGAAATGGGAGGAAGAATTCGGGTGAGCCTTACATGACAAGGAATGGGAACGTGCACTCGAATTCCCGAATAAGGCCTCCCGCTATGCACGTTTTAAAAGCATTCAGTACGTTATACTACATTGGGCATACCTTATGCCCGGGCAGCTATATCGACACTTCCCAGACACACGGTTTGAATGCCCCCGTTGCCATACTGTAGATGCCACGCTTAAGCACATGCTGTGGTCGTGTCCGGCCCTTCAGGACTACTGGTGCGCTGTGCATGATGCACTTCGGGAGATCACCCGGCTCCCGGACATATTCTCTTGGGAGGCATGTTCCGTGGGCATATTTAAGAGGAGAAAGCACCACAAAGTACAGACACGGTTCGCCTCCCTTGCACTATTACTGGTGAAGTGCACCATCACACTACACTAGCGCTCACATGTACCACCGCCGATAGAGGCCTAGAGGGGGGCCCTGCGTAAGTGGGGGGCAGCAGAGGAGGACGTGCTTTGCAATGAGGAGGTCCGGCGGCTACGCCGTAGGCCTATTTTCTCACAATGGGCCGGTCTTCTGCATTTTCGGCAGTTAGGCGTTGACGAAGGTGCAACCCCCAGGACCCCCAGCCCCTCACAAAGAGCTCAGTTGGTACCCCTCCCGCCCCCAGTGCAGACCCCCGCCCTCTGAGTTGACACCTACATGATGCACCCCCAAGCCCTCCCCCCCCAAGCGCAACACACCTTCTCCCAAATTTGCGCTAATCAGTCCTGGTACACCATCGTCCGGTCCAATATATACCATCAACATATTCGCTCATAGCCATGCTTAACCCACCTCCTTCCTATATTGCTGTTTATCACCCCTGTGTTCCTCTGATCATGTCTAAAGCAGGGTCCGCAAACTGTATCCCTGCTCACTCACTCACATGGTGCCCCAAGACACAGTGAGGGCCTCATACAGTGACGCCCCCGCAGGGACTGTGCACTTGTATTATCATTGTCACATGCGTCTGTGTTAAGTATCATATTTGAACTTGTACTGTCTGATATAATCAATGTTAAAAATGTTAAAAGCAAATAAAAATGATTTACAAAAAAAATCAAAAATACAAGGGGGTTGGGGAAATTAGACTGTGCAGGTAGGCCCACTCTGCTTGCTGTGTGCGCCATTCCTATCCATTCTTACTCATATTTTTCAATTCGATAAGCTATGGTTGCTGGCGTCCTCACCTAGACTCTCATCAGGGAGCTGCATGGACCAGCATGGCCCAGTTCTGGTGATCTCAGCACACAAAAGGAAGTAGGAGTGAGAAAATAATAAACGCTTAAAGAGTTATAGTAGACAAAGTCAACATGTTTGAAAAACTGCCCTCACCCACACAAATGTGGCATGCTTCATCATAGGGCTGCTAACACACCCCTGCACAGACCAACGCCTGGGGTGTAGCAATAGGGTGGGGGAGACAAAACAAACATAAAGAATAATAGGGATCAAGAGTATAATAAGTGCAGAAATGTATGTTAAAACTAGCTCTGGGATATCCCAAAGCCTATTTTATTACTGGACTCCCCGGCCAGGGTTAAGAAGGTCAAATGACCTAGAGGATGGTGGTGAGCACGGTCTATTATGCACCGTTCGCCCCTCCTCACAGCAGAATGGTCAACATGTTTCAGCCGGCTAATTGTGTCTTCCCCGGCTTTCTTCAGGACTGAGAAGATCCCTACCGTCCTGCCCTCTTTTCTATATTAGAGGGTCTAAGACTCACCCCGTACTTACGTATGGGTCTTGTATCCACACTTTGAATTATGATCTGTAAGTGAAAAAACTAATAATAAAGTGAAAGATATGTGTTCGTGTTTGCATAAAAAAACATGTTGCTTTGTCACTCTAAACTTTAATCAGTGCGTACGGTTAATTGCGTGTATATTTAATAACTGCATGTTAGGATTAAATCTCCATAAATTATACAATTGGAATTTATCATTTAAAAACTCGGAATTCACCACCATGTCCATCTCCCACTCAGGGTGCCTTTATACTGAGGAAAAAACAAGTGAAACCAGTCAATCTTACAGAGTTTCACTGCAGTATGTGCTCGAAAGGGCGTTGGAGTGAGGGCGGCCCCCTATAGTCTCACACATTGATGTGAAATAAAAGAATAATGCATAAGAGGTTAGGGACAAATCACATAAATAAAGCGCAAGATCAACTGTGCCAAAGATGCCCCCTCAACCTTACTCGCTATAGTTGTTTGTTAATGGTGTGCGTAGTCTAATATGCAAAAATTGGACAATATTATCATCTCACTGTCTTACGCTATCGCAATTATCGCAATTTGCCCCTTGAGTGCGTAGAGACACAAAGAATCTGACCGTGCCTCATAGCCCCCTCACAGATCTAATCTCCATCGGTTGTCTGATCTGCGGGTTAAAATGGATGATAGCCTCCGTCTCCGTCTTGGACCCCCTCCACACTGATCCCTGCTTACTTCATCAAGGTGAGCCTGCCTCCATCAGTGCATCGCACCGTACGCCGTGGAGATACCGATCGGCTGTTCGGAGTTTCCTCTATCTGGATTTCCGCTTGCACCACGTGGCCCAGAGGAGGTCTTGCAGTCGAGAGTGCTGCTCAAAAGCTAGAATGTTTTGCGCCCTACTTTGAAACAACAAATTTTCTCCCTCACTTCCCATCACGTGATCGCGGTGATGGTCAAGTGATGCACGTCTCTCGTTTCCCAATTCGGACATGACTAGATCTCTCGGGAGAGGTGGTTGCGTCAAAATCATCACAGTTTGAATCTTCTTTTATTTTTTTTATAAATAATATCTATCTATCTGTCTATCTATATATATATATATATATATATATATATATATATATATATATATATATATATATATATTATCTACTGGCGGTCGCCAGTAGATAGTTATAGTTAGGACCTATTATCCATAGGAAATTCATAACATTCTATTCCCAATAACTTTGGCGTCGTTTGACGAATCATCGCGAAATTTTCAAAACTAGTGGGGCGCTCCGGTCCGCTCCTGTCTTGAAAGTTTCGGGGTGATTCATCAAGCGAGGGCCGAGAAAAAAGGGGGTCCCAAAGCGTGTTTTCTCCATGTTAATTCCCATAGGAAATTTTAGCCACGGCTACAGCCCGAACTGCTGAACGGAATTACACCAAATTTTGCAAAAGGTAGCGCTTGGTTCAGAAAGCGACCTTTTTTTAAATGGCGTAAATTCGTTCAGTAGTTGCGGAGAAAATCCAAAATTAAAGTTTCGATATCTATGGCCGCGGTGGATCCGCGCACCCTCCCGATCACGAGCTGCATGCTAATTGGCTGTCAACACTCCAAACCAGGAAGTGTTGGCAGCCATCTTATTCCTCGGTAGAACCGAGGAACAAGAAAGCAGTAAAACAACTGCGTAAAACGCAAAAAGGGGGCAGGGTAGAAACACCCTGACCCCCTAGGCCTGCTCAGGGGGTCCTATAAGGACCCCCACGGCCCAACATTTTTTTTAATTTTTTTTTTAAATCGGCAAAAAACGCGCTGGGTGCGCGGATCCTGCTGATAAAAAAAAAAATGAAGCGCGGGCTCCCACGCTTCTTTGTTATTTGGCCCCCGGGTGGGCCAAGTCCCAGGGGCATGCGGGGGGTTAATAAAAAATGGTTTGGGGGGCCTCTAAGGACCACCACCCCCCCGGGGCTTTGAATTTTAAATTGTGCGGGAGGGCACTGGGCCCTCCCGCAGCCCCGGGGACCGCCACCCCCCGGGGCTTCATTTAAAAAAAATTAAATTACCTGTGTGGGGGGGCTCGAGCCCCCCCACATGCCCCGGGGACCGCCACCTGCCTGGGGCACTAATTAAACAAATGTGCCCCGGGGACCACCACCTCCCCGAGGCTTTCACGATGTTGGGAGGGGGGCCGCGTGGCCCCCCTCCTGGAGCCCTTGATGGCCCTGGGGACCGCCACCCCCCAGGGCCAGCTCCTGCAGTCTCCTGGGGTGCCTACCCCGGGACACTGCTGTTTGGTATGACAGGACGGGAGCCTCGCGGCTCCCGTCCTGTCATAGCAAACTGCTTTGAATTTTGGACGATTGCTTTTCCACATGGGGAGCTGCATGTTAGCAGCTCCCCATGTGGAAAGCTAATGCCGGCTCCCGCAGGGCGCGGGGAGCCGGCGGGACCATGGGGAGTTGGGGTCCCCCACGGTCCCCAAAGGATAGGGCCAGCCCGGGGGATGGGGTCCCCAGGACAAGTAGTGGCCCGGGAGGGGGGCCACGCGGCCCCCCTCCCCCCCAAAAAAAATAATAAAAAAAATAATAATAAATAAAGGCCTGCCCCAGGGGATGGGGTCCCCGGGGCAAAAGGAGGCCTGAGGAGGGGGGCCACGCAGCCCCCTTCCTTAAAAAAATCATAAAAAGTGTGGCCATGCCCCGGGAATCGGCCACGGGAGGAGGGCCACGCGGCCCCCTTCCCGTTTTGTTTAAAAAAAAAAAAAAAAAAAAGGGGTAAGGCCCTGGGGGATGGGGTCCACAGGGCCCAAAAAAGAAAAAGGAAGGGAGGCCACACAGCCCCCTTCGAGAGAAAAAAAAAAAAAAAAAAAAATGATCGTACCCAGGCCCCGGCCATTTCCTTTACCACTCTGCAAACGCGCCCCCTGGCGCGTTTGCAGAGAGGAACAATCCCCTTGAATACTGGGGGTCCTGAGGGCCAACTAGCCCACCAGGAACCTCCAGTATGCGCCAGGGAGCTGCATTGCAGAGAGGTGTACAGAGGCCACGCCCTTTTTACACCTCTCTGCAACGCTAGCTTTGATGGCGCTTTTTGGAGGTACATGGTGGGCTAGTTGGACTCCAGGGACCCTCAGGATTCAAGGGGACTTAATCCCCCAACTTATACAATCACTATTGAAGAATGAGTAGGTGTATAAGCGTCTGAATGGATGATTTAGGAGGTGCGTGACTGACTCTATAAGTGAGTGATTAAACGTATCTTACTGATTGCATGGGTTAGTGACTAAACTGTGTGAATGTCTGTATCCGTCTGTCTGTTGGTGTGTAAGCGACTGCATGGGTTTGTGAATAGCTACATGAGTGTCTACATGGGTTATTGATTGGTTGTCTGAGTATCTGTATGGGTGCCTGAGTGTTTGTGTGGGTGGGGTGTGTGTGACTCTGTGCATAGATGTGTGAGTGGGTGAGTCACTGGGTGCATGGTTTCAAGAGTGCATCTGTGATGGACTGTATGGGTGGGTGAGTGTGTGTATGGGTGT
Source organism: Calotriton arnoldi (assembly GCA_963921515.1). Taxonomy (NCBI): domain Eukaryota; kingdom Metazoa; phylum Chordata; class Amphibia; order Caudata; family Salamandridae; genus Calotriton; species Calotriton arnoldi. The sequence continues at coordinate 274,407 of CAWUFW010001117.1, read as the reverse complement.
GTTAGTGAGTGAATGTATATCTCAGTGGTACATGTGTGAGTAACTACATATGTGAAAGGCAGTATATATGTGTGTTGGAGTATACAAATGGCTATAAGTGAGAGTGTGTGATTGTGAGAGTGGTTGTATGGATGAGTGTGTGCTTGTATCAGTGATTGTATAAGAGTGTAAGAATGTGGTAGTATTTGTATGAGTAAGTGAGCTGGTGTGTATAACTGTATTGGTGAGTAAATGGCTGTGTGATTAATTATTTGCATGATTGACTAGGTGTGTGAGTACCTCTATGGATGAGTGGCAGTGTGTAAGTTATTATATATGTGTATGAGTGCATATGATAGTCCTGTACTGAGTGACCATAAGTATGAGTGACTGTACGGGTGAGTGAGTGGATGTGTGTGTGTAGGCCTAAGAATCAGTGAGTGGGTATGTAGTTATTGGTATTGGAGTGTCTATGGTTTTGAGAATGGCAGTCTGTAATTTAGATTGGGTGTATGAAAAGTTATATTAGGGTGTGAGAAGATGCATCAAATTATCACATGGATGATGTCATCAGTGATGTCATTTGAGATCTCATGAGTGATGTCATCAGTGATGTCACTGACCATGTCATGAGTGATGTAATATGTGACGTCATCAGCAGCGGGGGCGCGAGTTATAGTTAGCTGAACTAACTATAACGGGGGAATTTCACGGGTTTTGTACGAGTGCAATGTCCAACTAACTATAACTTTCCCTAAAACCTATGGTTTTTTCAGTGAATTTCTAAGGTTTTTTAAATGCTAATTTCTAACTATAACGTGCCTGAAACCTATGGTTTTTTCAGTGGATTTCAAAGGTTTTTTAAATGCTAATTTCTACCTATAACGTGCCTGAAACCTATGGTTTTTTCAGTGAATTTCAAAGGTTTTTCAAATGCTAGTTTCTAACTATGCCTACAAAGGTAGGACATGTGAAGAAAGAAGAAAAAACGCACAGAAAGAAGCAAAAGAAATGCAGAAAGAAGCAACAGAAGTCCACAAAGACGAAGAAAAGTGCAGGAAGAAGCAAGACGTGCTGAAAGAACCAACAGAGGTTCAGAAAGAGGCCTTGTTCCAAAATCATCCTGTGCCCACAACTTTTTCAGACGGGTACTGGTGGTAACTGATTCTGACTAACCAGGCCTAGAGCCAGTGCTATGCTAAAAGACACTTAGAATACAGTGAAAACACCTACATACACTAGGGAACACTATGCGTTGGGGTGCCCTGTGATTAGCATGACCTCCTCTGTAAGTCCCTAGTACATAATAGGGCAGGGGGATTAAAACTACCTCTTAAAACGCGCTACGGGGCGCGTTTGCACAGTGGTGAAGGGAGGGGGGTGTCCTGAGGTGACATGTGTGCAAACACGCCCTGTGGCCGTTTTAAGTTGGGAGATTAACTCCCCTTGAATCCTGCCGGTCCCTGGGGTCCAACTAGCCAACAAGGTACCTCCAGTAAGCGCCACAGAGCTGCATTGCAGAGAGGTGCAAAAAGGGGCATGGCCTGGACCACCTCTCTGCAATGCAGCTCTGTGGCGCTTACTGGAAGCACCTGGTGGGCTAGTTGGCCGCCAGGGGCCCTCAGGATTGAAGGGGAATTAATTCCCCAACTGAAAACGCGCCACAGGGCGTGTTTGCACACATCACCTCAGGCCCCGCCCCCTCCCTTCACCACTGTGCAAACACGCCCATGGCACGTTTTAAGTTGGGGGATTAAGTCCCCTTGAATCCTGAGGGTCCCTGGGGTTCAACTAGCCCACCAGGTATCTCCAGTAAGCGACACAGAGCTGCATTGCAGAGCGGTGTAAAAAGGGGCATGGCCTGGACCACCTCTCTGCAACGCAGGCCTCTGGCACTTACTGGAGGTACCTGGTGTCCTAGTTGGCCCCCAGGGGCCCTCAGGATTAAAGGGGACTTAATTCCCCAACTTTAAATTTAAACGCTCCACAGGGCGTGTTTGCACACATGTCACCTCAGGCCCCGCCCCCTCCCTTTACCACTGTGCAAAGGCGCCCTGTGGCACGTTTTAAGTTGGGGATTAAGTCCCCTTGAATCCTGAGAGTCCCTGGCTCCAACTAGCCCACCATGTACTTCCAGTAAGCACCACAGAGCTGCGTTGCAGAGAGGTGGTCCAAGGCCATGCCCCATTTTACACCTCTCTGCAATGCAACTCTGTGGCACTTACTGGACGTACCTGGTGGGTTAGTTGCACCCAGGGACCCTCAGGATTCAAGGGGACTTAATCCCCCAACTTAAAACGCGCCACAGGGCGGGAGGGGGCGGGGCCTCCAGCGCGATGCCGGATTTTTTTCTTTTTCTTTTATAGAAGGGGGCTGTGTGGCCCCCTTCCTTTCCTGTTTTTGGGCCCTGGGGACCCCATCCCCAGGGCCTGACCCCTATTTTTTTTTTAATCGGGAAGTGGGCCGCGTGGGCTCCCCTCCCGAGGCCATTTTTGGCCCCGGGGACCTCATCCCCCGGGGTATGGCCACTTTATTTATTTAAAAAAATATATATTTACAAAGGAGGGGGGCTGCGTGGGCCCCCTCCTGAGGCTTCTTTTAGCCCCGGGGACCCCATCCCCTGGGGCTCTGCCTCGTTGTTTTTTTTTATTATTTGGGGGAGGGGGGCCGCGTGGCCCCCCTCCCGAGCCAATCCTTGCCCCGGGGACCCCATCCCCCGGGGCCTGGCCATCCTTTTTGTTTTTTGGGGGGGAGGGGGGCCACGTGGCCCCCCTCCTCAGGCCAAATATGGCCCCAGGGACCCCATCCCCCAGGGCCTGGCCTCTCCATTGTTTTTTTTTTTTAAAACAGGGGAGGAGGGCCGTGTGGCCCCCCTCCCAGGCCACTTCCAGCCCCGGGGACCCCATCCCCCGGGGCAGGCCCTATCCGTTGGGGACCGTGGGGGGAGCCCCAATGCCCCCACGGTCCCGCTGGCTCCCCGCGTCCTGCAGGAGCCGGCATTGCTTTTCCACATGGGGAGCTGCTGACATGCAGCTCCCCGTGTGGAAAAGCAATCTGCTTTGCTTCATTGAAGCGAGAGCAGGTTTCCCTGCTCTCGCTTCAATGAAGCAAAGCAGTTTGCAATGACAGGGCGGGAGCTGCGCGGCTCCCGTCCTGTCATTGCAAACAGCAGTGTCCCGGGGGTGGGCACCCCGGGACACTGCAGGAGCCAGCCCTGGGGGGTGGCGGTCCCCAGGGCCATCACGGGCTCCAGGAGGGGGGCCGCGAGGCCCCCCTCCCACCATTTGCAAAGCCCGGGGAGGTGGTGGTCCCCGGGGCTCGGGGGTCCCCGGGGCGTGTGGGGGGGCTCGAGCCCCCCCCACACAGGTAGTTTAGTTTTTTTAAAAACAAGCCCCGGGGGTGGCGGTCCCTGGGGCTGCGGGGGGCCGTGAGCCCCCCGCAAATATGTAAATAAAGCCCTGGGGGGAGGCGGTCCCCAGGGCTTGGGGGGCCTTGGAGGCCCCCCATCTATTTAAAATAAAAGCCCTGGGGGTGGCGGTCCCCGGGGCTGCGGGGGGGGGGCTGTGTGCACCCCCAAATATTTATAGAAAGCCCCGGGGGTGGCGGTCCCCGGGGCTGTGGGGGTCCCCCTGGGCCCCCGCAAATACATTTTACAAATGCCCCCGGGACTTGGCCCACCCGGGGTGCTAATTAATAACGAAGCTCGGGAGCCCGCGCTTCGTTCTTTTTATTTTCTTTACCGGATCCGCGGATCCTCCGCGCATCCCGCGATTTTTTTGTAAAAAAAAAAAATGCTTTTTTGGCCCATGGGGGTCCTTGTGGGACCCCCTAAGCAGGCCTAGGGGGTCAGGGTGTTTCTACCCTGCCCCCTTTTCTTGTTTTTCGTGTTTTTTTTCCTGTTTTCTTGTGCCTCAGTTCTACCGAGGCACAAGATGGCTGCCAACACTTCCTGGTTTGGAGTGTTGACAGCCAATTAGCATGAAGCTCGTGGTCGGGAGGGTCCGTGGATCCTCCGTGCCTCTAAATATCGAAACATTTATTTTTGATTTTCTCAGCAACTACTGAGCAGTTTACACCATTTTAAAAAGGGTGCTTTCTGAACCAAGCACTACCTTTTTGCCAAATTTGGTGTAATTCCGTTCAGCAGATTTGGCTGTAGCCTTGCATAAAGTTTCCTATGGGAAATTGATTTTTTGACTCTTATTTTTGAATTTCTCCGCAACTACTGAACAGATTTACACCATTTAAAAAAAGGGCGCTTTCTGAACCAAGCACTACCTTTTTGCCAAATTTGGTGTAATTCCGTTCAACAGTTCGGGCTGTAGCCGTGTCTAAAGTTTCCTATGGGAATTAACATGGAGAAAACACGTTTTAGGACCCCCCTTTTTTCTCGGGCCCCGCTTGACGAATCACCCCGAAACGTTCAAGATAGGAGCGGACCAGAGCGGGCCATAAGTTTTGAAAATTTTGCGAAGATTCGTCAACCGGCGCCAAAGTTATTGGGAAAAGAATGTTACGAATTTCCTATGGATAATAGGTCCTAACTATAACTATCTACTGGCGACCGCCAGTAGATAATATATATATATATATATATATGTATATATATATATATATATATTTATTTATTTATTTATTTATTATTATTTATAAAAAAATAAAAGAAGATCCAAACTGTGGCGATTTTTAGGCAACCACCTCTCCCAAGAGATCTAGTCATGTCCGAATTGGGAAACGGACGACGTGCATCACGTGACCGACACCACGATCACGTGATGGGAAGTGAGGGAGAAAACCCGTTGTTTCTAAGTAGGGCACAACAGCGTTCTAGCTTTTGAGCAGCACTCTCGACCGCATGACCTCCTCTGGGTCACGTGGTGCAAGCGGAAATCCAGATAGAGGAAACTCCGAACAGCCGATCGGTATCTCCACGGCGTACGGAGCTATGCACTGATGGAGGCAGGCTCACCTTGACGAAGTAAGCTGGGATCAGTGTGGGGGGGGCCAAGACTGAGACGGTAGGCTATCATCCATTTTAACCCGCAGATCAGACAACCGATGGAGATTAGATCTGTGAGGGGGCTATGAGGCACGGTCAGATTCTTCGTGTCTCTACGCACTCAAGGGGCAAATCGCCATAATTGCGATAGCGTAAGACAGTGAGATGATAATATTGTGCCAATTTTTGCATATTAGACTACGCACACAATTAACAAACAACTATAGCGAGTAAGATTGAGGGGACATCTTTGGCACAGTTGATCTCGCGCTTTATTTATGTGATTTGTCCCTACTCACTTATGCATTATTCTTTTAATTTCACATCAGTGTGTGACTATAGGAGGCCGCCCTCACTCCGATGCCCTTTCGAGCACATACTGCGGTGAAACTCGGTAAGATTCACTGGTTTCACTTGTTTTTTCCTCAGTATAAAGGCACCCTGAGTGGGAGATGGACGTGGTGGTGAATTCCGAGTTTTAAAATGATGAATTCCAATTGTATAATTTATGGAGATTTAATCCTAACATGCGTTTATTAAATATACATGCAATTAACGCACTGATTAAAGGTTAGAGTGACAAAGCAACATGTTTTTTATGCAAACACGAACACATATCTTTCACTGTATTATTATTTTTTCACTTACAGATCATAATCCAAAGTGTAGATACAAGACCCATACGTAAGTACTGGGTGAGTCTTAGACCCTCTAATATAGAGAAGAGGGCAGGACAGTAGGGATCTTCTCAGTCCTGAAGAAAGCCGGGGAAGACACAATTAGCCGGCTGAAACATGTTGACCATTCTACAGTGAGTAGGGGCGAACGGTGCATAATAGACCGTGCTCACCACCATCCTCTAGGTCGTTTGACCTTCTTAACCCTGGCCGGGGAGTCCAGGAATAAAATAGGCTTTGGGACATCCCTGAGCTAGTTTTAACATACATTTCTGCACTTACTATACTCTTGGGGCCAGATGTACGACGTGATTTTGCATGCGCAAACGGGTTTGCGAACCCGTTTGGGCATGCAAAATCACTGTTGGCCATGTACAATTCCTAAGTAGCGAGTCGCAGTTTATTTGCGACTCGCTATTTAAGAATTGCGAGTCGCAATTAGGAAGGGGCGTTCCCTTCCTAATTGCGTCCGCAATGCTATGTGTGAATGTTTTGTGACCGCATCTGCGGTCGCAAAACACTCGCAAATTACCACCCTCTTCAAGAGGGTGGTAATGCAGTCGCAATTAGGAAGGGGTCCCACGGGGACCCCTTCCACTTTGTGAATATCTCTAAAAATATTTTTTAAGGCCAGGCAGTGGTCCCAGGGACCACTGCCTGCCCTTAAAAAATTAGGAAAACGGGCTGCATTTTTTTAAAAAAAAGCTGCTTTATTAAAAAGCAGTCCCAGACATGGTGGTCTGCTGAGCCCAGCAGGCCACCATCCCTGGGAGGGCTGGCATTCCCAATGGGTTCACAAATTGCGAGAGGCTCATTAATATTAATGAGCATCGCAATTTGCGACCCCATTGGGAATCGCAAAACAGTGTAATAACACTGTTGTATATTTCATTTTGTGCCTCGCAATTTGCGACTCGCAATGAGTCGCAAATTGAGAGGCGCTAAATGAAAGGGTCATACATCTGGCCCTTGATCCCTATTATTCTTTATGTTTGTTTTGTCTCCCCCACCCTATTGCTCCACCCCAGGTGTTGGTCTGTGCATGGGTGTGTTAGCAGCCCTATTATGAAGCATGCCACATTCGTGTGGGTGAGGGCAGTTTTTCAAACATGTTGACTTTGTCTGCTATAACTCTTTAAGCGTTTATTATTTTCTCACTCCTACTTCCTTTTGTGTGCTGAGATAGTTGTTGAGGAGGTCGAAGTAGGAGTAGTCCTTTCTCCCCCTCCTTTTTGTGTGTAACGTATTAGCACGGCCGCTGAGCCGCAGGGGTTTGAGATTACACGTTCCGGGGAGATTTTGGTGCAAAATCCAGTTGGGACTTCCAACTGTATCCCTGAGGAACATGACAGAAGAACAGGGCCTGGCATATGGGGAGGACACAGTGTTGCAGATCCTAGCCGGCCCTTCATTACTCAGAGACACCACTATCAATCAGGTCCTAACCCAGGGAGAAGGGTGGGACACACTGATGGAACTGAAGAAATCACAGGTGAAAGCAATCCTGCATGAAGCTATCCTCACAGAGTATCTCAGAGCAAACGCAGCCCCACGAGGATTATTGGTAAACAATGAACCCTTGATCAGCCTGGAAGATACCTCCTTTAGAAAGGACTGGGCACTAATAGCCTGGAAGTGTACAAGGAATTGGCTGATCCTGATTATTACAACAGAAACAAGCATTGGCATAGCCAATAGGTCTCGCCTTTGGACCTTATAAGTGTTTAGCCATGCAACAGTTGACGTTGTTGCACCAAGGATATTTTGCTGGATAACTAAACACTTATAAGGTCCCAAAGGTGAGACCTATTGGCTTTGCCAATGCTTGTTAAATATCGGGTAGATGTTGGTCACTATTTCAAAAAATGCTGTGATGCATAAAAACACTTTGCCGTGTGGTTGTAAGTCACCGGTAAGAGGCGGACACCATAATATTTTATAATGCCTGTATTGATGACAATACTATAGAAACTAAATATATCAATAATTCTGCGAGAGATGCAGGAGCGGCTGTTTTATACTTCAAACCAGCACTAATGAAGTCGCTTCGATCCATACTGCATTACAATGCATTATTTCTGAACGCACGAGAAGTCTCTCTACAGCTGCTCTGCATAAATCTATAAGAAGGACGCGGCGCCCCGAACAGAACCCAGCTCAACTGGGAAGAGGTTCCCATGGACCTTTCTTTAACGCAGACCAGAAGAACAGAATGTCCTAGGAGCGGGCGAACACAGCGGAGCTGGTCCTGCTTCCTGCCAGGGGATGTACTTGGCTTGCGGCGGTTGCAGTGGCATTACGTTATCAATAGATCATCAAACCTTCACAAGCGGAGCCAGAGCCAGGCCCCGTCTCACTGCATTGGATTATAGGAACAGTACAGGAGCAGAGAGCGATAGCAGCTGGATGAGTTCCATCTTCAGCTCCAGAGCGGCATCTAGTAGGCAATTGGAGCATAGCCGCTTGTGCCTGCGGGGTAATGCTTATAAAATACGGCTGTCACAAACGTGTTAAACAAGCTAGTGACAACGGGTTCAACTGAAACGGGCGCATGCACGGGGAAGGGGTGAAGCGGGGCTTCTTTTCATGTATACATGGAAGCGTGTGTTTAACTGATTTTGTTTTAAAACTTACATATTCCGATGGTAGGAAACACAAAAGTCAGCTCGGAGCAGACAGCCGAGTGTGCCTCGAACAGCCCTCTCTTCTCGGGACGAGGCAGCGTCAGCACAAGTGAAGCGCTGGACAGCAGAGACGGCAGCGTCAGAGAGGAGCGGGGGCAAGCGAGCGCAGCAGCGTGCTGAGCTGACCACACGCTCGTGCACCATGGCCTATTGCTTGCGGTTACCCGCACGGGCGCCATGTGTTTTCAATTATCGCGCCCGCGTCTGGGCACGATAATTGGAAACAGATGGCGACGTCGTGCGGGTAGCCCGCACGAAAGGCCATTGTGCCTGAGCGTGTGGTCAGCTTTTAAAACCACCTACATAAAGTCTCGCAGAGCAGCGCATGCGCGCTACTCTAGGCTCGACCTAAAAAGGATAGCGTTACCCTTTATATACAAATCCAGGCTAGTGGACAAGGCTTAAAAGCAAGTGTCATACTAGCAACTTACTAAAGAAAGCTGGAAGAAACTAACAACGAACTAGGCGAGTACAAGGACTATCTCATGCAGTCTAAAATCAATAAACTACAGAAAGACCTCATGAAATTCTTAAAGGAAAGAGTGGACCCATACACAACAGATGAATACATCCAGAGGAAGATTGAGGATATGAAGAAAGGAGCCCAGGGGGGCAGGAGAGCTGGTGACACAATGAGCTCCAGCAGTGATGGGAGCAATTATGAAAATAGACCTAGAAGAAGGGGAAGAGGGAGGGGCCATTTTTAAGGACCTTGCCCAACTTTCACCCCCCATGTATCATGGATGGGAAACAGCCATAACATTGCATGCTTTACATCGTATGCCTTTACAACGCGGTCGTTACAACGACCGCGTTGTTACAACGCAAACCATTACATCGCAAGTTGTTTCAAAGACTTGCTGTAGGGGGTGCACTGGTGTTGGATTTACAATCCAACACCTTCCCTGCTGTTGCACAAACTGGAGTAGGAATAGTAAATTATACTATTCATAAGTCCAGCGCACCCCCTACAGCAAGTCGTTGAAACGACTTGCGATGTAATAGTTTGCGTTGTAAAGGCATGCGGTATAAGGCATGCGATGTAAAGGGATGTATTCATCAAGGATATCCAGGTCAAGGGTATGGCTGGCAACCCATGTTCCAACCATTCCAACCCATGCAAGGGCCCACAACACACAGTACCCCCAGATGCCCAATCCTTTTTTAGGGAGAAGCAGAGGGAGAGGGAGGGTGAAGCAGAGAGACGCACAGGGAGTGCAGTGGGAGGACCTCAACCAAAGGGTAATGAGGAGCATGTCACAGGATCACATAACTGGGACGAGCAGGGAGTAACCCTGGTCATGAACTTGACAGACATACCACTGACAGAACCACAGGAAAGGCTATTGAATAAGGAACTAGGCTTTGTCCCCACTAATACCCTTGCCAGTTTGAAACTCAGGCAGGAATTGTCTCACTTTTTTAGAAACATCAGATTGAAGGTCTTCTTTGAGGGGAAGGAGGACTCAGGAGAGAGGAAAGGGGATATGACTTTCTGTCCTAGGTCTACTTTTACAACTATGACCTCAGCCCTCCCGTTGGAGGTGGCCACATTTGAACGGGCAGTAATCCACGATGTGGAAGAACTAGCCAGAAAAGAGTCCCACCCATTCAGGAACCTCAAGAAGGAGGAAAAAGAGGCATTGGACCAACTGAAAGGGAATCCCGACCTCGTAATAAAACCAGCCGACACGGGAGGGGCCATTGTCATCCAAACCAGAACTGCCTATGAAAGTGAATGTGTTAGACTACTTTCAGACCAGAGGAATTATAGAGTCCTCACTAGGGACACCACACCTGAAATAAAGTCGACAATAGCTGTATTGATAGAGGAGGCAGTCAACAATGACTGAATCACAGAACGAAAAGGGAACTTTTTATGTCAATCCAACCCTGTGGTTCCATATTTCTACACCCTCCCCAAGGTGCACAAACCCACCAGACCACCCCCAGGCAGACCCACAGTGTCAGGCATTGGGTCCATATTGGAACCCCTGTCGCAGTTCTGCTACATTTTTCTGAAACCAATAGTCCAGAACATGAAGGCCTACTTGAAAGACACCACCGATGTCCTGAACCTCATCAAGGATATGAATTTTGACCCCACAAGAGAATGTTGGTGGGGTTGGATATAGAGTCTCTCTATACCAACATCCCCCAGTTGGAGACATTTAGGGTGGTAGAGGAGATTTTGTATGCACAGGAGTGGCCATACTGCACCCTCAGACCGTTCATACTACACCTTGCAGAGATTGCACTGACAAAGAATTTCTTTGAGTTCCAGGGCACTTACTACCTGCAGACCCATGGCACTTCAATGGGGAGTGCTCCCAGTCTAGCAGGCCTTTATGTAGCCTCTTTCGAACAGCGAGTCATTTGTGACCCAGGTAGACAGTGGAACAGTAACATCAAACTGTGGAAACGGTTTATTGATGACGTGCGCCTCATCTGGGAGGGGGATGAATCATCAATCACAGAGTTCTTACTCTGGTTGAATAATCAGGACCCCCTTCTACACTTCACATCCACTGTGACAAAGGAAAGTCTACCCTATTTGGACTTGGTGATTGTCCCGAAAGGGGGCAAACTCATGACACAAGTGTTTCACAAACCAACAGACAGGAATAGACTGCTCCTTTTCGAGAGTTTTCACCCTAAATCACTGAGGGAAAACCTACCGGTAGGACAGTTCCTCCGTCTTCGGAGGAACTGTTCAGACACGGATGATTTTAAATCAGAGTCAAACTCACTGGCAGGAAAACTACAAAAGAGGAAGCACCCTGACAAAATCATCACGAGAGCACAGAAGAGAGCGCTGAATTGCAACAGGGGGGCGGTACTGGAAAGTGTGGAGAAACCACAGGTCACCAACACCATTTGAGTTACAACTTTCAATACCGCGTCCAACAAGATCAAGGGCATCATACTGAAGACCTGGCACATTTTGAATTCGAACGGATTACACCTGGAGAAACCTCTCTTCTCCTTCAAGAGAAGCTCAAACATTAGGGACCACCTGGTTCACACTAGACCTAGATCAGGGTAAGGGAGGGGTCAACAAAGACTATGGGACCTACCCCCAGTAATGGATCACACCAAATGTGGAGCATATGACGTCTGTAAACTCACAGAGAATAGAAAGAGCGTAGATATTGGACTGGGCTACTCTTGGGAACAGCGCAGACATACAAACTGTAATTCAGACAATGTTATTTACATGATCAAATGCATATGTGATCTGTTATACGTGGGCATGATGACACGTAAAGTCAAAATCAGAATCATGGAGCACAGGGGCAATATTATATATGACCTGTGATCAAGGTGGCTGTGTCCACCGAAACGCGTCATTCCATCCGATGTCATCGTCTACCTAAATAAACATTATTTGTTTGGATTTCCTGTTGTCGGTGCCTGCTTTCACGTCAAGAAGTGGCAGGACTTTTCATGATATATATATATATATATATATATATATATATATATATATATATATATATATATATTTGCTAAAAATAAAGAAAAGTAACGTTATAGTTAGGTGTTGAAATTAGTTAAAAACTAATGCTTAAAAAACAAAAAATCAAAAACCAATTAAATTTGGCAGTTATAGTTTAGTGAGCTCACTATAACTTGCACACCAAACACCACCCTGCACTGCTTATGACCTCACATAATACATCACTCATATCATGCTAAATTACATCATTAATAACATCACTGATGACATCTCAAATAACATCATTGATGACATCCCTGATCACATCATCCAATGAATGTGACAGTTTGCTAAATGCTTTTCACATTGGGAGGTATCAGTGAGCTACACCTAGACACAATTTCTGCCTCCTCTGTCGTGTAAATGTGCGTTAATGTTTTTCAACATATAGGACATAAAATATATTTGTGAAAGCACCCACATTTAGTAGAAATTATGTTTTTTTGCTGGTATTGAGGTGCACAAGAGACATAATATCTCTGTAGCCATTAATGTAGTCTGCAATATATTAAACATTAAACATCATTCAAAAGAGTGTTTGGCCATTATTTTCCTTAATGAGATGTTTCTGTTAAATACCTAAACTGACATAGAATTTTAAGTCAACAACTTCACATCTATGCTTTAGCCACTGATAAGATATATTTGTAAAAATACCTTACACGTGTTCTTAAAATGAGCAGAATGGTGTACACCATTACAACAATGCTTACAATCAATCTGCGACTTGCATCACTTGTGAGTAAACACATAGATTATACATTCTCCTACAGTGTATAATGTCTCAGAATATTTGTTAATTCTATGACGATGTTTAAAATAGTTTCTTTTTGTAGTAGATATTTTGGTAGTACATATTTATAAACTTACGATATTTTTGTTGTTGGTATATTTGTCATTTTTGTGATTTACATTATGGTCATAGAAAGACAATATTTTAGCTATAGATATTTTGACCTCCAAATTTTGGTAGTTGGATATTTTTGTGGTCAATAGTTATGACTAGAACCAACAGCAGAACATGCTGCAAAATCTCTCCTGCATAATCCTATTGAATAGGATTGTAGCTTCATTTGCATTGAAAAGAAACGGAGGTCAAAAAATGTACCTATTCCAGGGCAACAAAGTAGGTAGAGATGTCCTGTTTTAGATACATTATGATGCTATTCTACCATGAGTTGCAAGACTGCCTCAATTCGTTACAGTTGCAATCTTATTGAAAAACAAGGGTGCAGAAGTGTTCCAGTTACACTGTTTAAGAATTATGGAAGCTTGAATGGAAATATGTCTAAAAGTGCAAATGGGCAAAAATCATGCGGAATTAAAAGACCAGGCACCTGAATTTGACTCTGGCGGGCAGCCAGCCTTCCTTCAGGGTGGTGGAGGTCCTCTCCTCCACCACCTCCACTAGCCTACCACCCGCCAAATTACAAGATCACTACTGGCCCAGCAGGGATTTCTTTTCCTCCAGAGGATCCGCCGCCACTCCACTACAAATTTGGTGTGCACCCGGTGTCTTTTAGGCAGCTGTGCACCAAACCTTCTGTTTTTCATAAACTTCCAAAGCGTACGTTTATTTAAGAAAAACAAATAAATAATTAGCCAGGGAGTTTTTTTTTCCTTATTTTATTTTTCTGTTTCTGACTGCTAGGTATTTCCTGGCGGTGACAGAGAAAAAACAAACACTGGCAAAGCCAATAGGTGCACCTATGTGAGATCTATTGGCTTTGCCAATGTTTTTTTAGCCATGTAGTACAGGTTTGCATCAGCTCTGCAGCGTTGCAGAAGGTGGAAAAAAAAGCAATATGATGCAGTCAGTGCTGGGCCTGTCATACACTTTTTAAAAAACAAAAACCTTCAGCCATGCTGCTGTCTGCAGTGCCCATAAGCAGGTACATCTCACAACCTTGCCTGTGTGGAGCTAGGGAGCACCAGCAGCAGTACTGCTGTCTGTCGTGCCAAGCAGCTTGAACTGCTCATAAGATAGCCTGTGGGGCACTGGGGGAACACCAGCAGCAGCCCTGCTGTCTGAAGCACCCAGAAGCTGCAACAGTTCACAAGGTGGCCAGTGTGGCGCTAGGACACACCACCAGCAGCACTGCTGTCTCTAGTGTTCAGAAGCATGGACATCTCAGGAGATGGCCTGTATGGCACTAGAGGACACCAGCAGCAGCACTGCAATCTGTGGCTCTCAGAAGCACAGGGCCCTCGACAGTGCCTGTATGGTGCTAGCCTGCTGTCTGTAGTGCCCAGAAGCATTGTCAGCTCATGAGAGGGCCTGCGAGGTGCTAGGATGCAGCACCAGGGTAGGCGGGTGTCAGCTCGTTAAAGCATGGCAGTAGAGAACCCCTCTGGGCAGGCGAGTCACGCACGACATACCTACCATGAACGCAGAGACCCCGAGTGGCATCGCAGCCCCACGCAGTGACTTGAGGAACAGAAAAGGGTCCCTGTGGAGAAAAACTCAGAATTCACCCGAGACACCGGTCGCCAGCAGCACAGAATGATCTCAAGGCCCGGTGAGAATTCAAGGTCAGGCGCTGCAACAAGGAGGGGGGGAGGCCTAGGAGGCAACGCGCTCCTGACACAAGTACAAGCCAGATGACTTTAGTCAGCAGATGGAGCCACAGATAATGTGAAAAGAAGCGAAGTCCAGACAACTGAGCACAGTCACCATAATCTAACTCTCATACTGCCATAGCAGCCGAGAAGTGATGGAATTGTAAGAAAAAAAATACTTTGGAAAACCGTATATTGTGAGTCAAGGTGTGATAGCAGAAAGGGGCTGATGTCACATTTCAGCGCACTTGACAGTGTTCATAGGCTACTGGCAGAACTTTTAGCAAGCAACAGAAAAGAAGCAACCTGGGCAAAACAACAACACAGGCAAAACAGTAAAAATAATATTTAAAAAACCTCATTCACAGTGCGAGCATTGGAGAGATGACGTGTGGCAGCAACACAGAGAAGTAGTGGGTGGGAGGGAGCGGGCTAAAAAGAGTTTTAAAAAGTACCTGAATTACTGCACAAGCAGCGGAGAGACACTAACTAAGAAGAATCAATCTGTGCATGGTCCATGCGCCAGAGAAGAAACAGGTAGTGACACCTGGCCTCCTCTGTCCAATTAGGAGGCAGCAAAAAAGAAGTGACACTGCAGCAAATGAATGATACACAATGGGTGGGCTCCAAGCCTTTTTGTAAACAATAGTGTCTCGCAAGCAAGAGAGCATGCCCTAGTGCATAGATACTCACAAACATTTTCCGAGAAGCCACAAAGTATGGTCTGTGGTGAGCCCGAGGGCCGCATTGATGCTAGCAGGATGAGAGTGGGGCTTTGTGGGTAGTTAAATGTTGCAGGACACTGTATTAGCTTATTTTCTTTTACTTCAGTTGGCTTGTAATTAAAAGTTTCCCCATTTGCTTAACATCTTTTTGAATATTAGTGCTCTCTGAAGTAAACAGCAGCTCAGTGCTGCTTTTAACCCAGGGCCATACTTTGAGTATCACTGACCTAGTACATGGCTCACACAGGCTCGACCCTAAAAAAGGACATCAGACATTCCAAGCTCGAAATGGGTTGGGCAGCCTCACCTCTTTACTTTGACGGCTCCTACTCCGTTAGGCCATCGGAGTAAGCTTTACAACGGCTAGCCAGAGGGGCACCACCATTAGGAAGATGATAGTCCGCTCGATCCATAACTGAGCGGGCTGATTGAGGGTTTGACGGTCAAGGAGTTTTATCAAGTGCGCAACGGAGTACCCTGCCTGCCAAACTCTAAATGAGGCCCCCAGTGTCTCACTCAAATATAAGACCCAAGATGTTCATGTGCTTCCAGTACTTATTGTGCGTGAACATATATACTATAATATCCTGTTTTATCCTGCTGTTGAGTCATATGTTACTTTCTTCAGGTAAGATTTTTTTTTATTTCGTTCATCATCTTGAAATGGTCATTTTCATACTTTTTCCTAAATTCCAGCCGTTTCCTGCTCCTTCTGTTTCAATCAGTCATTTAGTATCTGCCTTTAAAAACATTATTTCCAGTACGTTAAAAATAGATATGTTTGCCTCATCAATGTCTTTGCTCTGGAGGTGTGACCTTACACCTTTTGTCCTTATTGTGCGCAGACATAGATACTCTTTACAGTCTGCGTCTCCAAGGGCTCTGAAGTGCTTAATCTGCAATCCTAACATTTTGGTAATGCAATCGCTCTTCTCTTTTAAGAGCACACAGAGTTGTCGAGCTATCTGTAGAAGCGAATATAGTTGTTTAGCTTGCAGTGTTGGAGGAAACGTTTTTGTGGCAAGGAACGACGGGTTGTTCCTCTTCCTAGAACCCAACGAAACCCTTTTTCAATCCGTGCGCATTGGAAGCACGATCTTGGTTACCATGTAACAACATATTGTTGCTCCCTTTCTGCAGTTAGTGGTTGCTCAATAATCCCCGCAAACATCAGGATTTTTGATTCCTGTAATTTCTGTTACATACTTGCTTTTGTCCTTGATGTGCTTTTGCATGCAACGAAGCGGATTGGTAGCTTGACTTCCAATGATTTGCTAAAACCACACCCACTCTATGCAATCATTAGAATCATTAATAAATTATGATCGATCAGTCTGACCAGATTTCCGCCATTGGCTAACTAACGTGCTCTCCTCTTGTAACCATTAAAATATTTCACAAAATATAGGGGCCTATTCTCAAGGACTTATCGCCGAGTTAGCGACACTTTATCGCAGCCAAAGTGGCGATAGATTTATCGCCCCATTCACAAGCTGGTGCTAACAGCCGATATCGCCAGTTTTCCTGCGATAGCAGCCGCAAAAAACATCGCCACGGATGACACCGGCAGCTAATGCTAATGAGATGCAGAGTAGGCGTTCCCGTGCAAAAAGCCGCAACAACACCACTTTGCAACATTCTCAACGACCAGCCAGATCGGCGATAAGATCACAAAACATGCGATGAGGCGCGTTAGCAGCAGGGAATTAACACCTGCTCTTTCCTGGTATTAAGTTGGACGATAACCTGCACCAGAAATGGGAGCCCAGCCCACAGCCACACCAGAAGAACAACAGATGCCATGGAGCTACTGATCATGCAGCCGGACACCCAAGAGGGCCACAACACCCACCGCCACCCACCCCCCCCCCAGATTCCCCCCCCCTGGGGCCCTACCCCGGACAAAGATATTTCACATCAACTTTACGGAATCATGAACAAAACAATTCGCCTGATGTCGCACAAGTACAACAATTAACATTCATGTGTGGTCAGAAAAAGGAGAATCATTCATTCATCTTTGAATTTCCAAACAAATTATTTTATTCAAATTTAACCCAAAACAACTATTCGGAAGAGTCATGGCGGGTCTTCTCTGGGCAATCTGTAAGACACAGCCTGCAAGACAAAATCCAAGATAAGAAGGTGTGTCATGCGCTCATCAAAGGACAGAGAGAGAGAGAAAGGGAGAGAGAAAGAAAGGGAGAGAGAGAGAGTGAAAGAGAGGGAGAGAGAGAGAAAGAGAGAGAAAGGGGGAGAGAAGGAGAAGGAGAGAGAGAGAGAAACAGAGGAAGAGAGAGAGAGACAGTGAAAGGAAGAGAGGGAGAAGGAGAGAGAGAGTAACAGAGGAAGAGAGAGAGACAGTGAAAGGGAGAGAGGGAGAGGTAGAGAGAGTGCCGACATTGCGGACCCAGGCCTCACTGCTCACCTGCTGCCACCGGTGTGTCTCCAACCACGTGCCGGTATACACTGCAGTCCACCAGGTCCCTTACCTGAAACAGAGTCCAGATTTATGAATGGCAGAGTTCATATCAGTGCACACGCCATCATCGCTTGGCCGCCCCTGCGCACACAGGCTGCTGCACCCCAGCCCCTCCCGCCGCCCAGCGGTGTTTGCCCGCCCCTGCGCACCCAGGCCTCACTGCTCACCTTCCGCCACCAGCGTGTCTCCAAGAGGGCCCACCACGTGCCGGTGCAAGCTCCAAGCCCGGGGCCCGATACCTTGGCAGCCTCCACATCATGCAGCCCCGCGGGCCACCAGGTCACACACGTGATTCTGGGTCTTGATTTCGCAATGGCAGAGATCATATCAGTGCACACGGCATCATCGCAGGCTGCAGACCCGCTCAGCTCTATAGGTGCCACTAACTCTGTGAACCGCGAGGCAACGCCACGTCGCGGTAGGCCCGCGCTGCCCGCTGGCTCAGGCCTACACTGCGGTCCAGCAGGGCTCACACAAATCCTTACCAGTCCGGACCGCCAGGACGGCGCATCATCGCAGGCTGCACACCCGCTCAGCACTTAAGGTGCCCCTACCTCATTGCACCGAAAGTCACCGTCCCGTGGCGGTAGGCCCGTGCCGGCCGCAGTGTTTCCGGTGCCACCAACTCTGTGCAACGTAAGCCATGGACCCTTTCTGATTGAGTCTCGTGATATGCCAGGCGGACGCAGCCATGTCACCTCCGGCAGTGGGGAAGAACTGGGACACGTAGCGTCATCGTCCCCCCCTTTATACGTAAGCCGAGTGGGCTGGGTCGGCGTACGCCAGGCCAGCGTAGGGGTGTGAATAATTATCCCTGGGCTCTGGGCATGGTTCATTTCTAGGCTGGACAGGAAACCAACTGATGCGTGTGTCTCTGTTGCAGTGTCTGCGCCACACGGCCCGCAATCGACAATGTTGCAATGTTGCATGCACCCGGAGGGCGGCCGCGCACGAAGGGATTGTACAAGGAGCGCAAGGCCGCTCGGGCTCTTGGCTCATGTATGCCAACTGTTGTGTGTGTATTGCTATTGGTGCACCATAAGCCTAAGGCCTAGCCTCAATTGCAGCGCGAAAGCCACATCACATTTCCAGAATGCAAGCAGTAGTCAGACTAACATTAGGGATGAAAGCTCCTTTGTCTCAATACATAAGTCGGAAGGACATCTGCACCTCCGACCTTGGTCTTGCAAACGGCAGGCACCCCCTGAGAGAGATACCATAGCAGATGATGATGACTCCCACACTACGCACAGCTCTAATGATAGACCAACATATCCACACCCCACACACAGAAGTCCTTGCTCGAGGTACTCTTGCATGGAATGCCCTTGACGCTTACGTACACAACAACCCATACGTCCAAACGTTGCACACACATACGACTCATTGCTCCGAGCTGTGGCATATCATCCACATGACTGCCGCAGGTCAGAAGAGTGCCGGTTCTACGAGAGCCACCAACGCAATGGCAGAACATCCCGGGCGCATGCACAATGCCTGTCACGTGGAACTGTACCATGACCGAATGCTGCCTGTTAGTGTCTGATGCATTGGTCTGCATGTTGTGGCCCTTGTCTTGCCCGTACTGACACGCACATGGAAATAAAGTCTACGCAACTTCACTAGTGTTCAACTGCGATGAGTGTTGATTGGAATGACAAATCGTGTGCCTCAATGAGCATTGTCTGTACACAGGGAGGGACTGACTGACGCATTTCACTTAGGGGTGAGTCCTTATTGCCAGCTCCACCTCTGTGAGCCAGACATAGTGGTTGGGATAGTTGCTGATAGACAAGACAAAGAATGTCCCGAAGTACACCCTTATTATTCTTCATTATAGTTCATGTTGCCTACCTTTTTTATCGTTTGGCGTGCAGCACCCGTATTAGTGCGCCGCTCCTTACGCACCTTAGCATGATTCATTCAAGAATAGTGGCCCGCAAGTTAGCAGGTCAAAGCAGGTTGCACAGCCGTATGCACATTGGTATCTCAAAGTAATACACATCCACCTGAGTAATCAATTTTTGTCCATTTTATTTTCTTCATTTTTCATCATTATTTTTCCACTTATTATTCCATCACGTCAAAAGCTGTGAAATTCGTTGAAAAACTTTTTGCATGTAGCTTGTTCTATGTATTGCCCAACCAGGCCTATGCATGAACGTGTTCCGAATTTCCTCCATAACATTCAATTCACATCCTACTCAATGCATTTTGACGTGATGGAATAATAAGTGGAAAAATAATGACGAAAAATGAAGAAAATAAAATGAACAAAAATTGATTACTCAGGTGGATATGTATTACTTTGAGATACTAAGGTGCGTAAGGAACGGCGCACTAATACGGGTGCTGCACGCCAAACGATAAAAAAGGAAGGCAACATGAACTATAATGAAGAATAATAAGGGTGTGCTTCGGGACATTCTTTGTCTTGTCGTCATATATGCCGTTTCACCACCCGGTAGCACCCCGACACAAGGGAAGACAACAAATCGAGAATAAAAGATAACAGCGTACTTCACGTCAAAAGCAGTTCACTACGTTTTCATCACAGATTAGTCACAAACATGGACTGCTCATATATAGAATGTTTTTTTTTTTTGGCACATTGACAGATGTTTATGTCTTTAATATATGCACTGACATAATAGAGGGGGCTTGGGTTTGAGGTTTGATCTTGCAAAGGATTGTGGTTAATGTAGTGAGTACACAAAATATTGACAGGGTTTGAGAGCGGGAGGTGGGGGGATCACGTGATGGTTTGCACCAATGATTGTAGAGGTGGGGTGGGTGATATTTATTTAAACTTGGGATGATTAGCATGGTCGCCATAAAGATATAACGAGCGCGTAAGAGGAGGTTGAAGCGCTGCGAATTTCACATCAGCTATGCATGGGGGTTCGATAAGGTGACAAACTTAACACAAGGTAATAATGTAGTAGTTTTGGAGGATTGTTTAAGTTGAGTAGAGGTGGCTGAAGGCTCATAGGGGCTCGATGTTAGGATATTAGGGGGTGAGTTGCGTTAGGGCGCACAGATTAAGGATGTGTTTTTTTAAAATTAGGATGAATGTTTACGTTAGGGGTTAAACTCGTGGGTCACACGGTATGGCTTGCATGTGGTGAGTGAGGTGGGAGTCACGTTATGGGGGATGGGATCGGGACATGGGCACTTTTGTATAAATTGGTCGGTATCAAAGAAGAATGGGAAATTACGGAGATAATTATTTTATATCATGTGGGACGGAAATGCAATGTGACTGACATACATACTTTTACAACTTGTAGATACTCCTGATGAAGGTTTTCCAACCGAAATGCATTGAGTAGGATGTGAATTGAATGTTATGGAGGAAATTCGGAATACGTTCATGCATAGGCCTGGATGGGCAATACATAGAACAAGCTACATGCAAAACGTTTTTCAACGAATTTCACAGCTTTTGACGTGATGGAATAATAAGTGGAAAAATAATGACGAAAAATGAAGAACATAAAATGGACATAAATTGATTACTCAGGTGGATGTGTATTACTTTGAGATACCAATATGCATACGGCTGTGCAACCTGCTTTGACCTGCTAACTTGCGGGCCACTATTCTTGAATAGTTGCTGATAGACCTGTGCTCTTACGTGTCTTGTGAGTATGGTGTCCATATTCTTGCCATGTGGATCAATGTGATCCATCACTACAGGCTGTGTCCACCCAGTTGAGTGTGAGTAGGTATGCGAAGAGATGTTCTGTTGTCAAATGTGATGGGGGACACTACTTTAGGCCTGCCAACGACTTTGACATTTCATACCCAGCCCTATTTCTAACATTGCGTGGGGCAAAGTTGAGGAATTGCGCGATTGTTGTTTCAGAGCAATGAGGCCACAGCAAGTGCACACATTCCCAGTCATCTCACTTCCCATGTGTGTCACGGTCAAACATGCGCATTGCTTTCATTTCCCAGGGTGTACCTTTTTGGGCAATCAATGTCCTTACATTCATCCATACTTTCATACTTGATCGATTATGGACATGACACATCTGTGTGAATTTGAATGATTTATTCACATTCGGTGGAGTGCCGGAGCTGGAGCAGTACATGACCGTGCAAACCCCACTTTACATTGTAGCCCAGTGGAGGGCCAGCCAGAGTCATTTAGGGATTGACAAGTACATCGGAATAGGAAGAGTACAGTCCGCAGTCTGATTGCTGTGTCATTGGTAAGCAAACAAAATATGGCAGTCCATGTCGAGGTCCAAGGTGAGTGTCGCAGAGTGTTTTGGGGGACAGTGGGAGGTGTTGTTACAGGGCATGATGCAGAGGGCAGAACCAAGCTGAAACAGGGCATATGGCGGAGAAGAATGCTACTGGCTCCTTCTTACTACAAAGGTGGAATCACCCGCATCTTCGTCCTCTATGTCATCTGTCTGACATGTGGGTGCTGATGTTTGGTCTGCAGCACTGTGTGCCACTGACGCATCAGGGGCCGGAGATGTGTGTGTAGAAGTACCAGCAGCATTCATCAGCAACTGCCTTAGTGGCAGCAATGCGATGATGAGGATCTGCAGGGCATGGAAGATCCCAACAATTTTTCGCTGGTGTGCATCCGTGGCAGCCATTCTTTCCGCATGCATCCGCTCCATGTTCTCCATTATCCTCAGCATCTGTGCCAACTCTCGGCTGACATCGCTGAGGCCACTCTGACTTTACAGTTGTTCTCCTCTCAGAGTCATGACTCCAGCGATGTCGGGCATGGATTGTTGGACATCATGGAGTGAACTGTGGGTGTCCGTTAGGGAGTGTAAGTGGTCCCTGATGGGACTTAGACACCCATGTATGTCATCTAGTTTGGCTGCCATGAGGGCGAACCCCACCCGCACCTGTTCAGCCACCTCCTTCTGGCAGTCTAACACATGGCCTTAGAATGCGATGTGTTCTTTGGTGAGGTGCTGGGAGCCAGCCGTGGTGGTGGGTGCTTCCTGCTGTGTGGTCTGTGCAGGGGGTGGGTCTCCTCGATGCAGCTGGGCTGCCCTGCTCCTGGAGGTGGGTTGCCATAGCTGTCCATGAGCTGTTGTAGGGCGTCGGTGTCGAAGGTGTGGAGGTCCTCTTCATCATCACTGATGAGTTGTCTGGTCTGCTCTGCAGGAGGTGTTGATTGTCCCTCTGCAATGTGAAGGGGAGATGCATTTTAACATTGTGTTGACATGTATGTTGACACATTGTTCAAGTTTACATACAGACTGCATGACAATGTACATTGTGACTGTTTGGGAGGAGCTGGCTACTTGATGCGGGACAGTGGACATTTGAACTACATCATGGATGTGAGGTTGTACACGTACATTATCATCTCACAGTTTCCTGCTATGCCAGATGTGCTTGGCCAGTTTTTACGCACAAGCGGAACCAGTTGTGTCCTCTGTTCTGTAGTGAGAGTGTTGCACTTTGTACCACATTGTCGTCAATGATGATATGCTGTTATTGCTGTTATTGCTATGTGTGAGTGCTGCAGTGTGGGGGAGTCGCCCCTGCAGCTGTGATTTTGCTGCCCCTTATCCCTTTGAGGAAAAAAGAAGGGGTTTACGTCCAAAAGACGCCAGGTATGGACGTATATGTACTTATATCAACAAGAAAAAACAACCTGGCAATCGATTTTTGAACCGCTATTTATTTCCACAAGGCAATTTTGAACAATTGGCATTTGTTGACTGATCTTGAATGTCCTATGGAAAGGCCACTTTTTGCAATGCGAAAAAACAAGAGTATTGGCCAACAAATCATACGTGCCGATTTAAGAAACATCAAACCCAAACCAGATTTACGAACACTATGGAATTTGCAGCCAGTAGAGGGACACCATAAGTGTGGCACGTGTTCAGTATGTAACAACACGGTGGAGGGTACCGAATTTACGCACAACTCCATTAAATGGACACACAAAGAATTCACAAATTGTAAGACCGGGAATATTGTATATGCCATTATGTGTCCTTGCTTGAAGCTGTACATTGGCAAAACTACACAACAAATAAATCAGAGAATTGTCCAACACCGCTCCAGGATAAAACAAAAAGTTCTAACAGCACCAATGGTACCACACTTTGTAGAAAAAGAACATTCTGAGAAAGAATTTGTGTGGACAGTCCTTTCAGGAATTAAAACACCACCAAGAGGTGGAGATGTGGAAACATTATTACATAAAAGAGAAGCCTACTTGATCATGAAATACAATTGCGTCGTAGAGGGTTTAAATGAAATGTCTGAATCATACCAATTTTTGCGTTGAGTCCTCTGTAAACTCACTGCTTGTAAAAGAATTTACGGTTGTTTGAGAAATATGCTCACTGTTTCTATCTTGTTAATAATCTGATTCCTTAATAAAATGTCTCCCCATTGTGCCTATAAATATTCAACACACTCATCGTTTTAAAAAAAAAAAACATTGTTTGGTAAATCTAGCATGAGTATACCTAATAAAAAGTGTGCAATGACTTAAGCCGTAAAACCACAAGGACAACCGCGCAATAGTTAATAAATCACTGCCTCATATATGGTCGCGCTTTCATTACTTAGCGAAAACCACAATTCCCATAAGCCATCGTATTTGACTGGCTGAGTATTTCCTGTTCAACAGGATATAGATAAACCTCCGTAATTTAGATTACTGTTTGATTTATCGAAGTGGCGAGAGGACCTAGTTAAACTTCGGCACCAAGAAGCTTTTAAGTAAGTGGTCCAGTTTGTACACAATTCTGTATTTGTTACTGAGTAGCACCGTTCATTTTAAACAGACTGTAGCGCGGAGATAGTCAAAATCATTTATTTTGTTGCAGAGAAATGGCTCGGGTTGCTGAAAGAGGCATCATTTAATTATTGACGGTCACGAGTGCATACCCATTAAAAGTAAGTGCATTCATTGCCGTTTTCGAGTATACGGGAAATCACGTATTAGAATAACAACAATGAAATACGTGTACTTAATCTTTTTCACAGTTAACACGGAACCTGTTACGGGACCGCAAAATAATTATCATAAAATGTTGAACCTCGTGAAAGTTTGAAGGCTTAACCCTTCGGTGTGCACCTGCACGAATAGATGTAAGTCTCAGGCATTCTAATTTTCAACTGTTGTGGGCTATAAAACAACTATGGAGATACGCTGAATGTCAATGTCCCGGTTACTTTTAGGTCCCGGAAACGCGATCATTGCCCCTTGTGAGAAGCATAAAAGGTGCATTTTGTTGAATTCAGGTACGATTCGTGTTAAATGATTACGGCCATAATTGAATAAAAGAGAAAGGGGAAATCTTTGCTTAGGTAACCTATTGTTATCTAATTTTAAACCCACAGGTTACACCGTGCACTAGCCCTGATGAAAATCCCGTAAATTGTGATTCAGGATTGGAAACGCGTTGGCAACCTTTTTTTCTTTTGGCCACAAGGGTATTTATAAAAAACTTTGGATCTCTGGAGAGGGTTCCCAGAAGCTAATGTACCCCACAGAGTAGAACTTTTCCCATGTGGCGACAGTTCCCTTAAGCGCGCCAAATTGTAGGGCCTTTTGGAACTGCTTTGTATTTATACTAAGATCTTGCTGGTGTAATTTCTGCATAACGTGTAATTTTTTGTGTATTATTCATGAATGTCCAGTATTTTTATATCACAATGTTTCTGTTTTGAAGCACTTTATATGTCTCACAGTTGTTTTGTATTTGAGAGTGTATTTAACTCTGACATGTGACAAATGATTATACAAATGTGTCAAACATGATAAAAAAGATGTGATTATTCACTTAAAGCTTAAGAACTGACTAGTCTTAGCTTTGGTCCCCTTATCCCTTTGAGGCGGTGTGCCTTTGACTTCTGTGCTTCTACAGTGCTGAGATGTTGCAGACTTGGCTAATTTTGGCTCTAGTTCGGATTTTGGACTCTTGGGCATGGTTTATCCGCAGATGTGTTGTTGACGTCAGGGGTTGTTTGTGCAGGTGGATGTGTCAGTGTGACCTGCTCCTTTACGAATGTGTTCCACACTCAGCCACCTCAGTGTCGTGGCGTGCACCATGTCATGATAATTGGACTGCAGCCATGCTGTTCATCATGCAGTGTCACTTGCATTGTAAGTGTGGCTCACAGACACGCAGTTTGCTGGTTTTGACACGTGTGCATGGGTTGGTTGTGAGATTGGTGCTGTGTGGGGAGGGACCCCTTTGTGCCCATAGTGGACGGGGGCCTACTTGCTGTTTGTATGTGTGCTGCAGTGTGCCAAGGGGATCAGGGACATGATCCAGAGTCATTGTGGGTGTGCAGTGTGCTGTACTTAATTGTGCATGTGTGCCATTATGCCCATCTCCCCCCATCCCCCCAGTCCCTGTTCGGTACTCACCCTGGTGCTGTTGTGTCAGGTCATGTCGAGCAGTGTCAGGACCCCCAACTCCTGCCACCGTCTCCCCACTGATGATTGTGGCCACCATTTCCTCCATCTCATCCAGCTCCTGGTGTTCCGCTGGACTGCCACCTCCAGTCTGCATTGCTGCCTGATGGTTGTCAGCGAGTTTCTTCTTGGTTTTGCGCTTCGCATCATTCCAGCGCCTCTTGACCTCTCCAATTGTCCTCCTCCTCACTCCGACTGCATTCTTCTTGTCCAGGATGGACTGCCATATTGCATTTTTATTTGCCAATGACACGTTGGAGGTGACGAACTGTTGTTGGTGGTGTTCTATCACCTCCGTGATGATGATCCTGTTTTCCTGCGGACTGAACCTCGTCTTCCTCGTCTTCTTCTCCTTGCCCTACCGTGACCCCGAGGTCCCAGGCTGGTCCTCCTGGGGGCTTGTGGGGTTCTGGTCGTCCTCTGTACTTGCTCCGGCTTCCTCCATGGTGCTACGCAGTTTGAATTATTTTGTTTGTGTTTTTCGGTGCTTTTATAGTGCATTTTCCCGCATGACGCGTGGGAATTGCAGGCCTGTCGCTGGTTATCACTGTTTTTTTTATCGCGGTTGGCCACATCGCAACTTTTTTCGCATTCGTGTTTTGCGTTTTTTTGCCGTCACGGTAATTTTATTGCGTCATTTGACGTGTTAGCGTGAGACTATTGCATGGTACTGCCGTGTTGGGAATACAACGTTAACACGGCGTTATTTTCACGCGATAGACTGCGATGTACACAGTTGCGTTAAGCTAATTTTGCGATAATTATCACACGTTCTTGAGAATATCCCCCATAGTGTTCATAAAAACATGGCTACAATAATGAAGTCTTTGCCTAACGAACGTTAATAAGACAAAATGCCAAACATGCATGTTATACTCCAAAAATAGAGCAAGTCCCTAAATGGTCATGGCACAATAACTTTGGGGTCTGGTTTCTTTTTTAAAGCAGCTGAACAGAGACATGCGAGTGCATGCCTTTCATAGCTCCCTATTGCCGGATAGCATGAGGTCAAGGACAGAAGGAACCCAAGGACACCACTGCATAACCCAATGACCTATATGCAGCTATGGAGGGTGCGTTGAAAGAATTACAGGGTATACATATCTATGAGGATGATATCCTAGTATATGGTTGCACTAGTAAAGAACATGAGGACAGGGTACGTGTGGTGTTAAAGAAACTAGAATCTAGTGGCCACACCTTGAAGATTGAAAGATGTAAATTCAATGTTTCCAAGATTGAATACTTGGGTCATGTAATTTCTGGAAAAGGTATCCAACCGAAACAAGATTTTGTAGAAGCTATAACCAACATGCCCAGTCCTTCTACTAAGGTTGAGCTGTTGAGGTTTCTGGGCATGTTAGAGTTTTACAGCAAGTTTGTTGTAAATTTGTCAGGGAAATGTGTAAATATGAGAGATCTAAAAAAGGGCAAAGAATTTGTGTGGACAACAGAGTGTGAGGAAGAATTTCTGGACTTAAAAGTTCATTTGTAAGCTCCTACTTATTTAAGCAGTTTTGAACCTGGGCAAAGGACAATTTTAATGACGGATGCTAGTTCTAAGGGTCTTGGGGGAGTTTTACCACAAGTGAAAGATGGTCGTGAGAAATCATACTTTTATTTCCAGATCATTAGAAGGAGCAGAATTGAAGTACTCCGTTATTGAAAAGGAGGCTTTAGCCATCTTTTGGGCGGTAAAGAAACTAAGAACATATTTATGGGGTGATCATTTCGAAATAAGAACGGATCACAAGCCATGGAGGGACAAAGGCATTGACAGTGTCTCTACCAGAATTTGTAAGTGGGTGGTTGTGCTTCAAGAATTTGAATGTGATGTGGTGCATGTTCCAGGAATTACCAACTCCATAGCAGACTGTTTCTCGAGGTTGTGTAGTGACAAAGTTAGTGAAATGTCCTCAGATAGCAATGAAGGTAGTGATTCACTTGGTGATTGGATGGTATGTGAAGTTACCAATGGACTCTTAGATCAGTCTCTGCCCATTTACTCAAGGTCCTCAAGATTCGGAGATCGCGCTAGGGTGGACGCTTCATGTCTTTCTTGGCATCTAAGCTCTGGAATTCTCTCCTCCTGGAACTACGCCGTCTGGAGCAAGAGCTTCCTTTCTGCAAAGCCAGAAGACCTGGCTATTTAAGTAATAATGTCATACCTGGGCTGTTCTATGGTAGCTGTGAAAGCGCTGGGAGGTCTATTGGTAGCCATGCGCTATACAAAAACTGCAGAATAGAATGAAATAATACGGGAAAAGGAGTGGTTGGATGTAATACTGGTAGATTCCACTATCACAGAAGTCATGAAGTTTGTGAAGACAAGTTGGTGTTTAAAAAATTTGTGTGATGATGATGTCAAGCCTTTCTGGTGTGTAAAGGATGAACTGAGTGTGAAAGATGGTATTCTGTTGAGAGGTACTAGGTTGGAACCTCCTAGAAGTCTTAGGGAACGGATTGTTGAAAAGGCTCATGAAAGTCACGCAGGGATTTCTAAAACTAAGGAAACGGTTCGTGGAATGTACTGGTGGCTTGAAAGGATTTAATGGTGGAACGAAGAGTGCAGGAGTGTAGTGCTTATTCTAACAGTGACAAGATACTAAAGTGTCAAACGCAACCTTTGGTTGTTCGCAAGTTACCCATTGGTCCATGGGAAGAACTTGCTTTGGATATTGTTGGACCCATCAGAATCACAAGCACAGATCGTTATATGTTTAGCTGTATAGATCTGATGTCTAGATGGCCTGAAGTGAAGATAGTTAGCTCCTTTGAGACAAAATACATTATTGTGTGTTTTTGGAGGAACTTTTTGAGAGGAGGGTTATCCTTCCTCTCTTTTGACTGACAATGGAGTTCAAATTTCTTCAAAACAAATGGAACATTTTCTTTCGTGCAGGGGTATTACTCACATAAAATCAGCACTCTATCATCCCAAAGCTAATGGTTTGTTTGAAAGATTTAATACGTTACTAAAAGAGACAGTACAATTATCAGTTGCCCCATGTAAGTACTGGATTAAGGACATGAGAGAAAAGGTAAAAATCTACAGGTTAACACCTCGTTCTACAACTGGGAGGTCTCCATTCGAATTATTCAAAACCAGAAAACCCAATTTTTTGATGTGTCCAGGGTAGGTCAATGAAAAATGGGGTTTGACTACTTAATTGGTGGTAGGAAAGGTAGTGGCAGAGAGAAATTAATAGCATGCTGAGGAGAAAGAATGAGTTTGATGCTCGGAAAAGAGTAAGGAAAACAAGTGTCAATGTGGGTGACTGGGTCAAGATCAAACTACCTACTGCAAAGTCTGGTTATTCCAAGTTCACTAATATGATGAAAGTCACAAAATTGTTTAAAAAGGATATTAAGACTGAAGATAATAGAATTTGGAACCTTAATAGATAGACACTGTGACATAAATACACCCATGAGAATTTAGAATGCTGCTAAATGGAGAAACAACGACTCTAGTACACCAAAAAAAACCAATATGGTGGTGATAGACTTTCCTATTTTCGGGAGCCCATAGCCATCAAGAGGCCTGGTTATTTTAAACACTATGTAACAGAAATTTGAGCTTTGTATCTGTTTACTCTTCCGTGTAACCTTAACAGTGTATATGTGATGGAATTGTAAATAGTTTTTATATTTTTAGAATTTTGGGCGGAAGGTGTGTGGTATCTAGGTTACAGGTAATGATGAGGTCAGGATTAGAATGTTATGACCTCATAGGTGTTTAATGGAAAAGTTCCTGAGAGTGTGAGAGGCAGTTGAACCGGCAGGTTGGCTGAGGTGTTTTCCCCATGCGTACTTGATAAGGAATAAACTCCTAAGTTATTAACCCTCATCTGAAGAGTGATAACTTTACACATTTTTAAGGCCTTCAAAACATAGATGAGAGAGAGTTGTCAGAGTGGGCATGTAAAAATCCTAGGCGAAATCTGACACAGACACTTCACATTACCCGACTGTAAACACTTGTACCCAACTATTTACTACAGAATGCATTTTTTAGAAGAGTGTGACACCCAAGCATCACCCCTGGAGTTACGACCCTGGCAATCACTCACATTACATGGTAGCTACTTGTTTTTTTTTTAACCATCTTTATTGAGATTTTGTATTGTTCAATACAGGGAACAGTGCAAACAGTACAACCATTACAGCAGAGTACAGCAGGCTGTATACCAACATTGTACAATTCAGCTCCTTATCCATGCACATATAAATATATGGTATCTGGACAATGTTTGAAGAATGAACATGTTAACCGAACCAAACCGTGAGCCGTATTAGGACCTAAGGGGTCTGGGGTGCACTTTTATGATATAGAGTCTGCCAGCCTTCTTAACAGTGCTGCAATGTGGTCAGATTGGGGGGGGGGTAGTTTACCCAGCACCTACTGTACCCTATCTTATGACAATATGGCAGGGAGAGCCAGCCATTGGGGGCAGGAGGGGGAAGGGAAAGGCAGCAGGTAGGGAGGGGATAGTGCGAGTGGCAGGGGCTCCGATTTCTAAGTATCTACTTAGTCAGGTGATGTGATGTGTCTAGATAGCCCGAGGTGGCACAGCTGTCAGGCGTGCCCTGAAGAGAGCGGTGAGGAGATCATCCCATGCGGCCGCATAAAGTGCAGTGGCTTCAGCCCTACCCCATTTAATAGTGAGTGCCTGCCAGCTTGTCGTACCAAAGAGTGCGTTTGCTTTCCAATGCATTGCAATCATTGGCCGGGCTATTAACAACGCTAAGTCAATGAACTGATTAGAGGCACTCCCAGCTTTGTGACACCTGTACAGTCCTAGCAGGCCACTGGTCACACTGTCCAGGTCAGTATGGCCTGTTACTCTGGCCAGGGTCTTAGTGACCTCCGACCACAAAGCAGCTCCAGAACATATGCAGCCTGGCTGCCTCCGGAGCACTGCGGTGCAGGCAGTCAGGAGAAGTCGTGGCATATATTCTGTGTAATTTGGCCAGGGTGAGGTAAGCCCTGTGTAGGATGATATGTTGTATATATTGGAAACGCCCATTGCTGGAGACCATGCATGGGTGTGCCAAGATTCTATCCCACTCCTTTTTGGTCAGCTCACGTCCAATAGCAGTCTTCCAGGTGTGCCTCAGTGTTGTCAGTGGGTCCTGTGTTTTATGTGCAAGGGCTTTAGTAAGTCAAGTGATCAGCTGATGGCCAGTACCCATAGTGTGCAGTGTTCACATCGAGGGGTGCGAGTCAGGTTCTGTGTCAACTATGCCCCATAGTCACTCCAATTCCTCCAGTAGTTGCCTGTACCCCAAGAAATGTCCCGCCGGGAGGTCCATACTTTCTGACAGTTGTCAAAGTAAATGAGGGCTCCATCATGGAATAGGTTGGGCAGGGTTTCCACCCAGCCATCTCCCAAAGTTCCACCCCCTCTCTCCCCACCCGCACCCGGAAGGCCCGTAGGGATTGCGCGAAGAATATCAACAAAAAAATATTGCAAGCATACTGCAGCATCTCTGGTATGATCCGCAATACCGTTCTATGGCTTGCATACGCCACTCTCAAGAGGCCGCCAGAGGGAGAGAGCAAGACTCCATTTGGGAGAAATAGTCACAGAACCGAGCGCAGTGCCCTTTCCTCAAAATCCATCCCAATCTCTGCCAGGAGGCGCCCTGCCAGCCAGCAGGTAGGCCACTGGAGTTGAGCTGCCAGGTAGCAATGTTTGAACACCGGGGCGCCCAGACCTCCCCGGTCCATCGGGAGCTGCTGTTTAGCCAGAACTACCCTGCACCTTCCCGCATACCAAACGAGGCCTACAAGCATGGTGTTCAGCTACCGAAATGTGCTTCAGGGAATACCCACTGGCAGTTTAGTAAAATTATACAGGAGAGTCTAGGGAGCATTACAATTTTGGAGAGTGATACTCAACACTTCACTGCAAGGGATAGGGCGTTCCAAAAGATGATTGGGGCTGTAAAGAGGAGATTGCTATTGTGTGGTTTCCGTCAATCAAATCTGGGGGCGAATGGTACCTTTTTATGCCCAGGTAATGGAAAGTGCGAGGCTCCCAAAGAATAGCATGGGTACCCACCAGGATGTGTTGCGGAGGGCAGTCCGGGTGGAGTGGGAACAGGCAGGTCTTAGCCCACTTGACTCCTAAACTGCAGGCAGCCTGGAAGGAGTCCAGTATGTGTGCTATTTCATTTATACCCTCCCGGATATCTTTTACATACACCAGGACATCCTCAGCATACAGGGATATGGCATGGACCACATTCTCTAGGGGTATTCCCCACGCACGCCCCAGTTGGCGGAGCTGCTGTGCGAGTGGCTCCATTGCCAGGTCAAAAAGTAGAGGGGAGAGGATACAGCCCTAATGCATGCTTCTACTCACTGAGATGGGGACCAAGATACTGTGCCCTATTTTTACCCTCGCTGTGGGTTTTGAGTAGAGGAGTTTGACGATCTTTTGTAGACTTCCTCTAATGCTCACGGATCCAGGGCCATGAGAATGTAGTCCCCGTCTTGGGTGTCAAATGCTTTTTTGAGGTCCAAGACTAAACAAGTTCCATAGGTTCATCACTGGGCCATCTCCAGTATTCTGTGCAGCTATCGGATATTGAGGGTAGTGGATCAAGTCGTTATGAACCCGTTTTGATTCAAGTGAACCAGTGTCAGCATGTGTCCATCAACTGTGTTGCTATAACCTTGTTTAAGATCTTATAGTCACTGCCCAACATTAACAGTGGTAGGAGGCGATCTTGAGGTCCTTACGGCCTGGCTTCAGAAGAGAGACCAGGAGTGCCTCACAGAGAGTAGGGGGCAAGCGCCCAGCTTCAAGGGCAGTGTTATATAACTGTAATAGTTTGGGGACTTGGGCCATCTTATTGGTTTTGTAGATTTCAATGGGTGGACCGTCGAGGCCCGGAGTCTTGCACATGAGGGAGTTGCAAATGGAGCCCCGGATTTCCTGCTCAGTAATGGGGCAGTTTAGGGCCTCTCGCTGTTCCGGCATCACAACTGGTAGGGTGACAGTGCATAGAAAATAATGGGCATGCGGCAGCCGAGTCTCTGGTCTTGGATTATACAGCGCACAATAGTACTCGCAGAAGGCACCATGGATCGCATCCTAAGCTGTAACTACTAATGTCGGGGAGATTTGAATAGCAGTCATGTCATGAGGTGGCCCAGCTTATCGCCTCCCGCGTGCATTGTGGCTTGGTATGCCCTGTAATCTATGCAGCGCAGTGATTCATCCTCATGGGCGGTCCTCTCGAGGTCTCCCAAGGAGGCCTCCACCTGAATGAGTTCCTGATGCAGGGCGCCATGTGCATCCACTATTGAGTGTGGGCAGTGTCCACGTAAGAGCGCATTGAGGGACTCCCACTGCACTAAGCACGAGGTGGCTGTCCCATTGTTTTCTGTGAGGTAGTTTGTAAAGGTGTCTTGGGTCAATTTCCGTAACACGGGATCCTCTAGATTTGTCGGGACTGGAGGTGCCAGGTTGGCAGCAGTGTAAGTGGCTCCCCCCATACGGTGTGTAAGAGGAGTGGGTTGTGATCCGATGGTGTCTTCCCTAAGTACTCTGCACCTGCAACATTCAATTGAATGGCGTGGTGGCAAAGGATGTGATCTAGGCGCACGTGCAAGTCATGTGACAGTGACTAGTAGGAGTACTCTCTAGCCGCTGGGTGGAGTGCTCATCAGCTGCCCACTAAAGACCAGTGCATGTGCCATTGTCTTAGGTCATTGTATGCTCTGTGGTGGAGTGGGGGAGGGAGGTGTTACCTGTCGAGCTGGGGATCGAGGACACAGTTGAAGTCCCCTCCAGGGACCTAAGACGCTAAGAACTGTCGTTGTGCCACATTTGGTACATAGAAGCTACCCAGCAGCACAGTCTTACCATCCAGAATTCCTTCTACGAAGTCATATCGCCCCTCCGGGCCAATCTCGACTGCAGTGCTCTGAAAGGGCACAGACAGTCTAACCCATATAAGTGCTCCTCTAGCGTATCCTGAGTAGGTTGTGCTATAACATGTACCCCTCCAATGTTTCTGAAGCCTGATCTCCTCCCCTTGAGTGATATGTTTCTCTTGTTGAAAGACAATATAGACTCCTCTCCTCTTAATATATTGGTGGACCGAGTGGTGTTTTTCTGCCGTGCTCATCCTTTGGATATGCCAGGTTAGTAACAGTAGCTTTGTGTGGTATTCGTAGTCGCTCTAATGCAGGGAGAACAGGGGGGGTAGGCATGAGCTCTGCAACACACTGGTTGGTGGGCAGACAACATGTAGGACTAGTGGTATAAAAGCTGCGTGGCTCGAAAATAACAATGAACAAACTACCTAACTCCCATTCCCACAGTGGCAGAGTAACATTTAGCTGCCCAAATGAGGCACATTAGTTCAATGTAGTGTGGGGCCTGTGGGGACGTATCTTGATATCCTGCAGGGTCCCACAAAGGCAAGAGGAGGTGCCTTGTGTGAGCAATTGTACAAGCACAGGCAAGGTGTAACATAAGTGGGGGGAATGAATCCCGTATTGTTATGTATGGTCGTAGACGGGCATACATGGACAGGTGTGCCACCTTGGGCGATTCGGCAGTGGAGTGGTAGTATCTCCCAGGGCGGTACATTGGGGCCTTGGAGGCCGTCATCGCGGTGTTTCCATCTTGGTTGTTCTCCTCTGTGGTATGAAGTTGGGGCAGAGGGGTCGGCGGTAGCAATTGGCTAAGCAATGTCATCTGCTGTTTGTGGTGTGACCCTGGGGAGGAGGGCCAAAGTGATATCTCTGGAATCAGAGGTGCACGATCCAGTGTCTGAGTGTGCATCATCCGAGTGGTTTGTGGCCTTGGTGTATCTTCTCTCCCGCATGCTGGTTGCTGCAGCCAGCACCTGTATTTGTTCCTTTCTGGCCTGGGCCGGTGACAGTGCCCCTGCAGCCAAACGCCCCCTCCTCCGTGGGAGACGCCGGACTCCCCCCACGACAGAGGCTGGTTGAGCGGCAACGCAATGCAGGGGTTCCTGAGTCCGGTGATTTGTAGTGCCTCTGCTCCACCTAATCCTAGGCATCAGTGGGCTCCATAAAGAAATAGGAGGTTTGGTTTGTGATTACTTTGAGGTTTGCCAAAAATAAGTAGGTGAGGCTGGCTTCTCGTAGTTTCCATTTCACTCCAAGGAACGATGTCAGTCGGTGCTGGACCACCAAGGTATAGTCAGCTAAAAGGAAGATACAGGTCTCATCTTAGCCAATGAGGCTTACTCGCCGCACTGCTTGCAAAATTATATCTCTGTCTCTGAAGTTCATCAGTTTAGCCACCACTGGGTGTGGTGGTGCACCAGGTGGAGGCCACTGGGCCAGTACTTGTTGTGGCCATTCCACCAAGTAGAAGGGAGACAGCCTCGTATATGCCACAGCAGTAGCCAACTAAGATTTGAAGAAGGCGGTGGGGTCCGATTCCTCTCCTCCGCACCTTCCTGAAAGCTGACAGTGCGAATGTTGTTGCGGCATGATCGCCCTCAGTGTCTTCAGCTCTGTCTTCTAGCGTGCAGACTCTGACAGTGAGTTCCTTGACCTGCCCCTTGAGGTCTGCCGTGGTTGGCTGCAGAGTCAGGAGTGCAGTCTCAGCTTGCGTGACCCTCTTGGAGAGCTTGCGCTGGTCATCACACAGAAAGCTTTGCTCAGTTGCCACTGCATCCACCCTACCACCTGTGTCCTGTCTAATACCACAGTAGAAGCCAGGATTCTGTCCAGCTTTGCATCCGCATAGTCTGGTGGCTATTTAGCGGTAAGGGTCAGTGCCATGAGGGCTGGAAGGTGAATCTCGGCGTTTGGTAGAGCATCCTACAGTTGTGTGCGCCAGGGGGAGCTCCCCAGTAGCCCCTCCGCATCCCATATACTGGGTATTTCACCTTCCCAGCCTCATAGGTCTTTACTCCAGCAAAAGATCAGGCAATCTTGCTTCAACTAGGAAGGGGACCCACCGTTCCTCCGGATCAGCAAGCACCTAAGCCCATCCGGGGAGGCAGGAGCAGTCCTGGTGCGAGGAGATCTATGCCAGTACTATGTCACCACTCAGGACCCATGCAGTTTTAGTCTGGGCACCTGCTGCCCTCTAGGATCCGCCTTGCCCCCGGGCTCTGTAGTTGATGAGAATGGGGGCAAGTGTAACCCCTACCTGAGGGGGGGCAAAAACAGTCTTGTCCAGTGCATCCCTCAGGCCGGCATCTCTCCAGTGGCTGGCTGCCACCATGGGGGCTGTGCACTTCACTGTGGAGGGAGGCACCATCATCGAGGAAAGAAGAGGGGGCCCACCCCCATTGAGTGTGCCATGCAGCGGAATTAGTTCCTTGTGCAGAGACGGCTGGCCTCCATGGCCTCAGTGCATCCTTGCTTGGGCAACGTCTCACGCAGTCGCCGGTTGGTCACAAGGGCCTCCAGAATCACTCTCTCAACCACTCCTTCTGTGAGTAAGGTGGGACGCTCTGTGCGGGGGGCCCCCCGCAAATCCGCTCCGCACCTCGGAAGGGAAAAGGTCTATTGCCGCTCCACACGGTATCTGCCTCTGGAGATTTAGCTCCGCTCTTATGTTTTTGTGTACTCCGCACCCAACTTTGGCTGCTTCACCCCCCATTCCTGGCTCCCCCCACAGCTGGATGGAGCACTGCCACTCCGGTGCTGCCCTCATGGGTCTGGACCGCGGGTTACCCTAGTGGAGCAGCACTAGCTGGCATCCGCCATCTTGCCGCTGCAAGCCACTCCCCCATGATAGCTACTTGTTCATATCATTATGTGTCTACAGTCTTTTTATTACTAATTTGATTTGCTGCATAGCTGGGCACTACATCTCTTTACTGATGAAATGAAAGATCCTTGAAAGGCAAAGAAAGCTGTGATCTCATGCATGTGTTTGTCATTTTTTTGGCAGAACCTGTGTTTTTCCCTCAGTGTGCTTGTCAATTTGCAAGTCCACTGAACATGTCCCATGTTTACACTCTCTAAATAGTGCAGTAACACAAAATGATGGGGGTCCTCAGCAGAATGTGCTGAGGGGCCCCTGAGTCCAATATCCCACAGATATTCATAGGCTTTTGGCTAAATGGAGGCCTCTTAAAGGGTTGAGGACCCTGATGGGTTGGAGGCCCCCCCTGCACTGCAGGGGCCTGTGTTACACCCATGTCTCTAACAACAGAGAGTGAGGTTCTACAGCTCAGAGGTTATACCTCAAGTGTATCCATAATCATAGTAGAGGGTAGCTAGTGTCCCTACAACAGACTATGTGGAGACTTACATCTGGTAGGTATTGCATGAAAAATATCGACAAAAAAATATTGTGTTACATGAATATTGTCTCAAACATATTGTCACCTCAAAAATATCGTGGGACAGAAAAACGAAAGTTAAGAGTATTGTTTTTGTAGGTATGTAATATTGTTTTTTGTAAAAAAATTGTTGAACATAATATTGTTTTCTATAATACAGTTGTATGAATTACATTTTTATAGTCGCTATTGTATTATTATCAGGTACTAGTATTATGATAATATTTTTTGTAGTATAGTTAGTTATTTTTAAAATGAAATTTAATTTTGTAAATTAATTAGCAATTTTTTATTTAATAGAAAGCTGGTTGGGAAGTTATTTAAAATATAAATTATATTTTTTTAATTTTAATTAAAGGTTATGTTAACTAATTTATTAATTGATAATGTAAATCATGTAATTGGTTAATTGTTGTTTTAACTTTCACTACTGTTGCTTATATTAGAGTGGTAGCTATAAATCTAACTCCTCCAAAGTTCAACACTTTGCCTGTTTTTGTTCGCATTGGTTTTGGAATAATAATTTTGACCATTCCAAAGTCCAACACTTTTCCTACTGTTGTTCAGATTGGATTGGAATAGTAAATCTAACCCCTTCAAAGTCACACACTTTCCCTGCTTTTGCTTATGTTGGAGTGGGAATAGTAAATCTAATGCCTCAAAAGTTCACTTTCCCTGCTTTTGTTTACATTGGAGTGGGAACATTGCATTTCATCCCTCCAAAGTCCACTAGTTTCCCTACTGTTGCTAAGATTAGAGTGGGAATAGTAAATCTAACCCCTTCAAAGTCACACACTTTCCCTGCTTTTGCTTATGTTGGAGTGGGAATAGTAAATCTAATGCCTCCAAAAATCCAACACTTTCCATATTGGTGCTTACAGTGGAACATTAAGGGGCCGATTCTGATGCGGGTTGGAAAAGCTTCCCGACCGAATCGGTTGGGAAATGGTGTCCGACCCACTCGGATCGGGAAAGTCCGACCGGCGGAGTAGGATGCATCCGGATGCTTCCAGATACGATTTGGTTGAACTCCCATTGACTTCAATGGGAACATTTGTTCCTAACCGCATCAGAATTGGGCCCTCGGTCGGGAAGACACGTTCCCGATCCGATTTGGAAGGAGCAAATGCCGTTAGGAGGCCTTCCTAACAGATCAGAATCAGGCCCTCGGTCGGGAAGCTTTTCCAACCCGCATCAGAATCGGGCCCAAAGTCTAACATGCTCCCTACTGTTGCTAAGAGTGGAAATGGTAAATCTAGCACCTTCGAAATCCAACATTTTCCCTGATTTTGCTTACGTTTGAGTGGGTAATAGTAAAATCTTACCACTCCAAAAACCAATACATTCTGTACTATTGTTCAGACTGGAGAACTTACTTATTTATGCCTATGTGCTTGGCATGCAAGGCGCGGTACTCTTTGGTTGCTTGATAGTACTGTTTTTATTTCTGTACTTAAGTATTACAAAGTTCTTGATATAGTTTGATGATTCTCCTCTCTTTTCTTCTCCCATGTTTTGGACTGGAAGTCAGCCCGCCAGCAACCCTGAGGAAAAGGAGAACAATACAGGTAAGTTCTATTTCCTTGTACAATAACCTATTCTCTGGCTAGTGTCCATTATTTAGACTTTTCTTGGTTTTATGTTGGTTTATCTTGCTTTTTCGGGGTGGTGGGGTTTCCTTCTTCTAGGGGTTGTCCCTGTTTTAACCCCAAATAGGGTATATTCTAGTATGTTGTTCCCATCTGAACCTGCTCAGGGACTTTCCTCCCACTGGGTAATTGAAAAGGATAGGTAGCAGTTGTGAATTCAAAATAAATAGATGTCGACAAACATATGGTAATGTGAAGCCCAGGTTCAGAATTTCAGCATCCCTTGGGTCATGCAGTCAAACTCTGTGAGTGGGTCCTCCTCCGCTCTGCACGGTATTGCGGGGATCTGCAGGTTTGATCCTTCCTGCCTCAGCGTTCAGTCTGTCTGTTGGTGTGTAGGTGGCTGCATGGGTTGGTGAGTATCTACATGAGTGTCTAAATGGGTAAATGATTGGTTGTCTGAGTACCTGTATAGGTACCTGTGTGTCTGTGTGGGTGGGTGAGGGGCTGTGTGACTCCCTGCATGGATGTATGCATGGATGAATCCCTGGGTGTATGGTTTCATGAGTGTGTCTGTGAGGGACGGTATGGTTGAGTGAGTGTGTGTATGGCTGTGTCGGTGAGTGTATGGATGTCTCAGTGGTACATGTGTGAGTAACTACATATGTGAAAGGCAGAATATGTGAGTGTTGGAGTACATAAATGATTATATGTGAGAGTGAGTGGTTGTGAGAGTGGCTGTATGGATGAGTATGTGCTTGTGTCAGTGATTGTATAAGAGAGTAAGTATGTGTTAGTATCTGTATAAATAAGTGAGGTGGTGTGTGTATAACTGTGTAGATGATTTTTTGGGAGTGGGATTGATTCTTTGCATGACTGACTAGCTGTGTGAGTAACTCTATGGGTGAGTGGCGGTGTGTGAGTGTGTGTATGGGTGTATGAGTGCATATGATAGTGGCTGTATTGATGAGTGACTGCATGTATGAGTGACTGTATGGGTGAGTGAGTGGATGTGTGTGTAGACCTAGGAATCAGTGAGTGGGTATGCAGTAATTGGTATTGGTGTGTCTATGGTTTTGAGAATGGCAGTCTGTAATTTAGAGTGGGTGTATCAAAGGTTATATTAGGGTGTGAGGAGGTGCATTCGATTATCACGTGGATGATGTCATCAGTGATGTCATCAGTTATGTCATTTGAGATGTCATCAGTGATCGTCATCAGTGATGTCACTGACCATGTCATGAGTGATGTAATATGTGATGTTATCAGCAGTGCATTGTGGGGGCGTGAGTTATAGTTAGCTCAACTAACTATAACGGCCGAATTTCTCTGGTTTTGTACGAGTGAAATGTCCAGCTAACTATAACGTCCCTGAAACCTGTGGTTTTTTTCAGTAAATTGCAAAGGTTTTTAAATGCTAATTTCTAACTATAAGGTCCCTGAAACCTATGGTTTTTTCTGTGAATTTCAAAGGTTTTTAAATGCTAATTTCTAACTATAACATCCCAACCAACACTTTTCCTACTGTTGTTCAGATTGGATTGGAATAGTAAATCTAACCCCTCAAAAGTACACTTTCCCTGCTTTTGTTTACATTGGAGTGGGAACATTACATTTCATCCCTCCAAAGTCCACTAGTTTCCCTACTGTTGCTAAGATTAGAGTGGGAATAGTAAATCTAACCCCTTCAAAGTCACACACTTTCCCTGCTTTTGCTTATGTTGGAGTGGGAATAGTAAATCTAATGCCTCCAAAAATCCAACACTTTTCCTATTGGTGCTTACATTTGAGTGGGAAAATTAAAACTAACCTCTCTAAAGTATAACACTACGTCCTGCTTTTGTTTACATTGGAGTGGAACATTAAATGTTATCCAGACAAAGTCCAACATGCTCCCTACTGTTGCTAAGAGTGGAAATGGTAAATCTAACACCTTCGAAATCCAATATTTTCCCTGATTTTGCTTAAATTGGAGTGGGTAATAGTAAATCTTACCACTCCAAAAACCAATACATTCCGTACTGTTGTTCAGACTGGAGAACTTACTTATTTATGCCTATGTTGCTTGGCATGCAAGACGCGGTACTCTTTAGTTGCTTGATAGTACTATTTTTATTTCTGTACTTAAGGATTACAAAGTTCTTGATATAGTTAGATGATTCTCCTATCGTTTCTTCTCCCAGGTTTTGGACTGGAAGTCAGCCCGCCAGCAACCCTGAGGAAAAGGAGAACAATACAGGTAAGTTCTATTTCCTTGTACAATAACCTATTCTCTGGCTAGTGTCTATTATTTAGACT
Source organism: Calotriton arnoldi (assembly GCA_963921515.1). NCBI lineage: Eukaryota > Metazoa > Chordata > Amphibia > Caudata > Salamandridae > Calotriton > Calotriton arnoldi. Next base: position 233,190 of record CAWUFW010001117.1, on the reverse strand, counting down.
TTACTTGGTTTTATGTTGGTTTATCTTGCTTTTTTGGGGGGTAGGGGGTTTCCCTCTTCTAGGGGTTGTCCCTGTTTTAACCCCAAACAGGGTATATTCTAATATGCTGATTCCATCTGAACCTGCTCAGGGACTTTCCTCCCATGGGATAATTAAAAAGGATAGGTAGCAGTTGTGAATTCAAAATAAATAGATGTAGACAAATATATGGTAATGTGAAGCCCAAGTTCAGAATCTCAGCAGTAGTGGTCAAAACAAATTATCTTTGTGGGGCACCGTCTCTACCTTCTTTCAGTAACAATAGTCCTTTTTCTGCTACTGTTCTATTGACGGTGAGTGCCAAAAACTAAAGAAGTCCACAATATTTATATGAGTACATAAGGTGAAACGAACAACAGAAAAATAACAGTCCTCTTACTCACTATGAGAAAAAAACAGTACCAAAGTAATTGGAGCGTAATATGGTAGCCCCTGACCCGGTAAATGCCTTACTTGGGGTCAATATGGGATGCTACTACTAGCATAGACCCAGCAAACTCTCCTGCCTCTCTTACCAAGACTATAAACGGTCACACACCTGTGTCAGCCACGTTCCTCCTGGGGTGTGGTGGAGCAAAGCGTCCTGCTGGCAGCTGTCTCGCTCCTGCTGATGGCCCTCGGAGTCGTCCCTCGGGTCCTGCAGCCAAACTCTACCAGCAGGTCCTCTCCGCTCTGCACAGCGTCAAGGAGATCTGCAGATTTGTTCCTTCCCGTCTCAGCATTCTCCGAGCCTCTGTCTGATCCTGTGCCAGGAAAAGACTCCTCCTCTTTCTGGATCCTCCTCTTGAGTCTTTCTTCTCTTTCTTTTATGTTCCTCTGGGGTGCCTGCTCTGGTCCTTCCTTTGTTTCTGTACCTGATTCCTGCAAAATGCAAACGGTTGCTGTGTTTTCTTTTCCAGGTGTGGTACGGGACATGGTACGGGACGCTGACCTGTGGTACACTCCAGGTAGGGCTGCCCCGATTTCAATCCCTTCGTCCTCACAGTCTACTACCCCTTCTGGGGTATTGGCCATCAACTAGGACTCTCCAGCCATCTCTGTGTTGGGCTATTTTTCAATCTGACGCCAGGTGTAACACATCACCTTGCAGTCAGCTTCGAAGCCTTGGCGCCAGATGTTTCTTGGACCTCACCTTTTCCTTTTCCCTTGAGGGTTCCAGGTCAGGGTTTGCCTGGTGGTGTTTAATGAAGGCTTGTGGAGGGTGCGACCTATCCATCCCCAGAGTCTTTTCATGATTTCTTCATGAGCAGGAAGTTGGAAAGTCTGCTGCCATAAGTCGTTATTGCTGATGGTGTTTGGCTAGTGGATTTGGAGGGTTTTCCTCAGACAAGTGTTGATGAAGGTCTGGACTTTGTTGGTGGTGGTCACTGTTGTCCTTCAAGTTTCTGCTCCATACAGAAGTACCGATTTTACTTTGGTGTTAAAAAGGCTGATCTTGGTTTGCAGAGATTGATCCTTGGAGCTCCAGATCTTCTTTAACTGAATGAAGGTAGCTCTTGCTTTGCCAATCCTGCCTTGACATTGGTGTATGTACCACCTTGCTTGTCTAAGACACTGCCCAGGTTAGTGAAGGCCTCAACCTCTTCCAGTGCATCGCCTGCAAGAATGACTGCAGTTGTGCTGGCCATGTTAACCTTCAGGATCTTGTTTTTTCCTGTGTGGATGTTGAGGCCAAGTTGCGCTGGTGCGGCTGCCACATTGTTGGTCATCTCTTGCATCTGCAGATGGGTATGAGAGAGCGTAGGGCTAGGTCGTCTGCAAAGTCCAAGTCGTCGAGCTGGGTCCAGGGTGTCCACTAGATCCCATTTCTTCTCCTTGCTGTGGATGACTTCATGATCCAGTCTCTGGCCAGGAGGAAGAGAAAATGAGAGAGCAAACAACCCTGGTGGACTCCAGTCTGCACTTGGAAGGTTTCCGTAAGTTGTCCTACATGGACTGTCTTGCAGGTCATTTCCTCGTAGGAGTTCCTGATGATTCGTGTGAGTTTATTTGGTACACCGTAGTGACGGAGGAGTTTCCAAATTGTCTCTCTGACCATGCTGTCGAATGCCTTCTAATAGTCAATAAAGTTGACACAGAGGGGAAGTTCCATTCCATTGACTCATCAATGATGATGTGCAGTGTTGCAATCTGGTCTGTGCAGGATCTATCTTGACAGTCAAGTCACAGAACTCACATGGACCGATCACTCCATCGTCCACTTCAGAATCTCCAGCCCCCGCACCGCCACCCGCAAGATGACTAACGCCCCTCATCGGAGGTGGAACAAAATCTCAGAGAGCAGCTGGGTGAACGCCCTCAACACCTCCAACCCAACTACTACCACCAACCTCGAACAGGGAGTGAAAAACCTCAATGCCTGGATCACCAATTGCGAAGACAGGATCATCTCTATCAAGAGAAACAGCCAGAGAAAATCCTTTAAAAAGGTCTGCTCGTACACTCAAGAACTCAGAACAGCGAAACAAGACAGTAAACAGTTGGAAAGGAGATGGAACACCAGCAAGGATGCCTCTGAAAGGGTAGCTTTCAAGGCATTCCTCAACCTCTACCACCGCCTGCTGAGGGCAGCAAATAAGACAGCCATTGCCCCACACATCGACACCAGCACCAACAACACCAAGGAACATTTCAACATTGTTAAGGAAGTCACCAACCCGGTTGCCAGCAAAAATAACATCATAACCTCACAGGAGCTGTGCGACAACCTTGCCCACTTTTTCCACGACAAGATCGTAACCATTCACAGAAACTTCGAACCCCAGCACACACCTACGGACTTCCTCGACAGATACGCCACCACTGTAACCGACACGAACCACACACCTCCATCATGAAATTCATCCACTCGGGAGCTCCCACAGACCTATGCCTGCACCACATCTTCATCCTCAGAAACCAAAGGATCAACCAGGAACCCACCACCCTTCTCAACACCTCTATCACCACCGCAACATTTCCTGATGCCTGGAAACATGCCGAAGTCAGACCACTAGTCAAAAACTATCCGCCGACCCCAGCAAACTCAAAAACTACTGGCCAATCTCCCTGCTCCCATTGTTAGCAAAGGTACTGGAAAAGACCACCAACAATCAACTCATGACACACATGGAGCAGAACCAGCTACTCGATGCCTCCCAATCCAGCTTCTGCATCAATCACAGCACCAAAACCGCCCTGATCGCAGCCACTGACAACATCTGAATCCTCCTCGACCAAGGAAAAACAGCAACTGTGATCCTCCTTGACCTCTTGGCAGCCTTTGACACCATATCCCACCACACACTGATCAAAAGACTCCACCACATCGGCATCCAAGGAGACATGCTCAGATGGATCACCTCCTTCCTCACCGGAAGAACCCAGAGGATCCACCTCCCACCTTTTACCTCTGAACCCAAGGAGATCACCTGCGGTGTCCCCCAGGGCTCATCCCTTAGCCCGACACTCTTCAAAGCATATATGACCCACTGGCCAACACCGTCAGATCCTACGGTCTCAATATATTTTCCTATGCTGATGACACCCAACTGGGCCACTCTGTCACCAACGACCCCATCACCACCAGAACCAACTTCCACAGATGCAAGACAAACGTCGCTGACTGGATGAAGAACAACTGCCTGCAGCTGAACAGAGACAAGACGAAAGTACTGATCTTTGGCAACAGCAGCAACACATGGGACGACTCCTGGTGGCCATCAGACCTAGGACCCACTACCTTCCGCCATGCCAGAAACCTTGGAATCATCATTGACAACAAGCTCACCATGAAATCACAGATTAATGCCATCTACTCCACCTGTTTCCTCACTCTACGCATGCTAAGTAAGAACTTCTAGTGGCTACCCCTGCACACGAGACGCACCGTGACATAAGCCCTCATCACCAGCCGACTGTACTACAGCAATGCCCCTCTATGTAGGAATCGTAGCACACCTTCTGCAGAGACTTCAGACCATACAGAATACTGCAGCCAGACTCATCCTCGGCCTTCCCTGATGAACAACATCACGCCCCACCACAGGAAACTCCACTGGATCCCCATACAGAAGAGATGCCACTTCAAGCCGTAGCCCCTTGCGCACAAGACTCTACACGACCAAGGACCCGCCTACACTAACCACTGCCTGAACTTCCACCAACCATCGAGAAGACTACGCTCTGCCTTCCTTTCATTTGCCCATACTCCCCGCATCTACCGAAGCAGAAGTGGAAGACGCTCCTTCTCCCACATCGCAGCAAAGACCTGGAACAGCCTATCCACGCACCTCCAGACTATCACCTCACTTCTGGAATTCCGAATGGCCCTCAAAACCTGGCTGTTTGAATAAACCTCCGGGCCTGCAAGCGCCTGGATACCCTATCGGGTGATTTTCCGTGCTTTATAAATCCTGATTGATTGATTGATCTTTGTGGAAGCCATTCTGTTCAGGATGACTCTGTGGAACACTTTGCCTGGTTTAATAGAAGAGCTATCACTCTGTAGTTGGCACAGTTATTCAGGTCACCTTTCTTGGGGATTGTTAGAAATTGGGTCTGTAGTTGGCAGAGGTATGCACCCTGTCCAAGTAGGGACCCATACTGTAGTCAGGGTAAGTATAGTACACATTAAAAGTTTACCTGTGCTCACCCTCTGGTAGCTTGGCAAAGAGGAGTGAGACTAAACTAAAGAGGCAATGTGTAAAGTATTTGTGCACACACAGTAACACAGTGAAAACACCACAAAGGTACTCCAGACCGATTTAGAAAATAGACAATATTTGTCTGAGTAAAACAAGACCAAAACGACAAGCATCCCACATACACAAGTCAAGGTAAGGATTTTTAAAGATTAAATCAAAATGCAGTACTTAGGAGTCTATAGCTCCAACGGGTGCTATCTGGTCACGCTTGACCGGGATAAATCCAAAAGTTCAGTCCGACCACGATGGAGCACAGGCCAGATACAGGAATCCCGCAGATGCCCTTATAGTACCTGGGATGTGTCGGAAATCAAAAACAATGCATGGCACAGAGGAGGTGAGACGTCGTGGATGCAGGTGATGCGTCGGTTCCTTAAAGTGATGCAAGGTTGTTGAACCTTGAACCCCCAGGGATGATGCATAGTGCAGAGGAGCCGATGCTTCGATTGCTGATGCGAGGCCTCAGTTCCTGCGGTGTCAATGATGAGTCAATGTCAAGAGCACAGTGCGTCGATTTTGTGGCATCAAAGTCGAGCTGCTGGGCTGAAGGCGATGCGTCGGTCAAAAGCCATGCTGGGTCAGGGATGCGTTGGGATGAGTTGGGATGGTGTACCACAGACATCACGTTGCGGTGTCCGGGGCTCACGCAGCAGTGGTTCTTTGTTAGCATTGCGGTAAAGTGGAGCTGTGTTGAAAGTCGAGGTCCTTGCATTGCGCACTCGGCAAGCGGTTTGCACGGCTTTGGTGCCGGCAACGGCAATACGTCGCTTTTGCAGGAATGAGGAGGTTCTGAACTGATACTTTGGAGTCAATGCATCGGTTTCTTGGTTGCAGCACCAAATTCACCTCCAAGGGCTCAGGACTGGTTTGGCACCACTTGGCAGAACATGACTCACAGCAGAGGAGCCCAGGTGTTGGTAGCAGAATGCAAGTGAAGTCTTTGATGTACCTGAGACTTCAGCAACAGGATACAAGCTCAGTCAAGCCCTTGGAGAATCTTAGAAAGCAGGATGCAGAGAGTAAAGCCCAGCCCTCTGAATCCCAGGCAAGCAGCAGGCAGCAAGCCAACACAGCAAAGCAAGCAGCAAAGTGGTAGTCCCTCCTAGCAGCACAACATCTCTTCTTCCTGGCATAATGCCCTTAGTCCAGAAGTGTTCTGAGTATATAATGCCAGAGGTCCAGTACTTATACCCATTCTGGCCTTTGAAGTAGGGAGACTTCAAAGAAAGGTCTTTGTAGTGCACAAGACCCTGCCCTTCCTGGCCCTGGCTCCTGACACACTATGAGGGTATGCAGCTCTTTGTGTGGGGACAGACACAGCCCAGTCAGGTTGACGTGTCAGCTCCTCCCACCCCTCTCTAGCTCAGGAAGGCTCATCAGCCTGGTGATGGGCCATCAGGACATGCAGAACACACCTCAGCTCCCTTTGTGTGTGACTGTTTAGAGTGAATTCACAAAGCCCAACTATCATCCAACCCAGGAGTGTATTCTAGGGGCAAGCAGAGGCATAGAATGGCTAAGTAAAAAAATGCTATCTTTCTAAAAGCCAACTTCACTAAAAGATGTGTTTTTAAATTCTGAGTCCAGAGACACCAAACTCCAATTTTCTATCTGCTCCCAATTGGAAGATACACTTGTAAGATGGTACAAGGCAGTTCCAATGCTAACCTATGTGAGAGATAGGCCTTGCTTCAGTGAAAAACGAATTTAGCAGTTTTTCACTAACACTGCACCCTGCCCATGGGGCTACCTATGGCCTACCTTAGGGGTGCCTTACATGTAATAAAAGGTAAGGTTTGGGCCTGACAAGTAGGTGACCTTGCCAGGTCAACATAGCAGTTTAAAACTGCTCACAAAGCACCTGCAGTGGCAGGCCTGAGACAGGTTTTAACGCATACTCGTGTGTGGCACAACCAGTGCTGCACACCCATTAGTAGCATTTGATTTATATTCCCCAGGCTCACAAAGTGCACTGTATTAGAGACTTATTAGTAAATCAAATGTACCAATCATGGAGAAATGAAATGGCATTACATTTTGGACATAGAGCACACGCACTTCAGCACTGATTAGCAGTGAAAATGTTCCCAGAGTCCTAAAACCAGCAAAAACAAAGTTCAGCATACAGTCAAAAACAAGAGGTCAGAAGCAAAAAGACAGGGGCAACCATTCCAAAAGATGCCATGTCTAACAAGTGTCTCCCCAGCGGAAAGTTGGAAGAACTACCCAACCTCTTGGGAATTCTCTTCATTAAGGCGAAAGAACCTGGAAAGACCATCAGCGTTGGCGTGTTCTGTTCCAGGACAGTGTTCCACCATAAAGTCCTTTCCATGTAGGGAGATGGAACACCTCAACAGATTTTCATCCCTCATCTGCATTAACCATCTAAGGGGCCTGTGGGTTGTCTGAACCCAGAAGTGAGTCCCAAAGAAGTAGGGTCTTAGCTTCTTCAGTGCCCAGACCACAGCAAAAGCTTCCCTTTCTATTGCACTCCACCTCTGTTCCCTGGTAAGTAACCTCCTACTACTGAAGGCTACAGGTTGGTCTAGGCCCTCTTCACTGAGCTGTGAAAGCACGGCCCCCAAGCCATGCTCTGAGGCATCAGTCTACACCATGAATTCTTGGGAGAAGTCAGGAGCCTTGAGCACAGGTGCCGTGCACATGGCCTCCTTCAGGGTGTCAAAAGCGGTCTGGCAAACCTCTGTCAAGATCACCTGATGTGGCTGCTTCTTGGAAGTCAGCTCTGTCAAAGGGGCAACAACGTATCCCTTGACAAAACTCCTGTAATATCCAATGAGACCTAAAAAGGATCTCACTTCTGTCTGGGTCTTGGGGGGTGCCCAAGCCAGAATGGTGTCCATTTTTGGTTGCAGGAGCTGCACCTTGTCGCCCCCACTTGGTGACCCAAGTAAACCACAGAAACCTGCCCTATCTGGCACTTACTGGCCTTGATAGTGAGGCCTGCACTCTGCAATACCTCCAGTACTTCCTGGAGGTGGTACAAACGGTCCTCCCAACTGGACCTGGTTGACCCCAGGTACCCCTTTAAGCAGTGCCCAGTGTTTGCCCAGTGATTTGAATACCTCATGATTTAGTGTAGAGTAGGTGGTGATGCGTAACGGGACATTTATCTCTATTTCTGGTTTTGCTTCTTTCAGAACGGTTTTATTCCCCGTTCTTGATCCAGATACTGAGGTTCTAACTCATATCATTATCTTATTGGTAAGCCAGCTACCCTTGGACTTTAATAGTCTCTCTCTGAGCACGGGCACTTTTTTCTTTTGACCTAGCTCCACTTGTGAATCACTGCGTTTATTATCCCTAAGGATTCTGTGGGTTTCCACTACCCTGAAACATCTAAACACATCTTTTGGATGTCACTGGTGCTTTCACTTTCTCTTTCCGATGGCACGCTATTCTATCCGCTCCACGGTTTCACCATTCTTCCATAACTCCATCACTCCTTGGTTGCGTTTTTTCCTCTCGTTTCCTTTCCTCTTTTCTCTAACTTTTGCTATTTTTCACTCATTAATATGTTTCGCGTTGTCTTATACCAACATTCTAAATTATACCCTCATTTGTATGCCATTACAGCCCTGAAGAAGCCCATGTTTGGGCGAAACGCGTTGGCTGGTTCCATCAATTGCATATCAAGTATATCTGGAAATAAAAGACCAGAAACGACTCTCTGCTGACGTTTTATTATGGATGTGCTTTTTTCTGTACAAACTGTGTGTGCGTATACATTGCCTCTCATCCAACTAGCTCATACATTCATTTTTATGGTCTACAAGCAGCAGATCATTTGAGGTGGGCAATATCATTTTTTTACGTAGTGACCAGTCCAGGTGGTGCAGTATTCTAAGACCCAGCTGCTTTCCTTTTTGTCCTGGTACATAATGGTCTCGGATATGGAAGTAGTGTACACCAATCACTGTATGTAATGCACAAATACAAGTCCTATCCTCACCGCTGATCGCCAGTGTTATAAATGGGGTCTCCTGTTGTCAGAGGTATGCACCCTGTACAATTACGGACCCACACTCTAGTCAGGGTAAGTGTAGTACACACTAAGTTTACCTGTGTTCACCCTATGGTAGCTTAGCTTAGAGCAGTCAGGCTAAACTAAAGAGACAATGTGTAAAGTATTTGTGCACACACACATACAGTAACACAGTGAAAACACCACAAAGGTACTCCACACCAGTTTAGAAAAATAGTAAAACAAGACCAAAATGACAAACATCAAACACACACAAGTCAAGATATGAATTTTTAAAGATTAAATCAAAATGCAATGCTTAGAAGTCTATAGCTCCAACTGGGGTTATCCGGTCGCGCCTGACCGGGACAAATCCAAAAGTTCAGTTCGGAGTGCAGGCTGAATACAGGAATCATGCAGACCCCCTTACAGTACCTTGGATGCGTCCGAAATCAAAGACGATGCATGGCACAGAGGAGGCGAGGTGTTATGGATGCAGGTGATGCGTCGGTTCCTTAAGGCGGTGCACGGTCATTGAAACTTTAATGCCCGGGGACGATGCGTTGCAAAGAGGAGGTGATGCGCCGGTTGCTGGTTCAAACTTTAACGCCCGGGGACGATGCGTTGCACAGAGGAGGTGATGCGTCGGTTGCTGGTTCAAGCCCTCGCTTCCTGAAGGTGACGCAGCATCGATTATGCATCGATGCCAAGAGCCTGGTGCGTCGAAGTTAACTGCTGGGCTGAAGGCGATGCATCGGTTGGAACGCCACACACTGCCTGGGATGCATTAGAGTCGGGACGGTGTACCACAAACGTTGGTGGTGCGGTGGCAAAGACTCCCGCAGCAGCGGTTCTTCAGAGGCACTGCAGCAAAGTTGGGGCTGCGTTGAAAATCAAGTTTGTTGCATCACGCAATCGGCGAGCAGTATCCACGGCTTTGGTGCAGGCAGCAGTGATTTTGCAGGGATGCGCTGGTTCTGAATTGACGTTTTGGAGTCTATGCCATCTGTTTCTTCGTTGCAGCACAAACTTCACCGTCAAGGGCCCAGGACTGGATTTTACACCATTTGGCAGGAAAGGGCTCACAGCAGAGGAGCCCAGGCGCTGGTAGCAAGATGCAGGTGAAGTCTTTGATGTTCCTGAGACTTCAGCAACAGGAGGCAAGCTCAGTCAAGACCTTGGAGAACCTTAGAAAGCAGGATGCAGATGGTAAAAGCCAGTCCTCTGACTCCAAGGCAAGAAGCAGCAGGCCAACACAGTAAAGCAAGCAGCAAAGTGGCAGTCCCTCCTGGCAGCACCGCAGCTCTTCTTCCTGGCAAAATGCCCTTAGTCCAGAAGTGTTTTGAGTATATGGTGCCAGAGGTCCAGTACTTATACCCATTTTGGCCTTTGAAGTAGGGAGACTTCAAAGAAAGGTCTTTGTAGAGAACAAGACCCTGCCTTTCCTGACCCTGGTTCCAAACACACTACAGGGGGTATGTTGCTCTTTGTGTGGGGTCAGGCACAGCCCTATTCAAGTGCAAATGTACTCACTCTATCCCCAGCAGGCAACCTGAGAGGAATCGCGGGGAGGGCAGCACAGTGCTCCTGCTGCTGCTGTGTGGAAGGAGCCAGAGGAGGGAAACCGAGCACCGAGGAATTTTCGCTGGGGAGAGCACTACAACTCCCATCTCCCTTGGCCAACGGACCTCACTTCCTGTTTCCGATCACCCCAGCTCATAAGCGCGAGGCGCTCCCGCGCCCGTCGGAGCCGGGAGGAGGCTGGGCTGGGCCCCATCTCTAACAGGACATATATAATTCATTATTGTTTACGAGGAGGCTATTTGGTGACACTTGTGCGCCATGGGTAAGCGAAAGTCTAAATCCTGTGACCAGAGTTTGGAGGTGGTTAACACATTGGACTCCTTCTTGCTGAGAGCTGCAGATGTTTTAACAAAAGAGATTAAGAGGGCCGAAGGAAGACTATCAGTAGGGAAGGTGAGTGCTCAGACCCTACAGCCCCTACAATTACCTGGTGTCACAGAACACTCCACCCATGTTACACCTGATGTGCCTGCCATCCTGGAAGCACAGAAGGTAGTGGTAGGCTTGGATTCCCAAGTTTTATCTAGTGACTGTGCCATTCAAGACTATTCTGAGGAGCCTCCAACGAAGAAAAAGAGGGGTGCCAGGCCCCCAAAACAGGGGAAGACTGCTAAAACGGGCATAGGGGGAGGGGTGGGTAGAGAAGCCATTAATAAAGCCACTGCAGGCTCAGTGATAACTAATTTGGAATTGGAACAAATTGTCCCAAGCCTCTTGCAACCATTGATAGAGAGGTTGGAGCGATTGAGGCTAGTATAGCCTCAATTAGAGACCAGGTGGCCTGTGTACCTCAAAGAACTGACAGGCTTGTAGAAAATCCGGAAGTAGAAATGTGTTCGTGTAAGTGTAAATGTAAAATCCATCTACCAGGTAATATGGTGCATAAAGGTAGCGTAGGAACTACTTTGCCTGAACAGTATCCTTATGTAATTAGAGGGTTAGAGAGTGGCACTACGTATTCAGATACAATCGGGGGTGGAAGTGTCGGAAACGGACAGCAACAACACATGGTAAACAAACATGCAGGGTCTTCTAGTAATAAAGGCCAGGATATAAATCCTCCTAGAGGACCAGAAATGAGTAAGGAACTTAGGGGGGCCCAGGGTTTAGGGGAGGATGGGCGGGGTGTTCACCCACAAAAGCTTGACTCTGATGTAATTTTAAACCTTCCCCCAGCCGCTTCCCCATTTGTGATCATACTAGTAAACGTACCAAAACTTCATCAGACACAATTTGAAACAACTCAGCAACTGATGAACAAATCATTGCACTGGTTATCCAAGTTTACTGACCTAAATGATCATCCGATTATAGCAAATAACATCATTATGGCTAGAAGAGTGCATCGGGTGGGTTACTCATTGAAATCATGTGTGGGGGATTGTATAGTTATTAATTTCAAAAATGAATACTTTGTGAAATACCTTCTAGACAGATTCCTCAGGGCCCCTTTTTTGTCTTCACAAATTTATGTTGTACCACTGGGCTTCTTTTATAGACCACAGGGGATAAAGCATATAGAGAACAGAATGTTCTTTAACCCAGAAATCCAACCTCCGCCTGCCCCCCTGGTTGGTTGTGATAGATAGAACACGATACCCGCAATCCCGCTGGCTAATAGATTTGCGGTTTTAGAGGGGCTTGAGTCCTGCGATTGACAGGAGGGGGATCGGGAAACTCACCAGTTTCAGCAAAACTACGCTCAGAAGGAGAGTTTTCCGTCTCTATCTGAAAATACCATGGACTTGAGGGAAGGGATGGTTAAAACTATGAGCTGGAATATAGCAGGACTTAATTCAAAGTGAAATAATTATGATTGGCTTAAAATTATTGACCGGTATGATTTAGTGTGCCTGCAAGAAACATGGGAAACGGGGGATGTTCACATAAATGGATATCGCTCAATTCAAACCCTAGCTACTCCGTCCCGGTCAGGTAGAGCAAAGGGGGGCTTACTGACCCTGTTAAGGAACACACTATGGGGCCGATTCCGATCACGGCCGGTAGGGCTCCGAATCGGATTCGGCTTAACCGGATCCGATTCGGAGCCCTCTTTCCCGACCGGTTCGGACGTGCGTCCGGGCGGCGAGGTACGATCGCGGCGCTCGCGGAATCGCCGACCGACTCGTTCGCGGGACCCAACCGCACTGACCGACTCGCACGGACACGACTCGCTCCGCGCAATGGAGCGTTCCCCGGCCGGGTAAGTACGATGCGCGCCTCGAGCAGTCCGACCGACTTGCGCAGTCCGGCTCCAAGAGCAGTCGGAGCCGCACTTTGGGGGTCCGTGTCGGACCCCCTGTATGCGTAGCCGCGCGAGTCGCACACAGGGGGGACCCATGGGTCCCCCCTACCTGTGCTTGTACGGCGCGAGTCACTTCGACGCGTACCCGCTGTAGGGGGCACCCTTGTTCGCCTCGCACCCATTGAGTCAATGGGAGCCCGCGTGCGCGTTGTACAACCGGCTCCCATTGACTTCAGTAGGAGTCCGACGAATCGAGTCCGATTGCATGCGAACGCATCGTACTCGTTCGGTCGGACTGCTAGGGTCCGATTCGGTCGGAAATCTCCCCGGGTCCGGCTCGGTCGGGGAGATTTCCGGCCTGAATCGGAATCGGCCCCTTTGTGTGAAGGTTTATCAGACTGATGTACAGTCCACTTATTTCCATATTATAGTTTGTAGCGGCCCAGGGGAAGAGGATATTATGTTAATTAATTTCTATAATAATAATTTTGAGGGTAATATGGCAGGGGTAATCGAAACATTAGAAGGCACTATGGATAGGGCTATAACTACCCATAATCGCCCCCTGAATATAATATTGATGGGCGATTTTAATGTACATAGTTGCACTAAGATTTTAAAACCTGTATGTGGAATGTTGGATGATGAGGGCGAGGTCATCTTACATTTTTCACACACATCTTATGGAGAAGCACTAAATAGACTTTTGACAGTACGCAATCTGGCCATACTTAATCCGTTTGATGAATCCTCGGGTATTCTGGAAAAAACTTTTGGGGACTCTATATATGGCTCTACGCTAGACTATTTGTTAGCAGCATCCATATTAAAACCGTTATTTAACCAGATAGAAATATTAAGTCTAAATTTTAGTGATCATGCTGCACTTTCTTTCCAGATTAGATGGAATAACCCTTTTAGCCAGGCCGAAAGAAGAATGTCATTGCCAAAATTAGCCAGAAGAAATGGTACGGTACTTAAGTGGGCTAAGATAGATAAGTACATAGTCGTCCCAAAAATAATTGGCTGTACTCAATACGAAATTAAAACCTGCCTTAACCTGACTAGTGATTCAGCGACTATTGTAGAGGCCTTTGTCTCACTGCTAATGGCAGCGGAAGGGCATCTATGTTCGTATAATAAGAAAACACAATCTGCAGACCCGCGTTGGTTTGATAAGTCCTGCACAAAAGCTCTTGGCAATCTACATAAAGTTTTAAAAGGGAGACCAAGAGATAAAGAACTGGTTGCTTCCGCCCGCGCTCACTATAAAGAATGTAGACGACTTAGACTGCAAACATTAAAAGAGGAGGCTTGGGCCAACTTGCATTCAGCGGCTCTGCTGAAAGACTCAAAACTATTCTGGACTGTAGTGAATTCTCCTTTTCTGCATAAGGATGCAGGTCCCTCACTAGAGGCCCACGTAGGTTAGGCCGAATGGGTGGAGCATTACTCAGGCATTTTTAGCCTTGCCCAAAATGGGGAAAGTTTAGAAGAAGCTGTTTTGAATTTGGATGTACCCACTCCTATCTCTTTCTCTATGGCAGAAGTGAAATACGCCCTGTCGCAATGTAAGGGCTCCAAAGCCCCAGGACTGGATGGGGTCCCAGTTGACCTTTTCTTTGATATTCCAGATCTCTGGGTCCCGCTTCTAACTAATTCATTCAACGCAATCATCTCAGCGGGCCCTCCGGCCTCATGGAAAACAACTACTATTGTCCCAATTTATAAAAAAGGGGATAAATCTCTACCTAAGAATTATCGGCCCATTTCACTTTTAGATGGAACCCTAAAGTTAATGGGTCGTCTGCTTTTAAATCGGCTAAAAGAATGGGCAACTGAAAAAATATTTTAATACCGGTGCAGTATGGTTTTAAAAAAGGGATGGGCACCTTAGACCAGTGCCTAAACCTAAATCTAATCGCAGCTAAATACACCCAAATTAAGGAAGGTACTATTTTTATGGGGTTTATGGACCTCTCGGCAGCTTTTGATTCCGTGTTGCATAGTAAACTGTGGACCATTCTGAAGGATATGGGGGTCGACGATAGTATAATATTATTTATTCGTCAACTGTACTCCCAATGTACAGCCTGTGTGAGGTTCGGTAATCAAGGCGAATGCACTAGGTCATTCCCTATCCTTAGGGGGGTCAGGCAGGGGTGTGTGTTAGCCCCCTTCCTGTTCTCCCTGTATACGAATAGTATTGAAACAGCAGTTGATCAATCCACAGTGGATGTCCCTATGATTAATAGAAAACGGGTCTCCATTCTGCTTTATGCAGACGATGCAGTTTTAATTACAAGAACGGGTTTAGCTCTGCAAAAGCTCTTAAATAACTATGTATCTTACATGGTTTCTTTGCAGTTAAAAGTAAATGAATCAAAAACTTTCATTTTGATAGCAGGAAAGCAACCCAAAAAAATACCCTCTTTCTTTATCGCCGAACGGAAAGTAGAGATTACTAAGTCCTTTCTATATTTGGGTGTACTTTTTAATAACAGGGGTACCTGGACAAATATGATATTAAACAGATGTAATGCTTTGGAAAAATGTATGGTGGCAATGTTCTCCTTTATAAAAAAAACTGGGAAGTAAGCCACTAGAGCCAATAAAGAAAATCTATTCTGCTGAGGCAGTTTCTTCTGCGACATATAGAGCGGGGATCTGGGGAATGTCAAAGGTTGATCATCTCCAACGTCTAGAAGATTGCTTTTAAAAAAAATTATTGTCTTTACCTATTAGCTGTTCAAGTTTTACAATGCACCAGGAATTGAATGTACCATATATTTCAGATGTCATATCACTTGCCCCAGTTTTATTATGGCTTTCAATTTGGAAAAGGGATACACTGGGCCTAACCCAAAGTATTATTAAGCATTGCTTGGCGTCCGAAAAGGCCCAGAAGGTACCTTGGCTCAAATATGTAAGAGAAACATTAGTAAGCCTGGGCTTAGAAATTCTTCATAACGAACCTTTAAATTGCCAATCAATCCCTAAAGCTGAAATCAAAACCTGCTTTCAAACTCTTAGGAAAAATTATAGATATGCATCTAATCGTAACAAAACTACGGTAGCACTATACCTGGGTCTGCCTTCTGTGCCCGAAGGTTTAAACTCATATCTGACCGTGGTGACTAATATGCGTCATCGATACGTGCTAGTTCGCTTTAGACTAAACCTTATTCCTTGTATGCTGGATTTTCCCGCAGGAGTATACACAATGAGTGAACTGCCAGCTTGTCCATGTGATTGTATTTCCCCTTAGTCCAACCTCCATTTTATATTTTTTTGTAAATTTTATACCCCTGAGCGTCCCATTTTTCGGAAATATATGTTTGTTCAACGCCGCCCAGCCTTGTACTTTCTTCAAATGTTACCTGACCCATTTGTTTGTTTTTCCCTTTCATCTTTTTTATGTATGTCCTTAGCAAAGCGGAGATCGATCAGTCTGGAAAGTGCCCGAAATTGATGATCGCTCTGTTCAGTTTGTAGTTTGTATATCTAAAAGATTCTATTAACGTGCAATTAATTGTATTTTTTTTTAACCTCACTTTTTATTGTCTATTTTATCTGTAATTATTGATGTTCTATTATGAAAATGAGATGTTTTACTTGATTGTATGTTTGTCTTTTCATACTTTTATGACCTTATTGTTAAGGCCGAATAAAGTTAACTGAACTGAAGTGCAAATGTAAGCTCCTCCCACCACTGTAGCTCAGAAAGGCCCATCAGCATGGTGATGGGCCCTCAGGATATGCAGGGCACACCTTAGCTCCCTTTGTGTGTGACTGTCTAGAGTGAATTCACAAAGTCCAACTATCAACCAACCCAGACATGTATTCTAAAACAGGCAGAGGCACAGAATGGTTAAAGTAAGAAAATGCCAACTTTCTAAAAGTGGCATTTTCAGACCTGCAATTTAAAATCCAACCTCACTAAAATATGTTTTTTTAAATTGTGAGTTCAGAGACACCAAACTCCAATTTTCCATCTGCTCTTAATTGGAAGTTACACTTGTAAAGTGTTACAAGGCAGCTCCAGTGTTAACCTATGGGAGAGATAGGCCTTTCTGTAGTGAAAACACATTTTGCAGTTTTTCACTACCAGGACATGTAAAACTCAACAGCATATGTCCTACCATTTAAATACACTGCACCCTGCTCATGGGGCTACCTTAGGTCTACCTTAGGGGTGCTTACATGTAGTAAAAGGTAAGGTTTGGGCCTGGCAAGTAGGTGAACTTGCCAGGTCGACATGGCAATTTAAAACTGCAAACACAGGCCCTGCAGTGGCAGGCCTGAGACAGTTTTTTTAAGGGCTACTCGTGTGGTGGCAAAATCAGTGCTGCAGACCCACTAGTACTACTCAAAAAATGGGTGACCCAATACACCCTTGGAGGCTTGGGTAAAGCTTCTTGTCAGGTAAAGGTGCCTACAAGCGATTTCTTTTATATACAATTTTGTTAAATTTTTAACAGACCAATTATGAGGACCAAAAACAATGACCTCAATGAAATAAATTATTAAACTAAATTTTGAAAGAAATTTACAATAGACTGAATCAAAGCAAAACAAAACAAATAAGCACAAAAGATAAAGCCAAACAAAATAGGACAAATTGGTGTATTCTTTTTCTATACAAATTTATAAAATAAATAACATAAGTTGAGGGTACAATAGAAAGTTCACACAAACAAAAATGTCTAAAAATATTTGCCTTTACAATGATTCTGTCTCATAATCATTTTTGTTACAACCCATTTCATATATTTTGAGAAAATTGTCATTAACCATATGATGATCAACTGTTCTATCATAATGGTACTGAAAGTGGGTTACAGTTGTCGACGTTTCGGTCTTATCTTGTAAAGTATCAGCAAGACCATATTCAGGACCAGAAATATATATGTAGACTGAAGACCCTTAAGGTATGAAAGTATTGTGAGCTCATGAGAAATTGGCTCAAATGGAAGGGCTCTATTTGATCTGGATAAGATAACAATTATCCTCCAGTTTTCTTAGCAATGATGAATTGTATATATCCGTGTTGGTTGATGGTTTCACGAGACAATGCTTGAGATTTTAGTAACTTGTATAGCCGTCACCAACCTGCGTTCCGAGTTAAGCAGGAGCCTTGATGGCTTACCAGTAAAAAGGGCTTCCAGAAGTGTGGGAGGTGTAAAGCTTGCCAACATGGCAAAAATATAACACAATACACCTCACCACTAACATCCGGTATAAAACACATCAAGGGGCAGTACAGCTGCAAAACTGAGTACGCCGTCTATATGCTCAAGTGCCCATGCCATCTAGCCTATATAGGGAGCACCATTTTGGCAGTACCCTAAAGGATTTTACAGCATCTTAGAGCTATCAGGAACCACGATAGGACATATCCAGTAGCCCGACACTTCGAAGAACATCACAATGACGAAGTAGCGGGACTAACATATTGTGTACTGAATGCTCTACCAGTAAACATATGGGGAGGTGATAGGGAAAGAAAGTTAAGGCAATTGGAGTTGAGATATATTATTGAAATGAACACCAAAACCCAGGGAGGTCTCAATACAGAAAAAGATCTGCATATGCACCTGTAATTAGCGTTATTATATTGAATTAGGAATTACAAACCCTCCACCTGAAACTTATAGAATTCTTTAGGTTTGAAAGTGCAAAGGTTTTTTTAATGTCACACTAGGTTAGGAAAATATTTAGTGTCACAAGAAACACAAGTGGTGATACAGACTGGAATTTAGTATATATAGTGAGTTGATGAACATAATTTAAATATAGTAAGCTGTTAGACCATTAACCTTTGCCCACTTAGGCCTAATTCCAGCATTTTAATAATTTCATGTTTGCATTTGAATAATAATATGCATAAGGTATTACAAAAGAATGTGTGAATGTGCAGGAGATACCATATATTTGTTTGAGGGTCAGTACTATCACATTGAAATTGGAAAGTTAATTTCATGATTTTAGTCAATACGTGATCAATTAATAAGAACTAATGGAAAAATTATTTTGGATATATGCGTCGATGTATCTGTCAAAGACATTTTAGAATTGTAAAGAAGTTTAGAAGGACTGTTGAATATGTCGACGTTTTCATATATTTTTATATATTCTCTATATATTTTTTTGTTTAAATGTGTTTTTATTGATTTTCAAATAAAAATAAAATAAAAAAAAGTTTATAAGATTCTATTATAATACAGGTGTTACAATCACACAGTGTTCGCATTTCAATACAGTTATGGCGCATGGGCCAAGGTACCAATGAAAACATCTCTAAATTAAACGTCAATGCTTAACAGTTAAGTCCTGTGTTTTCAATATATATTCATGAACCTGATAAGCATAGGATTATGCTGCTTGCAACACAACATTGATATAACAGGTAACATATCACATTGGCTCCTACATTTGGACTTATATCATTAAATCATAGCAACACGATGCACTACTGATGTCTGCTAGCTGCAAAAGCTTGTTCACCCAACCGCACGCAGCGCCTGGATAGAGTCTAATCACTCTGTTCCCCAACACCCAAGGTGCATGCCACATTATGCTAGACTTGACGCATACTACCTTGGCTGGTGTAGTCAGTGGTCAGATGGTGGCTTGCGCCCGGCTCACTAAACATTCTTCAGGGGCAGGTGATGGTACAGATCCTAGGACCCAGCAGTGTTCCCTCGAATCTAGCTCGCATGCAGTGCAGGTGGGCTGGTGGGCCCCCCAGTCTGAGTCCGCCGGATTGCGCGGAAATCCGACAGGATTACATCCCAGTTGCCCCCGAGTGGTTGTTTTTCAATACCCAACGCATCCTCCCGACGCAATGCCACACTCTCTGCCTGCGCCCAGCAGAGAAGTGATTGGAACCAGGCACTCACCATGGGGGGGTCAGGAGACTTCCAACGCCGTGTAATCAAACGATTGGCAACTATGAGTCCCAAATCTATGTACCGAGATATCACTTTATGCTTCCGGGATCTACTATATAGTCTCAGTATGCATACCTCCCAAGACCAATTCAGTTCACGCTCCATGCACTGCGCTAGGGTCGTGGTGATGGCTCCTCAGTAGGATATTAAAGCAGGGCAGGACCAAATCATGTGGAGCAAATCAGCTCCCGACTCGCGACATCGCAGACAGTCAGCGTCAGTACGATTGAAATACTTGTTTATTTTGGCCGGCGTCAGGTAGGCTCTATGCATTATGTAATATTGGATAAGATGGAATCTTGTATTGCGCGGGATTCGGGCTGGACCCTCAAGTAAGGCCAACCATTCACGGTCAGCGAATGGATGCCGCAAATCAGCCTCCCAATGAGCACGCAGAGAGCACAACTGCGGCGCCGTATGTGTTCTCAGTGCCCCAGCGAGCAACTTAACGAGATGTTGGCCTGCACTCAGTTCATGTAAATATTGCACCACTAGGTACGTGGGCGCCTCCTGCTCTATGCTGCCCCATGTCGTCCGCAGCGTGCCTATAATCGCTGCATGTAGTAAAAATTGCCCCCGTGGCAGGTCCGAGTCGTCTGTCATCGTCTCAAAGGGTAACAGCTGCCCCTCGCTATACAGATCCCCAATCGTCGTAATGCCTGCCTCCTCCCACTGCACGAGCTCCACTCCCATTACAGCACGGTGTCTCCTGGGTGTGCCCACCAAAGGTAGTGACGGCGCATACGGGATCACGTTGCGCGTGACTTGCAGTCTACGGAGGTAGCAGTAATAGGCTACATCCAGCATCAGTTGGGCCGGTGGCCTGCCTCTCCTGCTGGGGTGAAACAGCTCGACCACTTGCGAATGTGCAAGAGCAGGTGCCTGGGTCGCCAGATCCTCCAGTTGCTGTGCGCTCAACCACCTTGCCACCCATTGGAGTTGAGCAGCAAGGTAGTACTGTTCCATATGCAGCAGCGCAAGACCTCCGTTAGCTATCGAGGGGTACATTTTGAATATGGCTACTCTACTCCGCGATGCACCCCAGACGAACCTTCTTATGTCTACTTCAAGGTTCTTGAACAACGCCGGCTTAAGGCGGGACGGTAGATTTACAAAATAGTACAATAGGCGTGGGCGCACCACCATTTTAACTAATGCGATTCAGCCCATGATCGTCAGCGGCAGTGTGCCCCAGAAAGACATCTGCGCACGCACCGCAGTAATGGCACGCAGCATATTGCCGTCCTGCAAATCTATTGGATCTCTGTATATGCGTGTGCCTAAGTATCGAAATGGAGAAAGCTGCCAGTGCACCGGTCTATTGGCTATGGTTAGGTGCGGGTTCAGGACGGTGTCCGAAAACGGATACAGGCACGACTTGTCCCAGTTCACATGTAACCCTGAGACAGCTGCAAACTCCAGCAGCGCATGCTCCACTACCACGCAGGGCAATCTGACGTCTACGAGATATATTAACAAGTCGTCTGCGTATAATGACACACCGTGTTGACCATCACCTAGAGGGATCCCCCATTCTGCTTGTGACCCGCGCAGCAATGTAGCTAGGGGTTCGATGGCCAGCGCGAAGAGGAGTGGCGACAACGGGCAGCCCTGCCTGGTGCCTCGCTCAATAGGAATCTGTTCAGATAAGTATGGTCCTGTTTTGACTCTGGCTACCGGTTGTGTATAAAGTAGTTGAACAAAGCTCAGGAAGTCATCACCTAGATCATACTTGCGCAGCGCGGCAATAAATAGTCCCATTCTAGGGTGTCAAACACCTTTTCTAGATCTAACACCATGCACCCTGAATACTCCCAGGTAAGTCTGGAATAATGTGCCACTCTAAAGAAACGTCGTAGATTCAGCGACGTGCTTCGAGTGGGTACAAAACCATTTTGGTCTGGATGGACCAAGGACGGGACCAGTGGGGCCAGCCTACTTGCCAATAGTTTAGCCAACACTTTATAATCGGTATTCAAAAGTGCCAGTGGGCGATAAGAGCCAAGGAGCTCCGCATTTCGATTGGGTTTCGGCAGTGATATCAGGAGTGATTCCCGCAGCGTGCCAGGTAAAGTCCCCGTCCCCCGCGTTTCCTGAAACATATTAAGAAGCTGCGGTGCCAGGTCTTGCTGGTAAGCTTTATAGTATTCGGTCGGGAATCCGTCCTGACCCGGCAATTTGCCCGTGGCCAGGGAGCGTATTGCCCCGTGAATCTCCAGCAGGGAGAGCGGCTCATTCAATTCATCTCGTCGTTCAGGTGTGATCTGCGGCATTGTCAGCGGGTAAAGGAAGGAGTCCAGATCTGGGGGCTGCTCCTTATGTACTGAACGATATACCCTAGTGTAGTGCGTCGTGAACTCTACGTGCATATCATATTGTTTAGTGAGGATGTGCCCACCTGTTGACTGTAAGCGTAGTATGGGTGATGCCGCCTGTTCTTGTTTAATCATTCGCGCCAACAATCTGCCCGCCCTGTCCGCTGCCGCGTGTGTACGCGCTGCATGCGATGCATAGTTTAAACACCGCAGCCTTTCCAAAACCTCCGCATGTTACTGCTTCTGCTCTTCTATTGCGCATTGTGTGTTTCTGCCTCGCACTAGGTCAGCCTCCAAGCCCGTCAGAGTGTTCTCAATATGTGTTATCTCACTATCCAATATTCTCTATATATTTTATATAAATATATTCTATATATATGATTTTTTTCTATATCCCGAGTTTTTCCAAATTACTGAATATATGGGTCCATAATACACACTATGTGGGAAATGGGATATATGTTTCATTGATGTGAATGCACCACTGTGGTATTAGATGGATTGAATTGCCCTAAGCATTCATTATTGCACCTTATAGCATAACACACTTTATTTACTTAATTTATTTAGTCGAAAAGCTCACTGCAATTATATTTTTTGAAATTCAGAAAAATGTAAAAAAAAGTTAGAAAATGGAGGAAAGGGAAAGGAAAAAAGGAAGTTAACATTTGGAATATTGCCCAGTCTGTTTACAGTTTTTATTAGGCCACGTGATTTGGTGCACAGGTGTAAATACGTTGGAAAAATGGCATCTCACTACTGGATACGACAGATTTTCTTTAAAATATCTTTGATGTAGCATGGGAGAAAAGAAATGGTGTTGATGACACTTGATGTCACATCACTGTATACCAGTATCAGACATCAAGATGGCCTGAAAGCAACAAAACACTTTTTGAGAGCGAGAGCTATGAAATTTTATGAACATAACAAAATGATTTGGGAAATCATGGAGTGGTGTCGGACAGAATTATTTTTCGTGTTCAATGGAGAACTATTTCAACAGTTAAGAGGGACTTCGATGGGCACCTGCTTCGTCCCCAGCTTTGCAAATTTGCATACGGGCTGGTGGGAGGAACAGGTGCTCCACGGAGCTATTTTGAGCAAATGGTCAGAAAATATTGTCATGTGGGTTCGCTACATCGATGACATCCTTGTGTATTGGAGAGGTGAAGTCGATGTAACGAAAGCCTTTGTGGGGGAACTAAATGAAATAAGCCTCAATCTGAACTTCACAAGCACAATTAACAAACAAAAAATTGATTTCTTGTATGTAAGACTTGAAATCAAGGACTGTAAATTCACCACCTTGGTTTTAGAAAACTGACGGCAGGAAATAGTATTTTACACACAGAAAGTTTTCATCCGCAGGTATTGAAAAACAACATACCATATGGAGAACTTTTAAGGGAGAAATGCATCTGCAGTGGGGAAAAAGAATTTGAAGAAACAGAAAGAAATATGCTATCCAGATTAAAGGGAAGGGGATACACAGAAAACACACTAGAGAAAGCTCAAACCAAAGTAAAAACAGTTAAAAGAGAGGACTTACTGTTTAATAACTAAAAATACCAAGGAAAATCAGACAATAAGATTCATTACCACTTTCCACACAAAGCAGTTACAACTAAGAAAAGTTTTAAATAAACATTGGCATCTAGTAAGAAAGGACCCGATAATAGGGAAGGAAGTGACACCTAAACCTCAAATTACATTCAGGAGGGCTAAATCAATGAGATATTCCCTAGTGAGTAGTGTGATAACAACAACCCGCCAACAATGGCTGAGACCAAATCCAGGTTTCAGAAAATGCACGAAGTGCAAAGCGTGTATAAATGGTACAAATAGAACTGAGATAGTCACACCTTTAGGGAAACACATTAAAATCAAGAAAACCTTCACATGCAAGACAGACCATGCAATATATGCATTAACATGTTCATGCAAAAAATGGTACATAGGCAGTACCAAATTGCAAGCACATAAAAGGATTCTCCAACACCTCCGTGCGATAAAGAATGCAGACAGTACGTATCCAGTAGCAAGACACTTTCAAAACTCACACCAGGGTGACCATACACTGTTAACCTACAGTGTAATAGATAGTGTCCTGAGAAAACCAAGAGGAGGTAACAGGGGAAGAGAACTGAGACGATTAGAATCCAGATATATTCTGGCAATGGACAGCAAGGAACCAACAGGATTAAATATGGATGACTTTGAACACCTGTAACAATAGTAATTTTTATTCCCTGCAGCTAGCTTCTGAAGATCACAGAAATCTTGTTTTAAATGAGGTTTTAACTTATCTTATTGTGTTCTTCTTATAGGAATGCAAAAAAGGAAGAGTGCTTTTGGCAGTAAAACAGAGCAATAACAAGCAAGCTAGTGATAAATGCATTTATGAAGTAATGGCATATTTGACATATTGAACTCCAGTATGCAGACTGAATTTAAAATGAATGTAAAGCATCAGATAATGAATAAGATTATTGGAAGGCAACCCACTAGGGACAGAAAGAATGTAGCCCACTTTGGCAATACTAATTTTGATGTGAAACTGAAATGAACTAAACGTATGTAACATATTTAGAAACAAAAATTATGTATATGGAGATTTGAAATGGTAATGATGAAATTGACTCAGTATACAATGAAAATGCAAATACACAGTGAAAAACGTACTCCAAGATGGAGGGGATGTTATATACAATGTGAATAGTCTTATGTTTATGTTAATGCCGAAGCCCACTAGGGCAAAACGAGTTTTGATGCGAAACGGAAATGAATTAATACATGAAACATATTGAGAAATTCAAATTATAAATATGGAAAATGTAATGATGAAATTGATTTGATATAATTTGTAAATGCAAATACACAGTAGAAAACACACTGCAAGATGGAGGAGATGTTACACACAATGTGAATAGTCCTATTTTTATGTTGATGCCAGAAGCACACACACACAGGAAGTGTTTAAATAACCTTTCATGTTTTGCGATCAACGTCGTGACCAAGGTGTGTAACACCAAAACACGTTGGCGTGTCTTTTGCCAAAATAAATCGACTGAAGAATCAGCACTGGAGTGCCGTGGTTTTGTTCAGACTCGAGCGAGCCACATTGTAGCATATATATATATATATATTGGCAAAGCCAAAGGTTAAAGTAACGTTATAGTTAGGTGAATTTGTCAGTGACAACACAAACATTTTGAACAAAAAATAACACAGAAATTCACCAGTTATAATTAGCAGAGCTAACTATACCTTGCGCCCCCGCCATGCACTGCTTATGACTTCAAATTTTACATCACTCATGACATGCTCTATGACATCATTTATGATATCCTAGTGTCATCTCAAATGACATCATTGATGACATCACTGATGACATCACTGATTACATCATTCTACGAGTGTGTTAGGTTTTTTACAGTTTACATAGTGATGGGTAGCTACCATATTACTTTTTTACCTAATTTTGTACAGCCTGTGTCCAGCTAATGGGTGTAAATGTTTACAAAACATATATGCTGCTAATGCATCATAGGTGTGTAGAGGTATTGAACATGTTACAAATGTTTGCATCGAAGAGTAACCCTGTGAGCAGGTGACTGTTGACAACTTGTGTCCAGCATGTTCCACAACGGTTTTTAGGCTCTGCAGAAAAAGTTTGCAACAGGGCAAAGATTCTACATGCAATATACTAAGTATTGTAAGCAGCATTGAGTTATTAGACAGAATCGGCTCAGCATGACAATTTCTACATACCATAGAAGACTGCCTGCACCAGGTATTACGCTATGTACGTATGTTTGTTTTGCTTCAGAAAATGGGTTATCTGTAAAGTTTTCTCCACAGTATGAAGGCTGCAGGTAGTATAATCTTTAGCACCTTCAGACGTTGCTTATTTTAAGCAAATAGTGTCTTTTTTGCAAAGTGTTGCATAGAGTGTACACTGTTCTTAATAGATGCTTTTTAATACTCTGTAGTATATTTCTCATGAGAGTTTCACTGTCTGCAAACAGTCTGGTACAGGGTAAACTCTCCCCAAAGAGTGAATAATGTTTACAGTACCCACTTCTCTACTCGTATCAATTTAATTTCTCAATGTTGGTTCGGTGACTGTCAGGGGTCTGATACATATAAAAGCTGTCCATAGTAGAGCATTTGTTTTGGAACTGACTTTCAGTATTTTTAGGAACTTGGCTTTCTCTGAACAGCTGTATGCAGATTGAACGCCGTATGCAATGAGGGTTTTCCATATATCTGTGGTTGATTGTTAATGTGAACTATGCTACCCGTGAAGTGTATGGAATAGGGTCAATGTGGCACATAAGCTATGCTTTCGACACCTAAGGGAGTTGTTTCTGTGACGGCATTAATGATGCCTTATATGCTTCTGAGCAATTTTTTACTTTCAGAGCTCTAATGCTATACCAGTTTATAGAGAAATGTGCACAGAAGAAGCTTGTCATAGAACATGTCATGAGGGATGTAATATGTGAGGTCAAAGCATTGCATGGCAGGGGTGCAAATTATAGTTAGGTCCGCTAACTATAACTGGTGCATATCTGTGTTTTTTTTAGTTCAAAATGTTAATGTTGTCACTGACAAATTCATCTAACTATAACGTTACTTTAACCTTTGTTTTTTCTGAGAATTTCAAGGGTTTTAAAAAAAAGAAAAACAGATCTTTTTATCACACTTAACCATAACGTTAATTCAACCTTTGTTTTTTTCAGTGAATTTCCAAGTTTTTTTTTACAGTAAAGTAATATTTTATTACCATATGTAAAGCCAACCCCCAAGGAGGGCCACGTGGCCTCCCTCCCTGAGCTTAATTAAGCCCATTTGGCCCTGGGTATCAGGGCCTTTTTTTTCTTGAAGGGGAGGGGGCGGCGTGCCCTCTCCCCCTGCGAGCCTTATTTGGCCCTGGGGACCCCAGCCCCAGGGCTCTTTTTTATGAACAGGTAGGGGGGGTTGCGTGGCTCACATTCCAAGCCTTATTAGGCTCTGGGGACCACTCCCCCAGGGCCATTACTAAAATTATAGGGGGATGGGGGCCACAAGGCTCTTCTACTCAAGCCTTGTTAGGCCCTGGGGACCCCATCCCCAGAACCTTTTTTTTATAGAGGGGAGGAGGGCCTGTGTGGCCCACCTCCCCATTTTAAGTAATTTCGGCCCAAGGGGTTGGGGTCCCTGGGGCATCTGGATCCTAGGCGAGAGGGGCTGTACGCTGCCCCTTCCCTTTTTTTCAAATTTCAGCACCAGGGGTGGGCTCCCTGGGGCCTTTAATGGCTCGGAAGGAGGGCTGCGCAGCTCCCCTACCCTTTTTCATGATTTCGGCCCCAAGGGTAGACTTCCCGGGGATTTTACTTAATGAATGCTGTCTGGCCACAATTTTCTTTTTTTTCCCCAATCCTGTGGGAGTCCCGTGGGATCGCAGTGTTTTTTGCTAATTTGTTTTTGATTTTGGCTTAGGGGGATCAGGATCCCTCTGGGTCCCCCCATGGGGCTTAGGGGGTCAGAGTATCCCTATCCTGCCCCCCTTAGATTATTTTTCTTTTTTTAGGGACTAAGTCCTGTAACAGCTGCCAGTAACCTTTTTCTCATGTTACTGGCAGCCAATCAGAGTGATTGCTCCTGCGGGAATCTGATTCCTGCCTGAGCTAGATGGCCCCGGGTAAATAAAGCTCCCTGGGCCAATCAGAACTCTACATTTGTGAATTGCGCTCCCATGAGAAATTCTCGAGCCACTTGCTGATCCAACCATCCATAGTTATAGTTAGCTCAACTAACTATAACGGCCGAATTTCTCTGGTTTTGTACGAGTGAAATGTCCAACTAACTATAACGTCCCTGAAACCTATGGTTTTTTAGTGAATTTCTATGGTTTTTTAAATGCTAATTTCTAACTATAACGTCCCTGAAACGTTTTTTTTCTCGAAGATAATGCCGGGCACTCAAGGCTTAGTAGATCATACATATATATTTTTGTTTTCAATATGTGTTTAAAATTACTGTGTCAATATATTTTTGCAGACAATATTTCATCATACAACCATATGGTGGTAGCTATGACTGCAGAGAGAGAAAGCTCTGATCTGGGAAGGAACTCTTTCTGTGCAAAATCTGTTCAGTTTGATATGTGGCACACTTGTAATACTTATTGCATTCATGTGCTGTGTGAATGGTGTCCTTGGTGAGGACAACAAATGCTTTTCCGAGATGTATGTTCCCTTTCATGTTGCCTTGTTGGCGTGATTTTCCACTTGTGGTGCTCAATCTATGAGGGTTTGAGGAATCCACATGTATCCCTGCCGGGCATAAACCCTGTTGGCGAACAAAATACTAACTGAAACTAATATCTACATTTGACAGCAGTGCCTGCAGATCTACCCAACAAAAAGCTAACTATATCTGGAGTGCCTGGCCCCTCAAGCCTTGAAACCACATCCTGTGGCCATGTGTTATCTATCCATTTTGTTCTGCATTGGGGCTCTGTACAAAGCACAAGAAGTCACTCTTTCTAATATACATTCTTGTGACCAGCTGAAGCTTTCTTTGACACCCTGTTTCCCTTCCATGGAGAAAGCTGAGGAAGATGTGAACCTAGTTATGGATTTTGAACTTTGCACACTGTTTGACTGGTCCTGGATTTCTGCCAATGCCACCCTTTACTGAATAACAACTGGTGCTTCAGGACAAATTCCTTGAATTTGTCTAGACTTCTGTGAGATCTGGCGAGGCTCAGGATTCTTGAGATAGCTGTTCCTCTGGCACTTCCGGAGCTGGTACCAAGACTGTGGCTCTGTAGGAAGCCCTGCTTTTGTCACTGCCATGGAAGAAGGCGTAGCTGTATTGCCTGCTGTGAACAGAAGCTTACTCCTAGCCATTTGAACAAGAGCAAGGCCCAGAAAATGTAAATCAGTGTGAGTGTCATTACAAGAAGCAAGCCACAGGCTTGAGACTAATGCACGGTATCTACTTTGCAAGCGGATTGAGGATCTACGTGAAACATGCTAGATCGGCAAATATGAGTCTGCGTCAGTTTGTCTTATCAAGGAGCACCCTTGAGTTTGTGGGTTCTTGTATTCTTCCTTTTCTGCATGAAAGGGGGATGGAGGAAAGTCCCCTTCTACCTCAGTCCTTAGAGTATGTCCCATTTGGAATGGCCGATCCACTGATTCGTCAGCCATGTAACATCATATCTCTCCTTTTGGGGATTCAAGTGTACAAAGACAGTAACTTGGCAATCCAGTTCGAGTCAATACTAGCTGTGGCTCTGGAACACTAGTGGTAACAGACAGTATCCCTTGCCCCAGCGGTTCTTTCCCAATAACCACTGACCGTCCCAGGACCCAGAGCAAAACTGTCACACTACTATAATGCTAAAGTACATTTTAAATAGTTGATTTAGTGACGTCCAGTAACTGGAATGGAGGAAGTGTAATCTACAGGTCAACCACTCCACTATATAAAAACTCAAAGAATTGCTGTTTCTTTCAATTCTCCTTCCCTGGCATAGCATAAAGGCCGCTAATTTCCTGAGTAAATCTATTCTTTGCACGATAAAATAATAATTGATGCAAATCATGAAGAGATTATTGCAGTTAAGAAAAAACTCTGGCTACTAATGAATAACTGAGCAACGTGTATATAAAACACCATGTTAGTCTGATCAGACTTGTTACCATGTAGTAATAGTTATATAATAGCCATATTTAGGCCTGTAAGTGAAGCCTCCTGGCACTATCAGTTGCTGGCACTGACTAACCTCTCTTTCGTCACAAGCAGAACTCCTGTTCTACTTTGTACCCCATGGTATTTTCATATTGGCATATCTAGCTAATATTTATTAGTGAGATATTGGGGTGCAGATGATGTGGGTCTGGTAGGTCAGGTAGTAGCAATGACATGCACTGGGACTGGAGAAGGGATAGGATTGCAGGAACAGCCCATGGCTGAAATTGGGGTGCTACAGGCAAATAACTGCAACAAAAAATGCAACTGTATAAAAACAGCCCCAATTTCACTCTTGTCTTTAGATCACGCATAGAATGAAAATCAAAGCCCTAAACTGCACAAATTATAGTTTACTCAAAAATAAGAGGGTTACCTAAAAATTGTGTAACACTATAGCCTGTCTGGCTATAACCGGCCTCTGGCAGCAGTGTAGTGATGCTACCTCTAAGCTATGCTAAATTATTACAGTACTGGAGCGATGCCATTTTTAGGTCTTGCCTGCACAGCCGTGCACTGAACTTGCGAGAGGCATTGTTTACAATAAAGGGCTTGGAGCCCGCCCATTGCTTACCATTTGCTGGCTTCATTGTCACTCTTCAATGCTGCCTCCTAATTGGCCAGCGCACACTCTGCATCACTTCCTTTTCTTTCTATGGAGAATGGACCAAGCACAAATTGATTCAACTTAATTAGTGTCCGTCTGCTGATCTCTCTGTGATTCCGGTACTAGTTCTTTCACTGCCGTCATCTGGCTCCATCACTTTTATTGCCAACTGGTATGAAATATGTTGCTCCTTTGCCCTCTAGCCCCTTTTGGTCGAAAACGCATTTATTTGTAAACAAACCAGTCCTCGCAGAAGCGTTGCACATACCAATAAGCTCCTGCATCAGATCAAAGGCATCAGATGTTTACATAGATCGTAGGTCGAGATAAATGGTAACATATTGTATTGTATTATAATTGCATTTATATAGCACTTACTAGCCCTGACCAGGCTTTGAAGCGCTATAGGGCAATTCAGTGGCATCTTGGGCAGCCTTCCATACTACACAATGCCACTCCACTCCACACCACGTCACACAATGGCACTTCACTTTACGTCACACAATGCCACACCACTCCACCACACATAATGCCACTCCACTCCACGCCACATATTGCCACTCCTCGCCGCACAATGCACCTCCACTCCATGCCACACAGTGCCACTCCAGTCAACACCACAAAATGCCACACCACTTCACACTGTCACTCTGCGCCACTCCATTCTACGCCACTCTACTCTATGCCACTCCATTCCATGCCACTCCACACCATGCCACACCACTCTACTCTACGCAACTCTACTCTATTCTATGCCACTCTACTGTACTCCACTCCGTGCTACACCACACCCCCATGCCACTCTACAGCACACCACTGCACGCTACTCCACGCCACTCTATGCCACTCGACTGTATACCACTACACTTTGTCACTTCACTCTTGGTCACTCTACTCTATGCCACTCTACTCTACGCCACTCTACTCAACGCCACTCTATTCTAGTCCACTCCATGCCACTCCAGTCTATGCCACGTCACTCTATGCCACTATACTCTACACCACTCCACTCCACACACTTCCCGCCACTTTACTCTATGCACTCTACTCTATGCTACTCCACTCTACACCACTCAACTCTATGGCACTCCACTTTACTCACTGTACTCTACTCTATGCCACTCCATTTTGCTCTATGCCATTCAACTCTACGCCATGCCACTCTACTCTACGCCACTCCACACTATGCTACTCCACCGTACTCTACACCACTCTACTCCACTGTACTCTACATCACTCCACTCTATGCCACTCCACACTCTACACCACTTCAGTCTACACCACTTCATTTCACTCTATGCTACGCCACTCTACTCTACTCCATACTACTCTAATCTACACTATTATGTGCCACTTCACTCCATTCCATGCCATTCTACGCCAATCTATTCTATGCACTCTACTCTATGGCATGCCACTCCACTCTACGCCACTCCCCTCTACTCTATTCCACTCTACGCCACTCCACACCATTCTTCTCTACTCCAAGCTATGCCACGCTACTCTTTGCTACTCTATACCACTCTACTCTATGCCACTCTACTGTACGCCACTTTACTCTATGGCACTCCACTCTACTCTATGCCGTTCTACTGTACGCTACTCAACTCTATGCCACTTCACTGTACTCTACATCACTCTACTCTATGCCACTCCATTGTACCACACTCAACTCTACTCTATGCCAATCCACTCCACTCTATGTCAATCCACGCTATTATACACCACTCCACTCTTACTCTATGCCACTCCACACCACTTTACTCTATGCCACGCTAGCCTATGTAATTTCACTCGGCTCCACACCACTCTATGCCACTCCACTCTATGCCACTCCATGCCACTCTACGCCACTCCACTCTATGCCACTCCACTCTACGCCACGCCACTCTATGCCATGCCTCCACTCTATGCCACTCCACTTGATTCTGTACCACTATGCCACTCTTCTCAATGCCACTTTACTCTTATCCACTCCACTCCACTCTACACCACTGTTCTCTTACTCTACGCCACTCTACTCGATGCTACGCCACTCCACTCTATGCCAATCCACTCTACTGTAAGCCACAGTTTGTCCCTACGCTCGACTTTCAACATCACTGTACTCTACGCTTCTCTACTCTACACCACTCTACTCTACGTTACTTTACTCTATGCCACTCTACTCCTCTCTACTCCACTCCGCTCCATGCCACTCAACTCTATGCCACTTTACACCACTCCATGCTGTTCCACTCTACGCCACTCTACTCTGTGCCACTTTACTCTTTTCCACTTTATGCCACTCCACTCTACTCTAAGCCACTCCAAGCTACTCTGTCAATCTACTCTACACCACTCATCTCTATACCACTCCACTCTATGCCATTCCACCCCACTCCACACCACTCTACGCCACTCTCCTTTACGCCATTTTCTCTGCGCAACTCTCCTCTACAGTACTCTGCTCTACACCACACTACTCTATGCCATGCCACTAAATTATAGCCATGCTGCTGTAAAACATGGCTAAAAGACATTGGCATAGCCAATGGCACTCGCCTAGGCAAGACCTATTGACTTTGCCAATGCTTGTTCTTATTGCACGTGAATAGTGGTATCACAACTATCTTATTGCATGTGAATAGAGATATCACAACAAGTCTGCAATACAGACAGGATTGCATACAGTTCTTGCAGGCTTCCATGTATTATTATACATCATGATTTTGAGCAATGGGGCATAGTGATCAGCACCACACATAACCTTCCTGACGCCGCTGCCAGAGCACGAGCAGACCTAGCCGGTGGCTCCGCGCGGCGGCTGTAGTTACTGCTCAGAGAGGACGCTCGGGGTGGCAGCATCACGAGGCAGAACGCTTCCGCGCGCCAGATGTCGAGTGACAGTGGAGAGTCTGGGACAGCCGCGACTTTCAAGTCGACATCACATAGAGAATGATGGCCGACAACATATTGCCTTTAATTGAAGAGAGATGAACCCCAGTTGCAAACAAATACATGAATATAATTATCTCTCTTCGCCAGCTGGAGGTGCAGAGCCAGATGTTCACCAACTCAGACTGCGTCTTCCATTCAAAAACATGACATTTTTTCCCCTCTGCTTGCCCCGGTGCCAGCGCAGCACGTGAAAAACAATCAACCTCTCGTCTAACAACCTGGGATTCTGTTGAACAGGGCTCGACTTTCTGCGTTGTGCTCCGCGCGATACGTCTACGTTCTGATCTTTCCTGGTCACTAACCTTGGGCTCCAAATCGAACCGAAATAATTCCAGATGAATAAGGACGTCTGAACCCTGACTCGGGTTTTTCTTTTTCATTTACAGCGACATAATGCGTGCTGACTGAGGTCTAATCCGCACGCATGCGCCCCTGCCCCCTCATTATGCAAGTAGGCGGCTAAGTTTCCTGAGGTACAGGAGGCCGCGTGAACGGCAGGGGGGATAATGTTCCGAATCCTGCAGCCGCTCAAATTACCTGAAGTGGAGCACCGCCAGACACTGATGCTGTCAACGCTGCTGTCTGATTAAAACTATGTCAGTATGGCACTTCAGGCTCCGTTACCCGAAAATACATACAAAAATAAGACCCTTAACACGCCAAAGTCACCTTTCACTTATAGGTTGATTCTCATGCGACGAATTCCATCCACATAACAGGCAGTAAATTCAGCAAATACGGACGCGAGAATACAAACAATTGAGAATATCAAAGAAAATGTACCCGCAGGCTGAACAACATTTAGAAATTGCAAGTCACAGAGGAGATAAGGGGGGGCAGGCCCAGTGGAAATACAACAATTGTATCAATATCAACATCACCTGATAAATTAATTACAGACAATATTTAAGCATATTCAGAGTATTTTAATCATACTGAGCATATTATGCATCATGTTCTAAGTATAGTACATTAGTCAAAACAATCTAGTGTGTAGGTGCCCCAGAGATATGGGGGAAGAGGGCGGAAGGGGTTTAGTGCATCAAGGTGCAGAAGTGAAAGTGAGTGATGGAAGGAGGGCAGTGGGTAGTGCGTGCATCCAAATACATAAAAAAGGCCTGTCCAGCCTTAACCAATGCTCAATTATTTACAAAAACAGAATGGCAACCGAAGAGGACACAGTGAAACCATCACTGTTGTCCACATTCAGTACAAAACACAAGATTGTCGACGTTTCGACCCAAGATTGGTGTAGGAAAATTCTGCTCCTTACGGGCGGGTCTTCATCAGGACCAAGGGGGCACCCTGAATCCACCTAGAACTGTGGTGGAGAGGAGAGGCCCGGAGGCTCCAGTCTCAGAGAGGGACAAATTCTTGAAGATGAAGAGTCGATATAACTCGGCTAAATCCAAAGTTTATAAGTGTTGAGAAGGTGTGAATAAATCATTAACCCTTTCCATGCGTCGGACGGCCCCCGGCCGTCCGACGTCACGGTGGGCGTGTGCGGAGGACGGCCGGGGGCCGTCCCAGACATGCCCACTCAAGGGAACGCCCAGCACCGTGGCGGAATCCGCGCCGTGGTCAAGTGGTTAAGTTCCATCCGACTTATAAAATGCGCTTCGTCTTTCTGTGGCCGTCCATCCTCTGGCAGAGGTTAGCCGAGTTATATCGACTCTTCATCTTCAAGAATTTGTCCCTCTCTGAGACTGGAGCCTCCGGGCCTGTCCTCTCCACTCACTTCCGCACCTTGATGCACTAAACCCCTTCCGCCCTCTTCCCCCATTTCTCTGGGGCACCTACACACTAAATTGTTTAGACTAATGTACTATACTTAGAACATGATGCATAATATGCTCAGTATGATTAAAATACTCTGAATATGCTTAAATATTGTCTGTAATTAATTTATCAGGTGATGTTGATATTGATACAATTGTTGTATTTCCACTGGGCCTACCCCCCCTTATTGTACCGCATTTCATCCAGGTCCCAGTGACTGTTTGGGGTTACCCCATTATTGTATAACTAACAGAGGAGATAAGGCTGATGTGCTAACAAGTAGTTGCAAAATTAATCCTAAACGCAAATTGCACACCGACTGGTTTCAGAAGGCTGTTTGTGACGCCTTGCGAATGCAGCGATGAGGGCCTTCACAGGAAAGAGACCGTCAGGAGGACGAAAGGCGGAACGGGCACATACTGCTAGGGTTGAGTGGTCTCTGGATAGCTTGAGGCTGGCGGGCTGCCCCGACCCCCCTGCAAGTATGGCCAGGGGAAGCGGCGCCTGGGCGGAGGTCTTTTGCGACTGGCGGGAGAAAAGGAGCTGGGGTTAAGGGCAGGAGAAAGCAGAGGACTTAAGCGAGGAGTATGAAGACATGGATGGGACAGGTAAGAGAAGGGGCAGAGGGAACGAATCAGATATGGGGAGAGTGTCAGTCTGTAATGCAACAGGTTCTCATGTAAAGCGCTCTGATACCTTCGGGTCGAGTTTGCGCTTCATAAACTGCACAAAAAAAGAAATGAAAGTGCAAGGATAAATAAATAAGGGCAACAGACTTTGCATGGATTCATGTTCAATAGGTGAATGCCTCTCATTAGTGCAGCAGGTTCTGTGGCACCAGGGCCCACTGCACCCCATTTATGGATGCCTTTTATTACTCAATCAAGAGGTAGTGGGCCCAGTTGTTTTGTTTACATTAGAGCACTCAGCACAGGGTACTTTTACTGTACCACTGGTGTTGAAGAGCAGACCGTCACCGAGGCACTGTCGCAGTATTTAAACGAAAATAAGGGCCATTGCTAACAAGCCCTATCCAGGCGGCCCGCTATGAATTCATTATTTTTCACCAAACTGCCTTGCTACAACCTGTATCGAGCCAAGAAGACAAAGTGCAGGCGTGGCAGGGTTTCCTAATTGTTTATATACTGCACTGCCTAGATTACCTCAACAATGTACTGTGCTGTGCATGTGGCAGCCACAAAAAATACAGTGCAGTATCACAGTAAGGGTAGATCTACCAATCGATACAGTGCTGTGAGACCCTGTTTAGACTGAAGTCATTGTTTTTTATCCGTATTAGTTCTTGTCGGCACCAATGAATTCGAAGCAAAACCATTTTATATAAACAGCAATTTTGCTAAAAAATATTTTTCATGCTGGTTATATGCATCCCTGTGGCTCCCTTTCTGCAGGATTATAGCTTTGAATGAGTTGGCGGCTGATGTTCTTCTAGGGATCCCCTTTCTAGAGGAAGTGTAAATGCAGCATTTGCCCTCATTCCCATGGCTTACCAGAGGGTAGGAAGCAATGAGACAGGGCTCTCCCCTGAAATTCAATGAGGGCCTAGTTGGGGAGGGGCTGCTGATTACTTGTTCTTCATGAGCGCTGCAGGTTTGGGAGATAGGAAGTGTGAAGGGCAGGGTTGCAGTTTCTACTGCTCAGCTGTGGAGTTTCTAGGTAGGGTTTTTCCTTTTGTGTGTCTGATGACTGCTACAGGAAGACTGAATGACAGTCAGAAGCAGGATCTCACACTTCATTGTGCCTATGTTGTGGGTGCTTCAGACTGGAGACAGCCCAGTGCTACCTGCCTTGAAAAGCATTGTGTGGTGTTCTTGTTCCTCCTCATAATGTTTAGGCTGAGCCATGTATTTCTTCTTGTCCTGTTATCAGTTCCATGTTGTTACTATGGAGCTACATTCCTAGGTGGAACCTAAGAATGTTACTGTTTGAATAGATGAGCAGTTTTCCTTTGTCGGTTGTAGGATGAGGTCGTTATATATGGAGCTCTAATAAAGGCTCTTTCCTCTGATCAGCGACTACCTGTCTTCATTTGATGTGGGTCATCACCTCACATTGCTTTTACACAAATCCACTAAGAGAGACTCTGTTTCCCTTTATCCCACCCTAATCATCAGAGGAAAAGGAGGTGCATCTCCAGTACAAACATTTAAAATACAATGGGCTCGATTCACAAAGGTAAACTGAGAAGAAAGTCTAACTTACGACTTTTGGTATTCACAAAGGGCATTTACGAGTAGTAAAGTTAGACTTTTGTCTCAGTTTTGGTCTCAGTTAAACTTAAGACCAAAACGTAAGTTTAATTGAGACAAAAGTCTAACTTTACTACTCGTAACTGCCCTTTGTGAATACTGAAAGTCGTAAAGTTAGACTTTCGTCTCAGTTTACCTTTATGAATCGGGCCCCATATTCCTGTTTTGTGGTTTCCTTCCATCGGTTTCATGGGAAAATTAAATCATACTTATTTAAATGTATTTAACAAATGAGTTATGGTGGTGTGTGTGAACGATGGGGTTCTCATGGCATACAGTGGTATTATAACAATTAAAAATAATGTTCTTTCCTTCTACAGTTTTGCATGCTATCACAGAAAGCTTTCACTATATTCCTAAAAACCATGCATGAAAAACCAACCTTGATTTAAAACGTTTGATTGTCGACTCTTTTTTCTTTCAAACGACAATCTCTCTTCTTTCCTTGATTTACATGCATCCTCTCTATGAGTACAGTCTACTCTAAATCACTTGCATGTTTGCCTTGATCCTTATTATTTCATCTCTGCAAATTGCCCACATTTTATTTCAAAGATCACAACCTCTCCTTTAAAAGTAATACCCCCTGCAGCCTAGCAATAACTAATCTCTTGTAGCTTGTCTATTAATATTGCCAACCAATGAATGAAGTTCCCATACCCACCCTCTCACTTTAAAGATCACACCTAATGTCCCAATATAATTTCCCAGATAGAAACTGGAGTAAAGGCATGGAATGGTTCCTGTAGAACACAAGACTAATCCCACTAACCAACAATAACAACAACAAAAATGAACCCTGGGACCTGGAGGATCATGAAGCCCTGCGTAAAGCACAACAATGCCTCGTCAGGGGTAGTAAGCGCTATACAATGCAATCACAATACAACATATAATCCACTGTAAACAAATACCATAACACTCAGCAGTCAGTCAATTGTAATATTTTTTTTAAAATTTGTTTTTATTGGCATTTAATGATAATGGTACATTGTCTCACATAAGAGCATTTTGTTACATAATATAAGACAGGATTATTCATCTTTCGTACATTCAACAGTGGAATTTAAAGCAGGTACAGTACACGATGAGCGTAGGTGGTTTGTAAATTGTAAAGGAAGCGGTATGCACAGCACAGATTAAACATCAATCTGGGACAGGATTGCCAACTCCACTTTTGTCTATATTGACCTTGATCATCCCATGCTTCCAATCAGCAAATTAGTCTATTAATCTTTGCATCCAATCCCATATATTCATATTCTCTGGAATTTCTTCTTATATATATTTCCTAATGGGAGTGATATGGTAAATCTAACATCCCCAATATGCCTAGCAATGTAATCAATCGGATGTAGGTTAAAAAAGGGAAAAAAGGCAAAACGTATAACAAAGAATCGTCCCAGGGGTCTGAATACCAGCCAAATGTGTTAGAACCCACCGTGGTGTACCTACCCCAGTGGTTCACATGTCACTTAGTCAAACATGTCGGAGGGGAGGGGGAGGCTCCACAGAGCAGCCCATCTCTCAGGGTAACCCAGCTATCATACATAAAGAGTCATCTACCGCAGCCACCGCCAGAGGGAGTGGGGGAAAACAAGCATCGCCTTTCATTCAGGATTTCTATACCCCATATCTGCTATGGGTTTCACTCCTAGCCTCCTTAGAGCCAGTCCCTGAAACTTTCAGTTAGCAGTATCTACTGTTCTCCCAGGTGATCTCGAGATGCACCCACATTATCCATATGTGGCATGGAGTCACTCCTGGCTCCCTCCCTTTGGTCCTCTCCTCTACGATCCCAAGCCCTGAGCACCTCCGCCAATAAGTCCACCAATGGGCGTCATCTTTTCCCTCGTGAATCCTCTCTGATCAATGCTCACTCCTTTGCCCTGGCCCACATGTCCACATCTTTTGTCCACAGGGCCACCGATGGACCAATCCTGGCATTCCAGCGCATTGCTATCCATTGGCTGGCCAACACTAAAGCCAAGTCTGCAAATCTAGAACCAATCTTACGTGCTTTAGGTCTGGGGAATAGTCCCAGAAGGTACACCTCAACAGTGCAGTGGAGCGAAGGGGCCAACACCCCATTAAACGTAGTTATCACAGAGTCCCAGAAGGAGTGCAACCCTGGACAGCTCCACGTCATATGTCCAAAGTCTCCCCCGCAGCAACCCACACCTGGGGCAAACCCACAGCTCACCTCCATACATGATCTGCAATCGGTGCAGGGTCAAATAGGTCATGTGAACATAGTTAAATTGGACATATTTACATTTTGTGTTTCTGGATATACGCCTGGGGCTAGCCATAATCTTACAACTCTCTGGGTCTGAGAGATTCTTACCCAGCAATACCTCCCACCTGTCACGCGTTCTCACCAGTGGTTTCATGGCCATACCCAGTTGCGCCTGGTAGAGCCACTTCACGAGGTGACGTGCAGTGCCCAGTGTCACCAATGCCGGAAGCACCATATGTGTCTCGAGTCCCTGTCGGCAATCAGGTCTCAAGGCCCCAAACACTTGCATTAAGGCATGGTACATCAGGAATTGTCTTGGGGTAACTCACTCTGTGCCACCATGTCCCCCAATGGGATAAGCTCCCCCAACTGTGATTAGGCCCACCGTGGATCATTCAGCTAACTGTTGCCCTGTGAATGGAAAGGGGGGATCACCATGCGGCAGCCTCACCAATGGCAAAGCCAGAGCATACAAAGGAGCCCCAGCCATCCTCTTCAGACATCTCTGCCAGCTGTGCAACACCACCAAACTGCAACACTTCTGACTGTGGAATCATCACTTTCGGGTTAAGGAGCCTGGCTATTAACATCCCCTGATTACTTGCCAACCCTATGGGACCTAGCTCCTCAAGATTCTCACCATTCAACCATTAAGTTATCCATTGAAGCTGGGCTCCCA
Organism: Calotriton arnoldi; assembly: GCA_963921515.1. Taxonomy (NCBI): domain Eukaryota; kingdom Metazoa; phylum Chordata; class Amphibia; order Caudata; family Salamandridae; genus Calotriton; species Calotriton arnoldi. Next base: position 193,124 of record CAWUFW010001117.1, on the reverse strand, counting down.
AGTAATATAATTCAAAATCAGGGGCACCCAAGCCCTCGTCATTCGGAGGTCTCTGAAGTACGGCAAAGACACTCTATTGCGTCCCCCATCCGATATCAGTTCGCGAAGCAATGTATCCAATTGATTATACCAAGAGCGTGTAATCTGTACAGGGAGATTAACAAAGAAATACAGCAACTGGGGCAGCATAACCCTTTTGAATAAAGATATTCTCGCCATCACTGGTAGTTTCAGGGAACGCCAAAACTGGACACAAGACTTGAGAGAGCGAATCGCCGGTCCAAAATTACCTTCTTTAAGGTCTTTTAAATCATAAAACACCTGGATACTCAGATATTTGAAGGACGTTGGCAACCACTTCAACCCGGAGGGCAGGGCCATCGGGTGGGATGCTCTCGCTATCATAGGAATAAGTATGTTTTAAATTTATTAACCCGAGCCCGGCCAGGGTCGCATAGTTTCCCAAGCAGAGTCAGTGTGTTCTTGACCCCCCGGTGTCCATCCATTAAGTACATTAAGTAGAGAGAAATAACATGTTTCCTTCTCTCTATTACAATCCTGTGGCCCACTCTTTTCTGTCAGAAAAGCTCCGCCACCGACTCTTATGGCCTGGGCAAAAAGAAGGGAAGAGAGAGGGCACCCCTGCCTAGTCCCCCGGTTGATCCCTTCTGTGGCAGAGATAACGCAACTAGTCCTAACTCTTGCCGTGGGGTATGTGTACAATAGCCAAACCCATATTATCCAACCATCACCCAGCCCCATCTATGCCATGACTACATAGAGGAAATCCTATCTTATCGAGTCGAAAGCCTTTTCCAGGTCCAAAGACATGATGAAGGCATTTGGGCAGAGGCCAATATCCTGATGGTATAGGACATGATATAGTCAATGAAGGTTCAGTGAGGTGGACCTATGGGGAATTAATCCAGTCTGGCCACTGTGGGCAAGACTCTGCATATGAGGGAGCAACTGCAGCACCAACACTTTGCTAAGGATTTTAAAGTCCATGTTCAACATGGACAGGGGGCGAAAGTCGGACGTACGTGCTCCCAATATCTTTGACTTCTGAAGGGGTACCACCAGAGAATCTCTAGTTGAGTACGGTAATGCACCCAGTTGCAGCCACTAGGCATACAGGGACTCTGGGCGCTGATAGAGTGCATCATAGTATTCCTGGAAGGCAAGATTAATGGCCCCTGGAGAATAAAGCAGTGCATCATCTGTTGATAAAACCTAGGTAATGGGCATCCCCCTCGACTCTGGGCATATCAACTAGCCAGCAGCCTACTCACCCTACCTCCCTCGTCGTGAATTCTTGCTGGATAGTTTTTGTAACCCTAGCATTGGAGAAGGTTCTAGAGTAGTATTATATGTTTCCCGAACCTCCTTAAGTTGGTCCTGGATAGTATCCTCTGTGCCCAGCAAATTGCCTAGCTTTTGCAGACAATATTCTAGGGAAGTACGTTTCCTATTCAATTCTCTCTCAGCCCAACAGACTGCGCCATACAGTGTCCCCGCAACACCAACTTAAGGGCCTCCCACTTCACCAGGGCATTGGCAGGAGAACCCTGATTAAACTGAAAATATTCCGATATGGCCATTTGCAGGGACTCCCTAAAACAGATATCCTCCAACAATAAAGGGTTAAGGCAGCAAATGGGAATCACCGGGTGTTCGATCATGGAATGGAAAATCAATGATAGTGGGTTATGATCCGAGAGTGTGCGCCCTAAATATTCTGTATGTGTCATGAATGTGCAAAGGGCAGACGAACAAACAAACATGTCAAGTCTAGTGTGTAATCTATAAAGATGTGAATAATAGGAGTAATCACGTTCAAGCCTATGTTGCACTCTCCAAATCTCCACTATGTCCCAATGCCTCAACCAAGTTTAGAAGCCTTCAGAGGTCCTGCACGTCGCCATCCCTGTTAGGGGAGGGGTGGACCTATCCATGTTAACACCCGCCACACAATAAAAATCACCTCAGAGGATGAGATCGCCAGTCACTAAAGAGGACAGAGGGACATGCAGCGTCTGAAGGAAATGCACTTGGTCAAGGTTCAGAGCATACACACTTCCTAATGTGACCTCTCTGCCCTTCAGTCTGCCCTTCACCAGGATGTATCTCCCCTCCTTATCAATAATCAAATGTATAAGCTCGAAGGGAGTTCCTGCCCGTATCCATATTAGTGCCCCTCTAGAGTATGCAGAGTAAGAGGTTGCATAAATTTGTCGACGCCATCTACGCCGCAAACAGGCAGCTTCATCTGCTGTGAGGTGTGTCTCCTGCAGCATCACTATGTGGGACCTGCTGCCGCACATAAAGGTGGATATTATGGCGCTTGTAAGAAGAGATAGTACCCCTCCATTACAGGCGCCCCCCCAATTGCCCCCCAGCATGATCAGGCTCATCGTTAACCCCAGCACATGTAAGTTACACTCCACCTATAGACTCCCTCACCCAAGGGCAGTGCAGCAACAACTGACCGTCCAAACCTGTAAAAAACATTATTAAGAAAAAGACACCATGATGAGGTGATCTCCGATCCAGCTGACAAAGAAAAAATAGAGAATGCTATCCATGACTACATTAAGTACAATGATCTCCCAGGCACTGACATTTTCACCTTGTGGGACGCGCTTAAGGCAACCATCAGGGGGTAATCATTGGGATTAAAGAAAAAATTAATAAAAAACTAAATTCAGAACTAAGTGCTTTGGAAAAAGAAATTAAATTCCTGGAGACCTCACATGCCAACGCGCTGGATAGTAAAGATTTCCTTGACCAACTAGTAAAGAAAAAATACGAATATAATAAAATTGTGAGCAAACGGGTGGGAGTGTGGTTCAACAAATTTAAGGCCCTCAAACTCTGCGAAGGAAACAGAGCGTGCAAATTATTAGCCTCTTATCTCAAACACAAGCAGAGACAGTCCACCATCTCTTCGATAAAAGACTCCAATAATACCATCCAAACTAAACAAAAGGAGATCTTGAACGCCTTTAAATCCTTCTATGCGGACCTATATAAAAGCAAACAAACAGTAAACTCGGAAGAGTGCGCCAGTTATTTAGAATCATTAAACCTACCGAACCTATCGGAGTCAGATGGGGAAGCGCTGGGGGAACCCATTTCAGAAACAGAATTAGCGAACTCTATCAAATCCCTGAAACGGAACAAGGCCCCGGGCCCAGATGGCTTCTCAGCTTCCTTCTATAAGACATTCGGAGGGCCTTTACAACCAACCTTGCTAAAAGTTTTTAATACCATCGCCAGGGAGGGCCGCACATCCAATTCAATGAAAGAAGCCAATATCATTGTCATACCCAAGGAAGGGAAGGACCCCCTATTGCCTAAAAATTATAGGCCAATATCACTGATTAATGTGGATTGTAAAATCTATGCAAAAATTCTAGTCATAAGACTGAATGGGGTTCTTCCAAAATTAATTAGTAATTCCCAAGTTGGATTCCTTAAAAACCAAATGTCGAACGACAACACTCGCTTATTATGTCACATACTTGAGCAAGCAAAGATGAAACCTGTTCCAGCTATAACCATCACCCTGGACACAGAAAAGGCGTTCGACAGGGTCTCGTGGTCATTCTTGAGACAATGCATGCTGTCTTTTAATCTAGGTAGCTCCTACATCAACATGGTTATGGCTATGTATTCAGCACCTACAGCATGCATTGCAATCAATGGAACCTTATCGGATGCCTTCACACTTGAACAAGGAACTAGACAGGGCTGCCCTCTTTCACCTTCCCTCTTCCTGCTAGCCCTGGAGCCATTACTTCAGGACATTAAACGTAATCATGAAATAAAAGGAATAAGTTTCAAAGACTCTCTGGTGAAACTGGCAGCTTACGCGGATGACATCCTCATAGTTACGGAGGACACAAGCTCTTCCGTTAAGGCCCTGATGCGATCCATAGAAGTTTATTCGTCCCACTCGGGTTACAAGCTAAACAGAGACAAATCCGAAGTTAAGCCCCTCAACATTCACTGCACCAGAGAGGTACTGGGTGACTCGGGCCTTGCTTGGCAGCCAGGATTTATTAAATATCTAGGGATAGAATTTGGCAGTACTATCCTCGAGTCTCTTCAACGGAACGAATCCATCGTTTTAGCAAAAATTAAAGATCTCCTAGATGCATGGTCTCCAAGATTCATCACGTGGTGGGGTAGAATTGAAACCATCAAGATGATGATCACGCCCTTAGTGAATTACCTAATCACCATGCTCCCTCTCACATTGACGGAGGAGTTCCATCGTAAGTTAGACATCCTTTTCTCCAAATTCTTATGGCAAGGAAAAAAGGCCAGAATCGGACTGAAAAAACTCAGATTAGACAAATCCCTTGGGGGAGTAAATCTAGCAGACTTTAAACTCTACCAAACAGCGTTCTTAGCTAAACAAGGATCGTACTGGTTCGTACCACCCGTGGAGTACACTCCAGTCTGGCTAGATATTGAAAAATCCTTGCTTAATAACCTTGCCCCAGCTGCCCTACTTACCTCCAACTTTACGGACGTCAGATGCTCAAAATCCATTTTTAAGAACACAAAACTCGCCCTACTGAAATTAGATAAAAAATTAGACATTAGCGTAAGACAGTCTATTTTCGAGTCACTATGGGACAACCATAAGATTGTATATAGAGGGAGTACTCTACATAATAAGGCCTGGATTGACAAAGGTATTTTTTTCCCACACCAACTGATCAATTCAGCATACCCCATTACCTTCAAAGACCTACAGTCTAAATTTAATCTAGACTCCCTGGAATTTTACAACTTTTTAAAAGTAAAGGCAGCACTAACGAAAGCTAAATTATTGCCTTCACCCCCTTCCCTCCCACAATACATAGAGAAGATAAATAAGTTAGGTCACCAAGTTTCCTGTATCTACAAACTACTCCGACCAAAACAATCTACCCTCAATAGGAAGCTTACCTCCTATTGGGACTCGCACTCCTCTTCCCTAATTTGCGATGAGGAATGGTCCAAAACGTGGAACTCTGTCTCTAGGAATAAAATTTCACCTGCCCTTTCACAGACAAAATTCTGGCTCCTACATAAGGCTTATTGGACACCAGCTCGCCTTTACCTACACAAGATTCGTGAGGACCACAGTTGTTGGAACTGTAAGGAGGGGACAGGGGACCTCGCACATCTGCTACTATTCTGTAAATGTGTGAAACCTTTTTGGGACAGTGTATTCAACTTTGTTTCTAGACTATTCTCATGCTCCCTTGAAAGGGAACTTTCCACGCTGACATTCGGATTCCTAAGGGTAGAATCATTGAACGATAAAGATAGGGCCCTATTGGACCTTCTCCTGACAGCAGCAGTTAAGGTTATCTTAAATAACTGGAAAGACACACAAAAAGCGTCTTTTAAATGCTGGATAAACTGGGTATCCCACCTTAGAGGTGCTGACAACATTGCTCTCCAAAATTCACCATGGAAACATCCCATCAGACATATGTGGGATAGCCTTGACATATACTTCGAATCGCATAAACCGCCATGAACCGTAAGTCTCAGCGGGGTGGGAAGGCCCACCGCCTGTCCATTCCTGGGTAATACTTGTTCGGCTAAACATTCTCCTCAAAAGGGCCGCATCTGAAATCTGTTGCTGTAGTAGATAGGTAGATGCTTACTGTCACTGTATAATTGGTATTAATATATGTTTTTTTCTAATTTTATATTTTTTGTACTATAATTTAGTATATATATATTATGTGATTAGCCTTAAGGTGATTTGTATAGCTCTTCATGTATCCTCCCCACGGGCTTCTTATAGGCTTGGATATGCAATACATAGTCTGTCATGATACCACCTTCAACCCATCCATCAATATATTATGCCTTTTAATTGGAAAAAAAAAAAGAAAAAGACACCACCAGTTTACAAGGGGGTGCAATCAAGGTGGGGGCGGGTAAGTGAAGACAAAGTTCACATGCACCACGCCAGCCCATTTGCCAATATGTCTGTCAAATATCACCCTTGACTGGCTGCAGGTCGCCAGCCCACCCCAGGTCCAGAGGTATGAAGCCCATCACAGTGATGACCCCGGGTCTCTTCTACGGTGCCAATAGCAGGACTAGTGCTGTGTTCCCAGTGGGCGCTGTGAAGTTCCATAACTCCAGTTGAGGGCCGTAGGTACTTAGGTGCACTGTGGGCCACAGAAGCTGTTCAAATTAAGTTGTCAACAGATTGTGGAGTCACCACAGTGAGGTCCATCTTGCTCATGATCGACCCACCAGAGTCTGAAATCAATGATTTATGTTCAGAGTGATGTCTGTGCCCTCCGCCGTCCTCTATGTTGACGCTATCTTCGCCACAGCGAGCAGTGGCATTGCACGCTCTCGTTCCATTTGGAGGGGAGGGTCTCCCCAGAGAGATCTTCCGAGGCGGTCTCCTGGACCGTTTCTTAGGTTTCTGTCGAGCTACAGTAGACTGGGTTCGGGATTTTGGAAGTATGGCCCCCGCTTTGTAAGCCTCCAAGCATGCCCATACCGCTTCCGGTGTGTCACAGAAGTGGATTTTGCCATCTAGTATGATCTGGAGTTTAGCAGGGAACATCAATGAATATTGAATACCTTCCTCGCGGAGGGCTTTTTTAGCTTCCACAAATTACACACGCTGTGCTTGAACTTTGGCAGTAAATTCTGGGAATGCTAGCACCTTACTTCTAGTTATTGCAAATGGACCATTGGTACAGGCTCTCTAGAGGATAATTTCCGATCCCTATACTGTAATAAACGGGCCACCACTGGGTGGGGAGGTCGTCCGGCACCAGCAGGTGTGCCAGCACTCGATGGGCCCTCTCCAGGGCAAAAAACTGTGTGAGACTGTCAGGTAATACCTCAGTGCAGAGCCAATTCTCTAGAAAAGACACCATGTCTGTGCCCTGAATTCCCTCAGGGAGTCCCACCACCCTAATGTTATTGTGGTGGTTATGAACCTCCACATCTTCTGCCCGTAGTTCTAGCATGCCCACTCTAATAAATCGGTCCTCCAGTTTATTGGACATTTCTTGATGTGCAGGCAGGACTGTGCCGACCTACTGTTCCATCTCCTTGACTCGGTCCACCAGTTTATGGCGTTCTGCTTGTAGGAGGCCCAAACCCACTGACACTGCTCCAATGTCCTGTTGAAGTGTCAATGTGGTGTCCGCTATAGCAACCAATACTTTATCTAAGTGTGAGTAGATCGAATTATCAGAGACATCTCTATTATCCGGGGGTCCCGGAGGGACTGGAGAGGCCTCTCTCGTTTTTGGTTGAGCGCCCCCATGTTCATTTTGTGGCTTACCCATATTGGCAGTCTACCTAGTACTGTAGTTAGGTCAGAATCTTTCCGAGTGTGCCAGTTATGGTTGCGGGCAAAGATGGCACAGATCCAGACAAGGAGAGAGGGGCCCACTAATCCCAACGGGGCAGGGCACCAACCCGACAGTAAGTCAAAGAAATTATTTCCCCTTGGGTAAACTCACAGACCAACTTTCAAACATCCATTCCAAGGACCAACCTATATCACCAAAAATAAAAACCTACAGTGTGTATATAAACAGCTATTTATTTCTATAAAAATGATTTGTATTACATTGATTAAAACAAAATATATGCAATTTTATATTGTCACAAGCATATTTAACATCCAAGAAAAATTACAGTAATTATTTCTTAAATACATAAAAACCAGTCAGAAGGACAAAAACATTAAAAACATTCATCAATACAGCATTAAAACTTAACTGAGAATATATTAGACAATTGATTTTGTCATTAAAAGAACACCAATCACATATAAATCATTGATTGCACCAAACCCTTATAAAAAGGGTTCTTCTATTGTTAGCCTTTGTTCAATCAAATGATTAGGTGATCTAGTGTATAGATTCTCATAGCATCAACGCGTTTCGGTGGATTCATTAGTTTCTCAACCACCTTCCTCAGGAAAAATGATATCTCCCACCAACGTTATTCTATCAAAACAATGTTTAAAAACATAAGACAAACATAAATTAATTCATCCAATATTTACAAACAATATAATTCATTGCAGTATTAAACATATTTTTATTTTTTGGTGATATTAAAAGTTCCTAAAAAAGTGTTTTTCTTTCATACTCCTACATCCATCAACCAATCATTCTATCATTCCATACTACAATCTTTTAAGAGGAATGAATATACAATCCTTCTATATAGATATAAAAATACCTTTTATCTTTTGATAGATTCTTGTCCAAAAGTTAACGAGTAGTGATTTTTCACTCGTGGGACCAGTCAATGCTGGTATATATCTCTATATGTTATGCCACTGGTTCTGCCCGACAGATACCTACAAACAAGGGCATAAATCCCGTCAGTTATAATTTATCCTTGATTCATATTATGAGAAACAATGGAAAAAAACTCAGGGGCCGATTCACAGAACTAATCTGAGATAAGATCCTAAACTTACTACTTTTGGTATTCACAGAAGGCATTTAGTAGTGGTAAAGTTAGGACTCCTAACTTTACTACTACTAAACTGAGACAAAATCCTTACTTTACGACTTTCGGTATTCACAAAAGGCATTTAGTAGTAGTAAAGTTAGGAGTCCTAACTTTACTACTACTAAATGCCTTCTGTGAATACCAAAAGTAGTAAGTTTAGGATTTTATCTCAGTTTAGTAGTAGTAAAGTTAGGAGTCTTAACTTTACTACTACTAAGTGCCTTCTGTGAATACCAAAAGTAGTAAGTTTAGGATTTTATCTCAGATTAGTTCTGTGAATCGTCCCCCTCAATTTTTTATTGTTACCTGGGATTCGTCTAAAAAGAAAAATATAAAGTGCTTTAAATGGGATTGCAAATCTCCACTTCTTGCTGGCGTATGGTCTTACACCGCCATCCAATAGAGTAGGCCCAAGAAGCCTAAAAAACAGATACCATCCTTTGTTATAGTAGCTCGAATTTAAATATTAAATAAGTATGCTAAAAATATTCCTGCTATCGGTAAACGCTATAAGGGGTCCAGAACTGAGGCTATTTCTACCAATATTCCAGGATTACTGGACTCATATTAACATTTCCTGTTTAAACAAAAATAGTCATTGATGCCACAGAACCAAACCAAACCCGCGCTTGGCAAGAGAATTTAGGGGTGTCCTGTCTATTGTTCCAGCCAGGAAACAGGGGAGGAGTTGGGAGAAGGAGCTCCAGCTAGTGGGGTATTTCAGCTCCCTGAACATGGCCAGTCACAAAGGGGCCCTTTAACCCGAGGGGTCGGTGGAGCATCAGCCCCCGAAGGGTTAATGGTAGGCATGATGTCCACAGTGCATATCAGGTGTCTACTCAGTTGCTCTTCAGCCGCACCTCGGGGGTGGTAAATCTCCGCCCAACCCACAACAGTATCTTACAGGGTGGCCTCTACCAGCTTATGGGCCCTCTCTCCACTCAGTCAGCCACAGCTCACCAGGTAGGTTCCAGGGGCATGGAGCACCAGTCCTGCAGTGTCCAGGAAATGCAGGGGCCCCATGTGGGCTCCCGCAGTGCCAGGGCTCGCATCGCGGTCCCACGCTCAACATCGCACACCTCACACACCGGGCCCCGACCTAGGCCGTGAGCACTCACGCTGCAGGGCAGCGTTCAGCCCATAGGATTCGGGCCGCCGCAGCCCCAGTCTCTCCAGCTCAAACACTCCCTGCGAGGCCAAGGCCCCGATGTCAGGGCAGGTGACTCAAGGGCAAGTTCCCCCGGTGCAGCGGGCCTCCTGCGACAGCTCCGGCCCCAGTTACCAGTTCAGCTCTGTTACACGGCGGGTGAGCTCCGGTAGCTCCGCCACTCTGCCCAGGCCCCCCGGCAATCAACAATCTCCTCACGTTGACACAGGGGGTGTCCCCAACTCACTGCTTCTTTGTGGAGGGTCTTACAGGTTACACTGCGACAGTAGGTACCACCTATAGCAGAGATTGAGCCCGCTCTGCTGCTCAGTCACTGGCTTTGTCCCACCACCATCTTGCAGCTGGGAGGCTTTGCACGCAGGGCCCAGGGCAAAACGTCACTGCATCTTGCCCATAAACAACTCTTAGCCCAGCATTTTTCATACTGAAGGGGCAACACATCAGGGATGCAATCTCCAGGCTCGTCATTGGCCGTCTTCTGTCCAGATGCAGCAGGGATTTCGCTGGGTTGGCGCGGAGCAACAGGCTCACGCGACCGCCTTCTTCGGCACCTTAGCCACGCCCGAATTGTAGTTTACGGTTTGACACTCTCACACTCACATAAGACAAAACTGCTAAGGGTCATATCCATCACCTAGTTCTGTACCAATCCACAGTAATAAACCACCCATCACCAAATGAACAAGTGTGGAATAACTGAAGACAATTGTCACATGCCGCAGGCTACGTAGAACTCTAATTTAGTCCACCACTGCAGGTCCAGACAAGCTGCATACTACAGCCACTTTGTGGCATCTCACAGTGACAATCATATTTGGGATGAAATTAACAATGTCCCTACCAGCAGATCACCCAACATTTCTCTCTTTTAACATATGGCTGCTCAGGACCATTAATTTTAAACAAAATATCTCAGAATGGACAATCCAGTACAGTAACCAGCTAAGTGAACTATGACACTGAGGCAAATAAATTGTAAGCAATGGGCGGGGCTCCAAGCACTTTATTGTAAACAATATTCTGGCAAGCGAGAGCCATGATCTGTCGGAGGCTCAACCTAAAAAGGGATCTGCAGAGCGTGTCAAAGCTGCCACCTTACTGAAAAACATAAACTGCGCTCCTGTCTCTCACACTTCTTTATCCATCACACTGCTAAGCGCTGCATCCCATAACACAATAACTGCACCTTGGTGGTCCTCATGCAGAACACTGTAACACTTCCCACACAGGATCAAAACAAAAGACAACACACTTCCAATCAAACACCCTACGCTAGGTAGCATGCTACCCTTGTAAGCAAGTGCTTCAGCACCCCACATTGGGGTAGTAGTCTCAATATAAATGTTGCAATACAATATAACACAATACCTGTATTTACATTCCAAAAAGGAAGTCTTTTTATTTTGTAAAGCAGCTCATGTCCTTTCTTTATTTTTCTTTACAAAATAAGCTTTCTATTTGGGGAAATATTGGGGGAGCACACAGTGGTCTAGAGGGCCACTGTGTTCTCCCCACGAGACCGTATGACATGATTCCACTTCTTCTCCTTTGCATATGAAATACCTCCCCAGTTGGTGACTGCAGGTGTGGTCTCAAAGCACTGATACAGTTCTGTGTGCCTCACCGTTAGGAGAGCACACCAACCTCAGGTCCTATTCTCATTGCAATTTGTAATGAGCCGCAAAACCCTTTTTGCAAGTTTGAAGAGAATTTTCTAAGTCACTATAGGGGTTTCGTACATCACAAAGCATCCTTTTGGGTTCAGAAAGTCTGTGATTTAGTGAATTGCTGGTTCTACATTCGCAAAAGTGTTTTGTACATTAGGCCATTGGTTTCATGTACCAAGGAGCTATGCTAATGATATGGATGCCAGAGAGTGAGATTCGCTCTCTCATCAATGGAAGCTCTGGTGTTGCATTGTTCAGATTCAGGAACTTAGCACCTTCCTACGTAGAAAGTACTGCCATGCATGGTGTCAGACATTGAACTTACTAAATGAAAGACATGCTTTCCAAATGAGACCCATTCACATAATGCATCGGGTGCATCTTATTTTATTCATTCACTGTCTCAAATTCACTCAACTGGCTGACATATTTTGGGCTCGAAAGTCTTGATCACAGATGACAAATGTCAGTGCAATATATGATACATAGTATTTTCTTAATATCCCTCTCAATTCATTGCTAGGACAGCTGTATATGGGATTCAATCTGATCTAATTTCATTATAGTTCTCTTTGTGCTCTGGTGTGAAGCTGATATTCCTGAAACTGAAGCATAACCATATTTAACTAACTTTATTTAATGACTGAACCTGCTTCCCTATTGCCTTGTACATATGTGCTCTCTAATAGGCTTAGGGGCACATGCATCAAAGGTTTTTGCGATCGCAAACGGTGCGAATCGCAAAAATCGGCCGTTTGCGATCGCAAATTGGCCTTTGGAGATGCATGAAAGTGTTTCCTATGCGCAATTTAAGAATTCGCAATTAATTGCGAATTCCTAAATTGCGATTGCATTTAAGGAATCGCAATTTGCGATTCCTTAAATGCAATGCTAGAAGCACTTTCAAATAGCGATTTCGCTATTTGGGACCGCAAATTACAGACAAATCAAACTTGTCTGTAATTTGCAATACCTTCGAAAAATGCTCTAAAATGCATTTTTTAAGTTTTAGGTTACACACACACATGCCCTTGGGGCATGTGTGTGCTCAACATGGGTGCACATCACAATTTCAGGGGTGCAACAGGGTGTCATTTTGACACCCTGGCACCCTTGAAATTGCATTCTCAATTTGCGATTCTCTAATTGCGAATCGCTAATTGAGAATGTCTTCCCATTCATTCCTATGGGCCTCTAGGCCCATAGGAATTAATGGGAGGTATTCCTTAATTGCGACTCGCAATTAGCGAGTCGCAAATAAGGAATGTTTAGGAATCGCTATTTTTATAGCGATTCCTACATGCATAGGCTTTTGCGATTCCTTAATTGCGATTCCTTAATAATCGCAATTAAGGAATCGCAAAAGCCTACCTTGATGCATGTGCCCCTTAGTTTCTAGTTTGTATATTGTGCAACTGGAATATAATAAATCATCATCAATATTCTGCAGTTCTGAGCAATAAACCCCTTTCCTAAATACCACGTGCTCTAACACATACACACATATCATCAATATTCAGCAGTCTTTGATGAAAGGATCCTTTCCGTTTCCTCACGAGAGTACAACCCAAACTTTATATGAAGAGTATTCTCTAACATCTTTGGATATACGAGAGCCACTGTTCAAATAGTTCATATTTTGTTTCCCAAATACTACTTAATTTCCGGAATTCTTCTCTGTATTCCCAAACTGTCCTCCAGTAAACTCTTAAGGAAAAATCAGCTGCTCTCCAAACAATTCACAAATCCAAGTAGCTAAGTCCTGGCTACAGAAACATAATATCACAATTGTCTAGCAAGGATGCCATGGGACGAGAGGAAACTTGCACCCAAAGATTCAAAATGTCAGCCACCACCTCCATATAATGTGAGCATTCAAGAATTAATTGAAAATGTAGTTTTGTTGTCAGGTGCTGTAGCATAGTGCTTTCTCACAGACATGAAGCCTTCTGCCAAGCGACGTTCGCGTTCTGTGAACCCAGGGGTGGCCGGCATGGCTCGCGGGTGGGGGTCCAGGGGGTGTCGAGGGGGGTGTTGCGTGGGGTGGAGCGGGGTTTAGAAAAAAAATAAAAATATATAACTTACCTCGAGGCCGGGTCCCGCATCTTCTGTGCTCCTGCTCTCCTGAGTCCGCTTCCAGGAACAGGAAGCAGGCAGTAAGGCTCCCACCCCTAAGGCAATCACAATGCTCCAGTGGAGCGTTGTGAATGGTCTGAGCGCCGTGTCACGGCGCTCAGCCAGGTGTCTGTAGGGGTGGGCATGTTCTCCATGCAGGCTGTAATGCAGCCTGCATGGAGAACAGGGAAGTGCGCATGACTGCTTTGGGCGGCCCAAGAAGGCCGACCAAACAGTCATTGCGCACTTGAGTGGGCAAACCACTCCGCCCCTGCCCTGCTCCGTGAGCAGAGCAGTCCCGCCCACCCACCCACCCGCAAAGGAAACATAACATGATAATAACTGAAAGTTATATGTTTCCTCTTCTCGCACTGCTTGAAAGCAGTGGGGCGACGCTCCTCTGCCATAGCAGAGGAGCCGCCACTATGTGAACCCCACCAGCCTTTCCTTTCTCCAGATGAGCTTAGGGCAAGCAGGTTTGGAGTACTACACCCACACACTAGTCGAGCTATGAAAGATGAGCCATAATTTTATTATTTTTCCTGTCCAGGAGTTAGCAGGTTCAGGGGATCAGTTGGGTTCTTTGGGGTGTTATATTATTTGGTAAACTTAATAAAGTCTACTATATTTATTACTTCTAATCTATGTTCTTTATCATCTCTTGCTAGATGTCAAGTGTCATGCAGGACCTGTCTGTGGCTAACTGAAAACCATTCCCTGTTTTAATTTTTCAGTGTTTCCTTCTCCCATATTCCTTTGCCACTACTACTGTAATCGAGGCAGCTACAGAAATCAGAGGGTTTTGGGAGCACTCACCACTTGCTTTCATAATTGGTTTACCACCTGAAAACTGCGGACTCCTCATCTCCTGAGAAATGCATCCCGTAAATGGGAGTAGAGTGCATCTCGCCACTGTTTAAAGAAAGGGGACGGCATCTGCTGTAGCCAAAGGCTGATGGAGGAAGGGGCTGGATCCCATTATTGTGAGGTGAGCAGTGGTCTAACCTTGTGTCCCATTACCATGACCGAAACATATTTATTTTATATATTTATTTATTTTTGTGATTTTTATATAGCTCGGACGTGGCCCTTAGGCATCAGAGCACTTTACAACAAGCATTTGCAATGCAATAGTCTCGCATTTGCAAGAGTTTAAGCTATTGGCATTGTAAATGACAATGCCTTTTATTTATATGTTTTGATAATTAACACATAAATAAAAGGCATTGTCATGTACAATGCCAATAGCTCAAACTCTTGTAAATGCGAGACCTATTCAAAAAAAGCGTCCGCCATTGTCCCAGGTTGCTTTGAAAGTGAAAGCGCGCATGTCGCGCTGAAAGTTGCAGGAAAGCATGTCGTGCCTGCAGTAGGAGAAACTATTTAAAGAAAATAGTGCTTACAGACTAAAAGAGACTCACTGTGTAACAACCAAAGTAAAAGGGCCAGTCCTCATGGGAGGTTACGAATGAAGACAAGGCGGTACTAAGGAGGGACTAACAAGCCTATTATTGAATCAGAAGCCAGCATTTACGAAGGACACTGACACAAGCCAATGACAAATATAGGCGGAGAGTGGGCGGGGCTTCTATTCCATACTCCAATACAGCATGGCTCGCAGAGCAGCGCATGCGCTGCCCAGGCTGGACCTAAAAAGCAGAACATACCAATAACAATAAGAAATATACATGTAACATTAAAGGTGGAGAGAACACCAGGTTAACCTTCCCATGAGGTTGAGCGCTTCACACATATTCATTGTAAAACATAGCAGAAACAACAGGCGGTACAAAACGAGCACTTTTTGAAGGTGACCTGACACGTGGTTAGGTGGAGGCTCAGCGGGAGAGATCTCAATAATCTTGTGCCGCTTCTGGAGAAGGATTGGCTCATGTATCGCTCATGCTTGAAGGTGGGGGTTCGAGGAGGAGCAATTTAGCGTTTCATGAATTTTGGCATGTACCTGAGATTTTCAGTTTCTTGGAGAGGTACGAGGGTAAAGGGGGGTGCAGAGCTTTATGAGTGATTCAGGCAGTTTTAAATTGAACTCTCGCTTCTATGGGAAGCCACTGAAGGGAGTGTAGAATGGGGGAGATTTGGTCAAATTTCTTGTGACCTGCACAAAACGGGCTGCTACATGTAGGACTGCTCTGAGAAGACCTAGGTGAATGTTTGGGATGCCAGAAATGAGTGCAATTCCATAGTCAAGTCTGGACAGCACAAGTGCCTGGACAATAGATTTAAGGTCGCGTGCTGAGATGAGTTTTTGATTCCCCAAAAAAGACTTAGTTGGAATTGGGCACCCAAAGCCATGTTTGAAATATGGTTTTGAAGGTTAAGACATCTGTCTAGGGTGAATTCCAGAGGTTTGACATTCTGCATGATGGAAGGGTGGCTTTCCATGTCTGGGAGGAGATCCATCCAGTCTTGGATCGGAAAGTTAGCTTTCTCTGAGAGATAAGGAAAAGTTCTGTTTTCATTGGGTTTAGCTTGAAGTGGGTGCAGTCTTCCGGGCATGAGACCTTCAAGTAGATGGGTGTCATCAGCGTATAAGTGGAAGAGGACTCCTGAGTTCCTGAAGATTGTGTAGTGATGTGCGAGGTAGAGGTTGAAAAGGGTCGGGGAGAGAATTTAATCTTGTGGGACCCCTTGTTGCAGGCTGTCTTGATCTAAGATGGCATTCCTCATTTTTACAATTTGGGAGAGAATAGTTTGCCATTTAAGGATGACACCATCGATGCCCATTAGATGCTTCAGGTTGTCTAGCAGTGCCTGGTGGATGACTGTGTCAAACGCCACAGAGATGTCGAGGAGCACAAATAGACAGGAGTACCCTGTGTCTAAGATGCAGAGCACGTAGTCCAAAATCCAAAGAATTGTAGTCTCGGTGCTGTTGCCCTGATGGAATCCGGATTGAAAGGAGTCAAGAAGGTTGTTGTCCAGGATGTGCAATACAAGTTGGGAGGCAACACAACTTTAATCACCTTGCTTAGTAGAGGCATGGTGGAAATAGGAGGAGTGTTGTTGAAATCGTCCGAGTCGAGAGATTGTTTTTTTAGAAGACTCCTGTTTAGACAGTCTGGTAAAAATCCCTGATCCAATGATGTGTCAAAAGAGAAGAAGCATTTTGGCTAGGGATTGACTGATGTAGCCTGGCATGGCATTGCAAAGATGGTCAGAGGGTTTCACCTATGATAGAGTTCGTAGTAAATCTGCCTCAGAGACTAGGGAGAAAGAGGACCATGACCGTAGTTCCTTTCAAGGCAGTACCTCTTCAAGTATGTTGTTGACTTTGGAAGGAAGGGAGATGTTAATGTTTTAGATTTTTTTGTCAAACAACTCTGCAAATTTATTGCAAAGTATCTCCAGTACCTTAAATGAGGGGTTGGAAGGAGGGTTGTTGGCTTGATTAATTACTTCAAATAGTTTTTTTGGTCTATTCTTAGTCGTATTGAGGAAGGATCTGACTTGTGATGCCGTGGCCATTGAAATTTTGTCTCGCAGTATCAAGCTTTGTTAGAATTAATGGTGAGGGTGCTCCCCACCAGTCTTTCTCCAATTTTCTGATGTTTTTCCTTACTTCATAGAGGGCTTTGGAATACCAGGGACAAGAGGGTTTGGGTCTACTGTATTTGCTCTTGATGGGTGTGAATTCCTCGATCAGGAAGTCCAAGCAGGAGTTGAAATTGTCTGTGGCTTCGTTGATGTCAAGTTGAGGTACTATTGAGTTGAAGTTTGAGAGGACTAGGTTGGCCATGGTTTCCATATCGATGTTATTGGTATCTCTTAACCAGATTTTTTCTTTCGTAGATTGACCAAGGGTTTTCTTGTTTGAGAAGGACACTATGAAGGACTCTATAGGTGATCCGAGCAAACAACCTGGATGGGGTCACTGGTCAAAAGGAGAGGTGAGCTAGAGATGATCAGGTCGAGAGTGGCGTCTTTGCAGTGTGTTGATTTCTGGCAGTGCTGGTGGAGGTCATTGTCATCTAGAAAATGTGCAATGTGGTCCAATGGTTTATTTCCTTCGGAACCCCAATGGAGGTTGAAGTCATCGAGAAAGATAATGTTGTCAGAGCTGATTAATTGTGCTGTAAAGAATTCCATACACATTTCGATGAAGGTGTTGGTTTGACCGGGAGGATGGTAGATCACATTCAACCTGAAGTTAGAGGAGGCTGGTGATATGAATTTCAGTTATAAACACTTGAAGGATTGAAAGGGGGTGATGAGGAGTAGTCTGCAGCTCAGAGAGTTTATGCATATGACTGCTAGGCTTCCTGCTTGTTTGCCTTCCCGGTGATTCTCAGAATGGAGTAGAAGAGGGGAAAGTAGGAGCGGAAGAACGCTGTTTGTGGTATCATTCAGCCAGGTTTAGAAGGGGATCAGGATGTCGATGTTGTGTTTGTGTCTGAGAACTCAAGGCAGTGTTTGACTGCAGAGCAACAATTGTGCAGCATGCAAGTAAGGGAGGTACTGGCGGATTTGTGTTCGGTGTGCCCAAGAGGAAGGGTGGTGATATGGATCAGGCTAGAGGATAAGTTGCAATTTTAGGTGGGGAACGTATGGTTCGAGATAATGGTGGGGAGAGGGAGGCCATTTTGTGTTTGGCTGGGTAACTGAGTGTTGGAGATATTGGTGTTTTCATGACTTTTTACAAGGTTTTGTTTTTTGTACTCTTTGAGTGTTGAGTATGCCCGTTTGGGTCTAGGAGAATAATTATCCTGAGCGGTCCTGCTGGAGTGTTTGGTGGGTGGATGATTGAAGCTGGAGAGTAGGAGGGTGAATGAGGGTAAGAGGAATAGTGGGAGGTGTTGGAGTTGGCTGAAGGTGTAAGGAGTGGAGGAGAAGACAGAGGTGTGAAGTGTAGAATGTTGGAGGAAGATGAAGAAGGAGAAGTAGGGTGAGCGACCAGAAGGGTCGGCAATGGATGAAGGTGTGTTGAGAGGAGGAGAAGTCAGAGGTGTGAAGTGTTGAATGTTGGGGGAAGATGAGGAAAGGGGAGTAGGGTCAGAGGGTGAGCGATCTGAAGGGGTGGGATGTGAATTAGCTGGGAGCAGTTGGAAAACAGAACAGATAGGCAATAAAGGCTAGAATCTTATCAATCGCTTAGAATGTGATTTTCCCATTGTTGAAGATGGAAATTGCGAGGTTACCGAGTAGGCCAAGGGGGGAGATAATTTTTGTTTTTCGTCCAAATGGGGTATTTGACAATGAGAAGGCAGGAAACCTATTGTGTAAAGAAATGTACCATGAGTCGGTTTTGCGTGTGAATAGGAGAAGGTCTGTTTTAAAGTCTCTTTTCGGCATACAGTGGTATTTGTCTGCAGGGATTCCGGGAAGTCTCTCAAGATTTCATGTTTCGAATTTTGCATCGAGTATTTAGGGAAGTTAGGAGGGCATGTAATCTTGAAAAAAGCTCACACCTCATTTAGAAGTGGCTCGAGGGAGATGTGACATTTTGCCATGATTATGCAGGGGGTGGATCGCACTGCAGAGCCTCAAACCTGCATGTAACGAGGGCCAGGGACGGTAGGAGGTTTTTTCGCCTAAGGCGCTCCACTAGGTGAATGCAGGACACTGGAGGCCCAATATGAGGATGCAGATGTGTGTAGATGGGGCTGGCTGGGGAACTCCTCTGAATATGCTGCTTCCTTTGCAGGAGGGGGATTTGTTAAACAAAAAGGGGGAGGGCAGGAGTAGGCAGGTAGAGAGAACAGATGGTATGGCAGGTTATGGTGGCTTAGAGTGTGTGTGTGTGTGTTTTCAGTCCCTCTCCTTCACCCCCAACCCCGCTGTTGTTTTTAAAACCTCCTCCCTACCCTTCTCCCGCTCAACACAGGCTGCTGTGCAACTTGGCTTAAAGGAAAATTAAAAGCTCTATAATGTGGTCAATGATGGCTGTTTCATAGTCCTTTTTTGAAAAAAAATGTAAACCATGTTGCCCAACAGTTTGAGCTGAATTGCTACATGTAAAAACACATTGACAAAGCAAATAGATTTTGTATAGGCTATGCTAATGCTTGTTGGTTTTATATCATCACAGGAAAATATGATTGTGATTTGTGCAAAGAAGAGGTATTAGTGGCTATGCATTATTGTAACGTGGAAACATAGTGTAAACAATCCAAGTAAGGTATTGGCCCTCCTGCTGTGGCACTGAATTGTATTTCTTTTCACGCAGATGTGCACATTTGATTAGACAAAATGCCATCCATCCCTCATAGTGCAAGAGAGTCAATGGCCAAAGTGATTTGACCCATCATCTCGTGCTGTATACTATGGTGAATGGAAGCAAAATATGACTGATCGTTGAACAGACCAATGGACGAAAACGGCTGCCTCAAGACCCTCTATGTGTGGATATATTTACGTATTTCTTATTTATGATATTTCTTTTTACATGAGGCTGGCGAGACAGATATTCCTATCTTGATGACTAAAGAGAATCCTCCATAAATCAATACATTGAATATATATTGGCATAACTGTCACATAAACATATAGACAATGAAGTAGGGAATGGTTATGTCGTCACCTACACCGGTGTCATTATGAATTACGTATATTACTTAATATCGCCCCTTATTGTTAAGGTCTTGTGAGCTGAGCACAGTGCCCCTGCTTGCGTGTGACACTCACTGCTTAATTTAACTCTCTAAACAAGGAAGAAACGTAATACATTTTGAAATAAAAGAAATTGATCCTGTGTTGCCTGTCTTGTTTGAATCTGACACTGCTCCTGCTTCTAAGGTGTGTGTCCACGTACTCCTGTTTGTTTTGGTGGCAATAGTTTTCAGTTTCCATAATGTTAGAAACCCAATCATATCAGAGTAACCTGATCAGCATAGGATGATAGCTTGTCATGCGCTCCTTAAACCACCATCATCATCAGTTAGCAGCAAAGATCCAGGCTTGTGTCACCTCCTGGTTTCAAAACACATCAATTATTTATTCCAGCCGAGCATAATTTCTCAAACCGCCAAGCATTATCAGTTATTATTTAGGGGTATGGATTCCAAGTCCATGTATCGTTTATCCTTGTTGTCCTTGCACAATGAATGGTGGAAACTTCTGAAATTGGTACAGACTCCTGAGAAATGTGAAATGAGAAAAGCGGAGAAGTGACACTTTGTTCTGTTATTTCGGATATTATTGCGGGTAATGAAACAAGCTCCAAAGTTTTAGTTATACTTTTGGGAGAGTGGTTGGTGTTGTTCATTAGATGCAATTATTATTTTCTACACAGCTAATTCTTTGGTAATTTTATGAAGATAACTATGGGTTAATGGCAGACATGAAAGCACCCCAGACAGAATGGCGTTCTCTCCTATACACACATTTAAAAAAAAAAAAACCTTTTCTTTATTTAGCCAATGCACCAGGTGTATATTTTAGCAGAAAGCACTTTGCAGGCTATAGCCCTTAAGAATGTAAACCACTAAACATGAAAAAGGATCTTGCAGGGCTTTTTTTAATGCATTTCCCAGCAAGGCAAGTGCCTCTTATGACACTCCACAATCCTTTTAAAAAAGACCAATGCAAGACATACGTTCTGCTTTGCTCCTACATCCTGTGTCAGAGGTAGTTTCTCAGTAAATGCATGTCCGAGGAGAGACAGCAGCAGCCCTATTCCTACTGGGGAGTATGTGGGTCCAACCCAATTGGGACATAGCCGCAGGAAGCATTGAAGGACACAGCACAGGCTGTTTAAACAGCGTCTGTCCGTGCAGGTATGCGCAGCGGGCGGGGCGGGAGGAGGGGAGGAGGGGAGGGGGGGAGTCGAAAGACAACGGAATAGGGAAAATTAAATAAATAAATAATTCCTATTCCGTCGTCTGTCGACATCCCCCACCGCCCGCCCCGTCCCACGGCGCTTACCTGCACGGACTCCTGCTGTGTTTAAATAATCCTGTGTATTTGTAATTTTGGTGATGCAAACGACATTGTCTGTGGACATTCATTACCATCAAGCATGTGAGACTTTTACAATTTGTTTTTTTTGTAATTTGATGACAAACCTGATAATAAAGGTTGCCTTACTTTGAGGCATTAATTCAGTGTCCAGAATTTTCTTGTGAGTGTACTGTCACACATGACTTACCTTGAAAAGTAATTGGTTGCAATGCGGTCCCGTCACTATCTCCCTTCCACTGCTGTACTCTCCTCTCTTGGTTGCTGCAGAGGTGACCCAGGATCCTCATCCTCAAATTCAGAGTTAGTCATGGTGATGGGTAGGCCTTGCCTGGTTGCTATATTATGTCAGATGGCACATGTTGCCACTATCTTACAGGCGGTGTCTGGAGCATACTTTAAGGCACCTCCGCTTTTGTGAAGGCAACGGAATCGAACTTTCAGAACGCCAAATGTGCGCTCTATCACAGTCCGGTTGTGACGATGTGCAATATTATATCGCCTTTCATTTGAGGCTTCCGGGGATGAATATGGTGTCAACAACCAACACCTTAATTCATACACACTGTCACCTGCAACAAACAAATACCTGTGAGCTTGCTTTCATGATGCATTTGATTAGCACAAACCTGTGATTCTATGTCAGGACCGGAGGCGAGGATTATGCTATTCTTTCTCCACTTTATTGAATAGCAGCCATTCAAAGTCAAATAAAACAAACTACTATTCCCATGAAACATCGGGAATAAACAGAACAAAATGATAGAGTGTCCATGGGTAGAGAGTCCCCTCTTCCTCTGCACCAATCACAGGGCTCCGAGGTGATGGTAGTCCTCTGTCACTATCCATTCCTCCTCTTTCTTCGCTGCTTGCAGCCAGATAAGTTCGATTTCCCTTTTCTCTCACAGTGTATGACTGATTGTCTGGTTCTTACTTGTTGACAAGTCCAGATTGTGGTTTGTTTATTCATTGTGTGATTCGCCTTAGCACACTCCTTGTGTTAATAATGTTTTAACTGGTGTTTCCCTGTATTGGGTTTGCCTCATAACCAGATCGGGTCCGGTCACGCGCGCCCCGCATTCACTGCCGACGCGCGCCCGACCGACTTGATTCCTTTGTTTCTGGCACGTTTATTTTGCCTGCGCGTTATTTTACTTTTTTCCCTTTCAGGTTTTTCTGCCTGCGTGTCAGTCGCTACTCGGCTGACTCGCGCCCGGCCGTGGGAGTGTTCGGCTCCCTAACGGCTGTGTTCTGTGGTGTGGGCTCGTGGTGTTTACCTCCCGCCGCCAGAGGGCGACCGTGTGCGTCTCTTGCCCGCGGCGTGCGTCTCGACATTCTGCGCATTCCGCGCATATTTCCCAGTCGAGCCGCATCGCCGCTGGAGAGCCCTGTCTGCTGGATATGCCCTTGGGTCTGTAATTCTGCCGTTAGGCAGTTTTCAAAGTGCGCACGCCCCCTTTTGAACGCCCACGCGTTGTGGGTCTGTATCTGCCATTAGGCAGCTATTTTTGGGCGGTCTCCCGCCTGAAGGTCTGTATTGTAGGCTGTTAAAACGCTCTCGCGCTGAGTCAGTAGTGCAGGTGTTATCCTGCTGGGACCTTTGCCAGCAGGCTGCCCATTTATTAACCGCACCAGGGCCTTAGGTCCCAGGGGTCTCCCCCAGTTTAATGCGAGCACTGCCCACATAAAGTGTAGGCTGCCACCCAGCCCCCCATTACCCTGAGGTACACCCTCTGACATACTTACCCACTTACCTGTCCGGCACTTACCTCTCCTGGCCTAATGGAGTCCTTCCAGGAGGATGCCTATCAGGACGACACATGGGGGGAGGACCCACTTACTGCCCTTCAGTGGGATGAGGATTTTTACGACGCGGTAGACGCGTCCATTCACAAGGCGGTGGAGCAAGCCATGCTGCCCTTGGAAGACCGCCTGTCCCGCCGAATTGAGCAGGCTTGCGATAGGCTAGCCAAGGCCTCACAGTCCTTTCAAGCCTCCTCGCCCCCAAATAGCGGAACCCCTGCTGATCCCCAGCCCCCCCCTTCCAAACGTCCCAGGGACTCCGGGGTGGATGTGGATGCTTTTGATCGCCTTAAACAGGCTTTCCTGGCGCAGAACCCCCCTCCAGTGACGCCCACTGCTCCAGGGGGCGGTAACCCAGGAGATGATGACGATGCCTGCCCATCCCGCCCCTGGCGCACCTCTCGTCCAGAGCCTAGTTCGGACCCACAAAGTATATGTGCTGACATGCTGGACCCCGACAATGTCCTTCATCCTAGGTCTTCTGACTGGACGCCCTCAGACAAGGTCGCCCAATACGTCGCCAGCAGGATCCGCTGGCCGTTAGAGGCCACAGCCCGCAACTATCTCAGGGCGGAGTGCCCCCGTCCCTCTCTGGAAGGGAAAGTAGTTGCCACCCCCGACATCGATCCCCGCATGGCGACGTTCCTTCAAAAGTTCGTCAAGGACCCGAAGAAGGGTATTGACAGGTCTTGGCAGGCTTGCCAAGACAAGCTCCTAGACGCCCTAGGACCAATAACCAAAATCCTCGACATGGCGGAAGAGGCTAAACTGTCTGGGTCCCTGATATCCCCGAGCACCTCTCCTCCTGGGCCCAGCGCGTAGTGGTTTTCTTAGGGAATGCCAACTGCGCTATTTCCACAGAGCGCCGCAGGTCATTATTGATTAAAATAGACCCCAAACTTGGGGATCTGGACGATTCTGAAGCGGTCTCCATTGCGCAGGGCGGTCTCTTCGGAGAACCCTTTATCAAAGAATTAGAGAGGTTTGTAAACACGTTTACGACCCTAGACAAAGCGCATTCCTCCATCAGACGGGTGTTTCACCCTCGGGTTTTCCGAGGCGCCGGACGAGGCAGGGGCCGCTCGTCTGGCCACCCTAACCAGCACAGAGGGCAAGGCTCCAACCATGGACAGTACCAAGATTCGGCCAGGTTCAGCAACTTCTATCCAACAAGAGGACGTCGGGGCAAGAACAGAGGTGGCGCCTCCAGCCCTTCCGGTGAGTGTTCTCCCTTCTTCCCTTCTAAAAGTGGGGGGCCGTCTGGCGCGTTTTTTCCAGGCCTGGACTTCCATCACCGGGGATGTCTGGGTTCTACAAACCGTCCAAGGGTTTCACATCGAGTTTCGCAGCCGGTCCCCCGCGCCCTCTCTTCTTTTCGGCAGCGGACGCTGCGTTGGTCGACCAGGAAATCCACTCTCTTCTGGACAAAGAGGCAATCGTGGAGAAGCTCCCCCACCCCAGAGGTTTCATCAGCAACCTCTTCCTGGTGGACAAGACGCACGGCGGCCAACGTCCCGTCATCAATTTGCGCGAATTCAACCCATGGCTGGTATACCGCCACTTCAAGATGGAGGGGATCCATCTTCTTCGCGATCTTCTCAGGCCCAACGACTGGATGGCGCGCCTCGATCTCAAGGACGCCTATCTTACGATCCCCATTTTCTCTCCGCACAGGAGGTTCTTGCAGTTTCTTTGGCAGGACAAGGCGTACGAGTTCACCACTCTTCCATTCGGCCTTTCCTCCGCCCCTTGGTGTTTCACCAAGGTTCTCCGGCCAGTGATAGAGCGGCTGAGAGCGTCCGGTATGAGACTCATCGTATACCTGACGACATTCTTTTGATGTCTCAGTGTCCCATCACTCTAGCCCGTCACCTTCAGTCGGCGGTCAACCTCCTTCAGAGCCTGGGCTTTGTGATCAACGAGGCAAAGTCCACTCTTGTCCCAGCGCAGAGGGTTGTTTTTCTCGGTTTTTCGATCGACTCCGTGGAATCTACTCTGTCTCCCATCTCGCAAGATGGTGAAGATTCGTCACGAAATCAGGAGAGTTCTCTCTCAGTCCCAACTCTCCCTCAGGCAACTAGCCCATATTGTGGGTCTCCTGTCAGCCTCGATTCAAGCCATCTTCCCGGGCCCGCTCCATTACAGAGCTCTCCAGCGTCTTAAGGCATACCATCTACGCAGGGGGCTTTCGTACTCACGGAAAGTGAGTCTCTCGGCGGACGCCAGAGAGGAACTCCAGTGGTGGCTCACCAGTATGGTAGCCTGGAATGGGCGTGTGATCTTCGGTTCCGTGCCAGATATCATTATCGAATCAGATGCCAGCAGGTCCGGATGGTGCGCGAGGTGTGGCGACTTCACTACAGGAGGTGTCTGGTCTCAACAGGAACAACAGTTGCACATCAACTGTCTGGAGCTTTTGGCGGGATCCTTTGCGATCCAATGTTGGACCAAGGACTTCATCCGGTCATGTGTCCTCCTCAAGATGGACAACATATCGGTGGTCCGATACATCAACCATCTAGGGGGCACTCGATCGAGAGCGCTCTCAGACCTGGCAGCGAATGTCTGGCAATACTGCCTGGACCATCAGGTGTCCGTTACGGCGGAGTATCTTCCGGGCCAAGACAACCAGGTAGCAGACTTCCACTCTCACCACTTTCACGATGTGAGTCTTTGGAAGCTGCACCCAGGAGTCTTTGCGGATCTCCAGAGCTTCTGGGGTCCATTTTCGGTGGATCTATTTGCTTCCCGCCTGGACCACCAACTTCCACGGTTCTTCAGCTGGAGACCGGATCCCCTGGCAGCGCAAACGGACGCGTTCCTTCAGGACTGGCGGGGCGAGACGGGATACGCCTTTCCCCCGTTCGACATGCTAACGAGGGTCTCGGCCCAAGTTCGACGTCAGAAAGCGGACTTGGTGTTGGTTTCGCCAATCTGGAGGTCTCAAGTTTGGTTTCCGGTTCTTCTGGAACTTTCTTGGGATTCTCCAATCCCTCTCCCCCATTTTCCAACTCTCCTACTAAGTCCAGACGGAGCTCCTCACCCGCTAATCGCACAAGGCTCTCTAGCCCTGATGGCGTGGCGGATTACAGGGGACGATGGGCGGTCCCAGGCCTTTCCGGAGCGGCTGAAAAGTTCATGTCTAAGGCCTGGGCCGATAGTACCGTCAAGCGGTACCGTTCTATCTGTTTGCGTGGTATCTTTGGTGTTTGCGACAGAGTCTCAATCCCGTGGCAACAGATGTGACATCCATTCTGAATTTTTTAGCCGCCCTGGCGGAAGAAGGCCTGGCTTATAGAACCATTAATACCTTCCGTTCGGCCATCTCAGCCAGCCATACCATGGTGGATGGATCTCCGGTGGGGGAACACCCCCTGGTTTGTCGCCTTCTTCGAGGCATTCGCCTTTCTCTTCCCCCCAAGCCCCATTATTCACAGCTCTGGGACGTCAACCAGGTTTTGAATTTGTTTTTGTCCTGGCAACCGAACAGATACCTTTCTAGGAAAGAGCTTTCGGCGAAATTGGCCATGCTTCTTTGCCTTATATCCTGCAGACGGGTTTCCGATGTCAGAGCCCTGGACGTTTCGGGCAGGATATTCTCCCCTACGGGAGTTACCTTCACAATTCGACGGCGTACGAAATGTGGGACGAAGTCCATCTCTTATCCTGCTTTTCCAGATTCTCCAAAGCTATGCGTGGTATCTTGTCTTAAGGCGTACGAGGAAATGTCGGAGGAGTTCCGTCCTCCATGAGAGCGACAATTGCTTATTGCGCTCAGGAAACCACATAAGGCGGTTTCTTCTCCCACTATCGCCCGTTGGGTAAGGTGGGTAATGCAGGAAGCTGGCATCGACCTTCGGGCCTTCGGAGCACATTCTACCAGAGGGGCAATGGCCTCTAAAGCGTTTACCCTGGGAGCACGTCTGGAAGACATTCTGAATGCAGCAGACTGGTCTTCCGATTCGACCTTTAAACGGTTTTATTTCAAACCAGTTATTGACATGGCTCACTTGGTGGTGAGCAAGCTTTAAACGAGCATAATCCTCGCCTCCGGTCCTGACATAGAATGAAAAATATCCTAGCTATCGTAACGGAAAGTTTCAATTCTATTAAGGACTCGGAGGCGAGAATTTTCCCACCCAGGGTACAAAGTTTTGTTTAGTACCTTCCCACCCTCGTTCTGGGGTAAGTAAGATGTTTCACTATCTTGTATGCAATGAGAATTAAAGTTCATATACGAATGCTGTGTTGTTTCCCCTACAGGCTAAACCTTAGCCACTACTGTCGCTGACATTCTACCTTACTTTTACAGGCGAGTCTGGTAAACAAGATTCGTGAGGCCTCCTGGCTGGATGACCTTCAGCGACGAAAGAGGGGGAATGGATAGTGACAGAGGACTACCATCACCTCGGAGCCCTGTGATTGGTGCAGAGGAAGAGGGGACTCTCTACCCATGGACACTCTATCATTTTGTTCTGTTTATTCCCGATGTTTCATGGGAATAGTAGTTTGTTTTATTTAACTTTGAATGGCTGCTATTCAATAAAGTGGAGAAAGAATAGCATAATCCTCGCCTCCGAGTCCTTAATAGAATTGAAACTTTCCGTTAGGATAGCCAGGAAATTTTTCATTCTATTATATTATGTTACCTAACAAATAGCCATCATCAAAATCCCCTCTTTCCAGGCGTCAGTGTATTCTAATGTGCCTGAAGATGAAGGAGTCATTGGTGCTCCCTAGGTATTGTGACACAATATCAGTAATTACATTGTTTGCATCACATACAACTTGAATATTAAGGGAATGCTTATTTTTCCTATTCCTAATGAAGTATTCAAGATGCGCTGGAGGACAAATGGGAGCATGTGTTCCATCTATACACCCTAAGGCCTGGGGAAATCTGGCAACCCTATAACATTTCAATTTAGTGCATTGCATTTCCTCACCATTCCTGAATAGGTATGTGTACCGGTTGACATGGAGGAGCATGGAATCAATAAATCTACTGCAAAAATGGGAGAGCGCACTTTGGGACACCCCACCAGCAACCACAATCACACCCTAGTGACTGCCAGAGGCCAGAGGTGCAATGAGTACAAAACCTGCCCATGGGTGGGGATGGAATTGCTGCACAGAGTACTGTGTTATAGTTGTGGTTTCAGCAATTCAATTACATCTAATATCACAGCACTATTTAGCCTGTATTTGTCATATATTTCCTCCTGTTTGTTGGAAAATGGTGAGCCTGGCTCTGAATATCCTCTCCTTTCTCCTCCTCCTTCTCTATTGAACAGCCAGTAGTCGCATCCTTCTCACTATCACATACAGAGGAGCCATTCTGGAAACCCTGGATGCATTTTGTGCCAGCTTTAATAGCTTGCACACAGTTACAACCTGAAATGAATTGGTGTTAAATTGCATGTGCAAACAGACTTTTTTGCGACTAGTTGCTAATTGCGACAGGCAGGAACATAAGGTTTGCGAGTGGCAAATATGGATTCTGTAACTGCAACTCGCAAATTTGGGTTGCAAAAAATACTGAGTTGCAAAACGCTCACATCACTAAAAATACATTGGGAATCCATTTCGTACATCGCCAAACACCACTTTTATGGTTGCAAACCAATTTGCGATTGATTTGCGGGTCACAAATACTTAGTGCATCTGTCCCTTAGTTATCTGCAACATAACAAGATACATTGGAGCAGCCTGTGAGCACATCCTACAGTTATCACTTAAAAGGAAAACAGTTCACATGAGAACGAAAACAAGTACTCCTTGCATTTCTAAAGGTGCAGTCAGCTTCTCCTGGAATTAAGGAATTACACACATGGTACAAAACAAGATGGCAACCAAACGTTAGCCAATTCAAATACAGGCCTACATTAGCTATGGTCCATCTAGACATGAAAAATAAAAATACACAGTTAATACATTTGCGAATTTATATGTTAATGTTGATATGAATGCAAACATTTAATATGAAAAATAACTCAGTACTCCTTCACAAGTACCATTTTATTGTGTGTAGTTCCATTGCTTAACACAGGTTCAAAATTCATAGGGAATATTTTGGACACATAGTCCAAAAACAGAGTTTAGGGTAGTTTCATTTTTTCAGTCAAGTAAAAGTTGACATTCAGTACTTGTCTGGTAAAGTATTATGGGACAAGAGTCTTCTCTGCTTTGAATTTCCCATTAGAGGATAGGCTTTAGTTATCACAATGTGGAAATTATTACTCTCTGCTGGAAGGTAAATAATGGGCCTTATTTAGAGGTTGGCGGAGGGGTACATCTCACAAACATGATGGATATCCCTTCCGCCATCTCCGCTTATTTAAAAGTGCATTATGACAATGCATTTGTAATAAGATGGACAGGATATCCGCCCAGGGTCTAGGAGTCTAGAGAAGAAACATATGGCCTGATATAGCGTTTGGCAGAGGGGTACTCCATCACAAACTTGATGATATCTTGTCTGCCTTATTACAAGTGCATTTTATCATAATGCACTTGTAATAAGGCGGACAGGATTCCCATCTGCCAAACTTAAATCAGTCCCATGTCTCTTCCCTAGATTCGTTATGATCCAGAGTTCCTCTACCCCGTATGTAGTAAAATTATAGGGTGATCTACTGTTATGTCCCATATGGAGGCCCTAATGTAGACCCGTTCATACATGCCCTAAAATGGACGTATTCGTATTTGCCCTAATACGGTCATATTCGTGCTTGCCCTATTATGGTCAAAGCTGCATATGCCCTATTATGGTCATAACTGTACATGTCCTATTATAGTCATGATTCCGTATATAGGCATGATCTTTCACCTACATTGGTCCTCGCTAGTACACAACGAGCTCTGAGGGCTGAACGTTATCTAGTCTGTGGTTTTGAATACAGCAGGGTTTTTCCCAAACACAGGCCCACACTGTACTCATCAATTATGCATGGCTCTCTAGGAATACACCACCTGCATAATATGTATGTACAAAGTTCACCCCTGACGTCTTCCTCACGCCCAACAAGGGCCAATACAAACCATACGAAGCAACTAGAGTCTTCAGGGTATAAATACACCACATTTTACCCCGGTAAGATAGAGGGAACCGAGACTTCCATGCTGACACACTGACCAGAGACACTGAGGCTCCTGCATGCAGTCGCTCCAGCTGACAGCGGTCTAACACAGCCCTTGCGGGGTGTCCAACTCGAGACCAGGACGGTGTCCCACACTCTCTCTATTCAGGTATGGGGGTTCGACTAAATCCTAGAAGGATTCTTGGCTCTTAGGCTTTTAGACCTACACATATGCTAGGTACACTCAGGTACATCTAGTTAGGCATCGTAGGAGTACGCGCACTTGCATAATGCTTTTTATATTCATGTATGTATTCATGATTATTGCAATATGGTAGAACTGTTCTATCCCTTTGCTTTTATCGTACTGCTGATAATATATCTCTGCTATTGTCTGCTGGTTGCCGCAGCACATATATTTTACACTAGAATAACAACTGTTCAATAAATACTTATTGAAACGCCCAGACTGTTTATTCTGTGTAACTCTCTGAGACAAACCGAATAAGTAAGCACGAGTGACTGAGCGAAAAGTAGTATATTGTTTCCACGATTCTGAGGAATTTGGGTTGTCATGATCTAAGGTTGCCAGAAACTAATCTCTCCCCGATAAGAGGAGATTCTAGTGGCACTGTGAGCTAGCAAATGCAAACAAGGCTAACATATGCGGTGGGGGGTGCACAGAGTCAGTCTAACACCAAGCCCACAGTATATGTTATCCAAACGCGCAGGTCCTGCAGGGGTACTATAGGAACTACACGACATGGCGCTGCCAACGTTGGTTTGGTACTTATTTAACAGTAGAATCTGAGTAGTTCAGTCGTGCTATTCTCAGAGAACCTACTCACAAAACCCCAGAGACGTCTGGAGTGGGTGGGCACAAAATCCGCCACAGCTGAGTAGTACGAGAATACTATTTATTGGCTGTTGGTTAATCAAGCTTGAAGGATATTTAGTTCCTAAATTGTGCATAACACCTCATTTTAGTTCCCTTGGAACACTTCCTCTTCTAAAACATGCCTGATACCGAGGCAGGGGACCAAAGAGTTGACCTGAATTTCTTAACAGGAGAAGATCCTGAGGATGCAATACAGATTGCACCAAAATTCAGAAGGACAGTCACCATAAGACTATTAGAAAATGGCTTACCAGCCAAGGGTGGCATGGTTGTTTTCGTGATTGAGGCACACGAATCAAACAAAACAGAGGTCTTCTATTCATGGGTTACATTCCCAGCAGCAAATGCAATAACAAATACATTTCACTACTACATAGCAGGAGATGCACCAAGGGAATATGCCCCGTTTGAGGACATAGAGATTCTACTTACCTACCAGGAACATTTTTACTGGTTTAATGGTGCCCTACCCCACGTAAGAGTAAGATTAGGCCCGCTCGGAGGAGACGGGGCCACATGGCCAATACTAGCGGCTTACACACCGCATCCTGACATTGGAACAATGCCACAGCCAGAATTACTCATACAACACAGAGATTTAATTAAAATCTACAGAAATCTGACACAATTCGTTATGAGGACTTTAACAATCCAACCTGCACCAGGTGCAGCAAATAGTACTCCAGCTCAGGGTACAGGAAATAAAATTACTCCACAAACATTACACGCGGTAATGGGCAAAATGCCCGCAAAACGCGAACAAATACCATTCTGGATAGCTCAGAAAATAACTCAGCTTGAGGCAGTATTCCTGAATACTACCACCTATGAAAAACACAGAATTCTAACAATCTGCTTGCCCATGGGGATCACACCACAAGTAGAGGATTAAACCTCTTGGGGTTCAGTCTTTGCTGCCATATTTACCAGAACACATGGTATCCCGTCCTTAGCAGTAGTACCAGACGTATTGAGACAGATACAAAATGAGTACGGAGCAGAGCCTGCCCTTAACTTAGGGATGAAGTTACTAAATAACTTTGACCAGGTATCAGCCATAATACTAGTTAACATTAAGGGGGAGGCAGCTTCAGTGGCGATCCGCCAACGCCTAAGGGAGTTCGATCCAATAGATCAACAACACAAACTACCCAAAATAATTGAAACTGCATATGCAGAATTAGGCAGAGACAGTCTAGGTGGGAAAGCACTAAAACCACAACTGGTGGGCAGTCCTGAAAAGGACACTACAAAGCAGATGCCTACTTCTTCTAAAAAGAAGTGGGAAAATAAAAAACAACAAAAGTCTAAAGACAGCAGATCTCAATCCAGAGGTAGGTCTCCTCAACAGGAGCCCTCTGAAAGGAGGTATAACCTCAGGAATAGGGATAATATTAAAAAACCTGACAGGTATCCGGATACTGATACACGTTCCTCTTGTTCCTTTCAGGGTTCATCAAAAAACTCCGAGAGGGAAGGACGGTCAGAGGAGCGTACAAAGTCCAGAGACACGCAACGCGCTGCGGACTACGCACCTAAAAAAGAAGATAAACAAAAACAGAAACCTCAGTTCAAAAAGAAGAAGGTAGCAGGTCTCAAGATCAGACATGCCCAGAATTCTGAGGACACAGCTTCTGAATGGGGAATGGGCTCTGACGATGCTAGACAGCGCGGCAGAAGTAACGATAGCTCGCCAAAACCTGAAGGAATTTCTGGTGACAGCGGAGTTGAGTGAGTATATCACGGTGGAAACACCTGATACTCGGGTAAGTGTCCCACATAAGTTACATGAGATAACACTCCGGCTGGAGGGGGACAAGCCCAGAAAAATTAAAGGTCTCTTTTGGAAAAATCTGTCATCTGGTTATGACATTCTATTAGCAGAACAAGACTGGCCGCCAGCATTCGTCATGGAGTGCCCTAGGGTAGAAACTGTAA
Source organism: Calotriton arnoldi (assembly GCA_963921515.1). Lineage (NCBI taxonomy): Eukaryota > Metazoa > Chordata > Amphibia > Caudata > Salamandridae > Calotriton > Calotriton arnoldi. The sequence goes on along the minus strand of CAWUFW010001117.1, from coordinate 160,022 downwards.
TTTTTCCAGCATTTTCCGACCTCGTTCCCATACATTTAAAACATGCATATGCGCAGGAGTGGGCGGTTGCCCTAGCTCCAGCATTGTACAAAAATCATGTTGGTTGGGATGAGGATTCAACCCACAACGTGATCCCGTTAAAAGTTTCCCCAAATGCTCAAAGGCAATACCCTATAAAGCAGGAAGCTAAAAAACAAGTCAGGGAGATCCTAGATCAACTAGAATACCAGGGGGTGATTGAAAATTGCACTTCACCTATGAACAATCCTTTATTTCCCGTAATGAAACGTGATAACACATATCGTTTAGTTTTGGATTACAGACATTTAAACACTTGCACAAAGACATTTGCAGTTCAAAATGCACACAGTGCCGCATTAATGAATAACATTGTGCGCAAAAAATACAAAACAACACTTGATATCTCAAATGGATTTTTCTGCCAAAATATAGAGCCTGAAAGCAGGTATCTGACCGCATTCAGTGCGTTAGGGTCCCAGCGACAATTTTGTCGACTAGCCCAGGGTATAAAAATAGCCCCGGGGTGTTTTCAGCAAGAGTGACAGAGTTAATCCAAAATTTGGATGAAGAAGCATTGTCTTATGGGGATGATATTTATCTGACGGACGATGACCTACCGAGGCACTTGACCAGGGTGAGCACCATTATTATGGGATTCGCCTCTGAGGGCTATAAATTTAATTTTAAAAAATCAAAAATTGCCCACCTCAGTGTCCTATTTTTAGGGTATGAGCTGTCAAGTGAAGGAAAAAGCCTGACAGCTAACTTTTTAGAAAAGTGTGCGCTGCTCCAACCTCCAAAATCATTAAAGAATTTACAATCAATTCTGGGATTCCTAAATGTTGGTCGAACATACATTTTGGATTACGCAGAAAGAGTAAAACCTTTCTCCGACTTGATAAAACCTGATTTTTCGGTCAGACAATTGACACAGGAACATACAAATATCCTGCGTTCCCTACAGGAAGACATGATAGCTTCTAAACATTTACAGACACGCGTAAACGTACGCAACTTAGTGATCCGAGTAATAGCGGGTCAATGCAGGTACACTTATTTAACTTTTAATGAAGGTGAAACGGTACCAATCGCATACAAATCCCACCTGTACACAAACGCAGAAATGCGTTTCATTTCAACAGAAAAAATCCTGACAGCAGTGCAGACCGCTGTAGCAAGAGAAAGAGCTCTGGCTCAGGGAAAACGCATAATTGTCGTGACCCCAGTACCAGCTTTAGAAGCTGTTACAAAAGCTAGCATTCCAAATGCGAAAGCCTTACATCCCAGATGGATACAATGGGCTAATTGCAACGGATGTTGAATACAGATTTTATCCAAGTTTGAAAACACAGGCGTTCCTGCAATATGAACAAGAATATCCTCTACCAAATGAAATTTTGCCTCTAGATCAGTATGAATACATTATTTACACTGACGGATCTGCTCAACCGGCCATAGGGAGTAAGCAAGCTTACAGCGCAGCGTGTGTGATTGTTAAAGGTCGCATGCACGATGAAAAGGTCCATCCGAGTTGCACTAAAACGCAATCTCTAGGAGACTGCACGGCTCAGTTGGCAGAGTTAAAAGCACTTATACTGGCACTTATAAATACGGATCACGAATTCCCCACACTAATTGTGTGTGATTCCTTTTACTGTGTACAGTCATACAATGAATATCTACATCATTGGGAACAAAACGGGTTCAAAGATGCAAAAGGTGGCACAATTAAGCATAAAATGCTATGGGAACAGGTAGTGGAGTTGAGAAACGAACTACCAAGGGCTCACGTGATACATACACTGAGTCATCAGCGTGATGGCGTTCACGTTGAAGGGAATTCATTGGCTGATTAAGCCGCAAAGGGGGCTGTTCGCACAGCCGCCGTAGCTGCAGTTACTCGTTCAAAGACGAGAATAGACGGCGAGATAATGGTAGCTGTCGTTGCTTCACGCAAAGGCAGCACAGCAGTACCTTCCACTCAAGTACTCTTACAAGTTAGATGCACAAAACATTCCATATGCTCAGATTCCTGGAGTGGGGGATAGAGTAATACCAAATATGGATCGTAGGCAAGGTTTAATTGTGGCGGCACACGAAGGGAAGGGTTCTGTACATAAGGGACTTAGGGAGACTGTTTCTTTGTTGAAACAACGCTACTGGTGGCCCGTGATGAGAAGGCAGATTAGAGACTATGTCTGGAACTGCGACATCTGCAAGCAGATGGAAGGGTCCACCACAACACGTCCAGGACAGATACCATTGTTAGACAGCATTAGGTTGTCCATTCGTGTACGTCCAGCTCAAGTTTCCTCAAGGTCTGGCCTCGGCGCTCGGCTGACGCTCGAACTGTTATAAAAGATTTGCGAGTCTTTATTGGCACATACGCAGTTGGCACGTTACATTCTGACCGTGGTCCGGCGTTTAGCTCTCGGGCTTACAAAGAGGCCATGGAAGGAATGGGCGTAGCATTGCGGTACTCCTCTCCGTATCATCCCGAGGGAAATTCTGTTGTGGAAAGGAAAAACCGTGACTTAAAGCAATCTTTAACAGCTAGGGTATTAGGCAAGGGCGGTAGATGGGTCGATCACCTTTATGGGGTCCAACAACCAGCCAAGAAGCTCTCTAGGGGTTGTCACTCCTTACGAGGTCCGATTTGGGACAAGAATGTGGGTACCTGACCTTGATTGTGAAGGTACAGTGGCGGATAAAAACCATTTGATATCCATGATCGTTTGGCTGTTTTACAGGATCTAAATGAATCCAGAACACAACTAAGTAACGTGCTCCAGAAACAGACCGCCACTGAAGAAGTCAAGGCAGTAACGGCAAGACCTGTCTGGATCCCAAAAGTCGGGGATCTGGTCAGAGAGAAGATTGCTGACAAAAAGTAATTTGGGCCATCATACAGAAAGCCTGTACCGGTCCTTGCAATCCAAGGCACAAGAACTGTACTTTTGCCACCTCTTGCCAGGAAAAAGGAGAAAAGATTTGTCTCAATTGACTTAATCAAACCACACTATGTGGCCGATACTAAACAGTAGGCCTCGTGGACTCCACAGTAGCAGACGCCCTTCTCTCGCTACAATCCAAGAAGTCCAAACAGAAAGACTCATCACGTTTGAAGAGCCACCTGTACGGAATGAAGGACTAAGCAACAATGCTATGGAACTCGTTCCACTGCAACAAGAAGAAAATCAACTTAGCAACCAAGTTGCAATCAGACCGACTACAGACATCTACGTCAACATGCCTCGTCAAGAGCAAAATCCGATTTCAACAAATCCCGATGCAATTCCAACAATTGATCGAACTGCTTCTGGCTATTTCATGAACTTTGATACGTTTTCACTGGATCCAAGTGAGCCGGAAACGACGCCAGCCAAAAAATCACGCAAACAGAAACCCACTGACTTTTTGAACTTTTTTAGAAAGACTTACCTGGTGTCACCTTGGATTGAACTATTGTATATCACTGGGATTTTCTTTTTTCTTTTCTGGCTAGGTTTAATAATAACTTTTAGCATGCTTATTAATGGACGATACCTCCAGCAGAGCTCTACAGCCCAAAGAGTCAATTTGATTTTAAAACCACACCAGTCTTCACATCGTGAACCAAGAGACTTGTCTTCAGTGAACATCACAGCAGTTCCTATACCGGACGGTATAGTATGGGACAAGATTGATTATGATATATTTGGTCCGACTGAACTTTTAAAGCTTAAACATGTATTTAAAATTTCTTTAAGTGATATCATTACCACCAGTACATTTTCTGATGATTGGGACACTGAAACTGTAAACAATTTAATGTCTCATTTAGAAAAAACTGCTGCATTTCCGAACAATGAAATGTTAGAAGGTACTTCAGACTATGATACATTGTACTGTTACCAACACTATGGTCATCATTTCTTGCATAAATCTATAACACCTAGAAATGTATTTGAATACCACCAGTGGGAACACTGCCCAACTCCTCCAAAAGGTAGTTCGCAAACTTTTGCACAGAAATTCACATACTTTTCAGGGTTTAATACATCAGACCCAAAGTCATTTTATTACAAAGTGGCAACAACATCAGCACAGAAAATTATGTTGACTAACACCAAACAGATTTACTCTGCTTCCTTTATGGCCCAGTTGTCTACACAGGGTTTCGACCTATGGAAGGACACTATAGATTTAAAATCAATCTGGGGTTCTAGGGACTGGCAAGTACAGGGAACAGAAGCGCTATTTAGAGCATGCCTCATTCCACAGCAGTTAATATTTCTGAATGAAACTGTGCAACAGACATGCTGTCTTGGACTAGCCAAGAATAAGGAAATGAACACACCCGGGTTTCCTACACCATCACAGATGGGTGGGGGGCAGAATTCAACTACACAAGGGGTAGGATTAGATGACATTCTCCAGTACAACAGATCAGATCCTGATTGGACGAAATGGCTGATTTGGCCCATTGACACAAACACCTGTCAACAGAGATTTATGAATACAACCGAAGGGTTTAGTATCCATAGGCCAGATCCACGCTATGTACAAAGACAACACCCAGGGGTAGTGACATCGTATAGTGTTGGGAAGTTGTGCTTTGATTGGCTAGAGACCTCAACACTCACAGAAGTAAAACACCATTTGACCGTACTCACACCCGATGTGGATCTTAGGGATTTCTTATTAGGCCCAAGGAAAACACGTCAGAACCGTTTCATATATGCAGGCCTTTATGCCTATTATAATGAAAACTGGAAAATATCCCAACAGGAGGCCGCAGAAAGAATACGGGAAATAGACCGTATTAACCTAGAGAAGGCATTAGCTGTAGTGGATAATGGGTTAACAACTTTGACCTCCAGAATTGACTCCTTAGGCAACATTGTGTCTTCGGCAATCGACATATTAGAACAAGATCTGGCCTTGTTACAACACGGGCAATCTCAGCTACGTTCTATTATGATGTTAAGCTGGACGCTACAATCTTTGCGTGCAGGCTATGTGCCCTGGCGTTTTATAAACACCACGTCTCTGTTTTCAGAATACAATCTAACTGATAAACAGACAGAAATGGCACAAAGGGGAGCCAAATATACAATGCTGCGTATTGAGAAACTGAAAAGGTTACCATTCACTGTAGCCGAATCACCATCAACTGAATGGCTAATTCATGGCCAAATCACTCTGCCGGTCACTACGTTTCAGTTTCAATATTGCCTTGAGCAAAGGCAGGCAGGCAAATATGAGAAAATGGGTAAGGGATACATCAAGGAAACTTGGGAGTTACCATATAGATATCGATGCCGGAATGGGGATCGAGAAGTATATCTGAGTGGTACAAACTGCAAGAACGCTTTAAGCGGTTCTCTCATGTGTCAAGATATTTCTCTGCACGGAGCCTGTAGCGGTTCAGTAGCGAACCTATCTTGTCACATGTCAGGGACCCCAGCGGCCAAGATCACGCCGGTTTTCCAGCTGCTCTCGAATGGGAGTTACTTAATGTTAAATGATCAAGGTTGCTGTGGGATGCTTCCGGGCGTCGCATATCTGGTCACTGTTAACTCCAGGGTTACTTGCTGTATGCAAGTGTTGTTTCCACCACTGAACACAGTCAGGGAGGCGCCGTTATGGCCTTCACTGAACGTTTCTTTCATACAATTTCATACTCCCAGATTCAACGGGCCCATAGACTTCCTCTGTTTCTGAGTAAAGATGCACGAGCAAGCAGACAACATCCCAGGCCTATGATTATTTATTTTGGGAACTTCTTGCTTAGACAAGCTGTCTTCTTCCGGGCTCACCCAGGTACGACTAATTCATTTGCATTTTCTGTGAGATCAGACCTCTGTAAGGAAACAATGGAACGACGCTGGAATCTACGTCAATTGATAGACCCTATGAAGGCAGTTGGTGCTCAAGTGTTCCTTCAAGAGCCAGCAAGACTTAAAGTTATACGTGGTGGACACACATGGATGTTCTATACAGCTACTGAGGCCCAACAAATTCTTAATTCTTGGAAGTCTTCGGAAAAGCCGGCCTCTTAAAACTTGAACATATATTTGGTTGGCCCCTCTTTGGCGATCTTAAGGGGAAGGGAAGAAAAAAAAAACACAATTTGATACTCTGAGCAGATTGAAAGCCATGCTTTTACAGCAACCCGTCCTTAACCTCCACTCGAGAAACCTATGAACTTCAAGTTGCAAGGACCTCGACTGAGATACAGGCGCTTATACATACAAACTGCCCCTTTCATTTCGTAGAAATGGTGGGATGTATCTTCAATATGTCTGATACGAGCGGTATTGTACACCTATTTAAGACCATAGGGTCAGGACTGTTAAGCACCTTTCAGACAGTCCTCGGAGTAATCCCAAATTTTATACACTCCGTATTGGGAAGCGTATTTGGAGGACTCCCACTTATCCTATTGCTGGTTGCAGGGGTCCTATTCATAATACTACTGCTACGCAATGGACGGCCCAATTCCTGAGGGAATGGCAAACATGCTCCTGGAGCGGAAATACCGTGAACGCATGGTACAACTTCTGGGCATTTCTTGCCTGCGAGAACTCAATGCCTCCTGGTTTCTATCCTTTCGACCAGTCTGGGTAGACTGCATCTTACCTGTTCTTCGATGCCTGCTTTGCGGAGAAAAATGCACGTTGGATCTTTGTCTAACATTTCCATCAGATGCGCCTCCGGACACGGATGCAATGCTGGACCCCCTAAAGGTCCATGCTCTGCGTTGTCCCCAGCGTCTTCCGATTCTGATGAACGCATTCCTTGAGAATCCACAGGTGCCGTTTGCTCCTGCTGGGTTAGGTGACTCCTCCACATGCACCCAGGTAACAACTGCCGCACACGCTGCCACAGCACCGACTGTTGGCAGTGCTACATACCATCTATGTGCGATTGACGTTCTCTGTGAGGCGTTGGATTTGTCATCTGCAGTAGCTAACAATAATGTTGTGCTTCCCAGCCAGGACACTTAGGGGTCGATTCCGATTCGGGCCGGAAAAAGCACCGACCGACTCGGAGCCGGTATTAATTCCGACCGACACGTACCTGTGGCGCCCGACCCGCCAAGTACGATGCAAAGCGTGCAAAATCCGACCGACACGTACAGAACCCAAGCCGAACGACCGAACCGCACGGAAAACAGCAATCCGGCCGGAAAAAGACGCGAATCGAACCGACCGACACGCACCCGGAACAAATTCGATCGAAACGTACCCGCGAACTCCAAACCGCCAAGTACGATGCAAGACGCGAAAACCACGACCGAGTCGTACGGAGGACAAGCCGTACGACCGACACGCATACAAAACTGCGAGCCGAAGTAACACAAAACACCGCGACCGACGCGTACGCAGCATAGAAAATAGCACAAACACAGCGTGAACGAAACGGAGAAGACCGTACGAGACAACTGCAGGGTCCGACTCGGTCACAAGAACGTTTCCAACATGCACAGAAAGTACTAAGGGAAAATACACAAAAAAAGGCCAAACAAGCAATTACAAAGCCAATAAATACTGGGGGGGGGGGTGGGGACAGAGAACAAAGACACACCCACAACTCCACCCATATAAAGGACACAAATCCCAACCATGATCCTTTGCAAATCCTATTCACCTGCCAGCACTCAAATGACAGCAACCACACACCCACAGCTCATCCCTCACACAAGCCACGCACCATCAGCACACCAACAAATAGCTACCTCACATACACCCAGCAAAACACACACTCCTTCACCTGCACACCAACACACACATCACTCACCATCACCACCCATCACCATGCCCCCAAAGAAGAATCACAAGTTCCTAGATAGTGAATTGGAAGTCATGGTAGACGAGATCCTCAGGGTAGAGCCACAGCTGTTTGGCGCACTGGTCCAACAGACACCCATCGCCCAGAAAACAAAGATGTGGGAGAGGATCATCAACAGGGTGAACGCACAATCACCATGTCTGTGCACAAAGACTGACATCCAGAACAGGTGGTATGACGTGCGCAGGAGGGTACGGGACCTGCTGAAGAAGGACTACCTCCTGAGCAAACACACCGGCAGTGGCCCTCCTGCCAAGCCAGTATACCTCAGGCCCTGGGAGGAGAAGGTGCGGGCCATCCTACCGCCAGTGAGCGTCTATGGACTAGAAAACATCCCAGAGCCTGGTGAGTACACAACAAATGTACACAATATTCTGCCACAATACACACACACATCACTGTCAAGGGGAGAGTCAAACCATGCACTCTTAGCAATTACACAGCAACCAGAACAGCATCATCCCAAAATGTGTATGTCAGTCAGATAAACACAACACATGCCATCTCATAGTTACATTTAACCGTGTCATCACATGTACAAACACAACTACAACTACAGCTAGGCAGTGGCACAAATATAACTAACAAACACAGTAGACATGTAGCCACCACTACAACACCAACACACAGTGAAGACCACTGAAAGAAAGGAATTCTGTGTATGCTGGGCAAGTCAGTGTAGCCAATAGCATCATGGGAGTCGTAGTCACAGATATTGCTCACCCCCACAACTGTCCCATCAACACCACCATGAACCATGCGCACATCACAGGGAGTGGAAAAGGACTCACAAGATGGCTGACACTGGGTACTGCTGTGGGGAGCACAAGGCCCTGCTGGCAACTGTGCAACAACCAACAGCAGGACACCACTGACTGACATCCTGAGAGACAACTTGCACTCCCTGCAATGGAAGCACGTTCCATGATGGGATATCTGGCTGGGTGGGAAGGAGGACTCACAGCACTGACCATAGTCACAAGCACCTCCCCTCACACACCCCCTCAACACAAACTCCACATAACCCACCTGGGAGAATGCAATGCCTCACATCCTAACTCAAGATCCCACAAAGAACCACCACCCTGGGTTATGTTGTGTGAAGCACAGGGAGACTCTTGGGACTTTTAGCCAAACAACTGCCAGGACAACACTCCCAGCCATCCTGTCAGCACAGGCAGCCCACCCCACAGGGAAGCAGAGTCAAAAGGAAGGAAGGATGGGCATGCTGGGAAGGGGGTGGAGGCAATAGCATGATGGGAGTTGTAGGCACAGATATTGCTCAGCCTCACAATTGGCCCATCAACACCACTCACAACCATGCTCACATCACAGGGAGTGGAAAAGGACTCACAAGATGGCTGACACTGGCTACTGCTGTGGGGAGCACAAGGCCCTGCTGGCAACTGTGCAACAACCAACAGCAGGACACCACTGACTGACATCCTGAAAGACAACTTCCACTCCCTGCAATGCAAGCACGTTCCATGGTGGGATATCTGGCTGGGTGGGAAGGAGGACTCGCAGCACTGACCATAGTCACAAGCACCTCCCCTCACACAACCCCTCAACACAAACTCCACATAACCCACCTGGGAGAATGCAATGCCTTACATCCTAACTCAAGATCCCACAAAGAACCACCACCCTGGGTTATGTTGTGTGAAGCACAGGGACACTCTTGGGACTTTTAGCCAAACAACTGCCAGGACAACACTCCCAGCCATCCATTCAGCACAGGCAGCCAACCCCACAGGGAAGCAGAGTCAAAGGGAAGGAAGCATGGGCATGCTGGGAAGGGGGGTGGAGGCAATAGCATGATGGGAGTCGTAGTCACAGCTCAACATCCCCCACCCACATGGCCCAGCAAGCTCACACTCACGCATGCACATCCCACAGAGAGTGGAAAGGCCCATCAAAGATGTCTGACACTGGTGCTGTGTTGTGGGGAGCACAAGGGCATGCTGGGAACTGCACACCAACCAACAGCAGGACACCACTGTCAGCCATCTTGCCATTGCTCTCACACCCACACACACTGAACTCCCCACAAAAGCAAGTAAGTATGGGAATGCTGGGAAGTGGGATGGAGGCAATAGCATGATGGGAGTCATAGTCACAGACATAGCTCACCCCCACAACTGTCCCATCAACACCACCCTGAACCATGCTCACATCACAGGGAGTGGAAAACAACTGACAAGATGGCTGACACTGGCAACTGCTGTGGGGAGCACAAGGCCCCGCTGGCAACTGTGCAACAACCAACAGCAGGACACCACTGACTGACATCTTGAAAGACAACTTTCACTCCCTGCAATGCAAGCACAGTCCATGGTGGGATAACTGACTGGCTGGGTGGGAAGGAGGGCCGGCTGTAAACCAAATACAACCAATGCAGACCATGTTCACACCCCAACAAATACATAGAAATGCCCAAATAATGCAGGACAATGTGCTACACCAATATCAACCCCTGACTGTGACAACGTAGGACAATGCAATGTACAGGCCCGCACCCAGAGGCACAGTCACAACTGTCAGGTGTGTCAACCATTGATGCCTGCAGAAACATAACATACATTGTGTGTGTCTCCCAAAAACAGGTGATGATGGGGACACAGCAGCAGACGCTGAGGAGTCCCAGTCCCAGGCTCAAGAGGATACGGAGCTCACTGGTGTCGAACAGCCTCTGCCCTCCTCGGATGAAGAAGACCAACCTGGCACCTCCGGTGCAAGTCATCATGCAGCACCAGCAGGACCACCAGCTGCAGCACCAGCAGGACCAACTTAGCTCCCTTGGTGCTAAGTTGGTATCAGTACCACCCATAAAAAAAGTCGCATGGGGAGGGAGAAGTTTTATTGCCGGTGCTGCTAAGGCCTGGAATGATCTCCCTTTTCATTTGAGAAACACACATAATATCCTAACCTTCAGGAAGGAATTGAAGACATGGCTTTTTACTTTATAAAAATTGTCTTCCACCTCAGTGCCCAGTTTGAGAGCAGCTAGCGCCAGGACACCTTTGGGTAACCGTTCGCGCTGTATAAATGCCTATAACATAACATAACATAACATAACATCAGCTGCACCCCCTGCACCCACCCCTCCAACGACTGTCACCACAAATACCATCCCTGCCGACATGGACAGAACAAGGAGCACCACCAGGACCAACGTGGGGCCATGGACACCACCACCACCACCAACCCCCAAGGGGGACCAGGGTCATCTGTGTGTGCCACTGCACGCACTGCACATGTCGGCAGGGGTGGTGGGAGGGGTGGGAGACAGAGGTCGCTGCTTGCAGAGGTGTCTGGTGTGCATGATGCGATACAAAAGGGGATGATGGACGGAGCGTTGGAGCAAATCAAACACTAACCCCCAGTCAACTGATCTGGGTTTAATCCATCATCATTCTTTAGCTCACTCCACCACCCCAGTTCAGACATGGCCATATGCAAATCAGTCTGACCCTGTGCCTCATGGGAACAGTCCAGCCCGAACTGCCAAGCCATGTCTTCCCTGGACCGGAAACAAGCATCCTGGGACCGGTTTCTGGCTATTCAGCCGTCATCAGCCAGGCTAGCTTGAATCCAGTGGCAAAGTGAGCAAGGGACCCACGTCTGGGCATACCCTGCCAACTTAGGGCGAACAAAGCGATACAAAGGGGATGATGGACGGAGCGTTGGAGCAAATCAAACACTCACCCCCAGTCAACTGTTCTGGGTTTAATCCATCATCATTCTTTAGCTCACTCCACCACCCCAGTTCAGACATGGCCATATGCAAATCAGTCTGACCCTGTGCCTCATGGGAACAGTCCAGCCCGAACTGCCAAGCCATGTCTTCCCTGGACCGGAAACAAGCATCCTGGGACCGGTTTCTGGCTATTCAGCCGTCATCAGCCAGGCTAGCTTGAATCCAGTGGCAAAGTGAGCAAGGGACCCACGTCTGGGCATACCCTGCCAACTTAGGGCGAACAAAGCGATACAAAAGGGGATGATGGACGGAGCGTTGGCGCAAATCAAACACTCACCCCCAGTCAACTGATCTGGGTTTAATCCATCATCATTCTTTAGCTCACTCCACCACCCCAGTTCAGACATGGCCATATGCAAATCAGTCTGACCCTGTGCCTCATGGGAACAGTCCAGCCCGAACTGCCAAGCCATGTCTTCCCTGGACCGGAAACAAGCATCCTGGGACCGGTTTCTGGCTATTCAGCCGTCATCAGCCAGGCTAGCTTGAATCCAGTGGCAAAGTGAGCAAGGGACCCACGTCTGGGCATACCCTGCCAACTTAGGGCGAACAAAGCGATACAAAAGGGGATGATGGACGGAGCGTTGGAGCAAATCAAACACTCACCCCCAGTCAACTGATCTGGGTTTAATCCATCATCATTCTTTAGCTCACTCCACCACCCCAGTTCAGACATGGCCACATGCAAATCAGTCTGACCCTGTGCCTCATGGGAACAGTCCAGCCCGAACTGCCAAGCCATGTCTTCCCTGGACCGGAAACAAGCATCCTGGGACCGGTTTCTGGCTATTCAGCCGTCATCAGCCAGGCTAGCTTGAATCCAGTGGCAAAGTGAGCAAGGGACCCACGTCTGGGCATACCCTGCCAACTTAGGGCGAACAAAGCGATACAAAAGGGGATGATGGACGGAGCGTTGGAGCAAATCAAACACTCACCCCCAGTCAACGGATCTGGGTTTAATCCATCATCATTCTTTAGCTCACTCCACCACCCCAGTTCAGACATGGCAATATGCAAATCAGTCTGACCCTGTGCCTCATGGGAACAGTCCAGCCCGAACTGCCAAGCCATGTCTTCCCTGGACCGGAAACAAGCATCCTGGGACCGGTTTCTGGATATTCAGCCGTCATCAGCCAGGCTAGCTTGAATCCAGTGGCAAAGTGAGCAAGGGACCCACGTCTGGGCATACCCTGCCAACTTAGAGCGAACAAAGCGATACAAAAGGGGATGATGGACGGAGCGTTGGAGCAAATCAAACACTCACCCCCAGTCAACTGATCTGGGTTTAATCCATCATCATTCTTTAGCTCACTCCACCACCCCAGTTCAGACATGGCCATATGCAAATCAGTCTGACCCTGTGCCTCATGGGAACAGTCCAGCCCGAACTGCCAAGCCATGTCTTCCCTGGACCGGAAACAAGCATCCTGGGACCGGTTTCTGGCTATTCTGCCGTCATCAGCCAGGCTAGCTTGAATCCAGTGGCAAAGTGAGCAAGGGACCCACGTCTGGGCATACCCTGCCAACTTAGGGCGAACAAAGCGATACAAAAGGGGATGATGGACGGAGCGTTGGAGCAAATCAAACACTCACCCCCAGTCAACTGATCTGGGTTTAATCCATCATCATTCTTTAGCTCACTCCACCACCCCAGTTCAGACATGGCCATATGCAAATCAGTCTGACCCTGTGCCTCATGGGAACAGTCCAGCCCAAACTGCCAAGCCATGTCTTCCCTGGAACGGAAACAAGCATCCTGGGACCGGTTTCTGGCTATTCAGCCGTCATCAGCCAGGCTAGCTTGAATCCAGTGGCAAAGTGAGCAAGGGACCCACGTCTGGGCATACCCTGCCAACTTAGGGCGAACAAAGCGATACAAAGGGGATGATGGACGGAGCGTTGGAGCAAATCAAACACTCACCCCCAGTCAACTGATCTGGGTTTAATCCATCATCATTCTTTAGCTCACTCCACCACCCCAGTTCAGACATGGCCATATGCAAATCAGTCTGACCCTGTGCCTCATGGGAACAGTCCAGCCCGAACTGCCAAGCCATGTCTTCCCTGGACCGGAAACAAGCATCCTGGGACCGGTTTCTGGCTATTCAGCCGTCATCAGCCAGGCTAGCTTGAATCCAGTGGCAAAGTGAGCAAGGGACCCACGTCTGGGCATACCCTGCCAACTTAGGGCGAACAAAGCGATACAAAAGGGGATGATGGACGGAGCGTTGGAGAAAATCAAACACTCACCCCCAGTCAACTGATCTGCATGATGACCCACAACTGGCACGCAGAGCCGATGCGTACCAGTCCAGCACCGGAGATCTCAGCCAGGTAGTGGGGCTCCTCAGGGACATCAAAGAGCAGCAGGCTGCCCATCATGCCCGCTTGGACTCACACATGTCCCGCGTGGAGTCCAAGTAGGACACACTGCAAGAGATGACGGCGGCGCATAGGGACATATTACAATGCCTCCGCCAGATGACCAGCAACCAGTCTACACCTCCCTGTGTGCCAACAACATCTGGTGCTGAAACAACTGCAACTGCCACAGGGAGGGAGGATGACTCTGGCGGAGAGTCCCCTGCACCGCAGCAGCCTGCACTTGAGGGGCCCCCAAAGAAGAGGGGTCGTCCGAGGAGGGGCAAGTGAGAGGCCGATGGCCATGTGCAACCCCAGGAAGCCTGAACCTGTTCTGGATGATCACCTTTGTGCGCAAACTGTTCACCCTGTTGGCGGCAACACAACTCCCACACATGACATGGGGAGTACAAGTTGGACCAATGTCTCAGACAACTGTGGCCCCGATACTGGGGATTTTGTCTACCAGGACTTTCAATTAATCTAGGAACTTCTGATTGCAATATAAATGTACAGCACTAACCATCCTGTGCACTATTCACACAAATGTATCACAATAAACACACTAAAACACCATACTTGCCTCTGTTGTGATTCCAACGTGGGTGCTGTCATGGGGATGATGAACTGCAAAATTGCACTGTGTATGCGAACTGCAACAGCAAGTACAACACAGGCATGTGAGTAATGGCAACGTGACACATATGAGGGAGACACACCACCAGGGCTACACAACACATACACACCTAGGCCATCTGACTCATTGCCTACACTGATGTTGCCAGGAAAGACGGTGCAATGCACAGACACCACACCTATTCCCAGTTGTAGTCAAGTAGCCCACAGGTGCAGTAAGCAAATGGCAGTCAAATGTGTGACCACAGACAACGCACATCACAAAGTGAAGCACAGGTTTATTACACAGTTGCAACATGTCGTAACCACTACCGATGCAAGGTAATCCCACCTGGCAGCGGGCACACAGTCAACAACTGTAGAAGGAAGGAAGTCCATGGGTGTGGCGCACATCACCTGTAGGGACACAACAGCTACCACCCTGGAAGTACAATCACGTCGTCGGTGGACACAGTTGACCAAACGAATCTGAAAGTACCCTGTGAAGGACAGAAATGACACACAGTCAAAAGCAATGGAGAACAGGACAGAACAGCAAAACTCATGCACAATACATGTTACAAGATACCCACCCAGAACCAAGTTAGCATGTCAACACTGTTGGGGAGTACAGACCACCTGTAAGCACACATTGCTACACACATCCAGTCAAGTAGCCCATGGACACACTCCAACAGCACCAGAGCACCACCTACACATATCATGCCAACTCACATCATTGACATGACACCTCAGGATACTCACATTCAGCTAAAGAAGTTGGTGATGAGCTGTGTGCGGACATCACCATCATCATCATCATCACTGGCATCGTGGTCCAGGCCAGGATCCTCCACAGGTGGCGGATGTTGGTCATTGTCATCCTGGATGAGAGGCAACTCCTTCCGCACTGCCAGGTTGTGGAGCATGCAGCAGACGATGATAATCTTGCACACCTTCGCTGGGGCATATGGGAGGGACCCTCCTGTCTTGTCGAGGCAGCGGAAGCGGCTCTTCAGGAGACCAAATGTCCGCTCAATCACTCTCCTGGTCCGACCATGTGCCTCATTGTAGCGCATCTGGGCTGGTGTCACAGGGTTCCTGAGGGGTGTCAGCAACCACGGCATGTTGGGGTATCCCGAGTCACCTACGGACAGACAAGTGCACATTAGCTGACTTGGAAAAGTGGGCGGAATACTACAGATCAGATCACACACAATGGCACAAAGTCAGTACACACCGACAAGCCAGGCACGCTGGTTCTGCATCTGTGCCATCATCCTGGGGATGCGACTACTCCTCATCACAAAGGCATCGTGTGCTGAACCAGGGAAACGGGCACACACATGTGAGATGGTCATATCTGCAAAACACACCACCAGTGCATTGACCGAGTGGTAGTGCTTGCGGTTACGGTAGGCCTGCTCCTGGGCCTGTGGTGGTACCAAAGCCACATGTGTCCCATCAATGGAGCCAATGACATGCAGCATCCTCCCCAGGGCATAGAAGTCACTCTTCACGTCAGTGAGTCGTTGCAGTCTAGGGAAATAGATGTACCGGTTCAGGTATAGCAACATTGCCTCCAAAACATCGCGGAGCACACGGCTGAACATGGTCTGTGACATCCCACCAGCAGTCGCCACAGTATGTTGGAAGGTACCGGTGGCAAAGAAGTGTAGGGCTGCCATCACCTTCACCTTGGGGGTCAGCGCTGTAGGATACGGCCGGCCAGGCTGCAAATGTGGGGCCAACTGCACTGCCAAATCCTCAATCAGCTGCCTGGTGAAGCGGTACCGTCGGATACTGTCCCGTTCCACCATCGTTGCCAGGTCTGGGAATGGTCTATGGACAGCAGGAGCCCTGCAGTGCAGAGGAGAAGAAAGCAAGATTGTCAGTCACCCCACATATGCGGCATTGAACACACTCAATATCACATCATACATCATTATGAGGCACAACTACATGAAGTGTGCAGTTCCGTAAGGACATGTATGGTACATACATGGCCAACATCTGTCATCACGGTTCAACAAGTGGTATCAATTAGTCCCAGGTTGGCCCATTGGATATCATGAGGCCGTGTCACAGTTCCCATCTCCTGCTGCCATGTTACAATCACCCCCCACAGTGACATGTGAGGACAGATGTGCCCCAGGCATCACAGCTCAACGACAGGTACATTTCCAGGGACCCTGTATTGCCACATGGACACTGGCATTACATGGAGTATCATGTATACACCACAGCAAAACAACCATGACCCCCACAGGTAGTGGTTCCACTTGCCTCTGCAGGACAGACATGGATGTCTGTGACACACACACGCACAACATCAAAGTCCATGCACAAACAATGTGGATGTGGAGACTGTCTCCCATTGTGCACATGAAATCAGAGACATTGTAAACACTACATGCACACAGACTGTGGAGGACCATCACTATTGTGCCACTGGGTCACCCTGGCTCAAACATACCGTCCCACATGGGACTCACGGGGTATGTGACATGACATACACATACACCACCGTGAAATGTGAGCATGGCACATGCTCAGATATGAACAGTTGCACATCACAGTGGTCATGTACACGTAACACCAGGATCCTGTCCCCATGAACATGTGCACAGCCTGGGGGTGGCTGCCCCCAGGTGACACCCACAGGACAACATGTACACCAACATACACACAATAGGAAATGCAGCCTTACATGCCTTATGATACAGTTTGGACAGGCTGTGGTGTTGTAGGTGTGCCCCTCACTCCCTGGGAGCTATTTGTGGCTGGCATATGTTCATCTGAGACAGGCATGGTGACATATGCCAGTCACTTGTACAGGGATGCGTTGAACAGCAATGGACCGATCGGTGCCCCCGGCCGGCCCATTGCATTCAATGTGCGCGGGTACGCGTTGTACCCCTGTACGCGTTGAACAGCAATGGACCGATCGGTGCACCCGGCCGGCCCATTGCATTCAATGTGTGCGGGTACGCGTTGTACCCCTGTGCGCGTTGAACAGCAATAGACCGATCGGTGCCCCGGCCGGCCCATTGCATTCAATGTGTGCGAGTACGCGTTGTACCCCTGTGCGCGTTGAACAGCAATGGACCGATCAGTGCCCCGGCCGGCCCATTGCATTCAATGTGTCGCGGTGCGCGTTGTACCCCTATGCAGCGTTGAACAGCAATGGACCGATCGGTGCACCCGGCCGGCCCATTGCATTCAATGTGTGCGGGTACGCGTTGTACCCTTGTACGCGTTGAACAGCAATGGACCGATCGGTGCCCGGCGGCCCATTGCATTCAATGTGTGCGGGTGCGTGTTGTACCCCTGTGCGCGTTGAACAGCAATGGACCGATCGGTGCACCCGGCCGGCCCATTGCATTCAATGAGTGCGGGTGCGCGTTGTACCCCTGTACGCGTTGAACAGCAATGGACCGATCGGTGCCCCTGGCCGGCCCATTGCATTCAATGTGTGCGGGTACGCGTTGTACCCCTGTACGCGTTGAACAGCAATGGACCGATCGGTGCACCCGGCCGGCCCATTGCATTCAATGTGTCGCGAGTACGCGTTGTACCCCTGTACGCGTTGAACAGCAATGGACCGATCGGTGCACCCGGCCGGCCCATTGCATTCAATGTGTGCGGGTACGCGTTGTACCCCTGTACGCGTTGAACAGCAATGGACCGATCGGTGCGCACCCATTGTCAATGGCCTAGCCTGGCAACGGACGCGTTTTCAAAATTCGAACGAGTCGGTTGCTGTAAATTCAGTTGGTCACTCACAACAATGTTGCAAAATCATGTATGTCATGAAGTTGAAGATTTGAAGGATGCTGTGGGCATGTATTGGTGCTGCTATTCCATGGATTGGCCAGATTCAGAAGATGCAAACGACTTGGACCTATCACTTTGGACACATGGGACAGTATCTGCCTCTGCAGCACACATATATTGCTGGCTGTTCCCCTGAGAGCTCACTTGCCTGTACTACATGCTCCAGGACGACATCTGCCACTGCACTGCTGCTGTCTCTGCCCCCTCTGGACCCTGCAATGGCACGTACTGTGGAGAGAGCCCCAGCCTTCAGCCTTGAGGAGAACCAGGCCCTGCTGGACAGCCTACTTCCACAGTACAGCAAGCTGTATGGGACACCAGGGGAGCAGGTGAGTGTTCTGTGCACTGCCTTTCTGAATGTGCATTTTGTCTGACTAGCAAGGCTGAAAGTCTGCACGCCACTGGCTAGCAGGCTCACTGAGTAGTTGTCACCCCCCATAGTGTGTAGTGACATGCACTGGACAGGTATGGTGCAGTGACAGTGCATTTGAACAAGGTTTTACTTCCCATGCAATGATACCATGTAGTGACTTCTGGCAAACTGTCCATGGGCAGCGTTGCACTGCCTGTGTACATCATGTGCCCCTGTGATTGAGACATGTATATACAACTGTGTCATGCACGGATATGTTGCATGTGTGGTAATGGCCTTTTCACTTTGTCATCCTCACAGGTTAATGCCCATCGGAAGCAGGAGATCTGGAAGGACATCGTCCGGGCTGTCCGGTCCGTGGGGGTCTACAAGCGCCGGATCCGCAACTGCCAGAAGAGGTGGCAGGACCTTCGGGGCTGGACCCGGAGGATTGCACAAGTCCAGCTGAAGCTGTCGCCTCCTCGCAGGAGGGGTGGAACATGGACCCTGACCCCCCACATGCTCCAGATCCTGGCGGTGGTATTTCCAGACCTGGATGGGCAGCTGAAGGCCAGGGGGTGAGTCAAAGACTGCACTGTGAACTCTGTATTACATGCTATGTGCCCTCCTCTGGCCTGGTTAAACTGCCACAGTACAGCAGTCATGTTGTCCAGGAGCCATGTCCCTCTATTGTGCACTGCCCACTCCTCATCTGATACCCAGGTGTGGCCCTTACAGTCAGGGAATTGTGTCACTTGGGACTGTGTCCTTGCAGTTTGCTTCACTCAAGGTGGGGGACAGCATCTGTTTCCCTAACTCTGTTGTGGGCATCATGGGTGGGTCCATTGTTCACACAATGCCTGTGTTCGGACATGTAATCTCCGTGTTGCTTTGATATGCGGTCCACTTGCTGAGCTGAGCCACCACATGTGCCTGGGGTATCTGGCACACACCCATGCAGCGGGTGGGAACAATGTTTGGGCCCCAGGAGTGTGCAGATTTCGTGTGTCACACATACATAGCCAGCTATCCACTGTCCAGGGCTCATCCCTCATTCATGTGGGGCAGGACAGTCATGCCTACTCCAGCCCATCCAATACACCTGTACTCCCACTCCCGTGTATCAGCTGACACGTTGTGCGCAGTGATTTGACCCCTCAGGAGTCTGCCTCTGTGTCAGTGTGCTGTGGATTTGTTGCCAGGACTGCTGGGGTGTTTCTCGGTTGGGGCTCAGCATGCCACTGGAGATGTGACCATAGGAGACGATACTTGTGTGTCACATAGGTGTTTGATCAGCTGCCCGTGCAGACTGGGGTATGCGAATGTGAAGTTCAGGCAGCTGTTTCCCATTCACAGCAGATTGTGTGGGGCTCAGGTTCAGAGGGTAGTGTCACAGGTCTCCCATATGTCCAATCGGTATGACCTGGACAGATGAGGGTTCAGATGATGTGTTGTGTGGGGGATGTACATGTGCACTTGTGCAGCTCCAGGACTTGCATTCCCCATGACCTACTATTGTGACACAGTGCAGAGTGTTGTTGTCTGGCTGCCAAGTCATACATCACTGAGACAGTGATGTATGACTTAGCAGTCATGCCTCTGCCATGGCATGTGTCTACTTATTGGTGATCCTGCAGGGGAGTGACATGTGCTACATGCACACCATTGTGGCGATGGCTATCAGGACATGGGTGCATCATGGTGTCTGTCGCTGGTATGCATCACATGCATTTCCTATTTGACTCTGGGCATCCCTTTCATCCAGAAACCTGTACTGACTCAGTGGCAAGAGTTGTGATGTGTGCATGTCCACATGCTACACCGTGTCCTCTGCACTGTCCAACTACTGTGTAGGTGGTGCATGTGTCCACACTGGGGTGTTGCTATCCAACAGACACCAGACAGATGGGTGCAAGGCCATGTGGGATGTGAGTGCCATGGTTGGCATCAGACTGACAATTGGCTTCTCCTGTTCAGTTAGGGCACTTTTAGCAATGTTCAACTAATGATGCCAGGGCTTGCTCTGTAATGTGCTGTGCTCACAGTGGTGTGTGCGTTTGGTGCAGGTGACTGATGTCTGTCTGTTTCCCCATTGATTGCAGATACATCCACGGCCACAGAAGGGGACAGCTCCACAGACCAGGAGGAGCCGGAGAGCCAGACTGGGTCAGCAGCCGAGGAGTGGTCGGAGGGACCCAGTGGCACGGAGGGCGAGGGGAGCCACACCGAGGAGTCCTCAGCAGCATCCACCTCAGCTGAGGACCACAGCGGCTCAGAGGATGACTCCCTTATGGAGGCGGGTGTCAGCAGCCACCACACCCCAGCTAGTGTTGCTGTCCCCGCCACCACCAGCACCACCACCGCCCTCCCATCGGCTCCCATTCCCCAGGTCCGTGGAGGCTCCCATGTTCGGGAGCGTGTCTCCTTCGGGCCAGGCACCGCACCCCCTGCCCCTGTGTCCCCTGCTGCCCTGAGTGAGGAGTCTGTGTACCTCCTTCGCCAGCTCCATGTAGGGCAGACAGCCATGCTGAGTGTCCTCCATGCACACACCGCTCTGTTGACTCAGCTGGTGTCGTTCATGGAGGGCATCTCATCGGGCATGTCTGACCTACAGAGGGGCAATAGGTCCATGGACTCCTCCCTGATGGCAGCAGTGTCCCTCCTCAGACAGTCCCTCACCCCTCCTGCCTCTGCTCCATCCACACTCCCCAGCACCTTACCCGTCCCAAGCACACACACACCGGCACAGGCACACACCAGCACACACACGTCCAGCACACAGACACACACGCCACAAACAAAACGCACACGCACGCACAGTCAGGGGACTGAAACCAGACTCACAGGGGATGGTGCCCTGGAACACACACACGCATCCACAAGCACTGCGCAGTCCTCAGTTGCCTCTCCCTCCAAAGCACCCTCCCTTGCCTCACCTGCAACCCCAAAGTCACAGCGGCTCTTCCTCTGTGACCTCGGCCTCATCCCCTACGATCCAGCTGCTCCAGCATCCAGGGGAAGAGGAAGCCCACCCACACGGAGCAGAGTGCCCCTCGCCCCCGGACACCCTCCCCCACGCGCAGACAGACTGAGGCCCCCACCCGCAAGTCCCCCGGAGTCGTAAGAGCAAGACCCCGCCGCCGCCCTGCAGCTCAGGCACCAGGTCTCCTTCCTCCATCCCTCAGGCCCCCACTCCACAGGTGCCCCCACCACACCCTGCCCCAGGTTCCCCCACCCACAGATATACCATACCCAAGAGGATCAGGCCTTCTCCCCCTGCCCCCTTGCTCTCCCGGCACCACACCCCCGCTGCGCTTGTCTGTGCCACTGATGTGGTGAGGGTGTCCTCCCACTCTGTCCAGCCCACCTTGCCTGTTCCCCATTCTTCTCCCCTGGAGGTAGGCACTGCAGTGGAGTCCACTACCACCCTGTCTGACTTGGGCACTGCAGTGGCGGACCTGTCCACTCCATCTGCACGGTCCACTGCAGTCGTGCCAGCACACACACCATCTGAGCCATGCCCCCCAGTTGTGCCGGCACACACCATGTCAGACACCTCCACTGCAGTTGTCAGTGGCTCTCCAGCACCCACCACCCCTTCCCTGCCTCCTCCTGGTGAGCCCTGATCCTGTCCCTGCGGTGCCTGGCCTGCCCCCCGGTTGCCCCTCCTAGTGGATTGTCCCTGGTTTTGTGCAGTGCAGGCATGCATAGGGTGACATCTGCCACTGTCACCCTGTATTGACTTACTTGATGGACTGGCCATTGGCCTTTGTTGGAGCATTACTGTTCTCTGAGTTTTTGGACACACATATGCTGAATAAAGCAACTTTCTGTTCTCTAATGCTATTACTTCTGATGTACATGATGTTGATGATGCTGACCATGCCCTTGCAGCAGGGATGATGATCTTTGGTCTCATGAAAATAAAGTGTCACTGGGCAGGGCCCCATGTGGTCCAGAGGGACAGTGTCCTATCCTGTGGTGTATCCATGTCATCCTTAACAGCATCTGTGGGTGTCATGTTTACAATATTTGGCAATGGAATTTCCTAGTTACATTAGCAATGTCACATCTGTGGCTTCCATACCTGCACATCTGTAGTGCTTGCCATTGTTCAATTCGTCTACTTCCCTGACCGTGTGGCCATCTCCAGTGGACATGCAGGTTTGGGCATCAATGGGGAAGGACTCATCTGTGTTGTCAGTGCAACTTGCTGTACATGTGTGTTGGATCTGTGCTGATGATTTCGTTGACACTCCCATGACCAGGCTGATGTGATGGGAGCCTTGATTTGGTGCTAATTGTTTACTGTGTGACAAAGTGTTGTGCTGACATGATGGAGCCCTACTGATGCGACATATGGCACAGCTTTCCTCACACAGGAGTGGAGTCCCCTCATGGCAGTGTGTGCTCCTGTGACATTGCCTGCGCCCAAGGTGTGTGTTGTATGAGCATGTCTGTGTGTTCACTTCCATTTTGCTATGCGTGCTGGGATCCCTAGTGATGTTCCTGTTTGTGATGCTTGCTGAGTTGAGCTATGTTCCCCCAAAGTCTACTCCCTGGGTTCTCTGTGATGTGGGTGCATGGCACATTACTGGTCATCAGGTTGTCACCCATAGGTGTGTTTGCTGTCAGGGCTGAGTTTGTGGGCAGGCGCTGATGGGTCACAGTTAGGATTCCCCTTAGCACTTGTTGTTTACTCCTGTAATGTGATTTCCGGTTTGTGTTAGCTTTCATTGTTTGTGACACGTTGTGTGTGTGACTGCTGGCACTCCTCAGGGTCAGGGCTGCAAAGTTGGTAGTTGTCCATGTGTGTTCTTTGTGGGTGACCTTGGCTTCTTCATTGGTGTGTGACTGTGGCTGGGATCCCATTGGTTGGTGTGGTGTTGCCGTCATGTCCATGTACGGCGTAGTGTGCAGTGTGTCAGACATTTAGGAGTCTTGTTGAGTGGCCATGTGTGCTGTGTTTCTGCACCTTGCTTCCACCCACCCCCTGGGATTGTCATGGGTGCATGCGCAATGTCACCTGTGCATGTGAGCTTCACTGCAGCACATTGTTGGTGGTCGAGGTGTGTGTTGTTTAGTGTGTGCAGATGAGAGTTGTTGCCCGGCAAGACCCCTGCCTCCATGTTGGCCTTGGCTTACTGGCCATGCTGATTGATTTGTGCTTGTGTGGGTGTGCTGGTGATTCTTTGCTCAGGATACATGACTGTGGTTCACAGTGTGAACGACATCTGGCTTTGTCATCACAGTGGTATTGTAATGCAGCCCAGGGTCACCACATTGTGTGGGCACTGGGGGTGGTGCTGTGGTGCCTCGGTGTCTTACTGTGTGGGTTGCTGTTCCTACATGCTTGTGTGACATGTGTGATTTGTGCTCCCTCTCATCTGACAATGCCTGATTGCCCACATAGGGGAATTGGATCCCTGAGTTACCTTTGTGTGGCACTGTATGCACATCTGTGTGTTTGGTCTTCAGGCCTCCTCATGTGTTGTGTGGTTGCCTGGGGACACTGGTCCCCCCTCACCTGTTGTGTTTGATGTGCAGTGTGTGTCTGCCTGTTTGTGTTTGTGCATCAGCGCCACTGCATTGGCATATTCATGGTGTGCCATTATCTGTATGTTGTTTGGTGTGTTTGCCCTGCTGTCCCTGGGACTCCTAGGTCATCAGTCAGCACAATGATCATTGTTTATGTGTCCCATTGCTGCCATGGTATGGTATCTGTTCACCTGCCATCTGCAGTCTACACAGGGTATCTGCATTGGTGTGTCCATTGGTGCAAATATGTGGGTCTGCATTGTGATGGTCACTTCTGTCATTGTGTCATTGATGTATGTTGACGGTGTCAGACACCATGGGTGATGTTTGTATGCAGCTGGCCAGAGGTATGTCTTATTTGCACTGCACTGTTTGCCTCCCCAAATCTATGTTGCAATGGGACACCTGCACTACTTTGCCACAGTTGTGTTTGTTGTTCTGTGACCAGGATTTGTCCATGCAGTTTGCCAGTTGCAGCTTCTACTTTGTTCACACTTACATTTTGGTCACTGTGATGATGGGGGTTTGGACCCCATTGCCACAATGGTCAAGATGTGCTTCAGCTCAGGACCCCACACTTACATTTTGGGCACTGTGATGATGGGGATTTGGACCCCATTGCCACAATGGTCAAGATGTGCTTCAGCTCAGGACCCCACACTTACATTTTGGTCACTGTGATGATGGGGGTTTGGACCCCATTGCCACAATGGTCAAGATGTGCTTCAGCTCAGGACCCCACACTTACATTTTGGGCACTGTGATGATGGGGATTTGGACCCCATTGCCACAATGGTCAAGATGTGCTTCAGCTCAGGACCCCACACTTACATTTTGGTCACTGTGATGATGGGGTTTGGACCCCATTGCCACAATGGTCAAGATGTGCTTCAGCTCAGGACCCCAAACTTACATTTTGGGCACTGTGATGATGGGGGTTTGGACCCCATTGCCACAATGGTCATGGCCTGCTTGCATTGTGGGGGCCACACACATTTATGTGTGGCACATGTGATAGGGTGTCACATTGTATGTTGATGATCATGTTCTATGTCGTAGGCATTTGACACAGTCTACACACGCTTGTCATGGTGTTGGGGGATGTCTTAATGTTGCATTCTTTATGTTGGTGTGTGCTTGTTGTGACATGTATTAGCCATCCTGTGAGTGGAGATGTTGTTAGTGGTAGGCATCCAGCCCCCTGGGTAAGGGTGGTAGTAGTGGTAGGCATCCAGCCCCCCTGGGTAAGGGTGGTAGTAGTGGTGGGCATCTGGCACCCCCATGGCTAAGGGTGGTAGTAGTGGTAGGCATCCAGCCCCCCTGGCTAAGGGT
The DNA here is from genome assembly GCA_963921515.1 of Calotriton arnoldi. Classification (NCBI taxonomy): domain Eukaryota; kingdom Metazoa; phylum Chordata; class Amphibia; order Caudata; family Salamandridae; genus Calotriton; species Calotriton arnoldi. The sequence continues at coordinate 134,370 of CAWUFW010001117.1, read as the reverse complement.
GGTAGTAGTGGTAGGCATCCAGCCCCCCCTGGCTAAGGGTGGTAGTAGTGGTAGGCATCTGGCACCCCCTGGGTAAGGGTGGTAGTAGTGGTGGGCATCCAGCCCCCCCTGGGTAAGAGTGGTAGTAGTGGTGGGCATCCAGCCCCCCCTGTTAAGGGTGGTAGTAGTGGTGGGCATCCAGCCCCCCCTGGGTAAGGGTGGTAGTAGTGGTAGGCATCTGGCGCCCCCATGGCTAAGGGTGGTAGTAGTGGTAGGCATCCAGCCCCCTGGGTAAGGGTGGTAGTAGTGGTAGGCATCCAGCCCCCCTGGGTAAGGGTGGTAGTAGTGGTGGGCATCTGGCACCCCCTGGCTAAGGGTGGTAGTAGTGGTAGGCATCCAGCCCCCTGGCTAAGGGTGGTAGTAGTGGTAGGCATCCAGCCCCCCTGGGTAAGGGTGGTAGTAGTGGTAGGCATCTGGCACCCCCATGGCTAAGGGTGGTAGTAGTGGTAGGCATCCAGCCCCCCTGGGTAAGGGTGGTAGTAGTGGTAGGCATCCAGCCCCCCTGGGTAAGGGTGGTAGTAGTGGTAGGCATCTGGCACCCCCATGGCTAAGGGTGGTAGTAGTGGTGGGCATCCAGCCCCCTGGGTAAGGGTGGTAGTAGTGGTGGGCATCCAGCCCCCTGGGTAAGGGTGGTAGTAGTGGTAGGCATCTGGCGCCCCCATGGCTAAGGGTGGTAGTAGTGGTAGGCATCCAGCCCCCCCTGGGTAAGGGTGGTAGTAGTGGTAGGCATCCAGCCCCCCCTGGGTAAGGGTGGGAGTAGTGGTGGGCATCTGGCACCCCCATGGCTAAGGGTGGTAGTAGTGGTAGGCATCCAGCCCCCCTGGCTAAGGGTGGTAGTAGTGGTAGGCATCCAGCCCCCCTGGGTAAGGGTGGTAGTAGTGGTAGGCATCTGGCACCCCCATGGCTAAGGGTGGTAGTAGTGGTAGGCATCCAGCCCCCTGGCTAAGGGTGGTAGTAGTGGTAGGCATCCAGCCCCCTGGCTAAGGGTGGTAGTAGTGGTAGGCATCCAGCCCCCCTGGGTAAGGGTTGTAGTAGTGGTGGGCATCCAGCCCCCTGGGTAAGGGTGGTAGTAGTGGTAGGCATCTGGCGCCCCCATGGCTAAGGGTGGTAGTAGTGGTAGGCATCCAGCCCCCCTGGGTAAGGGTGGTAGTAGTGGTAGGCATCCAGCCCCCTGGGTAAGGGTGGTAGTAGTGGTGGGCATCTGGCACCCCCATGGCTAAGGGTGGTAGTAGTGGTAGGCATCCAGCCCCCTGGCTAAGGGTGGTAGTAGTGGTAGGCATCCAGCCCCCCTGGGTAAGGGTGGTAGTAGTGGTAGGCATCTGGCACCCCCATGGCTAAGGGTGGTAGTAGTGGTAGGCATCCAGCCCCCTGGGTAAGGGTGGTAGTAGTGGTAGGCATCCAGCCCCCTGGGTAAGGGTGGTAGTAGTGGTGGGCATCTGGCACCCCCATGGCTAAGGGTGGTAGTAGTGGTAGGCATCCAGCCCCCTGGCTAAGGGTGGTAGTAGTGGTAGGCATCCAGCCCCCTGGGTAAGGGTGGTAGTAGTGGTAGGCATCCAGCCCCCTGGGTAAGGGTGGTAGTAGTGGTAGGCATCTGGCACCCCCATGGCTAAGGGTGGTAGTAGTGGTAGGCATCCAGCCCCCTGGCTAAGGGTGGTAGTAGTGGTAGGCATCCAGCCCCCTGGCTAAGGGTGGTAGTAGTGGTGGGCATCCAGCCCCCCCTGGGTAAGGGTGGTAGTAGTGGTAGGCATCTGGCGCCCCATGGCTAAGGGTGGTAGTAGTGGTAGGCATCCAGCCCCCCCTGGGTAAGGGTGGTAGTAGTGGTAGGCATCCAGCCCCCCCTGGGTAAGGGTGGTAGTAGTGGTGGGCATCTGGCACCCCCATGGCTAAGGGTGGTAGTAGTGGTAGGCATCCAGCCCCCCTGGCTAAGGGTGGTAGTAGTGGTAGGCATCCAGCCCCCCTGGGTAAGGGTGGTAGTAGTGGTAGGCATCTGGCACCCCCATGGCTAAGGGTGGTAGTAGTGGTAGGCATCCAGCCCCCTGGGTAAGGGTGGTAGTAGTGGTAGGCATCCAGCCCCCCTGGGTAAGGGTGGTAGTAGTGGTGGGCATCTGGCACCCCCATGGCTAAGGGTGGTAGTAGTGGTAGGCATCCAGCCCCCTGGCTAAGGGTGGTAGTAGTGGTAGGCATCCAGCCCCCCTGGGTAAGGGTGGTAGTAGTGGTAGGCATCCAGCCCCCTGGGTAAGGGTGGTAGTAGTAGTGGTAGGCATCCAGCTCCCCCTGGGTAGGGGTGGTAGTGGTGGTGCGCATCCAGGCCCCTGTGTGCATATGTGGCATTGGTGATGGGCATCCCGCCCCTATGGTGCTGCTGTTGCTGGTGTAAGTAAATTCTGCATCCCTCTGTGTGTGTGTGTGATGTGTCGTGTACGTGTTGTATGTTTTTGTGGTTGGTGTCTGACTTACCTTCTGCGCCGTACGCGTCCGTGCCTGTTCCGGTAGTAAATGTAGAATATTGGTAGGATCGGAACGAAGGGATTCATGGTTGGTTCGTCTCGTTCGTCTTTCTCGTTGCTTCGCCTTGTCCTCGTCGCTGGCGTGTTCGCATCGTAGCCGTGGATCGTGTTGTGGCGCGAATCGGAGCTTATGTGCGCCTCTCCCGGAAGCTTTGACGTGCCGGACGTAGCGACGGGTTCGGCGCGTACGGAAAGCGCATCGTACTTGTCCGGCTGGACGGGGCTGCATTTTCCCTTCTGTGCGACTCGATTCGGCGTTTCCGGATTCGCCTCGGTCGGAGAACAGGACCTGGATTGGGTGAGTACGACTCGGCCGGATTCTATGCTGTTGTGCGCATCGTACTTGCTCGTTCGGAATAATGTGCGGATCGGTCGGGAAACAGGCATTCGCATGGCATTTTTCCCGACCGAATGGTAGTGGGTGCGCCTCCGACCGAGATCGGAATCGGCCCCTTAATCTCGAATTGGCTCATCACGTCCTGGGAAAGAATTCGGCTTCTCCACTCGTTCTCATAATAAACGAGCAAATTTGGAACATTTCCTAAATTGACACTTTCGCTTGAGAAAAGCATGGCCTTCTTCAGCTTTGAGTGAAACAACTTATATAGAGAAACAAAATAGACATTTCTTTTTAGTGGCAATTGGAAATAGCTGAATTGTAACATTTTTGATTTTTTTTAAAAACAATTTTAAAACCATGTTTTTACTTGCTTTTAAAATATTTTTAAATTGTCCAGATTTTAAGTATGGTCATTGTCATCCTATTCGGAAGAGAAATGGGTGTTATGTCCCGTATAGAGGCCCTAATGTAGACCCGTTCATACATGCCCTAAAATGGACATATTCGTATTTGCCCTAATACAGTCATATTCGTACTTGCCCTATTATGTTCAAAGCCGGATATGCCCTATTATGGTCATAACTGTACATGTTCTATTATAGTCATGATTCCTTATATAGGCATGATCTTTCACCTACATTGGTCCTCGCTAGTACACAACGAGCTCTGAGGGCTGAACGTTATCTAGTCTGTGGTTTTGAATACAGCAGGGTTTTTCCCAAACACAGGCCCACACTGTACTCATCAATTATGCATGGCTCTCTAGGAATACACCACCTGCATAATATGTATGTACAAAGTTCACCCCTGACGTCTTCCTCACGCCTAACAAGGGCCAATACAAACCATACGAACCAACTAGAGTCTTCAGGGTATAAATACACCACATTTTACCCCGGTAAGACAGAGGGAACCGAGACTTCCATGCTGACACACTGACCAGAGACGCTGAGGCTCCTGCATGCAGTCGCTCCAGCTGACAGCGGTCTAACACAGCCCTTGCGGGGTGTCCAACTCGAGACCAGGACGGTGTCCCACACTCTCTCTATTCAGGTATGGGGGTTCGACTAAATCCTAGAAGGATTCTTGGCTCTTAGGCTTTTAGACCTACACATATGCTAGGTACACTCAGGTACATCTAGTTAGGCATCGTAGGAGTACGCGCACTTGCATAATGCTTTTTATATTCATGTATGTATTCATGATTATTGCAATATGGTAGTGATGGAGCAAGGACTCGAACATGAGACTTGCTCGGAAAACAATCCTCTCGATTTAACTCACTAGCGAATTACTAACAACGTGTTTGTAATTAATAATACGCATTTCCGTTACACACAGGAGAAAATGAAGCTTGCCTATGTGTTTACTAACTGCAATAACATGAACGTAGGACTAAATTGCATTCTAACACGGGATCTTTACTGCGCATGCGTCTACTGCATCTACGTAGTGTGACGTGCTGACGCTTGGAGGAAAATTCTGGCGCTTGCGCAAACAACTATAAAATGGCTGCTTAAAAGCTCACATGCATGGCACCTGCTTGCAGAAATGAGAAAATAAGTTTATACTAACGCAAATGCAGAAAGAGAAATAATAAATGGTATGGGCTAGAGTAGAGGTTGGTGAAATCATTTATTTTTGAGAATAACATTCTTCCTTTTGACTTTATTATTAGTGCGTATTTGGGCCTGTCAAATTTGTCTGAGTCGAGCAGACTGACATTGCGCGACGCCCTGGTGTGGAAGTTCGGACAGATGACTAAGGACTTGTCACGCGTCCAAGGTCGGCGGAGATGTGCCCTGGGAACATGAGGGTGAAGAGTTCATATGAAGGAACTGTATTCAGAAAGTTGATACATTTGTATTAATAAAGTTTAAAGATGTATGGAAAGGAAGGGCGGAATAAAAGTTTGAGGGGAGGAGTTTGGGAAACAATGGTTTAAAGAAATAAATGAAGTATAAGCATGGTGTGATGATCATCCCCCCCTCGCCTGTCCAATCAGAAGTTAGTATTTTGCAAAATTGAAACATTAATGGGTGGTACATGCTTATGGAAGGGTATAATTGAGGTAGTCTAGTTAGTTGAGGGAGTTCATTGAGAATCATTGATTACGGATTCGGAGTGTGCTGAGGCGATGAAATGCTGATGAAGAAATCGAATGCAGAACCATCTACTTAATTTGGGTGGGTTAGAAAGAAGATCGCGAAAGAACCACGAGGAGGAAGAGAGTGTCAGCAAGGGGTGCGACGTAGTCGTCGGTATCTAGAGAGGTGAAGTATCCTGTCCTGATTCCTGTCCTGAAGCCTTTGTCTCCTGATCTGTCCTGGGGACCCTTACCAGCCCTTTGGCCAGGGGGTTGGTTTTCACACCATACTTTGGTAATTATAAATTCATCGTCTTAATAAATGCTCTTCTCTCTCTATCCTCTTCTTTCTGAGCATAGTTGTTGTGTGAAATCTGAATTACTGTTATTTCGAATGAATTTTGATTGAATTTGGCACTCTTGCGAATGAGGGTGTTTGTACTGAAACGCTTTGAGATGGTTCCCAACCAATTAATTTAGATAAAGATTTTAAAAATTTTACCGCGTCTGTAATTATTTTAATCAAGAAATGTTTAATCAAATTATGTTAATTATCACCATCAACTAGTTCCACCTAAATGGTCCATTGACCAGAGGAAAGAACTATCTAATCAGAGAAAGATTTAGTTAGAGAAGAAATAACTAGATCGTGAGGTATGAAAATTATAAAACTATAAAAGTTCCAGCGGTCTACTTGGTGATTAGTGCGAGAGAGTTATATGGGCCCAGGTGAGTATATGGTAGTTGGAGTATCTGTTACTAGTACGCCGTTGGATCAGTAGAACTGTTCTATCCCTTTGCTTTTATCGTACTGCTGATAATATATCTCTGCTATTGTCTGCTGGTTGCCGCAGCACATATATTTTACACTAGAATAACAACGGTTCAATAAATACTTATTGAAATGCCCAGACTGTTTATTCTGTGTAACTCTCTGAGACAAACCGAATAAGTAAGCACGAGTGACTGAGCGAAAAGTAGTATATTGTTTCCACGATTCTGAGGAATTTGAGTTGTCATGATCTAAGGTTGCCAGAAACTAATCTCTCCCCGATAAGAGGAGATTCTAGTGGCACTGTGAGCTAGCTAATGCAAACCAGGCTAACATATGCGGTGGGGGTGCACAGAGTCAGTCTAACACCAAGCCCACAGTATATGTTATCCAAACGTGCAGGTCCTGCAGGGGTACTATAGGAACTACAATACTTAGGAAAGTTTTCCATTAAACAGTTAAGTTCTATTGCACCTGTTCTCTGTCTCCTTATTGCCATAGCACACCTAGCACCCAGGCTCATACAGGCTGATCTTTCCAGGCCCTGTTCAGAGGCTGCAGTGCCAGGGGACACACATCACAATGTGAGAGACACAACAGAAAGCAAGGACAGGTGGATGTGATTGTCGTCGTCTGCTCTGTCTCCCACCAAGCCCCAGACTCAGCCAATCTGATGAGAAGGCAGGGACCTATAGTGGCATTTGCAAAGAGCAGGTGACTCTATGCAGCACTCTCAACCACAATAAAGCTGCCCTCTCCCATTCTTGAATGTGCACTGCATCTGGCTCAAGGTGCGCTGAGTGTGCATGTAATAGGAAGTAAGCAAATATTCTGAGAGCCTGAGCATAAGTCATCAGCTTGATTACTGTCCATGGCCATGACTGTTGAGTTGTGGAACTCTCCCACGCTATGTCCTACTGGGAAAACTTCCACTGGGAAGCACATTGTGAGATTTGTGATACATTTGAGGGAGAAGATCACATGTTTCACAGGCTCCCTGCATCAGAAGAACATCAGTGTGATCCAAACCCACATATTCTCCCCTAAACTTCATAATACCGAAGTCAAGAGTAGAAATGTGGAAAGTAAAAATAGGATTGGACTATCTGTGGAAGCAATACTTTTATCTGTTCATCCATTATGTCACCATTGACTGGCCTCAGATTATCTTTAGTACTGTCTCTAGAGACTGTTAAGAGAGCAAAAATAGGAGTACTATTTACAGGGAAGCAATGGAACATTATCTACCTAAAGATATTGATGAAGTGGAGTTGTCATCCAAAACGAAGAATTTAAAACATGCTTTGATTTTTGCAGCTGCTGCATTTTCCACATGATTTATTGTATTTGACACCTATTTCCCAATCTGCTGTATATTTTGGAGACTTGAACCATAAAAATTGTTCGTGTCTCAAATATATACGTTATTACAAAATCAATGTGGAAAATTTACTGTAATAAAGAGGATGACTTTGCCGTGTGCTTTACTATGTGGAGATCTCTGCCACGAGGGTGGAGATCTTCCTATGGTAACGTATAGGGACTTTCTCTGTATACTTTCCCATGTGGAGCTCTCTGCCATGATCTACCTATGGTAAAGTATAGGGAATTTGCAGAGGCTAAGTGGTCTCCTTTCAGTTGATCACTGTTATATTTTGATATTAAACTATTTCGAATGAGGTGAAACTTTTTTCCAGAGAGCATTAATCTCCCCATTTGTTTGACTGTGGAAGTGATTTTGTCAGCAGAACAAAATAATCCATACACATGTATGTAACTCCAACATGATGGAAGTAGTGAGTCCTCCTCTGTCATTACATTGTGTTGTTTGGGTATTTTCTAATTAGCTCCATGGCCAGAGCCAACAGAGCAGTGGACAATGGACTTTCCTGCCTAGTGACTCTAGCCACCATCCACTGCTCTGATAATATCTGCCCAGTCTGGACACTGATTAGAGGCTAGATGTAAAGCATCTGAACCTATCTCTATAATCCTTGCCAGTACCGATCATTTTAAGAACAGCAAAGAGGTAGAGCCCTGAAACTGTATCAAAGGCCTTTTCTATATTTAGTGAGGCACCCATCAGGGTTGGGCCTCCTATTGACCCTCTTTCTAATATGTGAAAAAAGTGTCTCAGATGAATGTGTGCATTCCTGCTATTCACAAAAGTAACTTACACTTGTCTGTAATTTACACATGTAATTTACACTTACACTTTTGAGTAACTTTACTGCTTTGTCCTACTCGTAAAATCCAAATGCAAAGTTACTCAAAAGTGTAGAACTACATGTATCCACACCTGAAAAATGGGGTGGAGCTAAACTTATGCATGTAAGTTACTACTGCCAAAAAAAGAAACAGTAGTAAATCTATCACCACACATTGCCCACCACTGACACTACAAAACCCTCCCATAGAAATCAATGGAGATAGGAACATAAAATAAAACCCTGTAAGAAATAATGTTAAATTAAATTATTTAAACTAGGTAAAAATATAAATAAATATAATTTATTGTAAAAAATATAAAACATTCATTGCATTCAGAATTCATGTAAAATGTAATCTTTAATAAAATATATTTAAAATACTATGAATTATTTCTATACACCCTCTTGATAATGATTAGTAAATAAAAAAAACATTTTTTTACTTCAAGTGGGAATTTAGTTTTTAATTTAAACCTGAGGACATTTTTATTCATTTAAAATATTTAAATGTATTTAATTTGTAATAAAAAATTAATTTATTAGTGCTGTAGCTTTTATTTCTTTTGTTTTTAATTTACAATAAATACATACCATTGATTTACAAGAATATTTAACATAAAACAAAATGTACCAATTTTTTTTAAGTATAATAAACTTTTTTACTTTTCTTTGTGCTTTACCATGCGGAAATCTCCGCCACGAGGGTGGAGATCTCTATATGGTGAAGTATATGGACTTTCTCCCTATACTTTCCCATGTGGCGCTCTCTGCCTTGACTGTGTAGATCTGCCTATGGTAAAGTATAGGGACATTTTTTCTATACTTTACCTTACAGAGATCTCTTCCCCATTGCAGTCTATGGTGAAGTATGGGATAGGTAAATAAGTTGATTGAAGTTGGAAAAAGTTTGTCAAATATTATTATGTTGAACAATAATGTAAGTGAATATATATTTATTTTAAACTTAGAACTAAAGAAAAAATGCTATAGTAATGATAACTAAAATTTGAAATAAATCTTTAATTAATGTAAAGATATGAAATTACATTAAAATTATTTCTCTCAATTTTAAATAGAAAAGTAAGCTCCCAGCTAAAGTAAAAAAACATTTGTATTATGCATTAATATTTATTAAAAGTGATGTTTACAAAAAGGCTATTATATATTTTATTATTAATGAAAACATGTGCTTCTTATATATTTTTTCAACAATAAAGTATAATTATTTGTATTTTTAACTATTTTAAATCATTTAATTGAAATTTACATTAATTCCTATCGTGTTTTATTTTAAGTCCCTAACTCCATTGATTTCCATGGCAAGGTGTTGCAGTACCAGTGGTTGAACATGTGTGGTGCTATGCTTTCTTCAGCTTTAAGCTGAAGTAATTTACTACTGTTTTGCGTCCATTTTGGCTGTAGTGTAACTTTAGAAGTGCAGTTTGTAAATCGATCTTTCCAAATTTCATGTTGGATTGGGTTTCAGTGCACCTGCAGAGTGTTCAGGATCCCTGTGGATCCACATGATCTGCGTTGAACTGGCAGGATCCAGGATTTTCACTTACTTGGCATGCTCATTCATGTCCTTGGCTCTCACTTGGTTGCGCTGGCTTGCGGTGCTCACAAGCATGTTAGTTGGGGCTTGGTTAACATAATCTTCATGCCAGCTTTGTTTCAGGTTGGATAACGCAAGGGATGGAATGTTATGGTTTACTGGCGGTGCTGGGAATAAATCATTCTGGAGGAGCATTTTTGGCCCTATCGGCTATTTTTCACTAAGCAAAGTTCCAGAACACAATTTTTAAACCACCCAAAGCAAGATGCCAAATGAAGATCTTTTTCCATCCAAGTTTTATAATCCAAGATGGCCACACCATTTTATGTTGCACATCTTTCTGTTGAATCTCCATATAAAGAGCTGGGAGACCTTCTGCTCTGCGTTGCAACGCAGTTGGAAAATTATTTTGTCAGGTTCTTCACCTCTGAATATATCTTTGCTTCACTAAGAATTCATGTAGCTCCTGTATTTTTCTTCTGAAGTTACTGGATAAGCCTGGGTCCTTGCTGTTAAGTGCCTAGACTGAACTAACATATAACTGCTAATCTTTGCTCTTACCACTTTGGTTTTTTTGCCACTGACTTTTCCCCCTGACAGTGACCCTTAGGAAGAGACACCTGTTTTTGTTACCAATTTATTTTAATTCGTGGTAAGACACAGGGCTACTGAAGGTCATCGCCCAATCTTCGGGGAAGCAGCTCATTGACGTGAGCACGTCCTCTTCGTCTTGCATGTGTTACTGTTGATAATTGCAAGATTATCACATTAGTACGTTTGAAATGAGATTTGTGTCAGATTTAGAAACAGCTAACTTACAGCTGGATTAATATGAGAAACTTGAGTGGGATGAGACATAAAGGATATCAGTTAATTTAAAATACTATATATATATATATATATATATATATATATATATATATTCACTGAAAAAACCATAGGTTTCAGGCATGTTATAGTTAGAAATTAGCATTTAAAAAACCTTAGAAATTCACTGAAAAAACCATAGGTTTTAGGGAAAGTTATACTTAGTTGGACATTTCACTCGTACAAAACCAGAGAAATTCCCCCGTTATAGTTAGTTCAGCTAACTATAACTCGCGCCCCGCAATGCACTGCTGATGATGTCACATATGACATCACTCATGACATGGTCAGTGACATCACTGATGACATCACTGATGACATCTCAAATGACATCACTGATGACATCACTGATGACATCATCTAGTGACTGTGTGTTTCTGTAAAGTTTAAATATGTTTAATATATATAGGGAAAGGCGTATTGAAGAATGAGTGGGTGTATAAGTGTCTGAATGGATGATTTAGTAGGTGTGTGACTGACTCTATAAGTGAGTGATTAAATGTATCTTACTGAATGCACGGGTTAGTGACTAAACTGTGTGAATGTCTGTATCCGTCTGTCTGTTGGTGTGTAAGCGGCTGCATGGGTTTGTGAATAGCTACATGAGTGTCTATATGGGTTATTGATTGGTTGTCTGAGTATCTGTATGGATGCCTGAGTGTTTGTATGGGTGGGGTGTGTATGACTCTGTGCATAGATGTGTGAGTGGGTGATTCACTGGGTGCATGGTTTCAAGAGTGCATCTGTGATGGACTGTATGGGTGTGTGAGTGTGTGTATGGGTGTGTTAGTGAGTGAATGTATATCTCAGTGGTACATGTGTGAGTAACTACATATGTGAAAGGCAGTATATATGTGTGTTGGAATATATAAATAGCTATAAGTGAGAGTGTGTGATTATGAGAGTGACTGTATGGATGAGTATGTGCTTGTATCAGTGATTGTATAAGAGCGTAAGAATGTCCTAGTATTTGTATGAGTAAGTGAGCTGGTGTGTATATAACTGTATAGGTGAGTAAATGGGAGTGTGATTAATTATTTGCATGACTGACTAGGTGTGTGAGTACCTCTATGGATGAGTGGTGGTGTGTGAGTGTCTATATAGGCGTATGAGTGCATATGATAGTCCTGTACTGAGTGATTGTAAGTATGAGTGACTGTACGGGTGAGTGAGTGGATATGTGTTTAGACCTAAGAATCAGTGAGTGGGTATGTAGTTATTGATGCTGGAGTGTCTATAGTTTTGAGAATGGCAGTCTGTTATTTAGAGTTGGTGTATCAAAGGTTACATTAGGGTGTGAGAAGATGCATCAAATTATCACATGGATGATGTCATCAGTGATGTCATTTGAGATGTCATCAGTGATGTCATCAGTGATGTCACTGACCATGTCATGAGTGATGTCATATGTGACGTCATCAGCAGTGCATTGCGGGGCGCGAGTTATAGTTAGCTGAACTAACTATAACGGGGGAATTTCTCTGATTTTGTACAAGTGAAATGTCCAACTAACTATAACTTTCCCTAAAACCTATGGTTTTTTCAGTGAATTTCTAAGGTTTTTTAAATGCTAATTTCTAACTATAACGTGCCTGAAACCTATGGTTTTTTCAGTGAATTTCAAAGGTTTTTTAAATGCTAATTTCTAACTATAACATGCCTGAAACCTATGGTTTTTTAAGTGATTTCTAAGGTTTTTTAAATGCTAGTTTCTAACTATGCCTACAGAGGTAGGACATGTGAAGAAAGAAGAAGAAAAGCGCAGAAAGAAGGAAGACAAATGCAGAAAGAGGCAACAGAAGTACAGAAAGACGAAGAAAAGTGCAAGAAGAAGGAAGAGATGTGCAGAAAGAACCAACAGAGGAGTAGAAAGTACTCCTGTGCCCCCAACTTTTTGCTGATGGGTACTGGTGGTAACTGACTCTGTCTCTGGTGGTAAAAGACACTTAGAATACAGTGAAAACACCTACATACACTAGGGAACACTATGCGTTGGGGTACCCCTGTGATTAGCATGACCTCCTCTGTATTTGCCATGAGTTAGTGCCTGGGTCATTGGATGAGTACATGGGTACTGACTGGATGATTAGAGTACTGCAAGGAGAGTGGATGGTGAATTTATAAGTGCTTGTGTTTTGGTGGAGTGATTGGATAAGTACATGGTGCTCGCTGGTTGATTGGAGGAGTGCATGGGTAGTGACAGGGCGATGGTTGGACTGCATCAGTAGTGCTCAGGGTAAGTTGGAGGATTAATTCCCCTTGAATCCTGAGGGTCCCTATTTGATAAAAGCCCTGGCGGTGGTGGTCCCCAGGGCTTGGGGGGACCTTGGAGGCCCCCCCAAACATTAAAAAAACAAGCCCCGGGAGGTGGCGGTCCCCGAGCTGCGGGGGCCCCCGCGGGCCCTGCATATATTTGTTGGCAATGCCCCCGGGACCTGGCCCACCCGGGGGTCTCAATTAAATGAAGGGCAGTATCCCGCACTTCATTTTTTTTTACATTTCGGCAGGATTCGCGACCCCAGCGTGAATTTCGCCATTTAAAAAAAAAAAAAAGATTTTTTTGGCCCTGGGGGTCCTTGTGGGACCCCCTGAGCAGGCCTAGGGGGTCAGGGTGTTTCTACCCTGCCCCCGTTTCTTCTTTTTCACCTTTGTTTCCCTGTTTTCTTGTGTCCGAGTCACAAGATGGCTGCCAACACTTCCTGGTTTGGAGTGTTGGCAGCCAATTAAAATGAAGCTCGTGGTCGGGAGGGTTCGCGGATCCACCGCGCCTCTAGATATCGATATTTGTTTTTTTACAATTTCTCAGCAACTACCAAACGGATTTACACCATTTTTAAAAAGGTCGCTTTCTGAGCCAAGCAGTTCTCAAATAGCGACAAAGCACTTTTGAATTATTTGTTATCTCTATGTTTTTTTATCCAGTTGACCACTTGATTAAATGTTACGCTTAGGGGAGAAAATGTGGTGTTACCAAGTTGGAGTTTCTGCTTCAGCTCGTCATTCTGTGATTCTGGTCAAATCACTTAATCTCCCCATGCCTACAACCAAAATGAGTTTGTCCTTGTATGATGTAACCAATGCTCATGTAAAGCACTCCAATATCTGACCAGCCTGCACTATATAAAACTGCAAAAAACAAAGGATAAAAAGTGTTTTCCACACTTCTGTCATTGGGCTATACGTGGGCTACATCTGGGTGATATTTGTGCTACATTTGGGCTCATTTTTCTCTGGTGGCCATCTTGGGAAACTTCAATTACATTCATTAAACTTTATTCGATCTGATTTAGAAACATAGATCATAAAAGTGTACATAAAAACAGTAAATCCTCTTTCTTAATACAATACAGTGAGAATTAATTAAAACCAGTAGGGTAAAACGGGTGTTACAAAGCCCGGTTCAGAGCAACTTCAGGTTAACAGAATAGTAAAGTTCAATGTTTCGCAAGATAAATCTCATGTACTTCGTGCAAAATATGCAATAAGGGGTCCAAGTAAGATGCAACGCTCCAATACCTGACCAGTCTGCACTATATAAAACTGCAAAAAAACTAAAAATAAAAAGTGTTTTCCACACTTCTGTCATTGGGCTATATGTGGGCTACATGTGGGTGATATTTGTGCTACATTTGGGCTCTTTTTTCTCTGGTGGCCATCTTGGGATACTTATTTGTTATGAAGTTTCCTAATTTCCTCATTTACTGCAGTCTCCTCAGTAGGAAATGCTTTCAGTTTTTTACTTTGATTCCATCAAGAAGGCATTCAGATGTGTCACACATTTGTCATAAATTCAGAATGTTAGCACTCTAGTTGCTCATTAGATCACTGTAGTAAAGCTACTGCTCACCAGGGAGTTAACTGGAAGTCTACTGCTGTATTGAAAGTGATTGTTTCAGTCTGCATGTCAGAATTTTCTAATGAAATAGAAGAGGATTTGAGATCTCACTTAAAACATGCCCTAATTTTTCTTTCTGCAGAACTAACCATAATTTCTATGGCAAAATGAACCCCCTCATTTTTTTCCTTTTTAAATTAAATGATTTAAGTGTTACCGGTTTATTCCAATCAAGATGGCTTCAGGTGTGCCATAATTTTGTCATAAGTAAGACTGTTAGCGCTCTAGTTGTTCTTTAGAACACTCTGGGAAGCTGCAGTAGAACACAAAGGAATCAACTGGCAGGCTGCTCCTATTGAAATATAACAGGAAGATATTTGTAATCTCACTTAAAACATGTCCTAATTTTTCTTTCTACAGCACTAACCATAATTTCTATGACAAAATGAACCCCCTCATTTTGTTCCTTTTTAAATTAAATGTTTTAAGTGTTACCGGTTTATTCCAATCAAGATGGCTTCAGGTGTGCCATAATTTTTTCATAAGTAAGACTGTTAGCACTCTAGTTGTTCTTTAGAACACTCTGGGAAGCTGCAGTAGAACACAAAGGAATCAACTGGCAGGCTGCTCCTGTTGAAATATAACAGGAAGATATTTGAGATCTCACATAAAACATGTCCTAATTTTTCTTTCTACAGCACTAACCATAATTTCTATGACAAAATGAACCCCATCATTTTGTTACTTTTTAAATTAAATGTTTTAAGTGTTACCAGTTTATTCCAATCAAGATGGCTTCAGGTGTGCCATACGTTTGTCATAGGTAAGGCTGTTAGCGCTCTAGTTGTTCTTTAGAACACTCTGGGAAGCTGCAGTAGAACACAAAGGAATCAACTGACAGTCTCTGCCCTTGTTGGATTTACATGTTTTACTGAGAATGTCAGACTTCATTCTCACATGACTGAGAAAGATAATGTGAATTTACAGAAAATATGCTCTCATTTTAGCTTCTGGAGCACCTTCCAAACCTCTGTGGGACAAGCATGAGAAAATTGTTTTCTCTCAAACATGATTCATGAAATCCCAGCAGAAGGTTTTTCACAGGGTAAAATCACCCTAGAACACACTACAATTCCTAAAATTAGTATGGTACCATCAACAAATGAATTCTAATGTAACTAAAGTCTGTTATCACCCTTTATAGTTCTCCTTTTGGTGACCCTCAAAATCTTCTATTCACTACAATGCATTTCATTGGGGTGCTATCATGTATTTTGGTCCCAAGATGGCTGCCAACACTTTTTGGATGAAGTGCTGACAGCCAATCAGATCTCACGATGACATGTGTGGTTAGGCTCCGCCCAGATATATATAGTTCTTTTTCCTTTAATATTTAAACGGATTTACACCATTTTTGAAAAGTTCGCTTTCTGAGCCAAGCAGTACCTTTATGCCAAATTTGGGGTAAATCCGTTCAGTAGTTTCCGCTGTAGCCTTGCACAAAGTTCCCTATGGGAAATTGAGTTTTTGACTCTTATTTTTTGAATTTCTCAGCAACTACTGAACGGATTTACACCATTTAACAAAAAGGGCTCTTTCTGAACCAAGGGCTACCTTTTTGCAAAATTTGGTGTAATTCCGTTCAGCAGTTCGGGCTGTAGCTTTGTCTAAAGTTTCCTAGGGAAAATAACATGGAGAAAACATGGAGAAAACATGTTTTGGGACCCCCCTTTTTTCTCGGCCCCCGCTTGCCGAATCACCCCGAAACTTTCAAGATAGGAGCAGACTGGAGCGCCCCACGAGTTTTGAAAATTTCGCAAAGATTCGTCGACCGGCGCCAAAGTTATTGGGAATAGAATGTTGTGAATTTCCTATGGAAAATAGGTCCTAACTATAACTACCTACTGGCGACCGCCAGTAGGTAATTATCTACTCGTGGGGCACTCCAGTCCGCTCCTATCTTGAAAGTTAGGACCACCACCTCCCCGGGGCTTTGCACATGTTGGGAGGGGGTCCGCGCGGCCCCCCTCCTGGAGCCCTTGATGGCCCTGGGGACCGCCACCCCCCAGGGCCGGCTCCTGCAGTGTCCCAGGGTGCTCACCCCTGGGACACTGTAGTTTTCTATGGCAGGGCGGGAGCCTCGCGGCTCCCGCCCTGCCATAGCAAACTGCATTGGTTTTTGGAAGAGAGAGCAGGAAACCTGCTCTCTCTTCCAAAAACCAAAGACGATTGCTTTTCCACAAGGGGAGCTGCATCTTAGCAGCTCCCCATGTGGAAAAGCAATGCCGGCTCCCGAGGGACGCGGGGAGCTGGCGGGACCGTGGGGGGATTGGGGACCCCCCACGGTCCCCAACGGAGAGGGCCAGCCCCGGGGGATGGGGTCACCGGGGCCATAAGTGGCCTGAGGAGGGGGGCAACGCAGCCCCCCTCCAAAAGATTTAAAAAAAAAAAAATAAGGCCAAGCCCCGGGGGATAGGGTCCCCGGGGCCGATTAAGGCCTCGGGAGGGGGGCAACGCGGCTCCCTTCCAAATTTTTTGTTTAAAAATAAAAAATAAAATTAGGGGGCAGGCCCTGGGGGATGGGGTCCCCAGGGCCAATAAATTAGAAAAAGAAGGGGGGCCACACAGCCCCCTTCTTAAAAAACAAAACAAATAAAAGACCGGCATCGTGCCGGAGGCCACGCCCCCTCCTTGCAGCACTTTGCAAACGCACCCCCTGGCGCGTTTGCAGTTAGGGAACGAATACCCCTTGAATACTGGGGGTCCCTGGGGGCCAACTAGCCCACCAGGAACCTCCAGTATGCGCCAGGGGGCTGCGTTGCAGTGAGGTGTTCTGAGGCCACGCCCCTTTTTACACCTCTCTGCAACGCAGCTCTGTGGTGCTTAATGGAGGTACCTGGTGGGCTAGTTGCACCCCAGGGACCCTCAGGATTCAAGGGGATTTAATCCCCCAACTTAAAACGCGCCACGGGCGCGTTTGCACAGTGGTGAAGGGAGGGGGCGGGGCCTGAGGTGACATGTGTGCATACACGCCCTGTGGCGCGTTTTAAGTTGGGGGATTAACTCCCCTTGAATCCTGAGGGTCCCTGGGGTGCAACTAGCCCACCAGCTACCTCCATTAAGCGCCACAGAGCTGTGTTGCAGAGAAGTGTAAAAAGGGGCGTGGCCCCTGACCACCTCTCTGCAACGCAGGCCTGTGGCGCTTACTGGAAGTACCTGGTGGGCTAGTTGGGCCCCAGGGACCCTCAGGATTCAAGGTGACCTAATACCCCAACTTAAATCGCGCCACAGGGCGCGTTTGCACAGTGGTGAAGGGAGGGGGCAGGGCCTCAGGTGACATGTGTGCAAACACGCCCTGTGGCGCGTTTTAAGTTGGGGAATTAATTCCCCTTGAATCCTGAGGGACCCTGGGGCCCAAATAGCCCACCAGGTACCTCCAGTGCGTGCCACAGGGCTGCGTTGCAGAGAGGTGGTCCAGGCCATGCCCCTTTTTACACCTCTGTGCAACGCAGCTCTGTGGCGCTTACTGGAGGTACCTGGTGGGCTAGTTGGCCCCCAGGGTCCCTCAGGGTTCTAGGGGAATTATTCCCCAACTTAAAACGCGCCAGAGGACGTGTTTGCACACATGTAACCTCAGGCCCCCCCCCTCCCTACCCCAGTGTGCAAACGCACCCCATGGCGCGTTTTAAGAGGTAGTTTTAATCCCCCTGCCCTATTATGTACTAGGGAGTTACAGAGGAGGTCATGCTAATCACAGGGGTACCCCAACGCATAGTGTTCCCTAGTGTATGCAGGTGTTTTAACTGTATTCTACGTGTCTTTTACCATAGCTCTGGCTCTAGGCCTGGTTAGTCAGAGTCAGTTACCACCAGTACCCGTCTGGAAAAGGTGTGGGCACAGGATGATTTCGCAACAAGGCCTCTTTCTGCTCCTCTGTTGGTTCTTTCTGCACATGTCTTGCTTCTTCCTGGATTTTTCTTCGTCTTTGTGGACTTCTGTTTCTTTCTACATTTCTTTTGCTTCTTTCTGTGCGTTTTTTCTTCTTTCTTCACATGTCCTACTTCTGTAGGCATAGTTACAAACTAGCATTTCAAAAACCTTTGAAATTCACTGAAAAAACCATAGGTTTCGGGCACGTTATAGTTAGAAATTAGCATTTAAAAAACCTTTGAAATTCACTGAAAAAACCATAGGTTTCAGGCACGTTATAGTTAGAAATTAGCATTTAAAAAACCTTAGAAATTCACTGAAAAAACCATAGGTTTTAGGGAAAGTTATAGTTAGTTGGACATTGCACTCGTACAAAACCCGTGAAATTCCCCGTTATAGTTAGTTCAGCTAACTATAACTCGCGCCCCCGCAATGCACTTCTGATGACGTCACATATTACATCACTCATGACATGGTCAGTGACATCACTGATGACATCACTGATGACATCTCAAATGACATCACTGATGACATCATCCATGTGATAATTTGATGCATCTTCTCACACCCTAATATCACTTTTGATGCACCCACTGTAAATTACAGACTGCCATTGTCAAAACCATAGACACTCCAACACCAATAACTACATACACACTCACTGATTCTTAGGCCTACACACACACATCCACTGACTCACCAGTACAGTCACTCATACTTACGGTCACTCAGTACAGGACTATCATATGCATTTATACACCTATATAGACACTCACACACCGCCACTCATCCATAGAGGTACTCACACACCTAGTCAGTCATGCAAAGAATTAATCACACTCCCATTTACTCAGATGTACAGTTATACACACACCAGCTCACTTACTCATACAAATACTAGCACATTCTTACGCTCTTATACAATCACTGATACAAGTACACACTCATCCATACAGCCACTCTCACAATCACACACTCTCACTTATAGCCATTTATATACTCCAACACACATATATACTGCCTTTCACATATGTAGTTACTCACACATGTACCACTGAGATATACATTCACTCACTAACACACCCATACACACACTCACCCACCCATACAGTCCATCACAGATGCACTCTTGAAACCATGCCCCAGTGAATCACCCACTCATACATCTATGCACAGAGTCACACACACCCCACCCACACAAACACTCAGGCACCCATACAGATACTCAGACAACCAATCAATAACCCATGTAGACACTCATGTAGCTATTCGCAAACCCATGCAGCCGCTTACACACCAACAGACAGACGGATACAGACATTCACACAGTTTAGTAACTAACCCATGCATTCAGTAAGATACGTTTAATCACTCACTTATAGAGTCAGTCACGCACCTACTAAATCATCCATTCAGACACTTATACACCCACTTATTCTTCAATACGCCTTTCCCTATATATATTAAACATATTTAAACTTTACAGAAACACACAGTCACTGGATGATGTCATCAGTGATGTCATTTGAGATGTCATCAGTGATGTCATCAGTGATGTCACTGACCATGTCATGAGTGATGTAATATGTGACGTTATCAGCAGTGCATTGCGGGGGCGCGAGTTATAGTTAGCTGAACTAACTATAATGGGGAAATTTCACGGGTTTTGTACGAGTGCAATGTCCAACTAACTATAACTTTCCCTAAAACCTATGGTTTTTTCAGTGAATATATATATATATACATATACATATACATATATATGTATATATATATATATATTGACTGAAAAAACCATAGGTTTCAGGCACGTTGTAGTTAGAAATTAGCATTTAAAAAACCTTAGAAATTCACTGAAAAAACCATAGGTTTCAGGGGCGTTATAGTTAGTTGGACATTTCACTCGTACAAAACCATAGAAATTCCCCCGTTATAGTTAGTTCAGCTAACTATAACTCGCGTGCCCATAATGCACTGCTGATGACGTCACATATTACATCACTCATGACATGGTCAGTGACATCACTCATGACATCACTGATGACATCTCAAATGACATCACTGATGACATCACTGATGACATCATCCTTGTGATAGAGTGGCAGACCTCCTCTCACCCTAATATAACCTTTGATACACACACTCAAAAATACAAACTAACATTTTCAAAACAATGGACATACCAATACCAGTTACAACACACCTATTCAGTAATTCCAAGATCTACACACACATCCACTCATTCACCAACAGTCCCTATACAGTCACTCATACATGTACTCACTCATCATATGTACTTATACACCTATACATCCTGTTACACACCGCCACTCATCCATAGAGTTACTCACACACATAGTCACACATGCAAACAAAGTATCAAACATCCATTTACTTGCATATACAGTTATACACACACTACCACACTTACTTCTACAGAAACTTACACATACTTACTCTCTTAAACAATCACTTATAGAAACACGTACTTATTTGTACAGGAACTCTTCCAATCTCTCGCTCTCACATATACTCACTTATATACACCAATACTCACATATACTAGTTTAAAACATATGTAGTTACTCATAAAGACACTATTGAGACAGTCATTCACTCACTAACACACCCATACACATACTCATCCACCTATACAGTCCTGCACACATGCTGTCTTCAACACATACAAACAGTGAGTCACTCATTCATGCATCTATGCACTAAGTAATACCCCCACCGAACCATATAGACACTCAGACACTCATACTGATACTCAAAAAACCAACTAATAACCCATATAGACACTCATGTAGCTACTCACCAACCCATGCAGCCACTTATACACAAAGTGAGAGACTGATAAAGATATTTTCATATTTAAACATTACTCACTAACCCATGTATTCACTAAGATACACTTAGTCAGTTATACAATCAATTTTACAAAAAAAATCATCCATTTAGACACATATATACCCATTTATTCTTCCATCGACCTTGAGATATACATATATAAAACATATTTAATTTTCAGAAAAACACAGATTCACTGGATGATGTCATTAGTGATGTCATCAGTGATGTCATTTGAGATGTCATCAGTGATGTCATGAGTGATGTCACTGACCATGTCATGAGTGATGTAATATGTGACGTCATCAGCAGTGCATTGCGGGTGCGCGAGTTATAGTTAGCTGAACTAACTATAACGGGGGAATTTCTATGGTTTGAGTACGAGTGAAATGTCCAACTAACTATAACGCCCCTGAAACCTATGGTTTTTCAGTGAATTTCTAAGGTTTTTTAAATGCTAATTTCTAACTATAACGTGCCTGAAACCTATGGTTTTTTCAGTGAATTTCTAAGGTTTTTTAAATGCTAATTTCTAACTATAACGTGCCTGAAACCTATGGTTTTTCAGTGAATATATATATATTTATTATACTATGTATACATGTGAAAATGTCTCGGTCCCCTGTTTGCCTCGGTGGCACGGAAAAAATGGGTGGAACTAATGTCAGCACGCCGACGAGGTCCTCTTATGGCTCCGATGACGTCATACGGTGTCGCGAGCGGAGCCGTGCTCGTTGACGTGGGAGAGCTAGGAAAGAATTTCCGTGGAATGCTGGTGCAGGGATATTCACCTAAGTGTTCAGGCTAGTCCTTTGGGAGCAACTGTTTATGTTGCCACTCCAGAAACCGAAACCAGTGATCCGAGGGCAGAGGCCCTGCAGATGGCACACGAGGTGGGGTGCCCAGTCGTGTGCACCGGCTGGGCAGCGAAGTGACAAGCACCACAACCCACAAAAAAGGTAACGAGGGCACTGAATAACACACAATCTTCTCTTTGTATCTGGCAGGAACAACGAAGTTAAAATGCCCTAGTACCAAAATGTAGAATTAGTGCTACAACGGTCTTCAAGAAGACCTGCGATGCCCCTTCTGCCTCCCGTACCCTGGAGGCGGCACATGGGTCACGCGGTGCGGTCATACTGCAGTGGGACGCACACTCGTTGACCTCTCATGGCACTGCTCCACACTTCAGGGAGGACGCTTTCCATTAGCTATGTTTTCTGATGACATGTCGCGCCAGCCCCGTCCAACAACAGAACTCCTTTAGATCCAAACAGACTCTTCCACTCTCTCACCGGAAGTGAAACCAGGCCACGCGGACACTTTCACAATACAACAGCCGGGAATGCACTTTTCGGTAAAAAACCACATTCCTTCCTCCTAATTAATCAAATAAACGTCTCACTGAAGAACAGGGGCCAGCTTCGATCGGTAAACAGCCGTTACAACGACTTTTTTACTTTGCGATACCATTACAACGCATGCATTACCACGCATGCGTTGTACATCACGAAAGTCATTACTACGCATTTCTTTAGAACGCATGGTCATTTACCACGCATGCCTTTACAATGAATTTTGTTGTAAAGGTATGTATGGTAAATGACCATGCGTTCTAAAAAACATGTAGACGATCCAAGTTGTTGTAAGGAAACAGAGGCTGTTCCGTTTCCTCACAACGACGTGCACCGCCCCTCAGAGATGACGTGAAGCAGGAACCACGAGGAGAGAGGAACCATGAGGAGTGAGAGGTAAGGGGGATTGGGCATGGGGTGGGGGTTTCTTTTCTAGGGTTTAGGGTAGTGCAGTGGTGCTTGGGTGGTGTCGGGGGTCGTGCTGGGGGTAGTGTTTTAGGGTTTAGGGTAGTGCAGTGGTGTTTGGGTAGTGTAGGGGGTCGTGCTGGGGGTAGTGTTTTAGGGTTTAGGGTAGTGCAGTAGTGTAGGGGGTTGTGCTGGGGTAGTGTTTTAGGGTTTAGGGTAGTGCAGTGGTGTATGGGTAGTGTAGGGGGTCGTGCTGGGGTAGTGTTTTAGGGTTTAGGGTAGTGCAGTGGTGTTTGAGTAGTGTAGGGGGTCATGCTGGTGGTAGTGTTTTAGGGTTTAGGGTAGTGCAGTGGTGTTTGTGTAGTGTAGGGGGTCATGCTGGGGTTAGTGTTTTAGGGTTTAGGGTAGTGCAGTGGTGTTTGGGTAGTGTAGGGGGTCATGCTGGGGTAGTGTTTTAGGGTTTAGGGTAGTGCAGTGGTGTTTGTGTAGTGTGGGAAGTCATGCTGGGGGTATATTTAGGGTTTAGTGTAGTGCAGTGGTGTTTGGGTAGTGTAGGGAGTCGTGCTGGGGGTAGTGTTTTAGGGTTTAGGGTAGTGCAGTGGTGTTTGGGTAGTGTAGGGAGTCGTGCTGGTGGTAGTGTTTTAGGGTTTAGGGTAGTGCAGTTATGTTTGGGTAGTGTAGGGTGTCGTGCTGGGGGTAGTGTTTTAGGGTTTAGGGTAGTGCAGTGGTGTTTGGGTAGTGGAGGGGTAGTGTTTTAGGGTTTAGGATAGTGTGCCCAACCAGCCACAATATCCGTGGACAAAGGGATCCTGACTCTTTGGAACGCTCCGTCAATTGAATAATTTGGGTCAAGGGCCCTACCACGTCCAAGACCTATCAATTCTTTTCTTGGGATCCCTCATATACTTGGAGAAAAAGGTACATAGTTTCTCATCCCTTTAAGGCGTGTGTGCCACCTTCCCCTTCAGTGAGGGCCTGGGGCATTCTCCCCTCATCCTATTCCTGACCTCCCTTTCAAGGGGTTGATGGATTTTCCCCACCACATACTCTGCCAGTTTGGCGTCAGGTGTCCACTCTGCCGACCTAGGATGGTAAATTTGGGTAGGATCGAACATGTCCGAGTGGACCCTGTCCCCAACCGGGGACTGAGAGGAGTGGGACTCTGGACGCCAGGGACGCCCCGAGTCCTTATCCTCATCGGAGGAGAAATCGTCCTCCGATACACCCTCTCCCTCTAAGGAAAACCCGTCGTCGGGGTCTACAATAGTGGTGACAGTGTCGCAATTTTCTCCGGGCCCCTCCTCCTCCCTGCAGGGTGCATGTTTTAGCATTCGTGCACTCTTGAGGAAGGTCTCCGTAAGTTTATCAAATCCTTCCAAGTGCCCCGCGTTATGCTTAACGGCCGTTTTATTCCCCATCTGGGAGCTACTTGGACCCGCCACCACCAGATCTGGGTCACTGAACACCCCAGGGATGCTTTTCGCCAGCTTATCAACCTGAGCCAGAGAGAGGGCTTGGTCCACTGCTGGAGGGAGAAGTTGGGGGGCCATTCCTCCTCCACTTCCTGGTAGGAGGAGTAAAAATGGTCTTCTGGAGAAGACATGACAGCAGAGGGTGTGAGCACAGAACAAATGCCCTTAAAATCCTTAAGACAGCCCCCTCGCCGGTGCTCCAACAGCTGGGCTTTCCCCGAAGCTGTTATAAGAATAGACTGAGGCGCAATACCAGTTACCACCACCAGGTGGCGCTGGTCACTAACGTGGCCGTGTGGGGAAATCACTGCGTAGTGGTGTCAAAATTAGGCGAGGGTTGGTCGGGAATCAAGCGGACACCAAAGGAGTGACCAAATTCCCAAACCCGCGTAAAGACCAGTGGGAGCGCTCGACGGAGCTGCCTCGCTCGGACCAGACGCGCCTGACAGGATCTCACCGCGCGCAGAGCACACAGCGGGAGAAACTGCGAGGGGAGAGAGCGCTCGGGCAAGAGCCTGCTGCGCAGGGAATATGAAACAATACCAAGGCAATAATGCTAATAACGTGCACAAGAAACCGCTATACAAACAGCAACAACGTCAGATTAAGCCAAGAATGTAAGGAATGCACTTAACTGACGAGCAGTGAAAGAAAGAGGAAGCGGAAGGGACGTCATGATATTATATACGATGGACTGTGATATGATTGGACTATAGTTGCCTTGGAGACTACCCCCCTAATGGTTCATGGGTTGTGTAGTCTTTTGTTTAATGATTGTTGTGTTACGTTTTCTTTGAACTGCTATGCAAATAAAGTTAGGAAAGATATGCATAATCCTCGTCTCCGTCCTGCCATAGAATTCATTAAACTTTATTTGATCTGATTTAGAAACATAGATCATAAAAGTGTACATAAAAACAGTAAATCCTCTTTCCTAATACAATACAGTGAGAATTAATTAAAACCAGTAGGTAAAAGCGGGTGTTACAAAGCCCGGTTCAGAGCAACTTCAGGTTAACAGAATCATAAAGTTCAATGTTTCGCAAGATCAATCTTATGTACTTCGTGCAAAATACGCAATAAGGGGTCCAAGTAAGATGTAATGCTCCAATACCTGACCAGTTTGCACTATATAAAACTGCAGAAAAACTAAAAATAAAAAGTGTTTTGCACACTTCTGTCATTGGGCTATATGTGGGCTACATCTGGGTGATATTTGTGCTACATTTGGGCTCTTTTTTCTCTGGTGGCCATCTTGGGAGACTTATTTGTTATGAAGTTTCCTAATTTCGTCATTTACTGCAGTCTCCTCAGTAGGAAATGCTTTCAGTTTTTACTTTGATTCCATCAAGAAGGCATTCAGATGTGTCACACATTTGCCATAAATTCAGAATGTTAGCACTCTAGTTGTTCATTAGATCACTGTAGTAAAGCTACTGCTCACCAGGGAGTTAACTGGAAGTCTACTGCTGGTATTGAAAGTGATTGTTTCAGTTTGCATGTCAGAATTTTCTAATGAAATAGAAGAGGATTTGAGATCTCACTTAAAACATGCCCTAAATTTTCTTTCTGCAGCACTAACCATAATTCCTATGGCAAAATGAACCCCCTCATTTTGTTCCTTTTTAAATTAAATGTTTTAAGTGTTACCAGTTTATTCCAATCAAGATGGCTTCAGGTGTGCCATACTTTTGTCAAAAGTAAGACTGTTAGCGCTCTAGTTGTTCTTTAGAACACTCTGGGAAGCTGCAGTAGAACACAAAGGCATCAACTGACAGGCTGCTCCTGTTGAAATATAACAGGAAGATATTTGAGATCTCACATAAAACATGTCCTAATTTTTCTTTCTACAGCACTAACCATAATTTCTATGACAAAATGAACCCCCTCATTTTGTTCCTTTTTAAATTAAATGTTTTAAGAGTTACCAGTTTATTCCAATCAAGATGGCTTCAGGTGTGCCATAATTTTGTCATAAGTAAGACTGTTAGCGCTCTAGTTGTTCTTTAGAACACTCTGGGAAGCTGCAGTAGAACACAAAGGCATCAACTGACAGGCTGCTCCTGTTGAAATATAACAGGAAGATATTTGAGATCACACTTGAAACATGTCCTAATTTTTCTTTCTACTGCACTAACCACAATTTCTATGACAAAATGAACCCCATCATTTTGTTCCTTTTTAAATTAAATGTTTTAAGTGTTACCAGTTTATTCCAATCAAGATGGCTTCAGGTGTGCCATACTTTTGTCATAAGTAAGGCTGTTAGCACTCTAGTTGTTCTTTAGAACACTCTGGGAAGCTGCAGTAGAACACAAAGGCATCAACTGACAGGCTGCTCCTGTTGAAATATAACAGGAAGATATTTGAGATCTCACTTAAAACATGTCCTAACTTTTCTTTCTACAGCACTAACCATAATTTCTATGGCAAAATGAACCCCCTCATTTTGTTCCTTTTTAAATTAAATGTTTTAAGTGTTACTAGTTTATTCCAATCAAGATGGCTTCAGGTGTGCCATACTTTTGTCATAAGTAAGACTGTTAGCGCTCTAGTTGTTCTTTAGAACACTCTGGGAAGCTGCAGTAGAACACAAAGGCATCAACTGACAGGCTGCTCCTGTTGAAATATAACAGGAAGATATTTGAGATCACACTTGAAACATTTCCTAATTTTTCTTTCTACAGCACTAACCACAATTTCTATGACAAAATGAACCCCATCATTTTGTTCCTTTTTAAATTAAATGTTTTAAGTGTTACCAGTTTATTCCAATCAAGATGGCTTCAGGTGTGCCATACTTTTGTCATAAGTAAGGCTGTTAGCACTCTAGTTGTTCTTTAGAACACTCTGGGAAGCTGCAGTAGAACACAAAGGCATCAACTGACAGGCTGCTCCTGTTGAAATATAACAGGAAGATATTTGAGATCACACTTGAAACATGTCCTAATTTTTCTTTATATAGCACTAACCATAATTTCTATGACAAAATGAACCCCATCATTTTGTTCCTTTTTAAATTAAATGTTTTAAGTGTTACCAGTTTATTCCAATCAAGATGGCTTCAGGTGTGCCTTTTGTCATAAGTAAGGCTGTTAGCACTCTAGTTGTTCTTTAGAACACTCTGGGAAGCTGCAGTAGAACACAAAGGAATCAACTGACAGTCTCTGCCCTTGTTGGATGTACATGTTTTACTGAGAATGTCAGACTTCATTCTCACATGACTGAGAAAGATAATGTGAATTTACAGAAAATATGCTCTCATTTTAGCTTCTGGAGCACCTTCCAAAACTGTATGGGACAAGCATGTGAAAATAGTTTTCTCTCAAACATGATTCATGATATCCCAGCAGAAGGTTTTTCACAGGGTAAAATCACCTTAGAACACACCACAATTCCTGAAATTAGTATGGTACCATCAACAAATGAATTCTAATGTAACTAAAGTCTGTTATCACCCTTTATAGTTCTCCTTTTGGTAACCCTCAAAATCTTCGATTCATTACAATGCATTTCAATGGGGTACTATCATTTATATTGGTCCCAAGATGGCTGCCAGCAATTCCAGGATGAAGTGCTGACAGCCAATCAGATCTCACGATGACATGTGTGGTTAGGCTCCGCCCAGATATATATGTGTCTTCTTTTTCAAATTTCTCAGGAACTACTGAACGGATTTACACCATTTAACCAAAAGGCACGACTCTGAACCAAGGGCTACCTTTTTGCCAAATTTGGTGTAATTCCGTTCAGCAGTTTGGGCTGTAGCTGCGACTAAAGGTTCCTATGGAAAATTGCACGGGGAAAACACATTTTGGGACCCCCCTTTTTTCTCGGCCCCCGCTTGCTGAATCACCCCGAAACTTTCAAGATAGGAGCAAACCGGAGCGGGCCATAAGTTTTGAGAATTTTGCGAAGATTCGTCAACCGGCGCCAAAGGTATTGGAAATAGAATGTTGCGAATTTCCTATGGAAAATAGGTCCTAACTATAACTATCTACTGGCGACCGCCAGTAGATAATAATATATATATATATATATATATATATATATATATATATATATATATATATATATATATTCAGTGAAAAAACCATAAGGTTTTAGGGACAGTTATAGTTAGTTGGACATTTCACTCGTACAAAACCCGTGAAATTCCCCGTTATAGTTAGTTCAGGTAACTATAACTCGCGCCCCACAATGCACTGCTGATGACGTCACATATTACATCACTCATGACATGGTCAGTGACATCACTGATGACATCACTGATGACATCTCAAATGACATCACTGATGACATCACTGATGACATCATCCAGTGACTGTGTGTTTCTGTAAAGTTTAAATATGTTTAATATATATATAGGGAAAGGCGTATTGAAGAATGAGTGGGTGTAGAAGTGCCTGAATGGATGATTTAGTAGGTGCGTGACTGAGTCTATAAGTGAGTGATTAAACGTATCTTACTGGATGCATGGGTGAGTGACTAAACTGTGTGAATGTCTGTATCCGTCTGTCTGTTGTTGTGTAAGCAACTGCATGGGTTTCTGACTAGCTAAATGAGTGTCTATATGGGTTATGGATTGGTTCTCTGAGTATCTGTATGGGTGCCTCAGTGTTTGTGTGGGTGGGGTGTGTGTGACTCTGTGCATAGATGTGTGAGTGGGTGATTCACTGGGTGCATGGTTTCAAGAGTGCGTCTGTGATGGACTGTATGGGTGGGTGAGTGTGTGTATGGGTGTGTTAGTGATTGAATGTATATCTCAGTGGTACATGTGTGAGTAACTACATATGTGAAAGGCAGTATATATGTGTGTTGGAGTATATAAATGGCTATAAGTGAGAGTGTGTGATTGTGAGAGTGGCTATATGGATGAGTGTGTGCTTGCATCAGTGATTGCATAGGAGCATAAGAATGTGCTAGTATTTTTATGAGTAAGTGAGCTGGTGTGTATAACTGTATAGGTGAGTAAATTGGAGTGTGATTAATTATTTGCATGACTGACTAGGTGTGTGAGTACCTCTATGGATGAGTTGCGTTGTGTGAGTGTTTATATAGGTGTATGAGTGCATATGATAGTCCTGTACTGAGTGACTGTAAGTATGAGTGACTGTACGGGTGAGTGAGTAGATGTGTGTGTGTAGACCTAAGAATCAGTGAGTGGGTATGTACTTATTGGTATTGGAGTGTGTATGGTTTTGAGAATGGCAGTCTGTAATGTAGAGTGGGTGTATCAAAACTTATATTAGGGTGTGAGAAGATGCATTAAATTCTCACATGGATGATGTCATCAGTGATGTCATCAGTGATGTCATTTGAGATGTCATCAGTGATGTCATCAGTGATGTCACTGACCATGTCATGAGTGATGTAATATGTGACGTCATCAGCAGTGCATTGCGGGGCGCGAGTTATAGTTACCTGAACTAACTATAACGGGGGAATTTCACGGGTTTTGTACGAGTGCAATGTCCAACTAACTATAACTGTCCCTAAAACCTTATGGTTTTTTCAGTGAATTTCTAAGGTTTTTAAATGCTAATTTCTAACTATAACGTGCCTGAAACCTATGGTTTTTTCAGTGAATTTCAAAGGTTTTTTAAATGCTAATTTCTAACTATAACGTGTCTGAAACCTATGGTTTTTTCAGTGAATTTCAAAGGTTTTGTAAATGACAATTTTTAAATGTATTGTTATATTTATTTTTTTCATACTGATTTACTACATTTTTAGAAACAATTTTTTTTTACATATTTTATTTTTTAAATTACATTGTAATTACATTATACATTACAAAAATACTTTCTCAGAATGAATTACTTTAGTTTAAATACTTTGCACATAGGCAATAGACTTTTAAGTACAGTAGTTACAGTTGTTGCAATGGGCAACACATTTTCAAACACAATGCAACATTCAGCTCAATGTGAATTTCTAGTTAAATGCAATTAGTTACTTTATGGATTACTTTTCTAACCACAGGACTGGATCCTAGATTCAGTCCTGGGACATCTCCTGTAAACAGTTGAGTAAAAGCGTTTTGGTTACAGTAGTGATTTTTAAGGAATATTATTGTATTTTAAAAGTTGACACTTAGAAACTTTTTCTCATAGAATCACCAATGTTATCCTATGGAAGGAAATTCACTTAGCAGGTAAAAACTGTTATCGTTACTTTTTCTTACTCAGTGTTGGATCCTGGATCCAGCACTGGTGCATCTCCTGTAAACAGTTGAAAGAATGCGTTTAAGTCATACAGGCGATTTTTAAGGAATATTTGTAGTTTGTGAAAATCGACACTTTGAAACTTTTCTGCTGAAAAACCAGACAATGGATTCCTATGGAAGAAAATATAAGTTACTGGTAAATACGGTTAAAATTACTTTTCAGGGTCAGTGCTGGGCTAAAAGATGCAGCACTGAGGTCTCTCCTGATAACAGGTGAGTAAATCGGAATTCGTATTTCGGCTGATTTTAGAGGAATATTTTAAAGTTCCAAAACTCCACACTTAGAAGAATTTCCAAGTGAAACCAGTCAATGTTAGCCTATGGAAGGAAATTCAAGTTACTGGTAAGTACGGTTAAAATTACTTTTCAGGACCAGTACTGGGCTGAAAGATACAGCACTGAGGTCTCTCCTGATAACAGGTGAGTAAATCGGAATTCGTATTTCGGCTGATTTTAGAGGAATATTTGTATGTTTCAAAAATCAACACTTAGAAACTTTTTCAGCAAAAAGCAGGCAATGATATCCTATGGAAGGAAATTCAAGTTACTGGTAAGTACGGTTAAAATTACTTTTCAGGATTAGTACTGGTCTGAAAGATGCAGCACTGAGGTCTCTCCTGATAACAGGTGAGTAAATCAGAATTCGTAGTTCGGCAGATTTTAGAGGAATATTTGCACAATGGTGAAGGGAGGGCGGGGCCTGAGGTGACATCTGTGCAAACGCGCCCGTGGCGTGTTTTAAGTTGGGGGATTAAGTCCCCTTGAATCATGAGGGTCCCTAGGGGCCAACTAGCCCACCAGGAACCTCCAGTATGCGCCAGGGGCTGCGTTGCAGAGACGTGTAGAGAGGCCACACCCCTTTTACACCTCTCTGCAACGCAGCTCTGTGCGCTTTCTGGATGTACCTGTTGGGCTAGTTGGCTCCCTTCTTAAAACGCGCCAGGGCGCGTTTGCAGAGTACTGCAGGGAGGGGCGGGGCCTCCGGCACGATGCCGTTTTTTTTTTTTTTATGGGAGGGGGCTGCGTGGCCCCCTTCCCTCGGCCACTTTGGCCCCGGGACCCCATCCCCCAGGGCATGCCCTCTTTTTTAAATAAAAATATGGAGGGGCTGCGTGGCCCCCCTCCTCAGGCCATTTAAGGCCCCGGGGACCCCATCCCCCGGGGCCGGCCTTGCCCTTACTTTTTTTTTTTTTTTATTTGGGGAGGGGGCTGCGTGGCCCCCTCCGGGCCACTTATGGCCCCGGGGACCCCATCCCCGGGGCCTGGCCTCTGGTTGGGGACTGTGGGGGTCCCCAAACCCCCCACAGTCCCGCCGGCTCCCCGTGTCCTACGGGAGCCGGCATTCCTTTCCACATGGGGAGCAGCTAACATGCTGCTCCCCGTGTGGAAAAGCAATTAGTTTGCATTTTGAAAGAGAGAGCAGGTTTCCTGCTCTCTCTTCAAAATGCAAACCAAGATTACTATGACAGGACGGGAGCCGCGAGGCTCCCGTCCTGTCATAGCAAACAGCAGTGTCCCGGGGGTAGGCACCCCGGGACACTGCAGGAGCCGACCCTGGGGGTGGCGGTCCCCAGGAGCCATCAAGGGCTCCAGGAGGGGAGCCGCGCGGCCCCCTCCCTACATTTTGAAATCCCGGGAGGTGGTGGACCCCGGGGCTTGGGAGTCCAAACGGACCCCCATTTTCAATTTTCTTAGTGCCCCGGGAGGTGGTGGTCCCGGGCGTGTGTGGAGGCTGGAGCCCCCACACAGGTTTAAATTTTTTTTTAAAAAGCCCCGGGAGGTGGCGGTCCCGGGGGCTGCGGGAGGGCTCAGAGCCCTCCCGCACCATTAATGATAAAGCCCCGGGGGTGGCGGTCCCCGGGGCTTGGGGGCCCTTAGAGGCCCCCATACATAAAATAAAACCCCCAGCATGCCCCCGGGACTTGGCCCACCCGGGGACAAATTAACATCGAAGCGCGGAGACCGCGCTTCGATTTTGTCCGGCAGGATCCGCGCTCCCTGAGCGCATCCTGCCGATTTAAAAAAAAAAAAAAATGCTTTTTTGCCCAGGGGGTCCTTGTGGGACCCCTGAGCAGGCCTAGGGGGTTAGGGTGTTTCTACCCTGCCCCCTTTTGCGCTTTGCGCACTTGTTTCTGTCCCTCGGTTCTACCGAGGGACAAAATGACTGCCAACACTTCCTGATTTGGAGTGTTGACAGCCAATTAGCATGCAGCTCGTGATCGGGAGGGTACGCGGATCCGACGCGCCCATAGATATATATGTGATTTTAATTGTGAATTTCTCAGGAACTACTGAACGGATTTACACCATTTTAGCAAAAGGCACCAGTCTGAACCAAGGGCTACCTCTTTGCCAAATTTGGGGTAATTCCGTTCAGAAGTTCGAGCTGTAGCTGCGACTAAAGGTTCCTATGGAAAAATGAATGGGAAAACGCGTTTTGGGACCTCCTTTTTCTCGGCCCCCGCTTGACGTATCACCCCGAGACTTTCAGGGTAGGAGTGGACCGGAGCGCCCAACAAGTTGGAAGCTTTCGCGAAGATTCATCAACCGGCGCCAACGTTATTGCAAATAGAATGTCGCGGATTTCCTATGGATAATAGGTCCTAACTATAACTATCTACTGGCGACCGCCAGTAGATAATATATATATATATATATATATATATATATATATATATATATATATATTAATCAGTGTCATAAGTGGGAAAATGATTTATTGGATAAAACAGAAATAATAGCAAAGTGTGCTAACATCCTAGCCCTAGTATGAAGAAATTATGAATATGGTTCAGCGGTCGAAGTGCATTAAAAAAAAGTAAGGGAACTGTGATGCTGAGCACAACTGGGGCGAAGTCAGTGAACATAGGGGCAGGATCAAAGGCGTGGCTAAAAAGAAAACATATTCTGTAATTATTATGTTGGGCTTTCACCTTCAGGTAACTGCATATAAAATAACGCACACCTTAAATTAAAAATAGATGCAAGTTAAACTTATCAGTGAGAGATGCACTTTTTTGTTATGAAACCTTTATTCGTTAATGTGATCACTGCTCATATTTGTGTATGTTATACAGAGCCACAGAATTGAATTCTGGTTGGTGCTGAGGGGAATAGTGACTTGTGTGTTTTTTGTGCTAGGAGGTCTCAACCTGTGACTGAAGGCACTGTAAATATGTAAATCATTATTTTAAACTTTCATTACACACAGTAAAAAATAGGCTGCCACAAAATACGCAAAAAAGATTTAAGTATAAGATTAGAAAAAGTGCTTCTAAAATATAGATTTGAGTAATAGACTGAACCCAGTGTAAACATATTTTATGACTATTAAAAGCATGCACTCCACGTGTCAGTTGGTAACACCCTTGCCTAGCGGCCCGTGCAGATAAGAGCGGTAGGGTGGTGGGGCCGGGTGGGGGGATTTCGACAAATGACGACGAGGGAAAATTAATTATTTATTTAATTTTCCCTAGTGATCGTCTGTCGAATTCCCCCCCCAACCCGGCCCCACCGCCCCACTGCTCTTACCTGCACGGGCCGCTCCTGACCCTTGCTATACCACTCAAACAGAATACATCTTTGCCTATGCGAAGCTTCAAGAGAACTCTATCAATTAAAGCAAATACTGATTTCCAAGCAACCTTTACATTTGCAGATTAACCAATTGCGCACATTTACATTTCTTTCAGGCAGCAGATACCATGGCAAGAAGGCATTTTCCTTGTTTAGCTGTTAGTCTCTCCCTTGACTTTACTCCCGTCCACTTCAGGTGAGGCATCTTTACTTTAAGAGTTTACCGGCCCGGGACGGTTGCCTTTTAAGAAAAAACGAGGGAATAATTTTTGTCAAATTAAAAAAGTATGGGATGTTGTGCCCCTCAGATCCCACCTACTCTGACCTCTTGTTTGGTTACAAAGGTGAGTAGAAAGGTGGGAGTAGGTGAAGTTTGGGTCTGATTTAAAGGATTATTGGGGTAGCAAAAAGCATTGCGAGGCCAAAATCATGTAGTTACTTTCTTTCTTGGAATGTGCACTTAAAATGTAGAAAATCTGCCAGTATGTTGAAATTTACACATTTGCATTTTTAGACTTTCAGGGTAGGTATATGGGCGTTCAAGCTGTGTCTCCCTGTGAATAAGCCCAATCTTATAAATTTGTGATAAATTCTAATTTGCAAGTTAGGCCAAGGCATGCTATTGAAGGTGGTGCTTTGTTTGCCCTAATGGTTGCACATTTCATTGCTGACCCACTGCTGTGCAATGTAATTTTATCTTTAGTTGTGTACACCTTTCACATTAATAGTTTTGTTTCTCATGTGATAGCCCATCCTTTTTTGTCAGCAAATTTAACTGGCTTATACTTCAGGACATAAAATTCCATATAGTTTTTGTTTTGTATTATTATCTGAAAATTCGTTTTTATACCTGCTTAAAGCACACTAGGCTTTAAATGTACTGCCATTTTGTAATTATGTGTTGCACAATGCACATTTAGCTTAGCTCTTCTGGTAAGTGTTACCTCATTCTGAAGATGGTACAATAAAGCGAGAACTGCAGGTTTAGTGAAGTCAGCCTTTTTACTCTAAATTACTGTATCTCCTTCAGTGTCTTCTTGCAGTCTTCTTACAAGAACAGCCTGGCACCAGCTCATTACAGTATATCTATAGTGTTAGTTGTACCACGTGTTCATACTTCCATTCAATTGCATTGAGATTTTTTTTTTTATAAATGAAACGCTACTAAGTACAATTTTTTTCTAAAGCAAAACATAATAAGGAATCTTGCAGAGATGCTTCCTTTATTGGACTGACATTGTTTTTGCCTCTAGGGTTCCTGAGCATGTATGCATGATGCAGGCCTCATACAATGAGACAAAACTCCAATTTATGGTCACCTGAAAGAAAATTATCTTTCAAAGTGAGGGGAATAAAGTCCATTATGTCCCCATGCTGTAAGAGTAATATAGGACACTTGCTTAGTTGTAGATGATTGGGGTTGAGTGTCATACTTGAGTATAACTATTGCTTTGCATTTCATCTATTTACTTCCTGTATCACTTTTAGAACAGAGCTAATTAGGTGTTCATTTAATGTTGGGTGGTCTTGCTCACTCAAGTTAGTTCATATTTAAGGGTAACAATTCGCTGGTGGCACCAGAGAAGATCAGAACTAAATATTCAAAGTCTTTGAACTGTCTGCATTTACTTTTACTGTCATCAATTGTAGTGAAATATGAGGTAACATATATCATTATCAGAAACATACTAAAATTTGCCAACATCTTGATTTCCTCCAAACGAAAAGATGTGGCTTTATGAAATGGAGCTCTCCAAATGTCACAGGACAGGTCTTCATTTCATGCATTATGAGCAGCGAAGATAAGGAAAACTGCTGGCCCAAACAAAGTTCAGCAATCTGTTTGTTTGTTTTGATTCTTATTTAGGATCCTCCTATTAGAGATTGTTTTTAGTTTTTGATCTAGCTTCTCATGGTGCAAAGCAGCCTTCAGGCGCTGTTAGACCTGGCCCTCTCTGTAAGGTCACTCCTAAGCCTTTTGCCTTCATCTCTCCTGTTTTGCTGAATTTGTTCTTATTGGCTTTAGGACTCTGTGCACTTTACCACTGCTACTCAGTACTAAAGTGCTTTTGCTCTCTCCTTTAAATATGGTAAAATTAGCTTACTCCTAATTGGCACATTTATTTTACTTGTAAGTTCCTATTAAAGTTGTACTACATGTACCCAGGGCCTGTAAATTAAATAATACTAGCCTACAGCAGCTGTTGTTCCACCCACTGAAGTAGCCCTCAAAACATGTCTCAGGCCTTCCATGGCACTCTGTGAGCAGTTTTAAACTGCCATTTCAACCTGGCAAAACAAACTTTTGCCAGGCCTAAACCTTCATTTTTAATACATATAAGTCACCCCTAGCATAGGCTCTAAACAGCCAATAGGGCAGTGTGCCCTCCCCTGCCGCATAATTCCAGTGGCCCTGCTTATACTGTGTAATACAATTTTTGAATAAGGACTTGCATACTGACAGTGCTTTGCGCACAAGCAGAGATTTAATAGCATTATATATACACAAGTGTCTATTTGCATTGCACCAACCAGGATTCAATTGTGTTACTCTCTGGTCTCACAAAAACATCTACAGTGATCACATTAACCAATTGAGGTTTCATAACATAAAAGAGTATTCCCAATGTTTAGTTTAATTTGCATTTATTTGTCATTTACGGTGCATGCATTATATTAAATGCAGTTGGCTATCGGTGGAAAAACAACTAAATACTTACAGAAAATGTTGTTCTTTTTAGCCACTTCGCCATATCTTTGAGCCTGCTACCACAGCACTCCGAATTGCAGTTGCCATACTTTCTATGCACTTTAACTCCTGGATGTAAATGAAGGCAGTCTGGAAATGCGATAAATAAACAAAGTCGTGCTTTCAGGCTGTCTTCATTAACAAATATTTACAAAGGCATTTGTGCTCTCCTTGGAACACGGCCATGGATCCCCAGATGAGTGCGCCCCACAATTTGAAGACCTTTGCTTTACACAATGCCTCTAAGTTGAGACTGACTGCTCATGTGCCAAGCTACCAGAGTGTTAAACGCAGGTTAATTTAGTGACTTTTGTGGTTCACCCTGATAGGGATTGTGGTTGTTGCTTGAGAAGGGTTAACACTCCCCCCTCAGCCAATAACTCAATTTCTCTCAGACTATCAGAGATTAATCAAATGGACAGGTGCGTGGCACATTAGAGGGAGTCTAGAGGTGTGCAAGAGCTAATCTAGATGGTGCAATGTTTTTTTAGGTATGCCCTTTATGCAACTTTAGCTATTTCACCAGTCTCATGCTTTAATAAAAATCATTAAAACAAATACATGCACTTATATGTACATAAAGGGGTTTTCGTTCAGCACTCTTCATCTATTGGTTTGTTCAGGTCTCATTCACATTTTGCTTCCACTAACCACAGCATACATTAGGGGGCAATGGTTCAGCCAACGCCATCCATTGGCTCTCTTCACAGTGAGTGACATCATTTTGTCTGTGCGCATATGCACAATCACCTAAAACTTAGTCGTATTCAGGGCTGAGTCTAGGACGCCAATCTCTGATTTGATTTTGTGTTTTTTAAATTTTGCAATGAGTCATTTTTCACCTTGTTTCAAATATATATTTTTTTCTTTTTATTGCTTTTACCTTTTTAATGCCTATTGCATAAGTCCGCAAAAACAGCAATAACTGAAAAAACATTGCAGGTTTGCCAAGGCCAGGGTATTGATTTTGCCAATGCTTGTTCCTCTTTCATCTTCTGTGTTTTGAAAATGACTCCCAGATTCCACAGTTTAGATAAATGTCTTCCTTGAAGGGAATGCCAGGGTATATGCTTCGTCATATATTTTGACTTCTGATGGATACTCCTAACCGCAGATTCCTCACCTTAGACTACTCCCCAGGCTGAATCTGGAGATTGTTTCATAGCAGTACTTCCGTATGCTACTAGGTGGTGTTTGACAGTTCTGCGTTAGATTTATACCACTCGGAAGTGTTGGAAAGTGACAGAGCATAGCTGCATATAACCGCCATCCATGTGTGCTGACATCCGTTCCTTTCCTTTCGTCCCTTCTGACATAGATCTTTTGTTGTTTTTCCGATGACTTCTACAGATCGCTATGGAATGGTGTCCCCACTGAAAATAACAGGTTTCAAGCCATGCCACGATTGCAGGAAGCAGATGTCGATCACAGAACAGCACGAGGTACATATTTGTTGACTGGGCTTGGGACACGACTCAGACGTTTGATAAGTGTGCCCTCATGCACTTGGAGGAGAGCCATGACTGGGAAGCAAAGTTGGATGTTGCTGAACACAGGAAGAAGTAAGAGCTTTTCTGTAGTCCCTCTCACGTTCCAAGTCATGGGTACAGACTTGAGGCCGGTCCAGAGGCTGCTCCCGTGCCTGTCAGCTTTGTGCTCATAGTCCTCCAGTAAGTCAAAGCCTAAGACCAAATGCAAATATAAGAAAGGGAAGCATTACAACCCCATTCCGTCACCCTGACTCCTTAGAGAAGCCATGAGGTCATCATGATGTCAGTCGCATTTTTTCAAGGTCTCCGATCATGGAAGCAATTCCGCAGTTGGTCCTTATGCACACGGGCTGTTGTTGATCCTGCAGCAGATTGAGGCCTTTAAAGATAAAGAGGCTAAGTTGTAAATTTTCAGTGCGCTTCTCTGCCACACCTTTAGGTTCCACAGAGCCCCAGCGGACGGCGGTCCGGTCAAAGGTGCCCCCTATGCCATCTCTTCCCTTGGGAACATTACTGGGCCCAAGCTGACTCTGGTACAGACTTCTCCTTTGGAACCGAGATACACATTAGTTCCTGTCACCCCAACACCAGTACTGATGCCACCAGCAAGGATGATGATTGTCCAGAGACTTATGTAACACTTCGAAATTTAAAAAGTACAAATGGTGGTCATGCAGCCTTACAAACTCTGTTCCTCTGCCATGTTGCATTTACCAGCAGAGGCTGTCGTTTTGCATCTGACTCTGATCCTGTGTGTCAGAGCAGGGGGCACCTCAGGATGCTGATGATAATAATGGTGAAAGAGATTACCTCCTCCCCTCATTATACTGATTTTTCCTTACACCTTGAATTACAAAATGTTAGTGGGCTTGACCCTCTCCTGAGACACAGGCCACTCGCCCGTTGGCCCATTATTAGAAGAGAATGCCTCATTTGCAGCTGACAGCCCAGTCCTTTCAAAGCCATGGACGCTGGTCTGGCAGGCAGTGTGTGGGCCAGTAGGGACATCAGTCTTCCAATTCCTTCTCCCCTGCTACAACTGCCTACGGTTTGCCCTCAGTGACACGTGCCCAACCTGTGGATGCTAGGATTCCGCATTTTCTCAAAAGTTGGTGATCCATCACATTTGACATATTGGTCTTTTAAATATGGTATTCCCTGCATTTTTTCTCCTCCTTGTTCACGATTCCTTTCACATCAGAACAAATTTAGGAAGAACAGCTGTCCATCCTATTACAGGAGGTGTGCCTGTTGCTCTCTAAGGGTACCCATAAGAGGTTATCGTATTCAGAAAGAGGTGAGGGTTGTTACTCTCACTATTTTCTTGTCCCAGAAAGGCCTCAGGCCTATCCTGCAGTTTCAACCCCTGAATGTCGTCCTGCGGAAGGACACATTAAAAAATCCTCTTGCTGGCCCTGTTTCTGTCTGCTCTGGATCCAGACAATTGGATGGTGTCTTTGGACTTCCAGCACATGTAGGTTCATATAACAGTCCTGCAGTCCCACAGGTGCTATCTGCTGTTCAAGGTTGGCCAGGAGCACTTTCAGTTTGCCGTGTTCCCCTTGGTCACATCAGTGCCCCTTGGCTGTTCACAGAGATGATGGCAGTGGTCATTGCCCATTTTTGGTGGACAGGGATACCTGTATCCCCATACCCTGGTGACTGGCTGCTAAAGACGGGTTTGCTGCATTCAGTTGTGGAACACTTACGGACGACATGAGATATTGAATGTTGTACTTCAATAAGTGTCAAACACTTTTTTTTAAGGGTAATCATGAGTAAGCATGCTGTTCTAGTGTGTACTCTGTCAAGAACACTGCAAAATGCTGCAAATCTAGCTATTCTCGAGCATGAGAGCAGTCCCAGGGCACCCATTCAGCAGTGGACCGCCTCAGGACGATGGCAGACCTTTTGGCATTGTTGGGTTCACTATAAACAAGCCAAAGTCCCACTGATTTCTTCGCAGAGGCTTCCATTCATTGAGACAATCCTGGACACAGTAAAAATCAGGACATTTCCTCCTCTGCAACAAGTCAAAGTCATTCGAGCTATGACCCTGATGTTTCAGGCTAGGTCCTGGATCACCGTGAGAGCAGCTCCGAGGCTTGTTGGTCTCATGCAGGCTCCTCTTCAACTATGCTAAGGAGCACATCCGTGCTGTACAGTAGAACTTGAAGCTCAAGTGGGTTGAGTATCAATGCAATCCTACTGACACCATCCAGGCCCCAGAGGAGATGGCTTGAGATTTGCAATGCTGCCTGCTCAAACTCAATTGGTCCAGTGGCAGGCCCCTTTTCCTTCGCCCCATGCAGCTGACGGTAGTGATGGATGTGTCATTGCTGGGCTTAGGAGGGCATTTGAGGGAGGTGGAGTTCAAGGTCTCTGTTTGTCAGCAGAGGACCCACTCCGTATCAGTCTGCGATTCTACCCTCCATCAAGAGAGGCTGATCCAGGTTCTTTCAGACAACTCAACTGCAAAGTGGCACCGCAACAAGCAGGGTGCGCTGAGATTCTGAGTTCAGTGCCAAGAAGCCTGCTTTCTTGATATGGTTGGAGCACCATGGCATCTTCCTGATTGTGAACCACCTGGCAGGGTTCCTGAATGCTAGAGCGGATGAACTGAGCAGACGTTGTCTGGCAGATCACGATTGGCATCTGCATCCTGAGGTGGCACAAGGAGCCTTTCAACAGTGGAGAGAACCCTGGCTAGATCTTTTCATCACCATTGGGAATGCACAGTGTCAACAATTTTTCACGTTGCAGTTTCTACAAGAAAGCACATTAGGAGACATATGCCAGCTAGAATGGAACACAAGACTCCTGTAAACCTTCCCGCGTCTGCCTCGCCTGAGTTCTGAAGAAGATCAAGAACCACGGGGCTTAAGGGGATGGATGAATGAGTGAATAAACAAATAAAAGAATGAATGAATTACATTTCTAAAGCACACTGCTCCCCCAGAAAAAGATGCCTTGGTGCTGAGAACCTGCTGGTGAGCAGGGCCGGACTGGCAACCGAAACCGGCCCTGGCAAACTGCTCAGCCGGCCCCCCCTGGGGTGAAGGGGGGGGTGCAGCCGAGCAGTTTGCGAGGGCTGGTTTCGGCTGATTTTGTTACAGGGGGCAGATATTGCCGACCCCCGGTAACAAAAACGGCACGCCAGGGGCCCAAAACCGGCCCCCACCCTAACGGCCCACCGGGGAAACGCCCGGTGCCCGCTACGGCCAGTCCGGCCTTGCTGGTGAGCCAAAACACTTACACTTGTTTAAACAACCATGTTTTCAGACCCTTCCTAAAGACAGCATAATCTAGTGCTAACCTTAAATAGAGAGGGAGATAGTTCCACAGCTTAGCACTGCAGTAAGAGAATGTGCAGCTTCTGATTCGACTTCTCTGAATATAGGAACCAGCACGAGCATAGGATCAGAGGAGCAAAGAGCCTGAGCTGGCACATAGAGGCAAACTTTCCTGGACAAGTAGATAGGGCCAATGTCCTTGATGGCTTTGGAAGTCAAGTAGAAAGTTTTAAAGGAACAAATTTGTTTGATAGGCAGCCAGTATTGAGAGTAGGAAGATGATGCTTAATTAAAGTCCTATGTGAAAGATTAAGAACAGCCCGAGCCGCAGTATTGTGAGCTACCCGTAGTCTATTCAAAAGACTTGCTGGAAGACCTGAATAGAAGGAATTAGCATAATCCAGACATGAAGAAATCAAAGACTGGACTGTGGTTTTTTTACACGGATGCAAGCAAGTAAGGAAGGATTTTCTGCTTAGAATAAAGTAGAGTAAAACATTTAGCTGTAATATCGTGATTTGCGGGGTTAATGAGAGCCAAGAATGAAACAGTACCCCAAGGTTTCTAGCACAGAGTGTGGGAGATGGTAAGGGCCATAACTCCTGAGGCCACCAATTCGAACACCATTTAGGACATTTAGAACCAAAGAGCAGAATCTCTGTTTTATCAAAGTTCAGCTTCAGTAAACTGGCATTCCTCCAATTCCCTAATGCCCTCATACAAGCAGAAAAGCAGCTCTGGGTTTCACCCAGCCTGCCAGAGATGGAAATGACAATCTGGGTGTCATCAACATAAGACATGTTGAAAAAGCCACCAAAGGATCTAATCAACACTGCTAGAGGGGCTGTATAAATGGTAAATTGGGTTAGACTAAGTGAAGATTACTGAGGGTCACTGCAAGGAAAGCTGAAATCCTCTGATTGATATGGAGCTAAAAATACACAGTTAGATCTGTCTGATAAAAATGATTTAATCCACACACAGACATGATCAGAAACTCCAAAATTAATAAAGTGTTCAATGAATACAGAGCGTACAAAGTGAGCGACTGCCTCGAAAGCTGCTGAGAGGTTCAAACAGACCAGAGCAGAGCTTCCCTGGCCCCAGATAGCTGTGCTGTGAGATGATTTAAAACCATACCGAGCTTCATCTAATAGCTGGTTCGTTTCCAGATAAGATAATACATAACTTTCAATAATCTTATTATGAAGGGATAGAAGCGAAATGGGCCAAAAGATATAAAGTACGGTCCTATGCACAGACTTCTTAGGAAGAGGTACAATAAAAGCAAGTCATTGTCGTGGTGCCGGAATGGGCCAGAAGAGTGTGGTACCCAGAACTTCTATGAATGAGAATCTGTCCTGCGATCAGGCTGCCACTTCGCAAGGGTGTCCTGTCTGAGAAACAGGACAGGGCCATCCACCTAAATCTATTCAATCTACATCTACATGCATGGAGATTTGATGGCACCAATTAAAGGTGCTCGATTTGCAGCCTGAAAGGGTGGATGTCATCCTTCCCTTTCGGCACCCTTGCACAAAATTCATTTAAGCTGGTCGCTGGGATAACTTTGTAACCTGGTGTGTCAATTGCAAGACTGACCACTTACAAGCAAAGCTGTTGCACATCCTTTTGTTTGTTTTGTCTTTATCCCAACAAGGCCTTGCAGTCTGCACTACAACAGATTATTTTCCGCCCTTTCAGCCTTTCTATATTTGCCAGACCTACCTCCTTTTTCAAATCACCTGATGTGATGAGATTTGTTAAAGGTTTGAAACACATGTTCCCTCCAAACTTTTTTGATGCCACAGTGGGACC
Organism: Calotriton arnoldi; assembly: GCA_963921515.1. Classification (NCBI taxonomy): domain Eukaryota; kingdom Metazoa; phylum Chordata; class Amphibia; order Caudata; family Salamandridae; genus Calotriton; species Calotriton arnoldi. Next base: position 90,989 of record CAWUFW010001117.1, on the reverse strand, counting down.
TTAACTTGGTCTTGAAATGTCTTTGGTGTGCCGTTCAAGCCACTGCATAGCTGCTCTCTATAGATCTTGACCTTGAAGACCACTGTGATCACATCAGATTGTCGCATGAATGAACTTTATGCACTTTCAGTGCAACCACCTTACACCATCTTTTTACAGGACAATTTCGTGCCGAAGAGGCAGGCAGTCTTCTTATCAAAAGTCGTGACTTCCTTTCACATTGGGCAATCTATCACTCTGTCAGTGTTCTTTACTCCCCTTTGCCCCTTGAAAGAGCAGGAGAGGTTCCATCGGTTGGACCCCAAATGGACTTTAAGCTTTTACATTAATCCTACCAAAGGCAATAGAGTGTACATGCTTTTTGTGGGGTTCTCCGGAGCAGAGTAAAAGAAGGTGATGCAGAAGAAATCCTTGTCAAGGTGCATTAAGATCTGCTATGCAGTGGCCAAGAAGCAGCTCCACCTGGAAGGTCTGGGACCCCATTTCACAGGGGTAATTCTGCTACCACTGCATTGGCATGCAGAGTGCCTGCCCTTAATATATACGAAGGTGAAACATGGGCATTAGTGCATAGGTTCACAAAGCACTACTCCCATCACAGCCAGGTGTGGTGGGTAGGACATTTAGACTGCGTGGTACTGCAAGACATTTTGGTCTGAACCCCATAGTTGCCAACATTTGAAAAAACATTCCTGGGACACTGCAGCACAGGGCTGCTTCAGATAGAAAGTTCTTGTTTGCGTACCTGTGTGTAATGAAGTGGAACAGTTTCTGCAACAATATTACTCGGGACAGTCTCCAACTTGGCGGGACTGTCCCTGCAAAAACGGGACAGTTGGCAACTATGGAACCCACTCCACAGACCTTCCACCACGGGAGGTACTGTTTTGGTATCTATTCTATGGTGAGGAATCTGCAGTTAGAAGTATCCATCAGAAGGACAAGATACTTACCTTCAGTAACTCTCTTTCTGGTGGATACTCTGTATGATTGCAGATTTCTTACTGACCTCCAGGTTCTGTGGAGTGATCTCCTTTTAACATCTAAAAAGGTCCCAAGTTGATATTCATCAGACTGTAACCATCGATTGTTCACACTCTGCATCTAAGGGCATGGAAATGGTAAAGATAAGAAAGTGGTGTTAGTGCACAGGGGTGTCTCTTTTATGCGTCTTGTTCCATCACTTCCAGGCAGTATGGAGCCAGTACGGAGCTGCACAATGCCACCTAGCGATGAGCAAGAGCACTCCTTTGAAAAAATCTTTGGATCCAGACGGGCACAGAGGGAATATTCTACGCAAGAAATCTGTGATTAAATTGAGTATCTACCACAAAGAGAGCTTACTGAAGGTAAGTAACTTGTTCAAATGCTATTTGAACAGTTAATTGTTTATTTGAAGATCAGTATTCTGAACACTACACATTGAATAGGCTGTAGGAGTAGCCTGAGTTTCAGGACTGTGTAAGATCTGTGTTGGCTCAGTAAGTAAAAAGATGGGGATTTGGTTGTCCAGCTGTCAGGTACCAGCGCCTATCAGTGCATTGCTCAGGCATTTATTTTTTTGGTTGCAGTTTTATATAGCAGGAACTCGACCCGAAGGTATTGGAGCGCTTTACATGAGCACCAGTTACATCACACAACATTCATTTTTGGTAGGCACAGGGGGATTAAGTGATTTGCCCAGAATCACAGGATGTTGAGTCGACACCGAGACAGGAACCTGGTTCCCTAGCTCCAAAGTCAGCAGCTCAGGCCATTACACCACATCCTCTCTCTATCCCTCAGTGCATTAATTGCACTTTATAATTCCTCCGTACATTACTTACATTAAATTTTTAGTCTTCCTATGAACTATAAGAGGTTCTTGCACGTTCTGAGATCGTGGTAATACACTGACTACGTGCCCGTTAACCAAATGCTGGCGCTGCTGCATACGATACCGGTTGACATCCGACCATAAACGAACTCCGTTCACTACGACTGCATGGGTCCTTGGCCACACGGCAGGCTGTAAGCTGGAAGATCGTCGCCGAATTGTAGTGAAGAACAGTGAAGACGTTCAATGTTATAAATAAGCACTGTTTATTCATAGCCTGCCGGGCACGTGGCTTCCCTCGTGCCATCCACAGATCAACTGGCACAGATAAAATCCACGCATCCCAACACTCTCAATGACATAAGAAATAGAATATCCAAGCAAGGGACAACTCAAAGTCACAACAAGGCCCAACCGGAATAGTTTAGCCAAACTCCAAATGGCAAAGATTGAAGAACTATAACCAACCCTCTGCCTATTCTCTGCCATGCTGGAGGCCTACCAAGACCGAGGAAGCAGGATACTACTCTCCACACACCACTGCTTGCCCACTTCAAAATCATTCTTGTTTGATTTCACTGAAACTGCCCTTGTGCCACAACCAAAAAGTGAAACTGACTTGGAGGAAATGAAAGAGAGTTGCACTTTTCTCACGAAACACAACCAGAGATCCTTGGATTTAAAGCGCGCTTTGGACTGGTGGATTAGGGTAGAGGCAAAAAGACGATAGAGTTCTTCGCCTTGTAAGCTGTTCGATTCGCACACTGGCATGTGCTGGATACAAGTCCAGCTGACAAACAGGGCATCGCCAGGCCACCGCTTACCAGTGGAAATTTTCTCTACTACCCAGACCTTTCCAATAATAGTAAATCATGCTAAATCAAAGGGGTTAATACTACTTGCATCTGATTTTTATCTGAAGCCAAAACCTTCCCTGGTGTCATGGACCAATTGGAAACAAATCCTCCACAAAATTCAATGCCACCAGTGCATAGTATTTTGGTAGACTGCACAACCAAACGCAAAAGGCAAGAGCAATGGATTATGGTATGCAAAAGAGAGTACCAACGCCCAGGGCACAAATCGGGGGTACACGCGGGTGGATGGCGTCTACCCACTATTTTCACACAGTAGACGCCATCCACCCTACCAAGAAATTGGGCCCCACAGACCAATGTGCTGCACTCGTCCTGGTGTAATCTTCAAACACCCGGGCACATTAAGCAGTGCCTGCACGTTGTCTGCTTTCGATTCGCAACAACATGCAGGTGGGGAGGGGGCTCTCTTATTTCATACTCCAGCCGGGCCCATAACAAAGGCTGAATTTGAGGGGTCATCAGGCCTCCTTTTGTTCGAGTCTCCTGGCTGGGTGTGGTCAGGAGCCTCCCACCTCACAAATGCAGCGGAAGGGAAACAAAGGTTCACACCTTGTTAACACTTCACACATACTTAAGAGAGGCAACTTTTCACTTTGTTCAGTCCCTGTTTAGAAGATATGCATGCACTGTAAGAATGTCAGATGTGTTGGCCTTTCCCAGTATTTACACAAAATAAATTTGCATTTATATAGTGCTTATTACCCCTGAGGAGGCGTTGAAATAATTTAAATACCACTATTTTTTTTTTGTATAGCGCTACTCATCCAAATGCAGGGTTTCAGAGTGATTTACATCACACGCACATATTACATGTACAATAAATCATGTATGTTGGTAAATCAATGTACAGGATGTGTTACATAAAACAGTGGACAGTTTCAAGGTGTAGAAGTCACATATCATCTTTCATAGCTCACTGTGCTGTATTAGAAGGATGGCAATGCAACTGCAAGTAAGATAAGGATCTCTGTGTTCAAAGCAGTAACCCACTAACCTATATACATAAAATAAAATCTGTCATTTGCATGGCACATGATGTGCTTTGCAGGAGATACATTAACCCTCTATGCTACTTTGAGTCAAAACTGAGGCTATACAAAACACAGATCTTTCCATCAAGTGCATTAACCTCCAGAATTATCTTACCATTATTATTCACTCAGATTTACTGGGAACACACAGATCCCTGCAGCAGGTGCCTTAACCCCATAAGATATTTTAAAGTACAGTCTTTGCAACCAATTAAGCAGAATAGATTTACTGTCAGCTTTCTCCTTGTTGCCACTTTCTTTGTGGCAGAGTTTTAAAAAAAAGGTATAAGTTGAGGCCCAGATTTTGCATCAGGGTTGAGTCACTTTTCTGGCACAACCCTGATGTAAAATCAATTTTGGGATTTACAGTACCACACAAATCCCGTTTGTGTGGGTTTGTAAGAAAAAAAACGAACACAAGGCAGCAGATTGCCCTGCTTTGCGTTACCTTACGTCAGGTAGGCATTACATGGGTGGTGCTAGGGCGTTCCTATGCATCCATTGATATATTTTGAAGCAAACCCATATTTACAAAGACTTGTAAACCTAGGTTTGCACCAAACTGGTGAGTCTACCTGAGGCTGGTGTAACAGGGAGAAATATATCAATTTCTCCTCGTTATTTCCTCTTTGCATGTATGCTGCATTCTGCAGCACACATGCAAAGAGGAAATGACCTCATATGATAGTTTTTGCGGAAAAAATAAAAATACCAAGGCAGCCCACTGCGCTGCCTTTTGTTACCATACGCCAGGTAGGTGTGACATAGGAATCAAAACAAAAGCACAGGTGCACCACTTAGTGGAATTAAGTCAATAAGGAAGGTCCATATCCAGACACGAGAATTCTTCAAGTTTTTCTTTCTTTTTATTTTATTCCGGCCTCTTGTTTGCTGCTATGTTCCCCAGCGCTCCCGTTGATCTTTACAGCTTTATCTCGGCTGTTGTTTCCCCACCAAATTGGTTTACAACTCATGGTTTGCTTTGTGATGGGACGTCTCCTTTACTCGGATGCTTCATAGGTTAATCCCGATAAGATTTGTTGTGAACATCACCGAAATTTAACCTGTCGGTTTTGGACACCATCACTGTGGGACGTGCCTTTTATTTATTTTTTGGTCGTGGCCTTCATATATACGGTTTCGAGTTTTGATACAATAAACGTACCGGACGGGAAACAGCTCATTAGCAGGGAAATCTATGAACTCTTATTCTATGGAAGTGTTGGATCCTCCCATTATTTAGTGCCCTGAAGAAGTCCTGCACTAGGACGAAACGCGTCGGCTGTATTGTGTGTTGAGACATTAGAGCTGGACTCTGTGTTTTATCTACATTAAATGAAATTGGAATAAAAAGAAAGAAAAACTTGAAGAATTCTCGTGTCTGGATATGGACCTTCCTTATTGACTTAATTCCACTAAGTGGTGCACCTGTGCTTTTGTTTTGATTTGTTGGGTTCCTGTAGGAACAAGCACTGTGACAGTGGGTGCTATTCAGTGTGCACACAGATCCCAATCAGTATTAAAGGGATAATATTGATGGAGTGAAATCAGGTTAGGTGCTGGTAGTTAGAAGGTACCACTGTTAGGTTCGTTTGTTTATATAGGTGTGACATAGGTGGTGCATTGGTGATCTCGAACATCCACCCTTGTATTTTTTATGCAAATAATATACACAGTCTTCTAAAGGCAGGCACACTATCTTTCTTGGATCAGCTCTCGAGGTCCACCTCTCTGTTAAAGGATCGAGGTTATTCCCTATTTATGTGAGGCGGCATTCCAGCTAGGACCTTCCAGTAAGTTCAAGTCTTAGAAGTTCCATCATGGCTTTGAGAAAGCCAAAGTGCCTCCGCGCTGTAGTGTGTCAGTCAGAGAAAGCCCTGTATTGGTGGCTCAGTATTCAGTCTTACCCACTCTCGCTGCAGTGGAGGGTCGGAATGCCCTGTCACGCTTCTGCGGTCTGGTGGTGAGCAGAAGACTGCATGCTACGGTAGAGGCGGCAGGCGTCCACATGCTCCTCCACCCATGTGGTAAGCCTCCCTGAATCCGGAGGCAGATCTTGGGTCCTCCTGCATTATTGGGTAGTTGAATTGTTGCACTTCCTCCGTGAGTAAAGGCTTGCTTCTCCTTCAAAGCTGCATACGAGGTTTGTGACAGGGCACACAGGAAAATGTCCCCTTCAGGTCACAGCAATGCACCAGGAAGACAGCCCTCAATCATCCCCGAGTGCCCCCACCTAGCATACGGAGGTCATGGGCAGCACCCAGGTTTTCTGCTTTCACTTAGTGCAATTCAGCCATTAAATAGACATCTCTTCATTTCTCCTATTTCACATCAGAGGTCAATGTTTTGTCTTTAATTCTTGGTGCATGAGGTTAAAGTGTGGCGGCCAGGTAGAAGCCACAAGAAAGTATGTGGGGAACCACTAAATGATGAAGAGCTGTTTTCCTTGAAAGGAAGACAAGTTACATTTTTGTAACTCTGGAAATTCGAGAGCGCTTGATATGGCTGTGTTAAATTTTGCCCAGTTGTTACCATGCCGAGGTATGGGTGGATTTGTTTTTTGCCCGTCTTACACCTACTTACTGCTGTGATGTTGCAAAGTTTGCAATGTACTGCATTAAAACACAATAGCACAGGTTGTCTTTGTTGTTATGATGCTCTTAGGTCTAGGAGACTGATGTAATTCAGAGTTATACTATCTATGAAATGAAAGATCATGTGTCCTTACCTAGGGCTGGCTCCTTCAGGATGAGGTTACAGTGAATGGACGAGCCCTCAGGTCAGTGTTACTGAAAGCAAGTAGGTCATGTAGCCTGTCTCTAGTACACCATTTTGACAGTGTAAAATGTCTAGAATATGCAGAGGTCTTATTAGCGAGCACAGTCTAGTGTAGATTCTGATTACTGGCGATAGTTTGTGGTGTCTCTCACTGTTCCTACATCTCCCCACTTGGGTATTTTTCTATGCAAACTAGTAATATTTCCTCTGGAAGGCCAATATTTTCTTGAAAGTGCTAGTTGGGACTGGAATTGTATGTGGCTTTTTCTTGTGAGTTACCTTTGTCATCATTTCCATTTCATTATTGGATACTGTGCAACTTTCACTCATTTTGATGTGGGGCTGATACCTCTTACTTTGAAATTTATGGTCCATTCTTTGTGTGGGCATTCTGGTGGTACAGATTCTAGGGTGAGGTGTCATGTTGCGCTGATAAATGTGAGGAGGGTTTAGCTATAGTTATGCCAACAATAAGTACATGAAAGATGCCTGCTGCTAAATGTGGAGGTGACATTTTGGGGGGGGGCAGTGTGTAATTTGTAAAAACATAAACACAGAGCCCCAAACTTTTTCTTAGGGTCCTATTGCTGAATGCTAAGGTTGTCATAACCTTTTTCTTCCACCACCCTGAAGTTGCTTATTCTTGCAGGTTGTTTTTTCATCCCCTTTTCTGCCTTTTATCATTGTTTTCTTATCTCTCTCCTTTCTTCCCTTTCTGTCTTTCCCTCTTGCTTTGGGTCATGGTCTGTTGGCAAAACATGAATCCCAATCGCCTAAAATGAGTGCAGGTGGGTAAGGCTGAGTAAGAATACTTTGCATTGGAGAGTGGTCTCACCTCCGGAGAGCACAGGCAGCTAAAGCAATCACATCTACATGGAAATTTGCTGGATATGGAATATTATGCCTAGTTGAGTAGGCTGGTGGTAGAGTTAATTTGTTCAATCCTTGGGTAGAGGAAGCTTTATGCTGAGAAAAGGCAACATTGTTTTATGTGTAGCTTATAAAAGTGTAAATCCTCTGCCTAAATCAGGAGGGTTTGCATGTATACTCGAAATGCACTCAAATGTACTCATGATAGACCTTGTAAAACATATATGTGAGGGCTTAAGATCTGATGTCACTTCTTGTGATGTCAATTCCTGTGATGCCACGTGCGAGGTCACGCGCCGAGATGTCATGTGCCGTGATGTCACGTGCTGTGATGTTACTTGCATACTGCCTAACTAGGTGAGTCCCCCCACTTCTTATTTTAGGACTTGTGCCCTGCCAAACACCCACATGGCATAAACGTCACTAGCCCACAAGGAAACATACTACCTCATATGGGATTTTTTTTTATATTTCTATGAGTATAGCATGCCACAGGCAAAAAGTAATATCTCAAAATAATAACCATTTAATGTCCGACACCGAGTATCATTGAAATGTTGGCTACAGTCCTAAAGTTTGCTATGCTATTTTGGTAGGCGGGGCTGTCACACGGAGGGAGCACTGGGCTGATTATCTCATGCTCTGCTCTTTGCGATGCTTGCTGTCCCTGCTAAGGTTATGTACATGTCAAGCCGGTCTAGCTTACTTTTTTGATATGCTCATGATGACTCAGGTAACAACAGCTGTCACTGGGTGGCACCATTTACCGTTATTGCCTCCAAATATGTCCAAAGAGAATGGTTTTCCTTTAGAACGAGGTCTCCATGCTCAAAAGAGTGGCTCCACAAGGATCACACATGACGCTATGATCTTGGGCCCATAACAGCTTTTGATGGTAGGATTGTGATCACATTGGCTGTACAATATGCCACTAGGTTATTGTACATTGCCTGAGGTCAGCTTATCTAGACAAATTCAAAAGGAAAATTCCTTTAGTGAGGGCCCAAAAAATGCTCTATGTGAGCTTTATTGTGTCCCGTTAAAACGTAAATGTTTTTGAGCAACTACATTGTATTTGCTCAGGGGACCAAAAAGGTCCAGAGAATGGGCCAAGTCTTGGTCCTCAGACAAAAGAAAATTAAAGAAAGGTGTTGCAAGTGGTACATGTTCTTCCCAATAGTATGGTGCAAATACTGCCATTGACTTTGCTGCAGAACTACAAGTGCAGGTTTACAACACCTGTCGGGATTGTTGTTTATAGCAATGGGTGGACCTCACTTCCCAGTTACTTGTCTAGGGGCATTGAATGCATAAAGATAAGCATGCACGTTCTGCATCACTTCACCTCCATACAGTTTGGAGCTGTCAGTCACCTTTTTAACTGCTGAATTGTATTGGTTAAAGTGTCCAATGGCTGCTTCCCAATTACTACAAAAGAATGCGTTACACTAACAGTCAACAGTGGGTCTATGGGAAACACCAAATGTTTCCAGTAGATCATTATTTCTGGTGTGTGAAATCCTGTGTGTGATAGTAAACAAAAAGGTGTGGGCCAACTTCTCAGTATATCACCTCCTCATCTGTCCTTCTGGTCCCCTTACTTATGCATTTGAGACTCAACCCTCACATCATGCACCCTTTCCCAAGACATCTTTCCTCTATATTTACTATCAGGCACCACCCCCTTTCATTATGAAAAGGAACCAAGACCTCCTTCTTTCCTGTTTTCCGTTATGCCCATTTGGACTCCTTTTTTCCTTCATAAGCCACGTAATGTTCCTTCATATTTGTTTGAAGCGGTTGCTTGGTCCCATTTCTTTTGTTAAACGGTTTTTGGGCCCGTTTTTGTACTGGTTTGCAAAGGGGTGTATGGGCCTGTATTGATAATGGTTGGGTGGGCCAGAGGCAGCCAATCCAAAGCAGGGAATTCAAAGCAGCCCAGGCAAATTTTGTCAGACCAGCCCTTGTACGGTGCATAGTGAGTGAAGCGAGGGAGCCTTACAAGGAGGGTTTGGGGGGGGTTTCTCCCCCAAGAAAATTTGAGCAAGAATGGCACATTCTACTATACATTTTTCATTATATATTCAATTGTAGTAGCTTTTAAAGCATAGTAAAGGATAATCTTAGCGTGCACAAGGATTCAACAATATTTGTTGGGGCTCTTCAGTTATTCCCTCACTATCATCCTCCAACAATGCCCTTCATCTCTTCATAGCCCCTCTCTCCCATGTATTTAATTTGTTTTATAGCCCCTCTCATACCAGTATAGGGTGTTGGAGCACATTACATCACACACAAATACAGAGACAATGAATCATACATGTGTACATCAGTGTAAAGAAAATGTTACATGAGACAAAGGGAACTACAAGGTGTAGTATTCATGTCATCTATACTGGTAGGCATTTTTTAACAGTGCTTGGTCTGAAGAAGCACAAACTCAGAATTCAGAATGTAACACAGTGGATAGGGTTGGTTTTACTAATGAGAATTTATTTCTACGTTTTCAAACCCTTTTAGCAAGATTCGGATAATGAAAAACTCAGACAAAAAAACATAACTTTCTAACCAGTACCATGTACTTTGCATGCAACTCCTTGATGACACTTATAGCTCACTGTGCTAGATTATGATTATAACTTATTAAATGCACAGTAACAAAAGGGTCTCAGTGACAAAAGCCGTAACCCACTGAGCTATGCACATAAAATACTGTTCTGTGAATTGCATGGTACACATCCTTTGCAGCAGGCATATTAACCCTCTGCGCTACTTTAGATGAGTCAGAACTATCACTAAACAAAACTCCAATCTCTCTTCAGCAGGTACGTTAATCACCAGAGTTATGTTGACACTTTTTTGCTGCCTTAAAATTACTGGATATACAAGGAACTCTGCAGTGGGTGCTTTCAAAACTGCTGCACTGCTACAAAAGCATCACCCAGTAACAAAACCAGTCCCCCACCCTTGCAGCCTCCCGGGGAAGCGCCTGATGCCCAGTACGACCTTGGCCAGAGGTCTACATAAAAACATGGTAGATAAATTAAGTTTGTTAAGCTCTACACGTTTATTGGCCTTTACTGGTTAGTGTGGAGCGCACGGGTCTGCATTAAATTAAAATGAATCTTTAGTCAGATGTTTTTATTTGATATCTGGTGGTGCGTGGTCCTGCAGTTATAGCATTGTAGTTAGATACTGGCGTAGTTAGCAGTACACAGGCCCAAATGTTTGAGATCTCTGTGGGTAGGGGATATTTCTTTTTGGAGTAGTACTGTGGTGCTTAAGCCCATGTTGGTTGCCAAACCAGGAGCCATGAACTATAATTCAAATACATGAGATCCTGCCTCTTGTCTTGTAGATCCCAGTGTTATGTGGGCACAGCTCCAATGTAGGGGGTTAATATACACAATAAGCCACAAATACTCAGATTAGTTTCAAAGAATGTAGGAGATTCTTTTCTGGAGCATCTAACGATCTGACAAATAGCGATCATTCAGGAAGAATTCTCTAAAACAATGGGGGAGGGGTGAGTCCTGAGGTGTGGTTGTCTATGTTAATGCCTTTCAGGAACCTCGTGTTAACATAATTGCCGTTATTTTATTATTCATTCAAGCATGTATGATTTCAGGCCATATGTTTTATGTGTTTATGGCATTGTCACTGTGTTCCCGTGTCAATGTTTAAAAAGTTGGAGCACATTAGTCTCTCTTGGGGTCCTTACATTGGCTATATAAGCTTGGTAGTGTGTGGGTTCCCAGTGTATTGAAGAGAAGCAATGGGAAACATACACAGAAGCCAAACCATCTGTCTCCCTCTCTTCCTAACAATAAGATATGTGAGGGAAAAAAGTCAAGAAAAGAAGCAGACACATCAGGCATGATGTCTGACAAACAGATAACAAGGCTGGTCAATTCTGTTTCTGAGGTATTGAAAAGGCAGCAGGAGAGTAGATGCAGGGCTTGTTACTCCCTAACAAGATCTAACTCCTTCCAATATTTCTGTTCGTCCACTTCATCGATTTATTTTTCCTGGTCCTCTCCAAATTATGATGATGAAAATGATGGTTCTGGTCCTAGAGGGAAGTATATTAAAAAAGAACGTTGGTCCTAGAGGGAAATATATTAAAAAAGGAGGTGATTCTATGGCTATTATCTTATTTATCATCAAGCTTACATATGCACCAAGGTGAGCAAAGACAAACTGTACCAAACCTATTAGTGAGTTCTGCAATTCTTAATCTTATGAAAAGGGAATGGAAGGTCCCGGAAAAAAAACTTCAGTTCCTAGATTTATGGGAGACTATGGGGCATATTAGCAAGACCCACGTTAAAATTATCGCCGTTTTAGCGGCAGGAAACTGCCGCTAAAACGGCGATAATGGGCTTGCTAATATGCGTTATGGAATTCCAATAGAAGCCCAGGTTAGATGTGCAGGACATCTAACCTGGGCTTCTATTGGAATTCCATAACGCATATTAGCAAGCCCATTATCGCCGTTTTAGCGGCAGTTTCCTGCCGCTAAAACGGCGATAATTTAACGTGGGTCTTGCTAATATGCCCCTATATTTCTTAGCTAAAGGTGAAAGCACTTGCCTCAGAAACTCACTGTTGGGCCACTACTTGAGAACATTACAGGGCAGACTTACTTTTTAACTGAGAACATTGTGTTGGCAAACAGTGGAAAAAAACGGAAGTAGCATTTAAAACATCCTATTCAGGTTTGAACTTGGGAATAAGAGCAGGAATTTATGATTTATACCCATCTAAGTCATTACTGAAAAACGATCAACCTCTTTCTGCATCATCCAAAATTTGAAGGGTATTTCCCAATTGCTAGCAATAATGGAGACTCTGGCAAGATACCATTCGAATATAGCCTTTGATAATTTGAAAGCTTCTTCCATGTCTGCAAGTGAGTTTGTTGCGGCTAGAAGAGAGATGCGTTTAAGAGGATGAACGTTTGACGCATCTCAAAAATCTTGTTGTTGAAAATATAAATGTAAAAGTCAACTAGGAGAAGAGTTAGAATTGGTAGTCCATGTGTCTCTTAAGAACCAAAATCATACAAATAAGTCAAGATATTTTAAAGAAATTAAGAAAATGCATGAGAAATATAGGCAAAGGAAGTATGAGCCTTGCTCATTCAAGTCACAGTTTCAGCATAAACAACAAAGTAATACAAACACAGCAAATGGTCAAGATTTTCAATGGAAATCAGAAGCATAGTTATGTGCAGCCTCTAAGGAAGGCTATTATGGCCAATTTCTTCAGATTGCATTTTTAAAACTGTATTGGATATCAACGTGTGTGTATATATATATATATATATATATATATATATATATATATATATATTTTCACTGAAAAAACCAAAGGTTACGGGGACGTTATAGTTAGGCTGACATTTCACTCATACAAAAACCAGAGAAATTCAGTAGTTATAGTTAGGCGAGCTAACTATGACTTGTGCCCCCCGCAATGCACTGCTTATGACCTTACATATTCAAATATTACATCACTCATGACATGGACAGTGACATCACTGATGACATCTCAAATGGCATCACTGATGACATCACGGATGATATCATCTAGTGAGTATGAGTTTTTTCTCAAAGTTACTGAGTTTTAAACATATATACTAAGGTTAGTCACTGTGGAAATGCCTGTATGGGTAAGTGAGTGGGTGTGTAAGTGGTGTACAGAAGAGTGACTGGATGTATAAGAGACTGTTTACATGAGATAGTGGGTATGTGAGTTTTTGTATAGGTAAGCGAAGGGGTGCGTCAGTGTGTGTTTGAGTAAGTGAGTGGCTGTCTGAGCATCTGTATAGTTGACTGGGTTGGTGTATCAGTGGTTGTAAATGGTGAATCAGAGGGTGCATGAGTGGCTGAATGGGCGTTTGACCAGATATATAAGTGTCTGTATGGGCAAGTGACAGGGTACATGGATGGCTGTCTTGGTGCATCAATGGGTGTGTATCTGGGTGCATGGGTGAGTGAGGGGGTGTATGAGTTGGTGTATGTGTGAGCGAATGGGTGTTTGAGTGGTTGTATGGCTGAATAAGCGAGTGTGAGGGAGGTTGTATGGGAAAGTATGTGGTTGTCTCAGTCGCTGTATAGGTGAGTGAGTATATGAATTAGTATATGTTTAAGTAACTGAGTGGCTGTGTGAGTAATTATATGGGTACGTTAGTGGCTGTGTGAGTGACTGTATGTGTGAGTGAGTAGGTATGTGAGTAGGTTTGTGAGTAGGTGTATGGTTAACTCATTTTCTGTGACAGTAGCTGTATGGGTGTATGAGTGGGTGTGTAAGTGTGTCTATGTCTCTATGACTGAATCTGTGACTGGGTGTGTTGGTAAGTGCATAAGTGGCTGTATATGTGAGATAGTGGTTCTGTTAGTGGCTCTATGGGTAAGTTGATGTTAGTGGCTGTATGGATGAGTGATCAGATGAGGCTGTATGAGTTCTGTGAATTTGTTTGTTAGTTATTGTGTGGGAGTGGGTGTAGAACATGTTTTATGGGGGTGTAAGTGAGTGTGTCAGTGTTTCTCTGGATGATATCATCAGTGATGTCATTGCAGATGTAATCAGTGATGTCATCTGTGATTTCATTTGAGATGTCATCAGTGATGTCATCAATGATGTCACTGGCTATGTCATGAGTGATGTAATATGTGAGGTCATAAGCAGTGCATTGCGGCGGGTGAAAGTTATAGCTAGCTCAGCTAACTATAACTGCTGAATTTCTCTGGTTTTTTACGAGTGAAATGTCAGCCTAACTATATCGTCCCTGTAACCTTGGGTTTTACAAGTGAATTTTTAGTTTTTTTTAATTCTATCTCCCAACTATAACGTCCCTGTAACCTTTGGCTATTACCATGAATTTCTAAGGTTTTTTAAATGATAATTCCTAACTTTAACGTCCCTGTAACCTTTAGTTTTTTTAGGTGAATTTCAGCCACCACCACATTCAAAACGTATAACTGCAAAATGGATTATAACCGACACACTAAACACATTACTATCTAAATGACTCTATAATAGCATGTATAACTCCCTTAATATCTCTATAACACAGTGTATAATTCTTTCAGTGGAATCTGTGACTGCATACATCACTGTATCAGTAAGTCTCTCATTTACTGTATAAGTATTTGAGTGGATCTGTGAGATGGTGCATCAGTCTATCAATGGTTCTGTAACAAACTGTGTGACTGTCTCAGGGCATCTATGAGTGGGTGCATCAGTGTCTCAATGGGTCTGTGATTGGTTGCATGAGTCTCTCAGTTGATCTGTGAGTAGGTGCATGAGTGCCTTTGTGCATTTGAAAGTAAATATATGACTGACTGGATCTTTGAGTCAGTACGTGATTGTCTAAGTGGATATCTGAGAGGGTGAGTGAGTGGGTGCATGACTGTCTGAGTGGGTCTGTGAGTGAGTGCATGAGTCTCTCAGTAGGCCAAAGAGTGTGAGTGTCTTAGTGGTTCTATGAATGGGTGCATAGGTCTCTGAGCGGGACTGTGAGTGGGTGCGTCAGTGTCTGAGTGTATAAGTGATTGGGTGCATAAGTCCCTAATTGGGTCTGTGAGTGGGTGTGTGAGTGACTGTATGGGTGTGTGAGGGTCTGAGTGGGTCTGTGAGTGGGCTTATGAGTGTCTGAGTGGATCTGTGAGTGGGTGCATGAGTGTCTCAATGAATGAGAGCATATGTCTCTAAGTGGGTGAGTGACTGGGAGGGTGAGTGTCTGGGTGGGTCTGTGTGTGGATACGTGAGTCTTTGAGTGGGTGAGCGAGTGGGTGCATGTATATCTGAGTGAGTCTGTGAGTGGGTGTATGAGTCTCTGAGTGTATGAGTGAGTGACTGAGTGCAGAAGTCTCTAAGAGGGTCTGTGACTGAGTGTGTGAGTGACTATATTGGTATGTGAGTGGGTGTATGAGTGTCTGAGTGGATCTATGACTGGGTGTGTGAGAATCTCAATGAGTCTGTGAGTATATACGTGAGTGGGTAAGTGGGTCTGTAAGTGGGTGCGTGAGTCTCTGAGCAGGTCTGTACATAGGTGAGTGACTCTCTGAGTGAGTCTGTAAGTGGGTGCATGAGTATCTGAGTGGGTCTGTGAGTGGGTGCATGAGTGCCCAGGTGGGTCTGCAAGTGGGTATAAGAGTCCCTAAGTGGGTATTAATCTGTGTGCATGAGTCCATGAGTGGGTCTCTAACTAGGTGTGTGAGTCTCTGAGTGGGTCTGTAAATGGCTGTGTCACTCTCCAAGTCAGTCTCTAAGTGGATGCATGAGTACCTGAATGGGTATGTGAGTGGGTGCATGAGTATCTGACTGGGTATGTGACTGGATGTATAACTCTGAGAGTGGGTATTTGAATGGGTGTATAAGTGTCTGAATGAGTTTGAGAGGTCATACATGAGTCTGTGACAGTGACCGGCAAGTGTGTACAAATATATATATTTATATAGTTTTATATTTCCACCAATGTTTGCGAAGATGTCGCGATAGTCGCGGCGTTCCCACAACCGAACACGGGGGCCGCACTGGCAGTCACGTCATCGTCGGGAATTTTGCACATAATAAAAAAATCTATTTGGGACACAACTTGTGTCACTAACATTCCCACTTTTCAAACATGGGGTCAGAGTACCTCCACCCTGACCCCTTATGTTAGCTTTCACAGACGTTTTCAGCCCCGGTAACCATTCCCGAGCAATAACATGGCAGCCGCAACTTTCTGTTCAGGTTGCTCCCAGCCAATCAGAGCATTCCTGCTGGTGCGCGCATTGGCGATTTACTGTGAAATCATTGCGAAATATACGCGACCACCGCGAAACTGCAGCGAAATATCCATGACCAGAAATATCAATATATTGTTTGGTTTTAATTTCTCAAAAACTGCTGAATAGATTTGCACCAAATAATGAAAAGCACAATCTGCGTAACAACATCTACCTTTCTGCCAAATTTGGTGTAATTCCGTCCTGCGGTTCGGGCTGCAGGTTCAACAACGTGTTTCTATGGGAATTAACATTACAAACGTACCCTTATTCCACGCCCCTATTCCTCGGTCCCCACTGCAGGTATCATCCCCAAACTTTTAAAGATGCACAGAACTCACTTTGACACTTTTGGGGGGAAAATTTCATGCAGATTGGTCAAACGACGCCACAGTTATAGGCAAGTCAAAAAATGCTTTTCCTATGGAAACTAGGTCCTAACTGGCGACCACCAGTAGGTATTATATATATATATTTCACTGAAAAAACCATAGGTTTCAGGCATGTTATAGTTAGAAATTAGCATTTAAAAAACCTTTGAAATTCACTGAAAAAACCAAAGGTTTCAGGCACGTTATAGTTAGAAATTAGCATTTAAAAAACCTTAGAAATTTTCTGAAAAAAACATAGGTTTTAGGGACAGTTATAGTTAGTTGGACATTTCACTTGTACAAAACCAGTGAAATTCCCCCGTTATAGTTAGTTCAGCTAACTATAACTCGCGCCCCCGCAATGCACTGCTGATGACGTCACATATTACATCACTCATGACATGGTCAGTGACATCACTGATGACATCACTGATGACACCTCAAATGACATCACTGAAAGGTTTTTTAAATGCTAATTTCTAACTATAACGTGCCTGAAACCTATGGTTTTTTCAGTGAATTTCAAAGGTTTTTTAAATGCTAATTTCTAACTATGCCTACAAAGGTAGGACATGTGAAGAAAGAAGAAAAAATGCACAGACAGAAGCAAAAGAAATGCAGAAAGAAGCAACAGAAGTCCACAAAGACGAAGAAAAGAGCAGGAAGAAGCAAGACATGTGCAGAAAGAACCAACAGAGGAACAGAAAGAGGCCTTGTTGCAAAATCATCCTGTGCCCACAACTTTTTCAGATGGGTACTGGTGGTAACGGACTCTGACTAACCAGGCCTAGAGCCAGTGCTATGCTAAAAGACACTTAGAATACAGTGAAAACACCTACATACACTAGGGAACACTATGCGTTGGGGTACCCCTGTGATTAGCATGACCTCCTCTGTAAGGCCCTAGTACATAATAGGGCTGGGGGATTAAAACTACCTCTTAAAACGCGCCACGGGGCGCGTTTGCACAGTGGTGAAGGGAGAGGGGGGCCTGAGGTGACGTGTGCAAACACGCCCTGTGGCCGTTTTAAGTTGGGAGATTAAGTCCCCTTGAATCCTGAGGGTCCCTGGGGTCCAACTAGCCCACTAGGTACCTCCAGTAAGCGCCACAGAGCTGCGTTGCAGAGAGGTGTAAAAAGGGGCGTGGCCTGGACCACCTCTCTGCAACGCAGGCCTGTGGCGCTTACTGGAGGTACCTGGTGGCCTAGTTGGCCCCCAGGGGCCCTCAGGATTGAAGGGGCATTAATTCCCCAACTTAAAACGCGCCACAGGGCGTGTTTCCACACATGTCACCTCAGGCCCCGGCCCCTCCCTTCACCACTGTGCAAACGCGCCCGTGGCGTGTTTTAAGTTGGGGGATAAAGTCCCCTTGAATCCTCAGGGTCCCTGGGGTCCAACTAGCCCACGAGGTACCTCCAGTAAGCGCCACAGAGCTGCGTTGCAGAGAGGTGTAAAAAGGGGCGTGGCCTGGACCACGTCTCTGCAACGCAGGCCTGTGGCGCTTACTGGAGGTACCTGGTGGCCTAGTGGGCCCCCAGGGGCCCTTAGGATTGAAGGGGACTTAATTCTCCAACTTAAAACGCGCCACAGGGCGTGTTTGCACACATGTCACCTCAGGCCCCGCCCACTCCCTTCACCACTGTGCAAACGCACCCCGTAGTGCGTTTTAAGTTGGGGGATAAAGTCCCCTTGAATCCTGAGGGTCCCTGGGGTCCAACTAGCCCACGAGGTACCTCCAGTAAGCGCCACAGAGCTGCGTTGCAGAGAGGTGTAAAAAGGGGCGTGGCCTGGACCACCTCTCTGCAACGCAGGCCTGTGGCGCTTACTGGAGATACCTGGTGGGCTAGTTGGCCCCCAGGGGCCCTCAGGATCGAAGGGGACTTAATTCCCCAACTTAAAACGCGCCACAGGGCGTGTTTGCACACATGTCACCTCAGGCCCCGCCCCCTCCCTTCACCACTGTGCAAACGCGCCCCGTGGCGCGTTTTAAGTTGGGGGATAAAGTCCCCTTGAATCCTGAGGGTCCCTGGGGTCCAACTAGCCCACCAGGTACCTCCAGTAAGCGCCACAGAGCTGCGTTGCAGAGAGGTGTAAAAAGGGGCGTGGCCTGGACCACCTCTCTGCAACGCAGCCCTGTGGCGCTTACTGGAGGTACCTGGTGGGCTAGTTGGCCCCCAGGGACCCCCAGTATTGAAGGGGAATTAATTCCCAAACTTAAAACGCGCCACAGGGCGCGTTTGCAGAGTGTTGCTGGGAGGGGGCGGGGCCTCGGCGATGCCGGTCTTTTTTTATTTTTTTTTATTTTTAAGAAGGGGAGCTGTGTGGCCCCCCTTCCTTTTCTATTTTATGGGCCCTGGGGACCCCATCCCCCAGGGCCTGACCCCTATTTTTTTTATTTTTTTTAAAAATGGAAGGAAGCCGCATGGCCCCCCTCCAGAGGCCATATTCGGCCCCGGGGCCCCCATCCCCCGGGGCATGGCCAGTGTTTTTTTATTTATTATTTATTTGGAGGGGGGCTGCGTGGCCCCCCTCCTCAGGCCATTTATGGCCCCGGGGACCCCATCCCCCGGGGCCGGCCTTTGCGTGTTTAAAAAAAAAAAAAAATTATTATGGGGGAGGGGGGCCATGTGGCCCCCATCCATGGCCACTTCTGGCCCCGGGGACCCCGTCCCCCGGGCCTGGCCTCTCATTGGGGACCGTGGGGGGAGCTCCAATGCCCCCACGGTCCCGCCGGCTCCCCGCGTCCTGCGGGAGCCGGCATTGCTTTTCCACATGGGGAGCTGCTGACATGCAGCTCCCCGTGTGGAAAAGCAATCTGGTTTGGATTTTGGAAGAGAGAGCAGGTTTCCTGCTCTCTCTTCCAAAATCCAAAGCAAGTTTGCTATGGCAGGACGAGAGCCGCGAGGCTCCCGTCCTGCCATAGCAAACAGCAGTGTCCCGGGGGTGGACACCCCGGGACACTGCAAGAGCCGGCCCTGGGGGGTGGCGGTCCCCAGGGCCATCACAGGCTCCAGAAGGGGGGCCGTGTGGCCCCCCTCCCAATCAATTCACAGCCTCGGGGGGGTGGCGGTCCCCGGGGCTGCAGGGGGGCAGTGTGCCCCTTGCAAATAATGAATGAAAGCCCCGGGGGGTGGTGGACCCCGGGCTTGGGGGGGCCTTGGAGGCCCCCCCAAACATTAAAAAAAAAGCCCCAGGGGTGGCGGTCCCCGGGGCTGCGGGGGTTTCCCTGGCCCCCCGCAATTTTATTTCTGCATGCCCCCAGGACGTGGCCCACCCGGGGGCTTAATTATTTATTTTTGGCCGAAATTCGCGCTGGGTGCACGAATCTAGACGATTTTTTTTTTTAATTGCTTTTTTTGGCCCTGGGGGTCCTTGTGGGACCCCCTGAGCAGGCCTAGGGGGTCAGGGTGTTTCTACCCTGCCCCCTTTTCTTGTTTTGCACGTTTCTTTTTCTCTTTTCTTGTGCCTCGGTTCTACCGAGGCACAAGATGGCTGCCAACACTTCCTGGTTTGAAGTGTTGACAACCAATTATAATGCAGCAAGTGATCGGCAGGGTGCGCGGATCCACCGCGGCCATAGATATTGAAACTTCTATTTTTTTATTTTCTCCGCAACTACTGAACGAATTTACGCCATTTAAAAAAAAGGGCGCTCTCTGAACCAAGCACTACCTTTTTGCCAAATTTGGTGTAATTCCGTTCAGCAGTTTTGGCTGTAGCCTTGCATAAAGTTTCCTATGGGAAATTGATTTTTTGACTCTTATTTTTTGAATTTCTCCGCAACTACTGAACAGATTTACACCATTTTAAAAAAAGGGCGCTTTCTGAACCAAGCACTACCTTTTTGCCAAATTTGGTGTAATTCCGTTCAGCAGTTCGGGCTGTAGCCGTGGCTAAAGTTTCCTATGGGAATTAACATGGAGAAAACATGTTTTGGGACCCCCTTTTTTCTCGGCCCCCGCTTGCCGAATCACCCCGAAACTTTCAAGACAGGAGCTGACCGGAGCGCCCCACTAGTTTTGAAAATTTCGCGATGATTCGTCATCCGGCGCCAAAGTTATTGGGAAAACAAAAAACGCTTTTCCTATGGAAACTAGGTCCTAACTATCACTATCTACTGGTGACCGCCAGTAGATAATATATATATATATATACGATTCTTCCGCTTCTTCCCACCAAATCTGGACAAAAGACGGGCACGGACCTCGAGATGAGTGCAAATATTCATTTTTATTTGTTTTAGTCTGCCATTACGCGTTTCAGCCCATCCGGGCCTTGATCACATGACCATATATATATGTATATAGCCATTTTACAGCTCGGCATGGATAGCACTGTGCTAATCCTATGCTTAAAGACTTTGCTGTAGAAATGGCAAAAGACTTTGTCCCTTTCTATCTCGGCGTGGATGGCACTGTGCTAATCCTACGCTTAAAGACTTTGATAGAAAAGCAGACATTTGAGGTGAGCAAATTTAGAGTGTCGCAGGTGTTGAGAGTGCTCTATACCGGAGCTGCTTTCCACCTAAACTTGAGAACTACCCAGAGTTCTCTGCTTCTTTTTTTGCATATATATATGTATGTATATATATATATTATCTACTGGCGGTTGCCAGTAGATAGTTATAGTTAGGACCTATTTTCCATAGGAAATCCGCAACATTCTATTTGAAATAACTTTGGCGCCGGTTGACGAATCTTCGCGAAATTTTCAAACTTTGTGGCCCGCACCGGACCGCTCCTATCTTGAAAGTCTCGGGGTGATTCGTCAAGCGGGGGCCGAGAAAAAAGGGGGGTCCCAAAACGTGTTTTCCCCATGCAATTTTCCATAGGAACCTTTCATTGCAGCTACAGCCCGAACTGCTGAACGGAATTACACCAAATTTGGCAAAAAGGTATCCCTTGGTTCAGAGTCATGCCTTTTGCTTAAATGGTGTAAATCCGTTCAGTAGTTCCTGAGAAAATCAAAAGTTAAATCACATATATATCTATGGCCGCGTAGGGTCCGCGCACCCTCCCGATCACGAGCTCGGTAGAACCGAGGCACAAGAAAAGACAAAAACAAGGGCGCAAAAATCGGCAAAAAACGCACTGGGTGCGCGGATCCAGCCGATAAAAAAAAAAACGAAGTGCGGTCTCCTGCGCTTCGTTGTTAATTGGCCCCCGGGTGGGCCAAGTCCCGGGGGCATGCAGGGTTTATCAAATTTATGTATGGGGGGGCCTCTAAGGCCCCCCCAAGCCCCGGGGACCGCCACCCCCGGGGCTTTAAAAAAAAATGGTGCAGGAGGGCTCTCGGCCCTCCCGCAGCCCCGGGACCGCCACCCCCGGGGCTTCTTTTTTAAGTTAAATTACCTGTGGGGGCTCCAGCCCCCACATGCCCTGGGGACCGCCACCTCCCCGGGGCACTAACAATTTTAAAGTGGGGGTCCGTTTCGGACCTCAAAGCCCGGGGACCACCACCTCCCGGGGCTTTCAACATGTTGGGAGGGGGCCGCGCGGCCCCCCTCCTGGAAGCCTGTGACGGCCCTGGGGACCACCACCCCCCAGTGCCGGCTCCTGTAGTATCCCGGGGTGCCTACCCCCGGGACACTGCTGTTTGCTATGACAGGGCGGGAGCCTCGCGGCTCCCGTCCTGTCATAGCAAACTTGCTTTGAATTTTGGAAGAGAGAGCAGGGAAACCAGCTCTCTCTTCCAAAATTCAAAGCAAATTGCTTTTCCACACGGGGAGCTGCATCTTAGCAGCTCCCCATGTGGAAAAGCAATGCCGGCTCCCGAGGGACGCGGGGAGCCGGCGGGACCGCGGGGGGATTGGGGAGCCCCCACAGTCCCCAACAGAGAGGGCCAGCCCCGGGGGATGGGGTCCCCGGGGCAAGTAGTGGCCCGGGAGGGGGGCCACGCGGCCCCCCTCCCCCAAATTACAAAATAAAAAAATAAAAATAAAAAAAAGGCCGGCCCCGGGGGATGGGGTCCCCGGGGCCTAAGGAGGCCTGAGGAGGGGGGCAACGCAGCCCCCCTCCATCAAAAAAAAAGAAAAATGTGGCAATGACCCGGGGGATGGGGTCCCCGATCCGAAATTGGCCACGGGAGGGGGGCCCACGCGGTCCCCTTCCCGTTCTATTTTTTACAGTGGGTGTATCAAAAGTTATATTAGGGTGTGAGAAGATGCATCAAATTATCACATGGACGATGTCATCAGTGATGTCATTTGAGATGTCATCAGTGATGTCATCAGTGATGTCACTGACCATGTCATGAGTGATGTAATATGTGACGTCATCAGCAGTGCATTGCGGGGGCGCGAGTTATAGTTAGCTGAACTAAGTATAACGGGGGAATTTCACGGGTTTTGTACGAGTGAAATGTCCAACTAACTATAACTGTCCCTAAAACCTATGGTTTTTTCAGTGAATTTCAAAGGTTTTTTAAATGCTAATTTCTAACTATAACGTGTCTGAAACCTATGGTTTTTTCGCTCACATCTGCTGTTCCAAACAAACAAGAGTGGACCCAGGTATTGTGCATATTTCTGTTTATTCACGCACAAACAGTCTCGCCATTACGCGTTTCGGCAGTTACCTGCCTTGATCACATGACAGCGTTAGGAAGTCTGATCACCATTTTTAAAGTGACAGTGCAACCAGTTAATTAATAGAAATGGAAAAAATATGTATATATATGCTTGAATGCTTCAATTGCTATACGATCATTGGTGATACAGTTGTTAGCCTAAATGCATTTTGTAAATTTCTAAAATGTGCATATAAATTTCATTAAATATAAAATATAAACACAGCTAACCAGGTTTAGTATTAATACAAATTACTAAAACTTCATTGGCTCAGATGCTACTCTGGACCATCACCAATACTTCACTTATTTCCAAATCTCATCACATAACTGATTAAAATAATATAAAAGTGTTTATCCTTATAAATACCCTAAATGAAGTGCTAAAAACCTATAAATCGTGCTAGTGCTAAAACTAATAAAAAACCAATTTTTCCAATTATATGTATCCACATATGTCAGAGGCAGCATGTATTGACATAATGTCTTTTTGCGTACTACTAAGCATGCCCTGGCAAAAGATTTCTAGTGCAAAATATGACATGTGCAAACTAAGCAAGTATATACGGGGGAATTGGTTAAACCTGATAATCATCATTTCATATGCATTTCATATGCAATTGATTCCCACAGTTGTAAACATAGACATAAAATATGTAGTTAAATGAATGAATAAATAAATACATATAAATATCAATAAATATACAACTCAAATGCTAAAACTCTATTCCATTTTGCCCCTACTATATAAAATTCCTTAGTTTATGATCTGTGTAAATATAGTGCAGATTGTAGTTCGATGGATAATCATTTAAACACCAATTTTAAGAATAATATGAATTACAATAAAATCAATTGAATAAACAAACACATTCAGTTTGGGTTCAAGATCCTATTACTGCTAGACTTATAGAAATAAGGGGATTTATTGTAGATTTCTCATAAAAATGTGTAAAGGTCCTCGCTTGTATTAAGACCCCCCGGATGCTTGGTGTCCAACTCTAAAATGTATTGAGTTTCCAGGCATCTAAGTTTTGCTTCCCTGTTTCCCCCTCTCTTTTCTACGGGAATAGCATCTAATACATAATATCTTAGATGCTTGAGATTACTTTCATGTTGCTCTTTAAAGTGTCTCGCCACAGGGTAGCTAGGGTCATTGTTAGTGATTGCCCTTGTATGTTGTAGGATCCTTTTGTGTACTGCCAATTTTGTACTACCAATATATTTTAAATCACAGCTACATTCTAAAACATAGACCGCATACTCTGTTCTGCAGGTCAAATATCGATTGATGGTCCGAGGACTATCATTAAAAGCTGTGTAGTATAAAGATTTATTGACTCCAAACTGGCATGCCTTACAACTTGTACATTTGAAAAATCCCTTTCTAGATGTGAGCCATGATCCTATCTCTTGGTCTTCAGGATTATTTCTCACTAGGGCATTTCCCATAGATGCCGTTTTTCTATAGGTAATGGCTGGCTTCCTGGGGAGTGACTGTCCAATTATAGGATCATCCAATATAATGGGCCAACTGCGTCTCACGATCCCCTAATCTGTTTCTCCTGCCTAGAGAATGACAGAATAAGTCTAGTGGGTTCGTTAGGTGCATTCAAGGTGTTACTGGTTGCTCCATCCAGCCTATTTCTATATGTCAGTAAATCATCCCTGGGTTTCTGCCTAGATTTTGCCATGGCTTTATCAATGGTTGTATTTCTGTATCCCCTCTCTAGAAATCGTACCTTACTCTCATTTTGTTTGCTTTCACAATCTTTCTCATTGCTGCAAATCCTCCTTATGCGCAGCATCTCCCCGTAGGGGATGCTTTCTATCAGGTGAGGAGGGTGTGCGCTAGATGCATGTAATAGCGCATTGCCCACAGTCTCTTTTCGGTACAGCGTTGTAGACATGACATTATTTACTATAGTGATTTGTACATCTAAAAAGGTTACACTTTCCTCACTGATGCAGGATGTGAACTTTAAATTGATGTCATTGATGTTGAGCTGCGCTATGAATTCATTAGCACTATGTTCCGTACCTTGCCATACTATAAACAAATCATCTATACCTAAGCCAACAGATTATCTTTTCTTGGCAAATGTGGTCATATTTCCTCTTGAGGACCAGCTCCTCCCACCATCCCATGAACAAACATGCATAACTGGGGGAGAAGCTGGCCCCCATCGCTACTCCCTGTACCTGTTGGTATACCTGGTTCTTAAAAGGAACAGATTATTATTTAGACAGAAGGTTAACAAATCAATTATCATCTCATAAATATATATATATATATATATATAGTCACTGAAAAAACCATAGGTTTCAGGGACGTTATAGTTAGTTGGACATTTCACTCATACAAAACCAGAGAAATTCAGCCGTTATAGTTAGTTGACATCACTGATGACATCTCAAATGACATCACTGATGACATCATCCAGTGACTGTGTGTTTCTGTAAAGTTTAAATATGTTTTATATATATATATATATATATATATATATATATATATATATATATATATATATATATATATATATATATATATTATCTACTGGCGGTCGCCAGTAGATAGTTATAGTTAGGACCTATTTTCCATAGGAAATCCGCGACATTCTATTTGAAGTAGCTCTTGCGTCGGTTGACGAATCTTTGCGAAATTTTCAAACTTTATGGCCCGCTCCGGTCCGCTCCTACCCTGAAAGTTTCGGGGTGATTCGTCAAGCGGGGCCGAGAAAAAGGGGGTCCCAAAACGTGTTTTCCCCATTCATTTTCCCATAGGAAACTTTAGACACGGCTACAGCCCGAACTGCTGAACGGAATTACACAAAATTTGGCAAAGAGGTAGTTCTTGGTTCAGAAAGAACCCTTTTAGTTAAATGGTGTAAATCCGTTCAGTAGTTGCGGAGAAATTAAAAAATAAGAGTCAGAAAATCAATTTCCCATAGGAAACTTTATGCAAGGCTACAGCCCGAACTGCTGAACGGAATTACACCAAATTTGGCAAAGAGGTAGTTCTTGGTTCAGAAAGAACCCTTTTGTTAAATGGTGTAAATCCGTTCAGTAGTTGCTGAGAAAATCAAAAGTAAAAACACATATATATCTGGGCGGAGCCTAACCACACATGTCATCGTGAGATCTGATTGGCTGTCAGCACTTCATCCTGGAATTGCTGGCAGCCATCTTGGGACCAATATAAATGATAATACCGCATTGAAATGCATTGTAGTGAATCAAAGATTTTGAGGGTTACCAAAAGGAGAACTATAAAGGGTGATAACAGACTTTAGTTACATTAGAATTCATTTGTTGATGGTACCATACTATTTTCAGGAATTGTGGTGTGTTCTAAGGTGATTTTACCCTGTGAAAAACCTTCTGCTGGGATATCATGAATCATGTTTGAGAGAAAACTATTTTCACATGCTTGTCCCATACAGTTTTGGAAGGTGCTCCAGAAGCTAAAATGAGAGCATATTTTCTGTAAATTCACATTATCTTTCTCAGTCATGTGAGAATGAAGTCTGACATTCTCAGTAAAACATGTACATCCAACAAGGGCAGAGACTGTCAGTTGATTCCTTTGTGTTCTACTGCAGCTTCCCAGAGTGTTCTAAAGAACAACTAGAGTGCTAACAGCCTTACTTATGACAAAAGTATGGCACACCTGAAGCCATCTTGATTGGAATAAACTGGTAACACTTAAAACATTTAATTTAAAAAGGAACAAAATGATGGGGTTCATCTTGTCATAGAAATTATGGTTAGTGCTCTGGAAAGAAAAATTAGGACATGTTTCAAGTGTGATCTCAAATATCTTCCTGTTATATTTCAACAGGAGCAGCCTGTCAGTTGATGCCTTTGTGTTCTACTGCAGCTTCCCAGAGTGTTCTAAAGAACAACTAGAGTGCTAACAGCCTTACTTATGACAAAAGTATGGCACACCTGAAGCCATCTTGATTGGAATAAACTGGTAACACTTAAAACATTTAATTTAAAAAGGAACAAAATGATGGGGTTCATTTTGTCATAGAAATTATGGTTAGTGCTGTAGAAAGAAAAATTAGGACATGTTTCAAGTGTGATCTCAAATATCTTCCTGTTATATTTCAACAGGAGCAGCCTGTCAGTTAATGCCTTTGTGTTCTACTGCAGCTTCCCAGAGTGTTCTAAAGAACAACTAGAGTGCTAACAGTCTTACTTATGACGAAAGTATGGCACACCTGAAGCCATCTTGATTGGAATAAACTGGTAACACTTAAAACATTTAATTTAAAAAGGAACAAAATGAGGGGGTTCATTTTGCCATAGAAATTATGGTTAGTGCTGTAGAAAGAAAAATTAGGACATGTTTTAAGTGAGATCTCAAATATCTTCCTGTTATATTTCAACAGGAGCAGCCTGTCAGTTGATGCCTTTGTGTTCTACTGCAGCTTCCCAGAGTATTCTAAAGAACAACTAGAGTGCTAACAGCCTTACTTATGACAAAAGTATGGCACACCTGAAGCCATCTTGATTGGAATAAACTGGTAACACTTAAAACATTTAATTTAAAAAGGAACAAAATGAGGGGTTCATTTTGCCATAGAAATTATGGTTAGTGCTGCAAAAAGAAAATTTAGTGCATGTTTTAAGTGAGATCTCAAATCCTCTTCTATTTCATTAGAAAATTCTGACATGCAGACTGAAACAATCACTTTCAATACCAGCAGTAGACTTCCAGTTAACTCCTTGGTGAGCAGTAGCTTTACTACAGTGATCTAATGAACAACTAGAGTGCTAACATTCTGAATTTATGGCAAATGTGTGACACATCTGAATGCCTTCTTGATGGAATCAAAGTAAAAAACTGAAAGCATTTCCTACTGAGGAGACTGCAGTAAATGAGGAAATTAGGAAACTTCATAACAAAGAAGTCTTCCAAGATGGCCACCAGTGAAAAAAGAGCCCAAATGTAGCACAAATATTACCCAGATGTAGCCCACATATAGCCCAATGACAAAAGTGTGAAAAACACTTTTTATGTTTAGTTTTTTGCAGTTTTATGTAGTGCAGACTGGTCAGGTATTGGAGCGTTGCATCTTAAAACATGACCCCCTACACTACAAAAACACCACTGCACTACCCTAAACCCAAAAACACTACCCCCAGCACGACCCCTACACTACACAAGCACCACTGCACTATCCTAAACCATAAAACACTACCCCCAGCATGACCCCCTACACTACACAAACACCACTGCACTACCCTAAACCCTAAAACACTACCCCAACACCACTGCACTAACCTAAATCCTAAAACACTACCCCCAGCACGACCCCCTACACTACCCAAACACCACTGCACTACCCTAAAACATGACCCCCTACACTACACAAACACCACTGCACTACCCTAAACCCTAAAACACTACCCCCAGCACGACCCCCTACACTACACAAACACCACTGCACTACCTTAAACCCTAAAACACTACCCCCAGCACGACC
Source organism: Calotriton arnoldi (assembly GCA_963921515.1). Taxonomy (NCBI): domain Eukaryota; kingdom Metazoa; phylum Chordata; class Amphibia; order Caudata; family Salamandridae; genus Calotriton; species Calotriton arnoldi. The sequence continues at coordinate 62,403 of CAWUFW010001117.1, read as the reverse complement.
CCTACACTACCCAAACACCACTGCACTACCCTAAAACATGACCCCTACACTAAACAAACACCACTGCACTACCCTAAACCCTAAAACACTACCCCCAGCACGACCCCTTACACTACACAAGCACCACTGCACTACCCTAAACCCTAAAACACCACCCCCAGCATGCCCCTACACTGCCCGAACACCACTGCAGTGCCCTAAACCCTGAAACACTACCCCCAGCAAGACCTCCTACACTGCCCGAACACCACTGCACTGCCCTAAACCCTGAAACACCACCCCCAGCACGACCCCCTACACTGCCCGAACACCACTGCACTGCCCTAAACCCTGAAACACCACCCCCAGCACGACCCCCTACACTGCCCGAACACCACTGCACTGCCCTAAACCCTGAAACACCACCCCCTGCACGACCCCTACACTGCCCGAACACTACTGCACTGCCCTAAACCCTGAAACACCATCCCCAGCACGACCCCCTACACTGCACGAACACCACTGCACTGCCCTAAACCCTGAAACACTACCCCCAGCAAGACCCCCTACACTGCCCGAACACCACTGCACTGCCCTAAACCCTGAAACATCACCCCCAGCAAGACCCCCTACACTGCCCGAACACCACTGCCCTAAACCCTGAAACACCACCCCCAGCAAGACCCCCTACACTGCCCGAACACCACTGCACTGCCCTAAACCCTGAAACACCAGCCCCAGCATGACCCCTACACTGCCCGAACACCACTGCACTGCCCTAAATCCTGAAACACCACCCCCTGCACGACCCCCTACACTGCCCGAACACCACTGCACTGCCCTAAACCCTGAAACACCACCCCCAGCACGATCCCCTACACTGCCCGAACACCACTGCACTGCCCTAAACCCTGAAACACCACCCCCTGCACGATCCCCTACACTGCCCGAACACTACTGCACTGCCCTAAACCCTGAAACACCACCCCCAGCACGACCCCCTACACTGCACGAACACCACTGCACTGCCCTAAACCCCTAAACACTACCCCCAGCAAGACCCCCTACACTGCCCGAACACCACTGCACTGCCCTAAACCCTGAAACATCACCCCCAGCAAGACCCCCTACACTGCCCGAACACCACTGCCCTAAACCCTGAAACACCACCCCCAGCAAGACCCCTACACTGCCCGAACACCACTGCACTGCCCTAAACCCTGAAACACCACCCCCAGCACAACCGCCTACACTGCCCGAACACCACTGCACTGCCCTAAACCCTGAAACACCAGCCCCAGCACGACCCCCTACACTGCCCGAACACCACTGCACTGCCCTAAACCGTGAAACACCAGCCTCAGCACGACCCCCTACACTGCCCGAACACCACTGCACTGCCCTTAACCCTGAAACACCACCCCCAGCACGACCCACTACACTGCCTGAACACCACTGCACTGCCCTAAACCCTGAAACACCACCCCCAGCACGACCCCCTACACTGCCCGAACACTACTGCACTGCCCTAAACCCTGAAACACCATCCCCAGCACGACCCCTACACTACCCAAACACCACTGCACAACCCTAAAACATGACCCCCTACAATACACAAACACCACTGCACTACCCTAAACCCTAAAACACTACCCCCAGCACGACCCCCGACACTACCCAAGCACCACTGCAATACCCTAAACCCTAAAACACTACCCCCAGCACGACCCCCTACACTACACAAACACCACTGCACTACCCTAAACCCTAAAACACTATCCCAGCACGACCCCCTACACTACCCAAACACCACTGCACTAACCTAAATACTAAAACGCTACCCCCAGCACAACCCCCTACACTACCCAAACACCACTGCACTACCCTAAAACATGACCCCCTACACTACCCAAACACCACTGCACTACCCTAAACCCTAAACCACTACCCCCAGCACGACCCCCTACACTACACAAGCACCACTGCACTACCCTAAACCCTAAAACCCTACCCCCAGCACGACCCCCTACACTGCCCGAACACCACTGCACTGCCTTAAACCCTGAAACACCAGCCCCTGCATGACCCCCTACACTGCCCGAACACCACTGCACTGCCCTAAACCCTGAAACACCACCCCTAGCATGACCCCCTACACTGCCCGAACACCACTGCACTGCCCTAAACCCTGAAACACCACCCCTTCATGACCCCCTACACTGCCCGAACACCACTGCACTGCCCTAAACCCTGAAACACCACCCCCAGCACGACCCCCTACACTGCCCAAACACCCCTGCACTGCCCTAAACCCTGAAACATCACCCCCAGCAAGACCCCCTACACTGCCCGAACACCACTGCCTTAAACCCTGAAACACCACCCCCAGCACGGCCCCCTACACTGCCCGAACACCACTGCACTGCCCTAAACCCTGAAACACCACCCCCAGCACGACCCCCTACACTGCCCGAACACCACTGCTCTGTCCAAAACCCTGAAACACCAGCCCCAGCACGACCCCCTACACTGCCCGAACACCACTGCACTGCCCTAAACCTTGAAACACCAGCCCCAGCACGACCCCCTACACTGCCCGAACACCACTGCACTACCCTAAACCCTGAAACACCACCCCCAGCACGACCCCCTACACTGCCCGAGCACCACTGCACTGCCCTAAACCCTGAAACACCAGCCCCAGCACAACCGCGAACACTGCCCGAACACCACTGCACTGCCCTAAACCCTGAAACACCAGCCCCAGCACGACCCCCTACACTGCCCGAACACCACTGCACTGCCCTAAACCGTGAAACACCAGCCTCAGCACGACCCCCTACACTGCCCGAACACCACTTCACTGCCCTTAACCCTGAAACACCACCCCCAGCACGACCCACTACACGGCCTGAACATTACTGCACTGCCCTAAACCCTGAAACACCACCCCCAGCACGACCACCTACACTGCCCGAACACTACTGCACTGCCCTAAACCCTGAAACACCATCCCCAGCACGACCCCCTACACTACCCAAACACCACTGCACAACCCTAAAACATGACCCCCTACAATACACAAACACCACTGCACTACCCTAAACCCTAAAACACTACCCCCAGCACGACCCCCTACACTACACAAGCACCACTGCACTACCCTAAACCCTAAAACACTACCCCCAGCACGACCCCCTACACTACACAAACACCACTGCACTACCCTAAACCCTAAAACACTACCCCAGCACGACCCCCTACACTACCCAAACACCACTGCACTACCTAAATACTAAAACGCTACCCCAGCACAACCCCCTACACTACCCAAACACCACTGCACTACCCTAAAACATGACCCCCTACACTACCCAAACACCACTGCACTACCCTAAACCCTAAAACACTACCCCCAGCACGACCCCCTACACTACACAAGCACCACTGCACTACCCTAAACCCTAAAACACTACCCCCAGCACGACCCCCTACACTGCCCGAACACCACTGCACTGCCTTAAACCCTGAAACACCAGCCCCTGCATGACCCCCTACACTGCCTGAACACCACTGCACTGCCCTAAACCCTGAAACACCACCCCTAGCACGACCCCCTACACTGCCCGAACACCACTGCACTGCCCTAAACCCTGAAACACCACCCCTTCATGACCCCCTACACTGCCCGAACACCACTGCACTGCCCTAAACCCTGAAACACCACCCCAGCACGACCCCCTACACTGCCCAAACACCACTGCACTGCCCTAAACCCTGAAACACTACCCCCAGCAAGACCCCTACACTGCCCGAACACCACTGCACTGCCCTAAACCCTGAAACATCACCCCCAGCAAGACCCCCTACACTGCCCGAACACCACTGCACTGCCCTAAACCCTGAAACATCACCCCCAGCACGACCCCCTACACTGCCCGAACACCACTGCACTGCCCTAAACCCTGAAACACCACCCCCAGCACGGCCCCCTACACTGCCCGAACACCACTGCACTGCCCTAAACCCTGAAACACCACCCCCAGCACGACCCCCTACACTGCCCGAACACCACTGCTCTGTCCAAAACCCTGAAACACCAGCCCCAGCACGACCCCCTACACTGCCCGAACACCACTGCACTGCCCTAAACCTTGAAACACCAGCCCCAGCACGACCCCCTACACTGCCCGAACACCACTGCACTACCCTAAACCCTGAAACACCTCCCCCAGCACGACCCCCTACACTGCCCGAGCACCACTGCACTGCCCTAAACCCTGAAACACCAGCCCCAGCACAACCGCCTACACTGCCCGAACACCACTGCACTGCCCTAAACCCTGAAACACCAGCCCCAGCACGACCCCCTACACTGCCCGAACACCACTGCACTGCCCTAAACCGTGAAACACCAGCCTCAGCACGACCCCCTACACTGCCCGAACACCACTGCACTGCCCTAAACCCTGAAACACCACTCCCAGCACGACCCCCTACACTGCCTGAACACCACTGCACTGCCCTAAACCCTGAACACACCCAGCACGACCCCCTACACTGCCCGAACACTACTGCACTGCCCTAAACCCTGAAACACCATCCCCAGCACGACCCCCTACACTGCACGAACACCACTGCACTGCCCTAAACCCTGAAACACTACCCCCAGCAAGACCCCCTACACTGCCCGAACACAACTGCACTGCCCTAAACCCTGAAACATCACCCCCAGCAAGACCCCCTACACTGCCCGAACACCACTGCCCTAAACCCTGCAATAACCACCCCCAGCAAGACCCCCTACACTGCCTGAACACCACTGCACTGCCCTAAACCCTGAAACACCAGCCCCAGCACGACCCCCTACACTGCCCGAACACCACTGCACTGCCCTAAACCCTGAAACACCACCCCCTGCACGACCCCCTACACTGCCCGAACACCACTGCACTGCCCTAAACCCTGAAACATCACCCCCAGCACGACCCCCTACACTGCCCAAACACCTCTGCACTGCCCTAAACCCTGAAACACCACCCCTGCACGACCCCCTACACTGCACGAACACCACTTCACTGCCCTAAACCCTGAAACACTACCCCCAGCAAGACCCCCTACACTGCCCGAACACCACTGCACTGCCCTAAACCCTGAAACATCACCCCCAGCACAACCCCCTACACTGCCCAAACACCACTGCCCTAAGCCCTGAAACACCACCCCCTGCACGACCCCCTACACTGCCCAAACACCACTGCACTGCCCTAAACCCTGAAACACCACCCCCTGCACCACCCCCTACACTGCCCGAACACCACTGCACTGCCCTAAACCCTGAAACACCAGCCCCAGCACGACTCCTTACACTGCCCGAACACCACTGCACTGCCCTAAACCCTGAAACACCAGCCCCAGCATGACCCCCTACACTGCCCGAACACCACTGTACTGCCCTAAACCCTGAAACACCAGCCCCAGCAGGAACCCCTACACTGCCCGAACACCACTGCACTGCCCTAAACCCTGAAACACCACCCCCAGCACGACCCCCTACACTGCCCAAACACCACTGCACTGCCCTAAACCCTGAAACACCACCCCCTGTACGACCCCCTACACTGCCGGAACACCACTGCACTGCCCTAAACCCTGAAACACTACCCCCAGCACGACCCCCTACACTGCCCGAACACCACTGCACTAAACCCTGAAACACCACCCCAGCAAGGCCACCTACACTGGCCGAACACCACTGCACTGCCCTAAACCCTGAAACAACACCCCCTGCACGACCCCCTACACTGCCCAAACACCACTGCACTGCCCTAAACCCTGAAACACCACCCCTCAGCACGACACCCTACACTGCCCGAACACCACTGCACTGCCCTAAACCCTGAAACACCACCCCCTGCACGACCCCCTACACTGCCCAAACACCACTGCACTGCCCTAAACCCTAAAACACCACCCCTCAGCACGACACCCTACACTGCCCGAACACCACTGCACTGCCCTAAACCCTGAAACACCACCCCCAGCACGACCCCCTACACTGCCCGAACACCACTGCACTGCCCTAAACCCTGAAACACCACCCCCTGCACCACCCCCTACACTGCCCGAACACCACTGCACTGCCCTTGACTCTGAAACACCAGCCTCAGCAAGACCCCCTACACTGCCCGAACACCACTGCACTGCCCTAAACCCTGAAACACCAGCCCCAGCATGACCCCCTACACTGCCCGAACACCACTGCACTGCCCTAAACCCTGAAACACCAGCCCCAGCACCACCACCTATACTGCCCAAACACCACTGCACTGCCCTAAACCCTGAAACACCAGCCCCAGCACGACCCCCTACACTGCCCGAACACCACTGCACTGCCCTAAACCCTGAAACACCAGCCCCAGCATGACCCCCTACACTGCCCGAACACCACTGTACTGCCCTAAACCCTGAAACACCAGCCCCAGCAGGACCCCCTACACTGCCCGAACACCACTGCACTGCCCTAAACCCTGAAACACCACCCCCTGCATGACCCCCTACACTGCCCGAACACCACTGCACTGCCCTAAACCCTGAAACACCACCCCCTGCACCACCCCCTACACTGCCCGAACACCACTGCACTGCCCTAAACCCTGAAACACCACCCTCTGCACCGCCCCTACACTGCCCGAACACCACTGCACTGCCCTAAACTCTGAAACACCACCCCCAGCACGACCCCCTTTACTGCCCGAACACCACTGCACTGCCCCAAACCCTGAAACACCACCCCCAGCACGACCCCCTACACTGTCCAAACACCACTGCCCTAAACCCTGAAACACCACCCCCTGCACGACCCCCTACACTGCCTCGAACACCACAGCACTGCCCTAAACCCTGAAACACCACCCCCTGAATGACCCCCTACACTGCCCGAACACCACTGCACTGCCCTAAACCCTGAAACACCACCCCCAGCACGACCCACTACACTGCCCGAACACCACTGCACTGCCCTAAACCCTAAAACACCACCCCCAGCACGACCCCCTACACTGCCCGAACACCACTGCACTGACCTAAACCCTAGAACCCTACCCCCAGCACGACCTCCTACACTACCCGAACACCACTGCACTACCCTAAACCCTAAAATACTCCCCCAGCACGACCCCCTACACTACCCGAACACGACTGCACTGCCCTAAACCCTCAAACACTCCCCCAGCACGACCCCCTACACTACCCGAACACCACTGCACTGCCCTAAACCCTAAAACACTCCCCCCAGCACGACCCCCTACACTACCCGAACACCACTGCACTGCCCTAAACCCTAAAACACTCCCCCCAGCACGACCCCCTACACTACCCAAACACCACTGCACTGCCCTAAACCCTAAAACACTACCCCCCGCATGACCCCCTACACTACCCAAACACCAATGCACTACCCTAATCCCTAAAACACTACCCCCCGCACGACCCCCTACACTACCCAAAGACCACTGCACTACCCTAAACCCTAAAACACTACCCCCAGCAGTACCCCCTACACTCCCCAAACACCACTGCACTACCCTAAACCCTAAAACACTACCCCCTACACTACACAAACACCACTGCATTGCCCTAAACCCTAAAAAACTACCCCCAGCACGAACCCCTACACTACCCAAACACCACTGCACTACCCTAAACCCTAAAACACTACCCCCAGCAGTACCCCCTACACTACCCAAACACCACTGCACTACCCTAAACCCTAAAACACTACCCCCAGCAGTACCCCCTACACTACCCAAACACCATTGCACTACCCTAAAACACTACCCCCAGCAGTACCCCCTACACTACCCAAACACCACTGCACTACCCTAAATCACTACCCCATCACAACCCCCTACACTACCCAAACACCACTGCACTACCCTAAACCCTAAAACACTACCCCCAGCACGACCCCCTACACTACCCAAACACCACTGCACTAGCCTAAACCCTAAAACACACCCCCCAGCACAACTCCCTATACTACCCAAACACCACTGCACTACTCTAAACCCTAAATCTACCCCCAGCATGACCCCCTACACTACACAAACACCACTGCACTACCCTAAACCCTAAAACACTACCCCCAGCACGACCCTCTTCACTACCTAAACACAACTGCACAATTTGTTACAGGCGTTGCAACGCAGGCCTGTGGTGCTTACTGGAAGTACCTGGTGGGCTAGTTGAGCCCCAGGGACCCTCAGGATTCAAGGTGACCTAATCCCCCAACTTAAAACGCTCCACGGGGTGCGTTTGCACAGTGGTGAAGGGAGGGGGCGGGGCCTCAGGTGACATGTGCGCAAACACGCCCTGTGGTGCATTTTAAGTTGGGGAATTAATTCCCTTTGAATCCTGAGGGACCCTGGTGGCCAACTAGCCCACCAGGTACCTTCAGTAAGCACAACAGAGTTGCGTTGCAGAGAGGTGAAAAAGGTGCGTGGCCTCGGAACGCCTCTCTGCAACTCAGCTCTGTGGTCCTAACTGTAGGTACCTGGGGGCTAGTTGGGCCCCAGGGACCCTCAGGATTCAAGGGGACTTAATCCCGCAACTTAAACGCGCCACGGGGCGCGTTTGCAGACATGTCACCTCAGGCCCCCCCTCCCTTCACCACTGTGCAAACGCGCCCTGTAGCGTGTTTTAAGAGGTAGTTTTAATCCCCCTGCCCTATTATGTACTAGGGACTTGCAGAGGAGGTCATGCTAATCACAGGGGTACCCCAACGCATAATGTTCCCTAGTGTATGTAGGTGTTTTCACTGTATTCTAAGTGCCTTTTAGCATAGCACTGGCTCTGGTTAGTCAGAGTCAGTTACCACCAGTACCCGTCTGAAAAAGTTGTGGGCACAGGATGATTTTGCAACAAGGCCTCTTTCTGCTCCTCTGTTGGTTCTTTCTGCACATCTTTTGCTTCTTTCTGTGCGTTTTTTCTTCTTTCTTCACATGTCCTACCTCTGTAGGCATAGTTAGAAACTAGCATTTAAAAAACCTTTGAAATTCACTTAAAAAATCATAGGTTTCAGGCACGTTATAGTTAGAAATTAGCATTTAAAAAACCTTTGAAATTCACTGAAAAAACCATAGGTTTCAGACACGTTATAGTTAGAAATTAGCACTCCTGAGTATCCGTGCGCGTTATAAATGCTCGTAACATAACATAACATAACATTTAAAAAACCTTTGAAATTCACTGAAAAAACCATAGGTTTTAGGGACAGTTATAGTTAGTTGGACATTTCACTCGTACAAAACCATAGAAATTCCCCCGTTATAGTTAGTTCAGCTAACTATAACTCGCGCCCCTGCAATGCACTGCTGATGACGTCACATATTACATCACTCATGACATGGTCAGTGACATCACTGATGACATCACTGATGACATCTCAAATGACATCACTGATGACATCATCCATGTGATAATTTCATGCATCTTCTCACACCCTAGTATAACTTTTGATACACCCACTCTAAATTACAGACTGCCATTCTCCAAACCATAGACACTCCAACACCAAAAACTACATACCCACTCACTGATTCTTAGGTCTACACACACATCCATTCACTCACCCGTACAGTCACTCATACTTACAGTCACTCAGTACAGGACTATCATATGCACTCATACACCTATATAAACACTCACACACCGCCACTCATCCATAGAGGTACTCACACACCTAGTCAGTCATGCAAAAAATTAATCACACGCCCATTTACTCACCTATACAGTTATACACACACCAGCTCACTTACTCATACAAATACTAGCACATTCTTACGCTCTTATACAATAACTGATACAAGCACACACGCATCCATACAGCCACTCTCACTATCACATACTCTCACTTATAGCCATTTAAATACTCTAACACACATATATACTGCGTTTTACATATGTAGTTACTCGCACATGTATCACTGAGATATACATTCACTCACTAACACACCCATACACACACTCACCCACCCAAGCAGTCCATCACAGATGCACTCTTGAAATCATGCACCCAGTGAATCACCCACTCACACATCTATGTACAGAGTCACACACACCCCACCCACACAAACTCTCAGGCAGCCATACAGATACTCAGAGAACCAATCAATAACCCATATAGACACTCATGTAGCTATTCGCAAATCCATGCATCCACTTACACACCAACAAACAGACGGATACAGACATTCACACAGTTTAGTCACTAACCCATGCATTCAGTAAGTACGTTTAATCACTCACTTGTAGAGTCAGTCACTCACGTACTAAATCATCCATTCAGACACTTATACACCCACCCATTCTTCAATACGCCTTTCCCTATATATATTAAACATATTTAAACTTTACAGAAACACACAGTCACTGGATGATGTCATCAGTGATGTCATCAGTGATGTCATTTGAGATGTCATCAGTGATGTCATCAGTGATGTCACTGACCATGTCATGAGTGATGTAATATGTGACGTCATCAGCAGTGCATTGCGGGGCACGAGTTATAGTTAGCTGAACTAACTATAACGGGGGAATTTCTATGGTTTTGTACGAGTGAAATGTCCAACTAACTATAACTGTCCCTAAAACCTATGGTTTTTTCAGTGAATTTCAAAGGTTTTTTAAATGCTAATTTCTAACTATAACGTGTCTGAAACCTATGGTTTTTTCAGTGAATATATATATATATATATATATATATATATATATATATATATATATATATATATATATATAGTGCCAAGGTGTATTGAAGAATGAGTGGGTGTATAAGTGTCTGAATGGATGATTTAGTAGGTGTGTGACTGACTGTATAAGTGAGTGATTAAACGTGTCTTACTGAATGCATGCATTAGTGACTAATCTGTGTGAATGTCTGTATCAGTCTGTCAGTTGGTGTGTAAGCTGCTGCCTGGGTTGGTGAGTAGCTACATGAGTGTCTATATGGGTTATTGATTGGTTTTTTGAGTATCTGTATGGGTGCCTGAGGGGAAACGACCTTAACAACGCGGTCAAAACACCACAGTACATTTAGATCGCTGCTTTTACAACGCAAGTCGTTACCACGACTTGCACTGGAGGGCGCTCTAGACTAGGGAATAGTGTGATTTACTATTCCAACACCTTCCCTACTGTACGTAGGCTGGAGTTGGAATAGTAAATCATACTATTCCTAAGTCCAGCGCCCTACAGCGCAGGTTGTGGTAACGACTTGCGTTGTAAAAACAGCGATGTAATGTACCGCGATCTAAATGATCGCATTGTTACATCATACATCCGTGCCTGAGTGTCTGTGTGGGTGGGTGGGTGGTGTGTGACTGCATAGATGTGTGAGTGGGTGATTCACTGGGTGTATGGGTTCAAGAGTGCATCTGTGCAGGGCTGTATGGGTGGGTGAGTGTGTGTATGGGTGTGTTGGTGAGTGAATGGATGTCTCAGTGGTACATGTGTGAGTAACTACATATGTGAAAGGCAGTATATGTGAGTGTTGGAGTATATAAATGACTATATGTGAGAGTGAGTGATTGTGAGAGTGGCTGTATGGATGAGTGTGTGCTTGTATCAGTGATTGTATAAGAGAGTAAGTATGTGTTAGTATCTGTATGAATAAGTGAGGTGGTGTGTGTATAACTGTATAGGTGAGTAAATGGGACTGTGATTGATTCTTTGCATGACTGACTAGATGTGTGAGTAACTATGGATGAGTGGCAGTGTGTGAGTGTCTGTATAGGTGTAAGAGTGCAAATGATAGTGCTGTATTGTTGAGTGACTGCATGTATGAGTGACTGTATGGGTGAATGAGTGGATGTGTGTGTAGACCTAGGAATCAGTGAGTGGGTATGTAGTAACTGGTATTGGTGTGACTATTGTTTCGAAAATGGTAGTCTGTATTTTAGAGTGGGTGTATCAAAGGTAATATTAGGGTGTGAGGAGGTGCATCAGATTATCACGTGGATGATGTCATCAGTGATGTCATCAGTGATGTCATTTGAGATGTCATCAGTGATGTCATCAGTGATGTCACTGACCATGTCATGAGTGATGTAATATGTGATGTCATCAGCAGTGCATTGCGGGCGCGAGTTATAGTTAGCTGAACTAACTATAACGGCTGAATTTCTCTGGTTTTGTACGAGTGAAATGTCCAACTAACTATAACGTCCCTGAAACCTATGGTTTTTTCAGTGAATTTCAAAGGTTTTTTAAATGCTAATTTCTAACTATAACGACCCTGAAACCTATGGTTTTTTCAGTGAATTTCAAAGGTTTTTTAAATGCTAATTTCTAGCTATAACGACCCTGAAACCTATGGTTTTTTCAGTGAATTTCAAAGGTTTTTTAAATGCTAATTTCTAACTATGCCTACATATATAGGACATATGCAGAAATAGGAAGAAAGGTGCAGAAAGAAGCAAGAGAAAAGCAGAAAGAGGCAACAGAAGTCCAGAAAGACAAAGAAAGGTGCGAAAAGAAGCAGGAGATATGCAGAAAGAACCAACAGAGGGGCAGAAAGAGGCCTTGTTGCAAAGTCATCCTGTGCCCTCAACTTTTTGCTGACGGGTACTGGTGGAAACTGAGTCTGACTAACCAGGCCTAGAGCAGTGCTATGCTAAAAGACCCTTAGAATACAGTGAAAAACCTACATACACTAGGGTACACTATGGGTTGGGGTACCCCTGTGATTGGCATGACCTCCCCTGTAAGGCCCTAGTACTTAATAGGGCAGGGGGATTAAAACTACCTCTAAGTCAGAGGTGCAGAAAGATGCTTCTTTAACTAGTAGTCGCGTTTGCAGAGTGGTAGAGAAAGGCTGCTGGGCCTCCGACCAGCGCTCAGGAATTCCGCAGCGTAGGACATACAGGAGGTATCAGGAGGGCTTCTTGGCCCCCAAAGTCCCGCAGGAGTAAAGTGGACTTTATCCCCCATCCTGTAGACTGCCAGGAGGCGCGTTTGCCGAGTGGAGGAGAAAGGGGGCATGGCCTCCGAAGACGTCTTAGCAGTCCTACTGTGTGGGACTTACTGGAGGTAACAAGAGGGGTAGTTGGCCCCCAAGTACATCCTCGAGGGCCAACTACCCCTCCTATTACCTCCAGTAAGTACCACACAGCAGGATTGCTGAGTTCTCATATCAGGCCACGCCCCCTTTGCCCACCACTCTGCAAACGCGCTCCCTGGCGTGCTTTTGGATGGGGATTGAAGTCCCCTTCACTGCTGGGGGTCCTTAGGGGCCAACTAGCCTACCTCTTATCTCCAGTAAGCCCCACACAGTTGGATTGCTGAGAGGTGGACACAGGCCACGCCCCCTTTCTCCACCACTCTGTAAACGCGCCTCCTGGCACGCTCTTGGTTGGGGTTGAAGTCCCCTTTCATCATGAGGGTCCCTGGGGGCCACCTAGCCCACCAGGTACCTCCAGTAAGCCCCACACAGCTGTATTGCTGAGAGTGGTCTGAGGCCACGCCCCCTTTTTACACCACTCTGTAAACGCGCCTCCTGGCGCACTGCTGCTCGGGGGATGAAGTCCACTTGTGTCCTGAGGTCCTCAGGACACAAGAGGACCTCATCGCCCCACCAGCAGTGCGCCAAGAGGCGCATTTGCAGAATGGTGTAAAAAGGGGTGTGCCTGGGACCACCTTTCAGCAATCCCACTGTGTGGCTCTTACTGGAGGTTCCTGGTGGCCTAGTTGCCCCCAGGGACCCTCACTAGCAACGGGACTTAATCCCCCAACGCAGAGCGCACGAGGAGGCGCGTTTGCAGAGTCATTCAGGGAGGGGGCGGGGCCTTTGGGGAGTTGCCGATTTCTTTTTTCAATTTTTTTATTTTATGGGAGGGGGGATGCGTGGGCCCCCTTCCCTGGGCCACTTTTGGCCCCAGGGACCCCATCCCCCGGGACCTTGCCAGCCTTGTTGTTTTTTTTTAAATTGGGAGGGGGGCCACGTGGCCCCCCTCCAGAGGCCAATTATGGCCCCGGGGACCCCATCCCCCGGGTCCTGGCCAGCCTTCTTCTTTTTTTGTTGTTGTTTTGGAGGGGGGCCACGTGGCCCCCCTCCTCAGGCCAATTATGGCCCTGGGGACCCCATCCCCCGGGGCCGGCCTTCCGTTTAAAAAAAGAAAAAAATCATTCAAGGGGAGGGGGGCCGAGTGGCCCCCCTCCCGGGCCACTTCTGGCCCCGGGGACCCCATCCCTGGGGCCTGGTCTCTTTGATGGGGACTGTGGGGGGAGCCCCAATGCCCCCACGGTCCCTGCTGGCTCCCTGCCTCCTGCGGAAGCCGGCATTGCTTTTGGGCAAGGGGAGCTGCTAACATGCAGCTCCCCTTGCCCAAAAGCAATTCTGCTTTGCTTCGTTGAAGCGAGAGCAGGTTTCCTGCTCTCGCTTCAACGAAGCAAAGCAGTGTTTGCTATGGCAGGGTGGGAGCCGTGCTCCCGCCCTGCCATAGCAAACAGCAATGTCCCGGGGGTGGGCACCACAGGACATTGCAGGAGATGGCCCTGGGGGGTGGCGGTCCCCGGGCCATGAAGGGCTCCAGGAAAGGGGGCACGCGGACCCTCTCTCATCATCTCAACAGCCCTGGGGAGGTGGTGGTCCCCGGGGCTTGGGGGGCCCGCAAGGCCCCCTGCAAATAATTAACAAAAGCCCCGGGGAGGTGGTGGTCCCCGGGGCTTGGGGGGGCCCGTGAGGCCCCTCCACCCACAAAATAAAGCCCCGTGGAGGTAGTGGTCCCCGGGGCTGCGGGGGGGGGGGGCTGCGTGCCCCCGTGCATAATTTAATAAAGCCCCGGGGAGGTGGCGGTCCCCGGGGCTGCGGGGGGCCGCATGCCCCCTGCATATAATTAGCATATCCCCGCGGAGGTGGCGGTCCCTGGGGCTGTGGGGGCCCCCGCGGGCCCACGCTATATCATTTTGGCATTGCCCCCGGGACCTGGCCCAACCAGGGGCTCATTAAAACAAAGCACGGGAGCCCGCACTTTGTTTTTTTAATTTTCACGGCCGGATTCGCGCACCTAGCGTGAATTCGGATGATTTAAAAAAAAAATAATGCTTTTTTTGGCCCTGGGGGTCCTTGTGGGACCCCCGAGCAGACCTAGGGGGTCAGGGTGTTTCTACCCTGCCCCCTTTTCTTGTTTTTCATCTTTTCTTTTACTGTTTTCTTGTGACTCGGTTACCGAGTCACAAGATGGCTGCCAACACATTCTGGTTTGGAGTGTTGGCAGCCAATCAGAACTAAGCTCATGCTCGGGAGGGTTTGCAAACCCTCCTCGGTGCTCAGATATCGATATTTTTATTTTTTGAATTTCTCAGGAACTACTGAACGGATTTACACCGTTTTAAAAAAAGCTCGCTTTCTGAACCAAGAGCTACCTTTTTGCCAAATTTGGTGTAATTCCGTTCAGCCGTTGGGGCTGTAGCCAGTTCCAAAAATTCCTATGGAAATTAACATGGGGAAAACATGTTTTGGGACCCCCCTTTTTCTCGGGCCCGTCTCAACGAATTACCACGAAACTTCCAAGACAGAAGCTGACCTGAGTGAACCATTAGTTTTGAAATTTTGCGAAGATTCTTCAAACGGCGCCAAAGATATTGGCAAAAGAAAAAATGCTTTTTGAATAGAAAGAAGGTCCTAACTATAACTACCTACTGTTGACCGCCAGTAGGTTATATATATATATATATATATATATATATATATGGTCGATGCCGCAAAAGAAACCAACATCCTGAGCCTCGGCGAAGGGATTCAAGCAAGCAACCCGGAAGGGTTTGGAGCATCTGACCCCCCAGCGCCAGTAAATGCCGTAAAGCCTTCACAAAGTTCGGTGAAGCCGTGTCGGAGGACCCGGAGTACACTGACTACAGTCAAGGTAGGCGCGAGTGGCAGCGTGGGGTGAGCGGTGTGATTTGCGGGGCGGGCTGCCGCATTTACCGAGGAGACCCGCACATTAAGCAAAGCAAAATTTAAAACAATACGATGTCGGCCGACATGTTGCGGGACCGCGAAGCAGCGGCCCTTGAAATGTTTAGTGATCTGCCTACAACAACCCCAGTAACGAGACCGGGCAAAGAGGCAAGCAATAGCGTGAATAGCACAATAAAGGACAAGTTCAGACTATTAGAAAAACTCATGCGCCAAGAACAGAGCAAATGGTGGGAGTCCCGGTCCTTACAAAGGTATATAGATGTGGGAAGGATTCCTAGAGGCTTGCGGATTTTCATAGCGCCCAGCTACGAAAATCCAAATCCCCAAATGATGCAGGAATGGGCCAATTGCAATTTAGAGTCTTCACGGAAATTAATCTTAATTCTGATCAAATATGCTGACTCTGACCGAACTACCCTGCTTGAGCAAATAGACAAACTAAATGAAGAGATTGGAGCCAGTGGGCAAACAGAAGATATAAGCAAATTGCGCAAAGATATGTTAGTACGTATAAAAAAGGAGGAAGAAAAAATCAAAGAAAGAAAAAACGTACAAATTCATAAGGGACAAAACGGACTATGAAATGGGTCAGATTTTCACTTTTTCTAAAAAATATGATGCCCTGAGGAGAGCAGAGACCAACAAAAAGGATGGACAGACACCCAGCACATCTCGAGCCAATTATACAGCAAAACAGGCGTCTAATTCAGACCTCAGTTCAGTACCAGATAGTGGCTCCGATTCAGAACTAAGGGACAATAGCACTACTCAGCAGGTACCTTCCCCAGGCCAAGAGGTTAATTTTTTATGCATGGACAGAAGGCAAACACTCCGCCCAAGAAACCAACAAAACAGAACTCAAGTGACAGAAACTACAAACGTAGGCAGAGGCGGAAGGCAAGCAGGAAACGCCACCAATGCAAAAAGACAGACAACGGGAAGATGGAAGCAGAGATAAACACCAACCTGGATACCAATAAAACCATAATCAATCTGGCAAAAATTAATTTAACAAAAGCTGAGGAACAAATACTGAATCTGGGACTTACCTATTGCCCAAAAAACGATTTCAATTATGCCAAAACACGGCTGGACATTTACCGTTGCATACGAAAATTGAAATTAATGAAATATCATATGATGCTCACTAAGGAAACACCAGCAGCACAAACATCTCAGAACAACTATGAAGGGCCAATGTACCCTGCTGATGTAGGGATAGGTGATATTCCCTTGACGACAGAACTGCTGGAACTATGGAATGAAGGATCGGTGTCCAGTACACAGGAGGATATATCTGGACAATCCATGATGGTCACCCCCAGTACACCAATGCAATGGGAACCTAAGATGCCAACTCCTTTCAGAAAAAAATCTACATTTGTCCCGATTAGTCCACGAGATGCTATTGATGTCTTCAATGAGCAGGTGACTACACAAATAAAACAATTGAATTTCAAAATCATGAATAACAAAAACAAAAGGAACAGAGTCAACACCCAGTATCATACATTGATGAACAAACTTGGAAAAGATCTCACTATTGTCATTAGAAATTCGGACAAAGGTGGTAACATTGTTATCTGGGGAAAGGAAGACTACACAAAGGAGGCCCTATTATAACTGAACGACCAAACCTGTTACACTAAGAGCAGAGGGACCGACCTCAAAGCAATGTATAAATGTTATTATTCTCAACTATCAGCATGGAGAGCTCAGGGCCTAATAACAATGGATGAACTTAAATTTCTAAAAATGATTACCCGATTACACCATCTATTTACTTTATTCCCAAAATCCACAAGGACCGATGCAATCCACCGGGCAGACCGATTATATCGGCACGTGATGGACTTCTGGAACATACGTCACAATACATTGACTACTTTCTACAAGGGTATGTTCAATCCTTGGACTCCTATGTAAGGGATACAAGTGACTTTTTGAACAAACTGCAGGATTTCATTTGGCAGGATGGTTACTTAATGATAGCGCTTGATGTTACATCTTTGTATACAAGCATTAGACACAGTGATGGTTTGACAGCACTAAGATACTATATGTCTAAGAGATCAGATCAATTTAAGCAGCACAGTGCAATGTTAATTGAGATGGTTGACTTCTGCTTGAATCACAATGTATTTATGTTTAACAACATGCTCTTCCAACAAATCAGGGGAGTAGCTATGGGTGCCAGCTTCTCCCCAGCTATGCATGTTTACACATGGGCTGGTGGGAGGAGTTGGTACTAGCTACCGAACATAGCAGTTACAAAACTAAGAACATTAGACTATGGTTACGGTATATTGATGATTTGTTTGTCATTTGGAGAGGCACACACCAAGAAGCAGAAGGATTCATTAACTCTATCAATGACAATGCACTGAATTTACACTTTACTGCCACTATAAGTGAAACAACTGTTAATTTCTTAGATACAAAGGTGTACATTAAAAATCAACAGATTGAGACACAACTATACAGGAAGGAAACAGCTGGCAACTCCACATTGCATGCCAGCAGTGCTCACCCAAGACACCTGATCAATAGCATTCCCTACGGGAAATGCTCAGACTCAGGAGGGTAAATAGCACTGAGGACACTCTCAAGAAAGCCCAAAATGAAAGCAAAGCAAGGTTCCGTGAGAGGGGTTATTCACTATAAACCATTGAGGGGGCCATAACAAAGTCTATGACACATAGTAGAACAGAACTGATTAAAGATAAACTGGAGATAGCAACAGACCAGTCAGTTCCACCTCCCATTAACTCGTCTACTAACGAATTTAGAGTTATTATGGAATTCAGCAGTCAAGACAAGGAACTACGGGGTATTATTACCCATAACTGGCCACTACTTTTGAGTGATCCAATAATTGGGAAAACATTACCTTCCAAAGTCTCTATCACTCATAGCAGGGCTCCCTGCATGAGGGATAAATTGGTTAAAACTAGTCCTGAAATCATTGAGAGTTGTAATTGGCTTCAGACTCATAAAGGCTTTTTTAAATGTAAAACGTGTAAGGCATGCCAACAGGGGATCAACAAAACCAAATATACTACCCCCTTTAGCCCAAAACAACATGATATTAACAAATTGTTGACATGTAAAACTGAATACGTGGTCTATGTGTTGTTATGCCCATGTGGCCTACAATACATAGGCAGCACAAAGCTGCAGGCACACAAACGGGTTCTTCAACATTTGAGGGCTATTACCAATCAAGACAACACGTATCCAGTGGCGAGACATTTCAAGGAGTATCATGGTTCTAGGAGTCATGAACTAAGATACTTTCTCATTGACTCAGTACCCCTAAGTAGAAGAGGTGGTAACAGGGAAGCAAAACTACGTAAACTAGAAACCAGATACATCCTTGAGATGAACTCCAAACATCCAGGAGGGTTAAATGTAACGGAGGACTTACACACTTGCCTTTGAATTGATGAGATAGAACTATGATTATATCAAACAAATAATATACAAAATATACACCGAGTAACAGGAATCAATTGAATCACTCAATGAGCCGCAAGGATACTCTATATTTTATGTATTATATTTCATATTGTGTGTTTCACGTTTTATATTGCATATTTAATATCTATTTATGCATATAGAGACCAATATTTACTATTTAATATTTAAAATTTAATATGTTATGAGATGTATATTTATGATATGTTATATTTGATATTTGATATTTTATGTTTTGTACTTCATGAGTAATATTTAGTGTTCAATGTTCAAATTCCATTACTCAATGTTTATCATTGTATTACCCTTTGACTATTCCGGCGAACAAAAACATGAGTGATATCTGACTTACATCACCTTGACTAACAGGGTGGTTATGGACATAGCCACCCCCATGCAAACTATTAACCTCAGGATAAAGGGGTAACACAAGGTATTCATACCAAGATGTACGGCAGACACTTAAGATAGATGACATAAATTAGTGTGATATATAAATGAAACATCAGGCAGCTAATAATGTTATTTTAATTAGATTTAAGTGAAATATATTATCCTGATTATAGACACGCAAGGTAGCACATACAGCACTTTGAGCACTTTAGGCACTTTTTAAACTTCCCTGGACATCCACATATATCAATGATATATATACCAATCATGAGACACAATGACAAATTCAATATGACCGCAAACATATTTACAGGGACAATGTATTTACAAGGATTTATCCAATGCATTTTAAAATAATCTTAAAAATTTGTAAATTCATCAATGTAAACAGAACACGTGGGCGCGCTTATACATTTTTAGTATGAAACCATATTTTATGTATATAATGTAATTTTATATAACATCAATTTTTTACATGTGGTTTTATATTTGTAAATCTTAGCTAGGACTTTTTTTCTATGCTTTTATCCTGATATATATATCTATAGGTTTTAATGACAAATATATATGTGGATATACATTATATCCGAATGGTAATTGGCATGTGATAATTATAAACCAAGCGTAGCTAATGATACTTATTTAACCATTATTGAAAATAATCATTGTAAGTCTAAATAATATTCCAAGTCATGATACATTGTATATATTTTGTTTATGTCCATGATTTACGTTGAACTTTGCACTTTCCACTATGCACTATGTCACTTTAAAAGGCGAAAAAAACTTACCGCTAAATCATGTCATGTGATCAAGGCTCTTGAGGAGTCGAAACGCGCAAAGGCGGCAGAATAAAGCAGTAAACCTCACATACAAGTGGTCCGTGTCCGTGTGTTTTGGAGAGGATTGAGAGCAACGACGGCGATCGTGATATATATATATATATATATATATGCATCAACTCGTTAGGCGCTCCAACTTAACCTCCAGGAAAAAACGAGCGTAGACCCAAGTATCGTGCTGTGTTTTATTTTATTGCCAGTCTGCCATGACGCGTTTCAGGCGATCCTGCCCTTGATCACATGACATGATATATATATATATATTTTTTAAGGCTAAATAATTTAGTAGTATACTTAAATCTCTTTCACAATCCCTTTTTAAAAGGAGAAATATGAAGGAAAAAGAGGAGTGTAGCCCTATAGGCTGTCATTATGTGAATGCAAAAACAGTGTCTGCGCCTTTAAAGGCTCAGAGACCACCAATATCCCATCATGCCTAGCAGGTGGCAGTTGCTTCAGGTCTTTTTGATGAGCTGTGGTAGTATCAGATAGCTCCAATAATTGCCTCTTTCATCTCCACCGAGGAGGCAGGAGGATTGCTGATGACTTCAATGGAGATCCCCCTGATAGAGAACTGGGATTACAGGTAAGAAACCATTCCTTCTCTCTGAGGGGATCTCCATTAATAGTCATAAGCACTGAATAGAATAGCATGCCATTGTCCACCGCAGCGGTGGAAGAGACAGAGGAATGACTAATTGACCAAATCAAGCAAATATATTTCTCAGAGAGGCCTGTCCTACTTAAGCATCTGTTGTAGCGTCTGTTACTGAATTGGTTTTGAGTTGAATGATGACTTGGACCTCTCTTCAGTGTCACCCCAAAACGTTTTTGCCGTTCACCCTCCTGTTTTCTGCAATTATTTTTGTTGGCTTTAGGATTCTGTGCGCTTTACTGTTGCTAATCAGTGCTAGAGTTCTTGTGCTTTCTCTTTTAAACATGGTAACATTGGCTTACACTCAGTTGGCACATTTAATTTATTTGGAAGTCCCTAGTAAAGTGGTACAATATGTACCTAGGCCTGGTAAATTAAATGCTACTAGTAGACCTGCAGTACTTATTGTGCCTCCCACTCAAGCAGCCCTTTAATACATGTCTCAGGCCTGCCATTGCAAGCTGTGTGTACAGTTTTAAAAATGCCATTTCAACCTGCCAAAATAAACCTTTTGCCAGACCTAAACCTTCCTTATTAATACATATAAGTCATCCCTACAGTAGGTCATAAACAGCCCATAGGGCAGGGTGCAGTAGATTTATAAAGCTGTACATGTATTTTTAAGTATATATATATCCTAGTAGTGAAAAACGCAGAAATTCGTTTTTCACCACTGTGAGGCCTACCTCTCCCATGTTACCTTATTGTATTTAATAAGTGATATCTGTGTTTGGGAGCAGGGGTAGAAAGATCATTGTTGATCCCTGTTTAATGGTAAATTCAGATTTTAAGTGACAATTCTGAAATTGCCTTTTTAAAAGTTGGCACTTTCTTGTCCTGACCATTTGGTGCCTGCAGCCTGTTTCTTGGTCATATGACTAGGTGTAGTTGGCAGGTTGTGTATTTGTGTTGTGGCCTTTGTGTATTCCTCCCAGGTTGGATCACAATTAAAGCCTGGGTGTTGGCAGGATGAGCTATCCTGGCTTGATGAAGGGGCAGAGCCGTCACCTGTCACACTTTCACTTCAAAGACAGTGCCTCAGCTTAAAGACAAAGAACTTCACACTATCCTATTGTGACTGCAGACAGGCTGGTGCCAGAGCAGGGAGGCAGAAATTTCCAAACGCCTCTGTGGGGAGAAAACTTCAGAAGCTTCTCCCATTTCAAAGCTAGCATCAGGTATAAAAATATGAACCTCAGACCCACTCTTCAGATCACTTAAGGACCTGTGGAAGACTCAGAAGAAGGACTGCTCTGCTGCCTTGCTGCTGGAAGGACTGCCCTGCTGCAATAAGGACTTCCCTGGTGCCTGATGAAGAAAGACTGGACCTGCTCCTTGAACCCAGAAGCACCAGGGTGACTCCAAGGGCTAGTTGACTGGCCTCCTTTTCTGAGATATAGGAACATAACAAGCTCTAGAGACCTGCTCTGCATCTGCCCAGCTTCCCATACTCAACTGGACTTTCCTGTGCCCTGCTTCTGGCCTCTGCTGGAGTGAATCCTGATCCCCAAGTGGTGCCCCCAGGTCCTAGACCCTTGGCAGGCATCAGAGTGTACTCCTCCTGGCCCAACAATGGGTTTCCTTAGAACCGACGCAGCGCTAAGGAGGACCTCGCATCACAACATCTTGCAGATCCTCATCAGAACCGGAGCAGCATGACGCAACTCGGTACAGGACCTATCTCGCATTACAGCCCTCGCAGCTCCTTATCAGAACTGACACAGCACAATGCAATCCGACGCAAGACCTCGCATCGTAGCCCTTGCAGCTCCTCATTGGAACCGATGCACTGTGACACAACACTCCGCATCAAGGACATAAGGTACAATTCTCAGTGGGACTTATCTGGTCCCTGCATCCCTTCGCTCTCCATGGCTGTTGGCCTGAACTTTGTCCCGCTCCGACATGACTAGATAATCACAGTTAATATTTTGTGCTTTTAGGTGTTATACTTACCTTAACAATTTGAAATTCCATATCTCCGGTTCTACTTATTGGATTTTTGTTGTTTTGGTGTCAAACAATTTATTAAATGTTACTCTTTTTTTCGGAATTGGTGTGGAATTTTTCTTCTGTTGTGTTTGCACTTTATTTCTGTTTGAGAGCTGCATAAACATTTTACACATTACCTCTAAGTTAAGCCTGATTGCTTTTGTACCAGGCTACCAGAGGGTTTAGCACAGGTTAATTTAGCGACTTTTTGTGGTTCACCCTGACCAGGATTGTGGCTGTTGCTTGAGTAGGGTTTCACCCCCAACCCACAACCAAATTTCTCACAATGATGAAGTATAAAAATGGGATGTCAGCACTGTAAAAATCTGCCTTCAGAGATCGCATTTTAGACAATTTCATTCTCTTTTTGTGAACCTTGGAGTGGCTAAAAGAGGTTACAAGTCCTCCTTATCAACCCTTGCTCGATTGATTGAGGATGTAATCATTATGGTTTATTGTTTGGCAAGAAAACTATTGAATAGTGGCATTCAGGCTCGCTCAACTAGAGGTATGGCTGCTTCAAGGGCAGAATCGAGTGGTGCCTTTATAATAATTAATAGTTATAATATATTTATTATAATAATTGTAATGACAATTAATATTGCAGCAGCAATCTGGACCAGCTCTTCAACATTTGTTAAGCATTAAAGGCGAAACTTGGTCCAAGCTAATTAAATCATGTTGGAACAAAGATATTGGAAGGTAATTGGTGTAGTGAGGTAATTGGGTGCAAGGAAGACAGACCCAGGGCTGTATTTATAACCTTTATTATCTCCTTTCAGGAGCGCCGGGAACCGCTGCTCGCCTTAGCTCGGCCAGCCGATAGTGCCCCTCAAAATGGCTGCCGCGCTCCCAGTATTCCCGGCCACACGTGACCGTGGAACACTAGAGCGCGACACTACATATCTCCTCCCTTTCCAATATAATGTCTTGCAACACAGTGTCTCTGGAAGACGAGTGTACCGGTATTATTTCTCCACTTCATACTCACGGTACTTCTTAGGGAACACCACGGCCCTACCCGATCTGGTGTATCTTGGTGGTGTCGAGATGTTAGTGTCTCTGTTGTCCTGGGGACCTGTTGCTTCATTTGGATTGCACAATAGATTTCTTGCCTCTGATCTTCTTTCTTCCGGACTCTCTTGCGGCCCCTGGGGACCCTCTTCTCCACCACTCTCCGGGTTGTACCTGGTACTGGTTTCTTCTGCTTTGATGTTCACATTGTTTCCTCTTGCTTCCTCTGCTCTGGGTGTCTGGTTGTCTGTACCTTGATGCTCTTCTTCCTTCGCTCCTGTTGACTTGTCTCCTGTCTTTTCCCAGTGCAATATTTTATTGCACCGTGTCATCCTGTCCTTGGACCATACCTTCCCATCACTCAGTAAGGCTGATCTGGCATATGTCTCTCGCACTCTTAAAGGTGTACTGAATTTGCTTTCACCTTTCTTCTTCAGTTGAGCCAGTTTTACCCTGACCCATTCCCCTTCTTCCAACAATTCTTCTTTTACTCTATGTCGCTGGTTGTAGTGATCTGTGTACAGCTTTTGAGCTTTCTCTAAGTTGCTCCGCACCACTGCGGGCGACCACTTACTTTGGATGGTCCTTTGCTTCCACGCTATATTATCCCTTGTGAATGGGTCCCGACCTCTTAAGATCTTGAACGGACTGTACCCCGTTTGCGTGGGCGTGATGCGGTAGGCCCAGACGGTTCGTAGTAGTTCTATGTCCCACTTTTTCCCCGCATTGATGGCGGATTGCACAGACCCCATCACCACTCTGTTGAAGCGTTCTGCTAGGCCGTTTCCTGCCGGGTGGTATACCGGGGTGTGCTTTATCAGGATACCATTCCTCTCCATGAATGCCTTCCACTTATCGGACGTGAATTGTGGTCCATTGTCGCAAGTTATTACCCTGGGGATCCCTTCTCTCAGAAAGAGGGACGTGAGGAACTTCAATACCGTGTCCGTATCCATTTTGTCATGTATTTCCACTTCTGGCCACTTGGAATATCTATCCACTAGCACTACTATGTACATGGGTATGCTCTGTGCATCTAAGATCGGGCCCAGTATGTCGATCGCTACTTCGTCCCATGGATTTACCGGTTGGTGGAACTTCCCCAAAGGAGGTCTCATCGTGATTTGGCTCTTGTCTGCACAGCTGCACTGTGCACATTCTCTAACGTATCTTTCCACTTGATTGTCCAGTGCCAGCCACCAATATGCTTGTTTGGCCCTCTGTTTGGTTTTTACTATGCCCAAGTGCCCCTCATGTAGTATGGCCATTACTCTTTTTACCAGTGCTTCCGGAGGCACCACTCTGTCTCCTCTAAGCAGGAACACATTCCTGTCTTCTACTGACAGTTCTCCTCTCACTTCATAGAACTTCCGCTGTTCCGATGTGAGACGTTTTTTTTCTGGCCATCCTGACATCACAAAGTCTTTTATTTCTATGAGAGACGCGTCGTTTGCATAGGCTGTACTCCACTCCTGCGCACTTATGACCACTTCTTGATCTTCGGCGAAGGCAATGGTGTAGTCTTCTTCTTCCGTTGGCTGAGGCGCATCCTCCATGGCTGCTGCTCTGCTTAAGTAATCTGCTACCTTGTTTTTTGCCCCGGAATGTATTCCACGTCATACACATAGTCCAACAACTTCAACGTCATCTTGGCTATGCGAGGAGTAGCATTCGCATGTCCACTGGATGTTAATACTTTGATCAGAGGCTTATGATCAGTCCTTAGCAAGAACCTTGATCCCCACAGAAATTGGCGGAACCGTTCCATAGCCCATACCACAGCCAGCATCTCTTTCTCCACCACACTGAATTTCTCCTCGGTTGTAGACAGTGATCTTGATGCAAAGCTGATCGTTGTCAATATTCCTCTCTCCGACCTTTGCATGAGGACTGCTCCCAACCCTCTATCGCTGGCATCCTTGGTGAGAACTGAGAGTGCTCCCTGATCAAAACCCTGTAAGGGTACTGCATCGCATATGTCCTTCTTTATGCGGACGAATTCTACATCTGACTCCTCTGTCCATTCAAAGTTCGTCTTGTCTCTAAGCAACTGACGCATGCTGTGTGTCTTGGTGGCGAAGTGAGGCACACACTTGCTGTAGAACTCTGCCATGCCTAGGAAGGACCGGACGTCATCTTTATTCCTTGGGATGGGTGCATCTTTGATGGCTTTCATGTTGGCCTCTTTGGGGGTGATCCCTTTATTGCTTATCTCGTGACCCAGGTACGTCACCGTCGACACTCCTAACTTGCACTTATTCCATTCTGCCGTGAGGCCATTGTACTCCAAAATGCGCAGGACCTCATTGAGTTTTGTGTCGTGATCTGTCTTCGTCTTCCCCATGATCAGGATGTCGTCCTGGAAGTATTGCACTCCATCCGTGCCTCTAAACAATTTGTGCATCAACTTTTGGAACACAGCCGCGGCGGACGCCAGCCCGAAGGGCATCCGCCGAAATTGATAGCAACCAAACGGTGTGATGAACGATGTCAATTTCTTGCTTGCCGGATGCAGTGCTATCTGGTGGTACGCGGAGGTCAGATCTATGGTCGAGAACCACTGAACGCCCTTAGTCTGTGCCAACATTTCATTTATCCGTGGTAGGGAAAATTTATCCACGACTATGTTCTTGTTGAGTTCGCGCAAGTCGATGCATAAACGCACCTTGCCAGTGGGTTTCCGTGCTACCACCAGGGGAGCCAACCATTCCGCGCTCTCTATCGGCTCTATCACTCCATTATCTTCCAGGCGTTGTAATTCTTGCTGCACCGCTTCCCTGCTGTTGAACGGTATGTTCCTTACTTTGTGGCTCACTGGCTGTGCCCCCTCCTTGAGGCATATTTTGTGCGTGAACTTAGTCAGTTTTCCTATCGTGCCTCCGAAAACCTTTGGGAACCCCCCCTTCCATCTGTCTGCTTCGTACTCCTGTTCTTGGCCGGTCATCAATACTTGGGTTGCTCCTCCCGGATTGAGTTTGATCCCCAGTCCTCCTTGGTCCATCCACCCCAACACTGATGGTCCTTTCTCTGCCACGTACAGTTTTCCTTCAGTCGTGCGCCCTTTGAACTGGAACTGCAGTTTCTGGAACCCCACCATCGGTATGGGTTCTCCCGTTAAGGTGACTGGTTTGATATCGGGAGGAAGTAGATGCATGCCTGGCACCTGGGCGAAGTCTCGATCCCACACTTTGCGTTGTATAATTGTGTATGGGGAGCCTGAGTCCGCCACCGTGGAGACTGGAACACCTCCAATCGTTACTTCACATACTGGCTTGCTTGTGCGGGCTCCATCCACACCCAACACATGTTCCTCGATGCACAGTACTTCCTCTTCTTCTTCTCCTTCTTCTGCTCCTTCCTGGTCAGAATCTTGTGTAACATACTTCACCGTCGTCTTCCTGGGTTTCCGTCTGCAGACCTTTTCGAAGTGTTCCATTATCCCGCAGTATAGACATTTTGCTCTGAAGGCTGGGCATCGCCTATCGGATGCTGCATGGGCCATGTTGCCACATCTGTAACATCCCTTCTTTGCTTCTCGCTGGAACTGTGTGTTTGCCTGCGCTCTTGTCTCCGGCCTTTGTTGCCATCCAGAGTTCCTCGTGGCCTGCGGCTTCCTTTCCTGTCCCCGGGTCTCCGTCACTTTTCCGACCAATGGTCTACTGGTAGCTTCCCTTTCGCGGCCTCTGCACACCGCTTGGAAAGTTCTGCTTTCTTGACGAGTGCTACAATTTCCTTGAGAGGAGAATCGCCACTGACCCACAGCTTTTCCTGTATGGACGTGTTCACCGTGTGCATGATGATCTGATCCCTTATGAATTCATCGTGTAACCCTCCGAACTTGCATGTGATGGCTAGGCTCTTCAGCGCAGCTACGTACTCATCCACTGATTCTCCTGCCTTCTGCTTCCTTTGAAAAAAATTGAAGCGGTCAATGGCCGTGCATACAACTGGTTGGTAGTGACTATCCAGGTCGTCTATGGCGTGTTGGAACACGTCCGTTTCTTCTGGCGGTCTGGTCTTCTTTACCAGGTTTCTGTATACCCTGACTCCTTCGGGGCCTAGATTATGAAGTAGGATCTTCTTTTCCGTTTGCTTGGAAAGACCTCCTCTCCTTCATCCTCCAACGCGGACAAATAATTTAGGAAATACTCCTTCCAATCCTCCCATTTCATAGCAGGTTCCCCTGGGTGGGGCAGGAACGGTAGAGGATTTGTGAGGGAGAACGTTTACGCACACATCCCTGCTTGCTTTGCAATCGGTTCGTCAATCACTCTCGGTGGAGGACTTCCTGGGGCACTCTGTCCCTGTGGTTCTGCTGCCACTTCGTGGGACGACGTGGCCGCTCCTGTGCGACGTGGACCTTGGTAAGCCAGGTTCCCGCTGCTTAGTCGCCAGTTGTGTCCAGGACTCGGGGGGTTATGGGGTGGCAGTCAGCTCTGTGCTCCCCTTCTTGTCACCCGCCGACCTTGAGTGCTGGGTTTTGTTTAGTGCGCCTAGGCCCTGTGTAAGGCTTATATGTCCTGAGCTGGACGCTGTGGCTGCGCTGTACCTGTCCTTGACACTCTGCGGGGTCTTGTCTCCGACCTGTAGTGGCGCCGCTCTGACTAGGTTCGGACCGGGAGACAGGTACTGCTTCCGTCCTGTGCTGGACACGGGCACTCCCCACGTAGCTCTTTGTCTGAGTCGTGGGGCCACGCTGTGGGAGCTGTCCAGGCGATGGTTGGGCCCCTGCCACGCTCCTTGCAAGGTACTCGTGGTATGTGCACTGCACTCCACGTGGTCGCTCTCGGGTCGCCTTATCCCATCCTTGTCGCCAATTTGTAGTGAGGTAATTGGGTGCAAGGAAGACAGACCCAGGGCTGTATTTATAACCTTTATTATCTCCTTTCAGGAGCGCCGGGAACCGCTGCTCGCCTTAGCTCGGCCAGCCGATAGTGCCCCTCAAAATGGCTGCCGCGCTCCCAGCATTCCCGGCCACACGTGACCGTGGAACACTAGAGCGCGACACTACAATTGGTGATCAGAATAGTTCTGTTCCTTTTACTCTGATGTTGCACTTTTCCCCCATTAATTATATCCCTCCCTCCAGTCTGATTAGTCATCAGTCAATGGGAGCATAAAAGTTACAGGAAAGAAGGAGAGCTTGGTTCATTTCATATTGAAAGGAAGTGGTTCATCATTGTAAACAAAAAAGAGAGGTTGCTTAAAAAGAATGCCTGATGTGAGGGCTAAGTCGCAAATGCAAAACTAAGTAATGGGACAAGTAGTGCAGAATCGGAGTAATGAAGATTACCAGTGAGTAATCTAGACGTTACCAGATAATTCCTTGTGATCACGGACGGCGTTTTCCAGTCTTGCACTTTTGCTTATCAAACTAATCCATTCTGGCAGTAGTAGTCGTAGCGAATTTCAACTGAACCAATTGAGCTGATACCTGAAAATAATGCGTAAAAATAAAGGCCGTGACTGAAACGTGCTGTCCCTGACGACGTGGAATCATCTGGTAACCTCGGATGCGCCTCAACCCTGGCACAAAACATTATAGATTTTTAACTCACACCCCTACTTCCCTTTTACAGGCTGACCTGTAAGTCGCAACGCGCTGCACATAAAGAGCTATATTCAGAAATGGCCAGGTAAACATAACAGAGGGTGCCGTGAAGCCTAGGGCTCTGAGAGCTGCGCTAGGGCCCATCCATGCTCCGTCATCTTGTGCTTGGTCCTAACACCAAGGAGCCTGATTGTTAGTTTCACTAAACAAACATCTTTTAATTTGTCCGACTCGATTTATTAACCCCCTTCCTTGCTCGACTGATGACGCAACTGATTCGCCCTTATATTCCACCTACATAAAAGCGCACCCAGGGCCCAGTATAATATCCTACATGAAGTACTTCACAGCACATTATTTACTCTCAGCTGTAATAACAGTGAGCGTGGTCGTTAAACACACATACCAACACAGTCGGGTAAACGAACCAGCGTGGGCAAAATGACAAGCTACAGAGCACAAAGAAAAACCTGCTTGGTAAATGTGTTCTCTAGCATGCAGGCAGACTCATTTAGTCTTTGTGACAACAACCAGCAGGCTCTGTCTAGGCAGACATAAGTCAAGCACTGTGAGTGAGACTACCAACACAAAATGTGCTTTGATTAACCGAGATGAGTTCTTCTGAGGCGGGCTTTAAGTGGGCCGGGTCTTGCCGGTGCTGAGCACCGGCAGTTCTAAAAAGCAGGCGCGGAAACAGGTCACTATCGGTCTCTCCATTTTTGCTCTCACCCTCGGGGTGAAAAACATAAAGCTTACCTCTGCAGCAGTACCACCCTTCACTGCCTTTGAGGTAACTTCAAAGAGACTCAATATAGTTCTTTTACAGTCTCATTATTTCAAAACGGAAGTACTTTCAATAATATATGCAACAAAGCTATAATTGTTGCTTATGTATCTTACACAACTAACACCCATTGATAAAGCCAATATCTCTCGCTTGTTGTAGGTAATCTTACTTATTGTATTATATATCTGGATTCAATAACAGAAGCAGCAAAATGCCAGTCAAGCGGCACACTATACTAAGCACAGATATTTAGGTTATGCATTTTAAGCCACGCCCTTAACTGCATCGGCCACGCCCCTTTGAGAGACCCCCCCAGTTTTTTCATCCCACTTAAAGCCCTGCTTCTGAGGATTAGAGAGAGTTAGAAACAGGGAACGGGATTTGGCAGCTCTTGCGCCATAACAAAACATGAGCCTGCGCTCTTGAGGGCCACGTGACTCCAGTGCAAAATGGATCCATGCTGAATAACCTTGCTTAAAAAAAAGTATGCTTTATTTTATCATTGGTCTGTCAGTTTAAGCAAAACAAAAGCGTAACGCCTTTAAGAGGGTTGTGGAAAGTTATTTTCAGGGATTTAAGTGGGATGAAAAAGGTGTGGGGTCTCTAAAAAGGGGCGTGGTCTATGTAATCATAGGCGTGGCTTAAAACGTAAACTGTATTTCTGTCATTTCCATAGTATGCCCCCAGTATTTTGGTGTCTGAGCTTTCTGTTAGGGCACCCAGGTATATAACACAACTGACATACACCTAAAGTGTTTTTTACTGGTAAAGTTAAGGACATGAATTTAGGGCCCGATAGAGACCAGTTTCAATTTCCGTTTTAAATTACTACCGGGTCTGAGACCTAGAAGGACCCGGCCCACTTAAAGACTTGGTTGTTTGGAATGGCTAGTACGAAATTGCAGGACGGTAAAACTTAGGGTCTGTTGGGTTGCTTGCGTGGGGAGAGGTGGGAAGCAGTATGCATGCCAACACCCCATATTCACAAGTGGGACTTCTGAGTAAATGTTAGCTTCACTCGTAAAATATCTTCCATTCCAATGTATATCAATATGCAAATACAATTACTCCTCACACTGTGCCGCAAATTCGCACTCTCAAATAGTGGATGTATGAGGGAGGAAGGACACAGAGTCAGGCAGAGACAGACAGAAACAAATAGAAAAGAGAGAGAGTAAGAGATGGTGGGACTGAGAAAAAGAAAAAGGAACTGAGAAAGGAAAGGAATAAGAAAGACAAAAAAGAAAGAATGATATGAAATAAAGTGGAAAAAGAGTGAAGAACCAATAGGAGACATGTAAAGACAAGAAGACCATGAGAAAAAGAAAGAGAGGAGAGCGTGAGGAAGTGAGAGAAACAGTAAGAGGGAGACAGAGAGATGGACAGAGCAAGATACAGTGAGAAGATACACTCAACAGTGAAGGAGAAATGCAAGAAGAGAGGAAGAACTAAGAGTGAGTCTGTGTGTGTGACAGCGAAAGAAAGAGATCCAAAAGATAAATATAAATACACAGAGATAGAAAGGGTAGGTTAAAGAGAGACAGCGAGGGAGAAAGGCAGAGACATACATTGCCAGTGTTGGGCTTACAATTACAAAGGAGGCATAAGGCCCCAGCTAGGGAAAAACATAAACTACCGTATATATATAGGTTACATGATGGTGACCTTTGGCCTAATCTGGGCTGCTAGTTGGTCACTAACCAACAACAAGATAATGCCTCACTGTAGAAATGTGGACACTCATCACACACAACGTGCTGGCACTTTAAAATAGGTCATGTTAAGAGGGATGTAGGCTCATGTGGCTGCTTACATAAATTCAAGCTTTAAGACAGTGAATGCAGCTGTACAGACGACGTTTTTCAATTTTTATTATTTTATATTTAAGAGATAGGTTACAGATTATTGGTCAAACAGGTAAAAAAGTAACTGCAAATTAGCGATTTGTCCGAGCTACTTGTAATGCATAGGCAAGAAAGTAGGTTATCCATTAACATTTTGGATTCTGGAAAGTCCATTATAAAGAGTTGTATTAGGAAATAAAATATGGGAAAATGAAGTAATCCGCAGCTTTTTTCCTTCAAAGTAATGAAGTGCAGAGAGTATCGACTGTGCACAGAATTACGATGCTCCTGTATTCTCGCGGGCTCTTCTTGAGGCTACTATTGCTCCTTTGAAAAATAGGAATGCGATAGATTCCTTCAGTACTTTGAAGAGCAGCAGCGATTCAGACCTGTGTATAAAAAGGCAGTCTGGAAGGATTTGAGGCTGGCTTTGAGAAGATTACTACGAGGCACTAAGTCATGAGAACCCCTGATTTACTCTTTGTAATGTGCTCTTCTGGTGATCCAGGAATTTATTCCTTCCAATCAGAGGTTTGGTTTGGTAAGTTTTCCCAGACTTCTTAAGAGAAATGAGATGCCTCCTGCTAGTTCTGGTACTTCATATCCACTTCGAGATTTGAGGTGTCAATGTTTTCGAGATCAGATCACAACAATGCCATGATGATCTGCTTTCAACAAATAATGCCTGCCTGAAAGATTACCCAACAGTCTTCAGCAAAGCCTGGTATAATAGAAATCAAAAATCTCCACATTCTATTCTTAAAATCTGACAAATAGTGGTTCTTTTGGCCCTGCTACAGAGATGAACTCTGGTGCATATTCTGGTCTATAAAGTCAAAGATCTTGGCATTAGTGGTGCAGATGCAGAGTGTTGGGTCAGGAATTGTCATGGTTGTCCGAAGTGAATGCCATAGGTTGGGGAGAAACTACAAATCCCACAATACCATGAGAGGAAGGGAGGAACAAGACTACAAAAGTTTCTCCCTTTGAGCAGGCCAAGGCTTGGCAATCCATTTCCGGGTTGGAGCGCGGCTGCTCTTTCCCGTGGTTCTAGAGGACTCCCCTTGACGGCACGTTCAGGACCGAACGCTGCCGTACTTTCTGGCCGCTGCAGTTTTCCATTTCGGCGTCACGTTCAGGACCGAACGTTACAGTATTTTCTGGCCGCTGCAGTTTGGGTCTGCTACGCGCTCCAAAGGGCATTTTTCGAGACATTGGTTATTGCAGACCTCGCGATCTCTACGGCTAGAAGATATTGAAGGAAACTCTCTATGGGACAGCTTTTATTTCTTACAGTGTTCATGGGTGGGCAGCTTGTGAGTATGGTGTGAAATCATTTATGAATTACACTAAGGCAATTGAGTGGGGGTTGTGAAAGTAAACCTCTTGCTGTTTTCTTTCGCCTACAGGAGTCCAGCTGCAGTTCTCTGCTTATAGAGAGAAGTTAGGAGAGGACTGAAGAGGTTCAGTGGTGGCGGACCGCTACCTTATTCTTTCTTATTTTATCCACTTCCCTTTTCCCCTGGGTGCTTCTGTGCAGGGCAGAGGTACGTAACTGCTCTCTGCAAGTTGCATCAGGGGGAATTGTGAAACCTATCATCGCCCCCTGGATCTGTTACTGAGAGGTTGGTGGAGTTTCCTTACACTAACCTTTCATATTCTGACAGATTGACAAGCCAACGTTACATATCCAGCCTGGGCGATGGATACCAATGTGGTTCTCACCTCTCTCTTAGAGACCCTGTCTGCCATGCATGTAGAAGTTAATGCATTTCGTGCTGAAAATCAGGAATTGAGAAAGGAAATGGGCTCTATAAGAAGAGAGGTAGCTAGCATAGTCAGGCAACCAAAGACGGAGACGGGGGAAGGTCTTACATTAAGGGCTGGACAGTACCCCCACCAACACCTTCACAGACATCAGGCTTCCCTATGGAACACTCAGTACCTGTATCACATGGAGCAGGTTCTCCTGGGTCAGGATTTTTTACGGCCTCACAGTCTGGCCCTTTGTCAGCATCAGATCAGGCTGCTATCCATGTAATACAGTCCCCACAAATACCTTTGGCAGCCCCGGAATGCTTTTATGGAGAACCCAAGAAATTTGGGATATTTCTGAGCCAGTGCGGGCTGCACTTCCTATGCAACCCTACGGTCTTCCATGATGACCAATCCAAGACCGCTTTCATTATGTCCTACCTGGGTGGTAATGCAGCCAGTTGGTCGATCCCCTTAATAGAAAGGGACGATCCCATATTGTATAACTTTGGTGACTTCTGCACGGAGATGCGTAAGTTGTTTGATCGGAAGTCGCACCGTTTGACTTCAGATCGTGAATTAATAACCCTGAAGCAGGGGTCACAAGATCTTCTGTCGTATATTGCAACCTTCAAACGTCTTGTGGTTGAAACCGATTGGCCACAGGAAAAGCGTACCTCACTATTCTATCAAGGCTTGCAAGGAGAGTTGAAGGATGTCTTGGTGCAGGTAGTCCATTTACTGCAAACATGTGAGGAATTGATTGATCTTACTGTCCAGTTGGATCACCGGATACAGGAACGGAAGAGCGACAAGAACCGTGGCGAACTTAAGTATGATGTTCCTCGCATGAAGCAGACAACTGGGGAAGCATCAAAACCTCCTGATGGGGTAGAGCCAATGCAAATAAACGGAATACTTGGACCTCTTACAGCAGAAGAACGAGAGAAAAGACGTCAACAACGTCTCTGTTTATATTGTGGAAAGGGGGGACACTTCTTAAGGGACTGTAAAAGCAGAAACTGGCAGTTTGAAAGACAGCCTCAGGCAAAGACACAAGCGGTGGTGCAGAGACAGTGGTCTAGAAGTGAGGAGTCGGAAAACTAGAGACCCCTAGTCAGCAAGAGATCCCTAACTCGGGGGAAAAAAATGAATGTGGTCTCCCCAGTGGTAGCTAATACCCTACAGCATTCCATTCCTCACCTAAATGTGCATGTGAGACTGTGGTTGGATGAAGGAGTACAAAGACAAGTACCGGCTTTGTTGGATTCTGGTGCAACCAGTAACTTCATAGATAGAAACTGCGCTAGAGACATAGGGGTGCCTTGTCTGAAGAAGATGTTGCCTGAGCCAGTCAAGGCAGTGGATGAAACTTCGCTTACTTCAGGGCCTTTTAAGTTCCATACGCAGCCTCTGATGATGCAGTATGGAAAAGAACACTATGAGACAATCCAGTTTGATTTGTTCGATGCCCCGCATTTTCGTTTAATCCTTGGAATGCTATGGCTAACATTAGACAATCCCACTATTAGATGGGCCAATAAATCAGTAGACATAGATTCTTCCTATTGTCATGAACATTGTACCAGGGAAACTGCGTTGCACCCAGAAGCTTCGGACTCTCAGACACGTCTTCTCTCCATTGGGTGTGAAGAACAGCTTCTTTGTTGCGTGACAACCTTGCCTCCTGAGTATGATCAATTTCACTCTGTCTTCAGCAAACAGGAAGTCAGTCACCTTCCCCCTCATCGGGAATATGATTGTCGGATAGAGTTGAACCCGGGGGCAGCCATCCCTTGCAGTAGGATTTATGCCCTAACCGAACCAGAGACACAGCATTTGAGGGAATATCTAGATGAAAACCTCGCCACTGGTTTTATACGACCTTCGTCTTCTCTGGCCTCTTCCCCTCTCTTTTTCATACCCAAAAAAGAAGGGGATCTAAAAACATGTATAGATTACAGGGCACTCAATCGTGTCACCATCAAGAACCGATATCCGTTACCCCTCATCCCAGTGTTGTTGGACCAATTGAAGGGGGCTACCGTCTTTGCAAAGTTGGATCTTCGAGGGACATATCTTCTGGTAAGGGTGAAGCAGGGAGACGAATGGAAGGCTGCCTTTCGGACAAAGTTTGGGTTGTACGAATATCAGGTAATGCCCTTCAGCCTGTGCAACACTCCTGCTGCATTCCAGTTCTGTATGGACTAGGTACTCCGCAGATTTCTGGATTTGTTCTGTGTAGTGCACATAGACGATATCTTGATATATTCTTCTGATCATGCTCAGCACGTGAAGCACGTCCGTGCTGTGTTGGAAAGACTGCAGAAGCATGCCTTATATGCCAAGTTGGAAAAGTGTCTGTTCCATGCCTCCGAAGTGGAATTCCTGGGCTACGTCATCAATGCCAAGGGTATACAGATGGACACCAAGAAGGTCACGGCTATCATCCAGTGGAAACCCCCATTGAGCCTCAAGTCTCTGCAGAGTTTTATCGGCTTTGCTAACTTCTATAGACGCTTTATAAAGGACTTCTCTAAAATCATTCAACCGATTGCCCACCTGTTGAGAAAGGGAGTGCCCTTTGTGTGGAGTGAAGAAACCGAACATGCCTTTCAGACGCTAAAAGCCTGTTTTACCCAAGCACCTGTGCTAAGACACCCTGATGCACAGCTCCCATTCATACTGGAAACAGACGCCTCACACTATGCCTTAGGGGGAATTATGTCACAAAGACATCCAGACACCGGACAGCTGCATCCAGTCGCCTTTTTCTCAAAAAAGCTCACTTCTTGTGAAATGAATTACAGCATCATGGGTAAGGAGTTGTTGGCCATAAAAAGGGCCTGTGAAGAGTGGAGGCATCATCTGTTAGGGGCGAGATTTACGATTGAGATATACACAGATCATAGGAATCTGTTGTTCCTGAAAACGGCAAAGGCTCTCACACATCGCCAGTTACGGTGGTCACTATTCTTTTCAGACTATGATTTCGTCACCAAATATCGACCAGGAGCCCAAAATGTACTATCCAGACCGGAATCCACAGAATCACATGCAGAATTACCGGTTTCTGAACCCCCATGTGTCCTGCATAAGGCCTCTTTTTGTGAAGAGGAGTTAGCATTGGTAACCACAGACGATTTCTTGGAGGACTTGAGGGTGTGCTAATCCACTATGGACAGACAGGCTTGGGTGGATGAGGAACCAGACACCCGGGTGGAGAAAGAAGATCTGCTATATCAACATAAAGCTTTGTATATACCTGATCCGATCTTACAGAGGCGTGTCTTTTTGTGGGCTCACGATTCCATGCTTGGTGGCCACATGGGTGTTCACAAGACCATCACTACCATGGAAAGACATTTTTGGTGGCCCAGGTTACGTCAGGCAGTAAAACAGTACATCAAGGGATGTGCCATCTGCGCCCAAGGAAAACCTAGTCATGCTAAACCTGCTGGGTTGCTTATTCCTATTCCTATTCCTCCATGCCCTTGGCACACTGTATCCATGGATTTCATTGTGGAGATGCCACCCAGCCATGGACACACAGTAATACTGGTAGTAGTAGACCATTTGACTAAGATGGGCCATTTCATCCACCTAAGGAAAATCCCTACGGCTCCCGAATTGGCGAATATCTTCTTGCTAAAAATCAATGAATTCCGAACAATCATTGCCGGAATAACCTGTCTGCACTGCTAAATGTATTTAATCTCATATGTAAACAATTGAAATACAACATTTACTGTTTGTTACAGAAAAGTTCAACAAAAGATATTTAACATCTGCCTTGATTTACAAATCACAGAATTTTGTTTTTAATGAATTTATGCATATATATTTCTCATCATTATCATGAAATCAAAATAATACAATTAGATGATATTCATTACAAAGCATACATAAATTACAAAGCGTGTTGTTTCATGAATAACATCATGAATGTCTTTTTCTGTGTGGTCCACATGAGAAAAACATCAATGCCCTATACATTTCGGGACCCGCGGTCCCTTCCTTAGGGGCCACTGTGTTCAAACAGAAGAAAAAAATCTAATTAGTCTAAACCAATACTGAAAAATTCATCGTTCTATGATACTAACATTCTCATAGCCTACTCGAGGTGCAACAACTCACCATATCTCAAATATTTGTAATAAAAAACACCCCTGTGTTATTGGTGTTATTAACAAACTCCTAAATCAAAATGCTACTGTGCCCGTTTCACAGTGATTAAAACCCTTGAAAACGAATTCACCAAGTTCAGATTACTGTGGTGTGATTAACGATACCCATGTTGTAGGCAGAGGTCTTGGGAAGGGAGATAGAGCTGAGTGAGGTCCAAAGCGCTGTTAAGCATTTGGCCAGGAACAAGACACTAGAAACAAATGGGTTCCCCATAGAATTTTATGCTACCTATATAGACCTGTTGGGACGCCGACTGGTTGCCCTATATAATGAGGCAAAACAGGAGGGGAAACTGCCTGGGACCACTAGGGAGGCCCTGATTGTTCCATTATTAAAGCCAGGGAAGCAGGCACAAGACAAGAAAGCGTACAGACCACTGTCAATGCTCAATCTTGATTATAAAATCCTGAGTAGGATACTGGCCACATGACTATTGCCAGTTATGACGAGTCTCATACACTGGGACCAAGCTGGTTTCATACCGACACGCAATACGGCAATGAATGTGCGGAAATTGTTACGCGTACTGGGAGCAGACTCCTATTGTAAAGAAGAGGCTACTATCCTGGCAATAGACATCGAAAAGGCTTTCGATAGTCTTGAATGGCAGTATTTATTTAGTGTGATGCGAGCCTTTGGGTTAGGGCAGGAGTTTGGGGCATGGACTGCCCTTTTGTATAGCGGCTCCACAGCCCGGGTTCGGACAGGAAAGATTATATCGGACAGATATGAGGTAGAAAGGGGGACACAGCAAGGGTGCCTGCTATCGCCCCTGCTGTTTGCAATGGCTATGGAGCCGCTGACTGCTAAAGCCAGAACTGGGAATTGGTACCGCGGGCTAGCAGTAGAGGGACTTGTCCATCATATAGCCTTTTACGCAGACAATCTGATTCTGTTCCTCAGCAATACAGAAGCAGACCTTGAAGGAGCCAAAGACCTGCTGTTAGCCCTAGAGAGAGTAGCAGGCCTCAAAGTGAATTGGACTAAGTCATGCCTGTTACCCTCCATGCAGGGGGTGGGAGAAACCACAGAGGGTGGAGGGGATCGAGTGGGAGGGGAGATGTCTCCCGTACCTAGGGGTGCAACTATATCACGACAGGGCGGATCTCCTGGATGGGAATGTGGGAAAGGTCATACGGGGGACAAAAGCCAATCTTGACTTCTGGGGAACCCTCCCCTTGTCACTAGCGGGAAGGGCATCCCTACTAAAGATAGAACGAAAAGGGGGTATTGATTATCACAGGGTATGTTACGCCGCCAACCTAGTGTCGTGAGTATGATGGAGGAAATTAGAATGTTGTGGTGCAACAAGTGAGGAAAAAACCCCAAAGCCCTCAATTTAGGACAAAAGTCCGTCTTACTATAACAACAGTTCCTGTGCACACACAAAACAGTAAATACAGCATCAAGGTAAACGTTATTTCAGAAATGACGACAGAGTGTTCTTGCTTGGAGTGTCGATTTATTGAGGTACACTTCACAGGCCAGCCAACACGCGTTTCGCCATTGGGTGTGTAACCCTAGACTTTTCAGGGCTCAGGTGGAGTAAAGCAGGTCTTTAGACCTCTCGGCTGGTGATACTTCCGACTCCAGTGGGTCCTAATATTCAATCCGATGCGTGAGTTTCTTTTCAAAACTTCAGTAAATCTCATAAGTAAGGTAATAATATCTAAACTTCTGTCGCTGATTCGGAAATTTCCGTCAGAACACGGTGTCGGAGTGAGGAGCTTCAGGACGTACTCGCCATAGGTTTTCTCACGGCGGATGGCGCCGCGTTACTCTTGTCTTGCCTAAGAGGCGTACTGATACTGAATAATACAAGTGTTGGCATACACAGCCAGAATCAGCGACAGAAGTTTAGATATTATTACCTTACTTATGAGATTTACTGAAGTTTTGAAAAAGAAAACTCACGCATCGGATTGAATATTAGGACCCACTGGGTCGGAAGTATCACCAGCCGAGAGGTCTAAAGACCTGCTTTACTCCACCTGAGCCCTGAAGAAGTCTAGGGTTACACACCCAATGACGAAACACGTGTTGGCTGGCCTGTGAAGTGGTACCCCAATAAATCGACACCCCAAGCAAGAACACTCTGTCGTCATTTCTGAAATAACGTTTACCTTGATGTTGTATTTACTGTTTTGGGTGTGCACAGGAACTGTTGTTATATCCCTACTAAAGATGGTGACTCTCCCGAGACTCCTGTATGTTTTTGGTGTGCTGCCGGTGTGAATCTCAGCAGAGAGGTTTCAGCAGCTCCAGATGATGGTGACAGAGTTCCGGTGGGGGGCTGGAAGGAGGAAAGTGGCTTTAAAGACCTTGGTGAGACCCAAAGCGGAAGGGGGGCTGGCGGTACAAGACTTTGAATATTATTATATTGCAGCTCAACTGCAATGGCTGATGAAATGGGTGGCAAGCCAGCTCCGGGGAACAGCGCAGCGGGGTGATGGGTGTCCGGCACCTGACCTCCTATCTAGAATAGTGCTGAGATTACCTGTCCCAGAAAGAGATATGTCAGCGGAACTATGGGTGGCTCATAAGTGCTGGGTCCGCAGCTTGCTGAGGGCTAAAATAAGGAGCCCCTACGCACCGGAGATACCACTAAAGTATTGCATGGCACTACCACACAGGGCAGCCTGGAGGAGATTAGAGGTGTGGGAGGAGGCTGGAGTGCTCACCATAGGGCAGTTATACGAGGATGCCATGCACCTACCATTTGAAACGTTTAGCGAGAACAATGATATACCAGGGGGCGACTTCTTGCTCCATGGGGCCCTAACTGCAGAAATCCGTAAACATTGTGGGAACGGGCTGACTGGGCCTCCTTTAAATGAAGGATGTCAATATGTGGTGTCGGCGGCGGGGACTTTTAAGGTGGTTACCTGCTTGTATGGGAGGCTGAGTCGGGCGACACTCCTCCCGCTTCATGGGCTGCAACAGAAATGGGAGGAGGACTTAGGGGAGCCCATAGAGGAAAAAGCGTGGGAAGAGCTCACGGAGAGGGTCAGTAAGGTCACCAGGAATGCTAGATTCCAGCTGGTAAATTTTTATGTATTTCATAGGGCGTACCTTACCCCAGGGCGTCTCAATAAGTACTTTAATATGGTAATGGCGGCTTGTCCCAGATCCGGAGAGGTAGGAGCGGAGTTCCTGCATATGTTCTGGGGTTGCCCGGCGATAGGACATTTCTGGAGGGAGGTGACGGAACTATTAGCCGAAATTACTGAAAAGGAAGTGCGCATGACTCCAGGATACTGCTTGCTGCACTGATTCCCACACACCTCCAAGAATAAGGTCACCAGTAAATTTCAGGACCTGGGGTTGATACTAGCGAAGCGGGATATTACGAGGCATTGGAAGGCAAGGGGAGGTCCTAGCATAGGCAGATGGAGAAGAGAGTTTGAGCGCTGGGCAGGTTGTGTGGGAACGGCGCGGCTAAGAGACGCTAGGCGTAATGGGAGTGAGAAGACGTTAGAAGCAGCTAGGGATTGGGAGGCTCTGATGTTGCACCTTAAGCAGCTCAACAACATTGTAGAAGAGGGGAATCGGGAAGCACCACAGGTGCCTGCATGGAGGGGAGAAGGAATGCTGCGGGGTGCTCCTTTAGCGCCAGCTCCCTAGAGCACATGGGTCCCATGAGGACTAGATGGAAATTGCTGGAGAGTGGCCCTGGGACGATTACCTGAGCATAGCACTCCACGACACGCCTGGGGGGAGGGGGGAGGGAAGAGTGTAAATGGGGTTGCCACTTGGCGGAGGATGGGGGGTTAGGGTTATCATTGCATTGCTTGTCGACATGGGATGTGAGCTTCTTCGTAAATGCATCTCCTGAAGGACTATTACACGAACATGACTGTTCCTACAACAGTAACGAGATATATGTATATCAATAGTGGATCACGGTTACTTCACATGCTCATTCAAATGTTTGTACTATGCTAGTACATGTTTTTGTAAATGCCTAATAAAGTTTGTTTACAAAAAAAAAAAACGATACCCATGTTATAAAAGAATACTCACAGACTAGCTGTGGACCAAAGTTCCTAAAACAACAACAGCGACAATAAATTATTGTTAGTGCCCACCAGACGGGGTTTTTTGGCAAATAATTAAATGCTCCACTTTAAGCTCTTAAGAAGGTACTTCAATGGAAGATCAAGTTTACTTAGTCTTGTCGATTGAGAGGACGACAGAAACCGCTCCTGATTTAAAGGAAATACTGCCACTCTGCTGATACCTGAAATCATTAAACGAACGAGTAAGAAATCTACACCGTAAGTGTTCATTTCTATGTTTCTACAAGATACGGGACTAACGATCTCATACCTGTATCCGCGTTCAACTGTGCCGTCTGATCGAAAAACACACAACTCTGCTGTGTTGAGTTCAAAAGACTGCCATATACCACGGGCTAAATACCATGTGTTTTTCAGCGTCTACCTGACATAAACCCCGTCTGGTGGGCACTTCTTCTTTGTCTTACAGAACTCCTCCCTGTTGGGTCTCCTCTCTGCTTGCCATCCAGCAAGTTCAGGCAGTTCATCAAGAGCGGCAATGTCCTTCCAGTGGGTTTCATGGCAGCCTCCTCTGGTGCCCCATCTACCTCAGCTAGGAGTCATTCAGGTGCTGGTTTCCCACATGCCTTGTCCTTCCCTCTTTTGGCAGCTGTCTGGGCCATTTTCTCAGGCTCCAGACTTCCTTGACTCCCAGCCTTGAGAACCTGGTAGTTGCATAAATCC
This sequence comes from Calotriton arnoldi, assembly GCA_963921515.1. Taxonomy (NCBI): domain Eukaryota; kingdom Metazoa; phylum Chordata; class Amphibia; order Caudata; family Salamandridae; genus Calotriton; species Calotriton arnoldi. The sequence goes on along the minus strand of CAWUFW010001117.1, from coordinate 19,205 downwards.
ACCCAGGCAACCCCAACATTTCCAGGTGAGATTTAAGCTCCACTTCCTTCCAGGTAGTGTGCTCAAGATGATTCCCTAGCAAACATCCACAGGCATGGCAGGGCTCATAGCAACTTCCAGAAGACCTGAGACCCCCCTAATCAAATGTTATAAGAGCCACTAGGTAGTGACCCTCACGGTTGTCAGCTACTACAACCTGGTGGAATGTATTGGTTATGATCTGTTCTGGAGCCACCAGCTGACTCCTTACCACAGTCATACTGACTTCTGTGTCCCTAAGAGCCTCAACTCCTTGCCCATTGTTGGTGATCCACTGCCTGTACTTTGCAGTATTGAAAGGCATCTGGGCTTTGGGGGACCATTTCCATGTCACTCAGGAACAGTAGGGTAACCTCACTGATTGCCCTTCATGCCCCCACTGACTCGGTCAAACTCCTCCCCAAGCACTACACTAAGCAACTTTGGTGTGTTTCCTCCAGTAGGAGGCTGTGCCCTCTTAGGGCACTTTGGATCACCCTTCTAATGCCCATACTCATAACACTCATAGCACTTGGGAGTTTTGTTCTTATTTTTATCAGTGAAGCTCTTCTTCTCATGGCCAGATTGGGAATGAAACCCTTTGCCTTGAGAACAATTTTGGGGGCCTTGAGAGAACTCCTTTTTATCTCTCTCCTCCTTTTTCTGGTGGTAACTCTGACCACTCTTTTTGGAGTCCCCCTCAGATGCCTTCTTTGACACTCTATTGCTGACCCAGATGTCCGCCTCCTCAGCAAGCTTCCTGGGGTCAGTCAGCTTTTGCAATCAACCAGGTGTTGGTGCAGCTCTGTAACACAAAAATCAAGCATGTGCTCCCTCAGAACTAGGTTGTACTGCCCAGCATAATCTTCTACCTTGCTGCCCCTCACCCTTCAGTGCCTTGCTGGAATAATCTAGAAAGTCCACCTAAGTCTGTGGGGCTGCCTCTGAACTTATGCCTGTATCTCTCAGGGATCAACCCAAATTTATTAACAAGTATGGCCTTCATGGGAGTGTATTTTGTCAGGTCTTCTACCTCTAGTGTCAGGAGTGTGTCCCTCCCCACCATGGGCATGTACCTCCACAAGCTATCCCCGTGGACTCCTCAGGATTCCTATGCACCATTAGAGCCAGTTCATATGCCAAGAACCACTTGTTAATGTCATTTCCCACCACATAACTGGGCACCAAATCCTTTGGTATGCAGACTCTTCCTTCTCCATTGGACACTGCAGGTATGCTGCCGCCATTACTGCTGGAATCAATCTGCTTACCACTTAAATTCAGCTCTCTGAGACTGAGCTCATGGTCCATCCTTCTCTCCTCTATGGCCAGTCTCTTCTCTTCTAAGGCTCTGTCAGCCTCAGCTTTCTTCTTCTCAATTTGGCTAGCTCCAGTGTGAGCTTCCTTTCCTTTTTCCTGTCCTGTGGGGTCAGGCACCTGGCAGACACACTGCTTCCTGCACCATCCTGGTCATCCTGGTCATCTAGGGCATCCAAATGATCTGCTGAGTTCTCGTTGGGCCCTCCTGGCAGCTCAGGACCCTGGGTTGGGTCCTCTCTCTCCTCTGATTGTGCTCCCTTCTCCTCATTGTCCTCCACCTCATCCTCCTCTGAGGTGGCCTGCCATCTTTGCACTTCCTCAAAGGCCCTGAGGGCTACTTGGAGAACCACTTTGGTAGCCTTCTTGTCTGCTTTCAGTCCCTTCTGTTTACAGAGCTTCAGCAGCTAAGGCCTGCTGAGGGGGTCAAAATTGCAGGCACCCATGGTGTAAAAAGGAAGTCAGGGCACTTAAATTTAGAAAATGGGGAAAATAGCCAATTGAAAAAAAAAAAGGCAGAATTTGAAAACTCATAGTGGTCTTAGATGTGGAATTGTAGTGTACACCAAATCACTGTATAACACTGCACAAACACAAGTCCTGTCCACACTGCTGATCACCAATGTTAGGGTTCCTGGTTGATGGGGGTATAGGCCCTGGTCAACCAGTAACCACAATCCTAGTCAGGGTAAGTCACAAATTCACTCTAAAAGTAACCTGTGCTCCCCCTCTGGTAGCTTTTCACAGAGCAGTCAGGCTTAACTTAAAAGGCAATATATAAAGTATTTGTGCAACTGTTCAAACAGTAAAACAGTGAAAACACCATACAAAAAGATTCCACACCAATGTATAAAAAATAGTTCTTAATTTCATAAATTAAAACAAGATCCAAATGACAAGAATCCAATGAATACAACCAGAGATATTGAATTTCAAAGAAATAAGTGAAAATAGCTCCAAAAAGCACAAAGCACCAACAAGGTATATCTGGTCGCGCTGGACTGGACAAAGTCAAAAGTTCAGGCCGACGGCAATGGAGCACGGGCCGGCTATAGGGACCAGGCTTTGCCCGCTGAGCAAAAGTACATCAGTCCGGGTTGCTTTGACGTTCAAGATGCTGTCAATGAGGAGGGTGCAGGAAGAGGCTGACGCAATGCATCAATGTCGAAGCGATGCATCAGTGTTGATCCTCTCAGTGGCAGTGATGCACTGGTTCCGATCCACGACGATGCATCGACTCCGATGAGAGCAGAGGCTGTGATGTGGAGTTCTCTGCGTCGTCATTGAAGCTGACGTCGACTGAGATGCAGAGGCTTCGAGCTGGGGAGAGAGTCAGGCCGCAGTGGTTCCAAAGGCAATGCATCGGGTTGAGTCGTGCATCAGAGGGGATGTGCTGGTTCTGGTCACTCAACAGGGACGATGCACCAGTTCCTATCCACGCAAAAGCGCTGGTTCGACGGCAAATGCATGGGTGTGGCTGAAAAAAGCACCTTAAGCCCACTTACAAGGGTCCAGGACTGGGGTGGCACCACTTGGCGGGCAGACTCACAGATGGCAGAATCCAGGTCCAGAATCAGGATAGTTGGAAGTCTTTTATGTCCTTGAGACTTCAGATCAGGAGGCCAGCCAACTAACCCTGAGTCACTATGCTTTCTGGGGGTCAGCTGATGCAGGATCAATCCTTTGCACCCAGCAGCAGGCTGCAGGTCAGCAGAACAAGAAAGCAGTTCTTCTAGAGCAGCAGCCCAGCAGAGTGGCAGTTCTTCAGCAGTACAGCAGTCCTTCTTCCTGCAGAGTATCCACAGGTCCAAAAGTGTACTGAAGTGGTAGGGTCTAAGGTCCAGTTCTTATACCCAGTGGAGCCTTTGAAGTGGGAAAGACTTCAAAGAAGGGTCTTTGAGGTGCACAGATGCTCTCCCTTTCTACACTGGCTGCAGACTCACTATAGGGGGGTATGCAGCCCTTTGTGTGGGGACAGGACACAGCTTATTCTAGTGTAAGTGTGAGGTTGTGCCAAGCTCCTCCCTCCCATCCACCCAGGACAGCTCATCAAGTCACACCTAAGCTCCCATTGTGTGTGACTGTCTATAGGAAATACACAAAGCCCTGCTGTCACCCAACACATACATTTAATGAGAGACAGGCTGCAGGCAAACAGGGCTAAGAGTAGGAAAACACCAACTTTCTAAAAGTGCCATTTTCAAAACAGTAATGATAAAATTGACTTTGCCATTAAAGAGGATTTATCATTACAATTCCAGAGATACCAACCATGACAGATCCATCTCTTCTCAATTAGGAATTACAGCTTATTAAGGGAAATAGGGAATCCCCAATATTGTCCTATGAGAGGGTTAGGTCTCACAGTAGTGAAAAACAAATTTGGGAGTTTTCTACTATCAGGACATATAAAATTTAAAAGTACATGCCCTACCTAATTACATACCACCCTGCCCTATGGGCTACCAAGGGCATACCTTAGGGGCACTGTTCCCTCTAAGCTGCGCGCGTGCGCTCCCGCGCACCTGTTTGAATCAGAGCGCGCAGTGTCTTCTTTGCAGCGCGCACACACCACGAGAGGCAAGTATTCATGTTAATCGCAGCGCTGCGATTAATATGAATACTTGAAGAAAAGCAGACAATCTGCCCCCCTCCGCGCTCTGTTAAGAAAAGGCAGGCAGCAAGCCTAAAATCACGACCTGTGCTTTCACAATCATTAACATATATTAGTGATTGTGAAAGCACACATCGTGCTGTTGGGTTTGCTGCATGCTTTTTCTTAACAAAGCGCAGCAGTTTGTGTGCCTTTTTGAAAGTTTTCATGTTAAATGCATCCCCGAGTGTAAGCATGTCGGGCCCTGCAATTAACATGAAAACTTTCAAAAATCATGCAATCTGCCACTGTCCATTAACAAAAGGCAGGCAACAAGCCTAACAGCACAACGTGTGCTTTCACAATTACTAATATGTATTAGTGAATGTGAAAGCACACGTCGTGCTGTTGGGCTTGCTGCATGCTTTTTCTTAACAGAGCGCAGCAGTTTGTGTGCCTTTTTGAAAGTTTTCAAGTTAAATGCAGCCCCGAGTGTAAGCATGTCGGGCCCTGCAATTAACATGAAAACTTTAAAAAATCATGCAATCTGCCACTGTCCATTAACAAAAGGCAGGCAACAAGCCTAACAGCACAACGTGTGCTTTCACAATTACTAATGTGTATTAGTGATTGTGAAAGCACACGTCGTGCTGTTGGGCTTGCTGCGTGCTTTTTCTTAACAGAGCGCAGCAGTTTGTGTGTCTTTTTGAAAGTTTTCATGTTAAATGCAGCCCAGAGTGTAAGCATGTCGGGCCCTGTAATTAACATGAAAACTTTCAAAAAGGCATGCAATCTGTCACGCTCTATTAACAAAAGGCAGGCAACAAGCCTAACAGCACAACGTGTGCTTTCACAATCCCCAATATGTATTAGGGATTGTGAAAGCACACGTCGTGCTGATAGGCTTGCTGCCTGCCTTTTGATCATAGATAGGGTGACCAGAATTTTAAAGCCAAAAACGGGAAATTTCACACGAACAGAAAAGGGACTACACATAGCTGCCGAGGTTTCAGATTGCTATGTGTGACAGTTTTCAAAATTTCAGTGCAATTATGAGTGCATTTCAATGACTATGAGTGACACTTTCTTGAGAGCAAAATCAGCCTTGCTCTACCCGGTACACTAGAACCCCATTCCCAATATGAACCAACCTACCCCACCCAGTGCATTCAAACACCACACAGCCATTAGAACTAACTCCATTCATATCCACCAGAACCAACCTACTTCTTCGCAGTCCATCTTAACCACATTCACATCCGCAGTGTTCAGCTCACCTGTGCCAAGCAAGACTCGGGCCAGGTTGAGATGGGGCTAGGGGTCATTGACGTTGCTTTGCTGATTATTGCAGGAGAGAGGCCGGGCCTGGCCTGGCCTTTCAGGACTGGCCTCAGATTGTACGGTGCTCTGTTATGGGTATTACATGCAGCCTTTGGTCTGTGTTAGCAGAGAGGGGCTGCTGCCTGTGTGTCCTAGGGGCTGCACTGAGTCCGAGTCCTAACGTAAACTGCACTGGGTAGCTCTAAGTCTCAGCTCGCTGTGACCCGGGCCGTGATGGTGACCCTGGTGCCAGTACACTGTAACTGTGTCACGCGATTGAAACGGGACATGTGGTGAACGGTTGTTCAGTCAACAACTGAACAACATTCAGCAAAATTAACCTGTCTGAGAGGCTGCAGGGGACTGAGGAAATGAGCAGGTAAGATTTTAATTAAATTATTTCATATAGCCATCCTGGGCTGCGCCACACTTTCTCAGTTTCCAACACAGTCTACCAAGGGCCTACAAGTGACTGGCATGGCAGGCTGTACAGGAAAAAGCATTCATACGTGAGCTTTGTTTATTTAAATACCACAGTGCTGGGATAGTTTTAGCACGGTCCTCGGTGTGCACAGCCTGAGTTACGGCCGACATCCTTAGGCTGCTTCAAAACCATGTCTGGTATGCGTATGGGTGGGCGGGGTTTACTATCAACATACCGGACTCAAGGCTAGTTGCACCCCGGGGTCTCACCTGTGACTTTTGAAGATGCCAGCAACCGCCACAATGACTTCCCCTGTGCAGGCCAGGCTGCGGGCAGATGCCACGGTCCAGGACGCGACGACTGCTGCAGGCTGTCTGCTAAACATGAAGTAGCACCACTTCCACGGCGGCCGCAGTCTGGGTCGGGTTGCGGGCGGCCATAGGCATATTAGGGCCACGCGGGTCGGCACAACAATGCGCGGTTCCCACTGCCAAATGTAAACTGACTGTCGTGCCACACGCTCGCACGGCAGGCGGCAGGGCGCCTATAGCTAGGTATGTAATCGGTCTCAGTCTATCGGACATTGGGCGCAGGGTAAATCAAGCAGACACTGATTCGCTCGCGTTGTCACGTGAGGTCAGTGAAGCTGAATGCTGCGCCAGCCCACTATGGGTGAAGTTGTTACACTGTAGCCCCTAAAGCCAGCCGAAATCTAGCTGAGCCAACCCCCAAGTCTGCGCAAGCAGGGCTGACCGCGCGGTGCCAGCTTTCTGTAAGTGGTGCTAATTACCAGCTGGTACTGGGCTTGACATCGGAGGAGGATTTATAAATGCGTGACTTTGCATTTCAGTGCGGTGATGATGACCACCACACTAAAATGCGTTAGTCTAAGCCTGATGCGTGGTACTTGGAGGGCTGCAACAGGCATACAAGAAAGGCAGCAGGAGATAAAACTCATAGAAGGAATGTTCTGTGGTTGGCTAAGGACAGGACATGACATAATGCATTTTCTCAGATTCCATTGTGGTGCAATCTTGAATAACACAGACACCTCTCAGGGATTTAGCATTCCCATTTGACAAGTGATAGTAAGGGACACATTGTTACATTAAAAGACTTTTAATGGAGAATATGCTTTTGAATACTGTATCCTTTTTATGTTTGTTGTATGTTGCAAACCTGCCTTAAGACCCTTCATGTGGTGCTGTATGTGTAGAAATACACTGTCTTTTCACTTTATTAAGCAAATGTTTGAGCAATATTTCCACTGATATTTGTCGCTGCACCCACACACGCAGTTGGGTTCTTGGCGCACATAGCCTTGGCTGCAGCGCACAGAGACCTTATACTGCTGCACACAAAGAAAAAAAATTAGAGGGAACATTGCTTAGGGGTGACCTATATGTAATAAAAGGGGGGTTTAAGGCTTGGCAAGGGGTTTAAAATGGCAGCATAACACTGCATTCAGGCTTCAATGGCAGGATTGGGACAAGTTTTAGACTTCTACTTAGGTAGGTTGCACAATAAGTGCTGCAGGCCCACTTGTAGCATTTAATTTACAGGCCCTGGGTATATGGTATACCACTCTACAAGGGACTTACAAGTAAATTAAATACGCCAATTAGGTACATGTCAATCAAACCATGTTTAGGGGAGTGAGCACAAACACTTTAGCACTGGTTAGCAGGGGTAAAGTCCTAAGGCCAACAAAAACAAATTCAGCAAAATTGGAGGCAAGCGGGTAAAAACTTTGGGGGAAGACCACCCTAAGGTGATAGCCAGTAGTTATAGTTAGGACCATAGTTTCCATAGGAAAAGCGTTTTTTGTTTTGCCAATAACTTTGACGCCGCTTAACGAATCTTCACGAATTTTTCAAAAACATCCCCTTTTTAGTTCAGCTGCTGTGTTGAAAGTTTCGGGGTAATATGTCAAGCGGGGGCAGAGAAAAAGGGGGGTCCCAAAACGTGTTTTCCCCATGATATGTCTCTGGGGATTTTGCATTTTTTGAACACGACTACAGCCCGAACTGCTGAACGGAATTTCACCAAATTTGGCAGAAAGCTAGATGATGGTCCAGAAAGTGTACTTTTTGTGATCTGGTGTAAATCCGTTCAGTAGTTTCAGATGTATTTAAGGTTAAAAAATATAGATCTCTGGGAGCCCAAAATCCTACTGAAAATATACTGAAATTTGATTGGCTGCCAACACTTCAACCAGGAAGTACTGGCAGGCATCTTCGGACTCAACTTGAAGCTGAGTCCCACAAAAAATGTTAAAAAAAAGAAAAGGGGGCAGGGTAGAAACCCTTAGCCACTCTAGGCCTCTTCGAGGTGGTCCCACTGGGATCCCGCAGAGCCAAAAAAAGCAGTTTTAAAAAAATAATTCAGTGAGGTCTGCCCAAAACCTTTTTAAAAACTAAGCGTGGGCTCCTGCCCTTCGTTCATTATTGGCCTCCGGGTGGCCAGGTCCTGAGGGCATTATAAAATATAGGAGGGGGTGCTCGAGCCCCCTCCTGGGGTTTACAATGCCCCGGGGACCACCACCTCCCGGGGCTTCTTTACTAATTAATGCGGAGGTGCCCGTATGGCCTCCTCTGCTGCCCGGGGACTGCCACATCCCCGGGGCTTTCCTTAAAAGAATGCAGGGGCCGTGTGAGCCCCCCCCACAGCCCCAGGGGCCATCACTTCCCCAAGACTTTACTTTTGAAAAAAAGCAGGGGGCCACGCGGACCCCCCTCAGCCCTGGGAACCACCACCTCCCCGGGGATTTTGCAAATTTGAATGCGTTAGGGACACGTGCCCCCCTGCAGCCTCGGGGACCAGCACCTCCCTGGGGCAAGTGACAAAAGGAGGGGGGCCGCACGCCCCCTCCTGGAGGCAATAATGACCCTGGGGACCACCACCCCCAGGGTCGGCACCTGCAATGTCCCGGGGTTCCCACCCCTGGGACATTGCAGTTTGCTATGGCTTGGCAGGAGCCTTATCGCTTCCACCAAGCCATAGCAAACTCTGCTCCGTTTCTAGCAAGTGAGAGCATACTCAATGCTCTCGCTTACTAGAAGCAAAGCAGAATTGCTTTGGGACAGAGGGAGCTGCTTATTCAACAGCTCCCTCTGTCCAAAAGCAATGCCGGCTCCCGCAGGATGCGAGGAGCCAGCAGGGACCACAGGGGCCTTGAGACTCACCCCACGGTCCCCAACTGTACAAAGTGAGTGCCCTTGGTGGGACCAGGGAACCCACTCTACAGGCTGGGCCCCGGTGGATGGGGTCCCCGAGGTGGGAATTGTCCGGGGAGGGGGGCCGCGCAGTTGCCATCCCATTATTTTTACTTTTTAAATAAATGAATGGGCTGGGCCCCGGAGGGCGTAGTGTTCCTGGGGCCGAGATTGGCCTGGGAGGGGGCCGCTTGGGAGGGGGCCTCCTCCTATTTGCTTTTACAAAAAAATGTAAAAGAAAAGGCTGGGCCACGGGGGATGAGGTTCCTGGGGCCGAAATCGGCCTGAGGAGGGGGCCGCGTGGCCCCCATTGATAATAGGCCTGGCCCCAGGGGATGGAGTCCCTGGGGCCCAAAACAGGCCAGTGAAGGGTGACATGCGGCGCTCCCCTAATAATTGAAAATATATTTTTTTAAAGAGCAGCAAATCGCCAGAGGCACTGCCCCCTTTCTGCACCACTCTGCAAACGCGCCTCCTGGTGCACTACTGGTTGGGGAATGAATTCCACTTTACTCCTGAGGGCCTCAGGTCTAAAGTGGACTTCTTCCCCCAACCAGAAGCGCGCCAGGAGGTGCGTTTGCAGATTGGTGGAGAGTGTAAGGCATGGCTCTGACAACCTCTTAGCAATCCAGCTGTGTGCGACTTACTGGAGGTACCAGGAGGGGTAGTTGGCCCCCAAGGACCCTCAGGAGTAAAGTGGAATTTATCCCTCAACCAGTAGTGTGCCAGGAGGTGTGTTTGCAGAGTGCTGACAAATGGAGGCATGGCCTCCGAAGACCTCTCAGCAATCTTGCTGTGTGGGATTTACTGGAGATAATAGGAGGGCTTGTTGGCCATCAAGGTCCCAGAGCAGCCAAGGGGACTTCATTCCCCAACCAGTAGTGTGCCAGGAGGCCCGGTTGCAGAGTGGTGGAGAAAGCAGACATGGCCTCCGAAGACCTTGCAGCAATCGCGCTGTGTGGGACTTACTGGAGTTAACAGGAGAAGTTGTTGGCCCCTAAGTGCGTCCTTGGGGGCCAACTACCCCTCCTGTTACCTTCAGTAAGTCCCACACAGCAGGATGGCTGGGAGGACTTCGTGGCCCTGCCCCTTTCTCCACCACTCTGCAAACACGCCCCCTGGTACATTACTAGTTGGGGTAAGAAGTCCCCTTGGCTCCTGAGGGTCCTGGTTCACAGATTCACTGTGAAGTTACAATGGGGCTGCGCTAATCACTGCAGTGGATCCGCAGACCCACCGAAAACTCCAACCGAATTGGGCTTTTTTTAGAGGAGTCAAACAAAGAGTTAAGAAATGTGACCATTCACAAGAGCTGTATGATAAGTAAGAAAATGAAAGTAGTGTTTCTATTTGTTTGCAGCCTCTGTAACCGTGAAAGGAAAGTTGAAAAGGGTGCCATTAATGGTTGCCTTCTGTGAGAGTGTTTCACCATTCTTGTGCTCGGTTTTTGTGTACTTTCTTGAGAGAAGTTTGATGACGGGATACTGAGAAAGAAAAATACACAATAACAATCACATTTAACAGGTATGTTAATAAAGCTGTAGCATGAAAAAAAAGTTCTTAGAGAAGGAATGAGTGTGAGTAAGGTGGATGAAAGTGAGCAGGAAGTTTGAGGAAACTAAAAGGAAATATTAAAAGAGAGTAGAAGATGAAGAGAAAAGTAAACTCTACTGATCAGGAAGTATGAGTAAAAAGTTGTGAAGAAAAACAAAACACAGGTATACACCAGTGTAGGCAGTGACGCAAGGAGTGAAATACTAATGTATGCAGTGAGATATTGAGGTATGTTGTTATGTATACAGTTGTGCAATGACATATACACAGATATCTAGATTAAGATGACCCGGTTCACACTGAAGCTTTTACTAAGACAGCAAGGTATAGTTAAATATATTTACTTTCACACATAATGATATAGCTATGTATACAGTAACAGAGCAAAAGATACAGTGATGCAGACATTTACATAGTCGGAAGGAAGCTGATGAGTGCACTAAGTTACTCAGAGAGACATTGATGTATGCAGTTAGATAACTAGCTAAATAGTCAAATGTAAGCTGAGGTACCCAGAGAGAAACTGAAGCGTATAGCTGCACACGTACTGATACTTCAAGATATAGTGAAGCATTAAAGTACACAATTATATATATAGTAACACACTTATACACAGAGACACAACGTAATGGGGCAGAAATACAGTTATGACATACAGATAAGAACTGAGAGACCCCAAGCGGATATTGTAATGCAGGTACAAGCACTATAAAGTAGATACTAAAATTTCTAGAATGATAGCCAGCAAAAGGATAATAGTGGTATTTACAGGACTAGATATACAGTGAAACACACAATAATAGACTAAGTGAAACAGTAATGTATGTAGTTATACATGTGCACACATGATTACTTAGAACAATATATTCAGGGTATCTGTAATACCTATGTATAAGAGAGGTAGATGGATAGACAGTTATATGTGTGTATTGTACAAAGCAGAGGAAAGAACAAAAAGACAGAATTTTTTGCAGAACTATTTAGAAACTGTAGAGTACAACTATAGAGAAGCTTTAGACACAGTGATGCATTTAATAACACACAAACACACTCACCTATGCATACACTCAGGGACCCTGGGAGACATTGATTCATACAGTTTCACACTAATGAACACATTGATACACTCAGTGACTGACTCAGACACTTAGTTATATACACACTCAAACACCCTTGGACACATTAATAAATACACTGAGGCACACATGTACACAGTAATGCACTCACTGACTCATTTACACACTAACCTATACATACAATTACACACTGTGGGACATACTGATACGTACACTGACACAGCAATGCACACAGTGGTGTGTTCGTTGATACACTCACACAGTCACTTATACACACAGTTAGATACCCTGGGATATTTTGATATATACACTTAGACACCCATGCAGACCCTGATGCTTTGACTGACTTACTCATATACTCACTGATACATACACTGAGACACTCTTCCAGAAACTAATACATACACTGATACACTCATAAACACAGTGATACATTGAGTGATAGTGTGACACACTCACTTATACAGACGCTCAGATACCATGAGAGAGTATTAGATACAGTGAGATACTGACACACTCACTTATACAAACATTGAGATACTCTGTGACACACTGATGCATACACTGAGGCATCTGTGGACACACTGATGCAGTCATTGATTTAGTCACAAACTCTCTGATAAATACAGTGAGACATTCTGGGATAGAGTAATACATACAGTGACACACCCAAGGACACAATGCAGTCACTGACATACTCAGTTATACTTGGCGTATCTATAATACATATATCCAAGAGAGGTAGATGGATAGAGAGTTATATCTGTGTACTGTGGAAAGCAGAGCAAAAAAATAAAAGGAAAGAATGTCTTGTATAACTAATTATAAACCCTAGGCTTAATTAGTGATAAAGTTATTTGTTGTAGATGTTAATTTATTGTTTATTTTTTTACAGACATCTCATTTTGTTTGCGAAAGAAGATTTACAATGCCTGACAAGAGAGAAAGGCAAAAGCAACACAGGAAACAGTATTAAGAACTGCAAACTCAGAAAGACAAAATAAGGAGGAGAATATCCAAAGGAACAAAAAGAGAAGCTGGTAAGAGTACTAAGCAGTTTCTCAAAAATAAGTCATAAAATGCAAAATGTGACTACAGTCTTGTCTAAAAATGGAATTTACACATCAAGTGGAAAAAGCAAGGAATACATGTTTCTGAAAGTAGAAATCAGGGACACTTTGTCATGGAGACAAAAACAGTTTAAAGAGTTAAGAGCTGAATGTTTCAGACTATAGTAATACAAAAGTTGCTGAAATGGATGAAGAAGTATAAAAAGAGAAGTGCTGCATTTAAGCAAAAGGAACATATTGAGAGTGTTGTTGAGGAAGCATTTGCTCTGAAGAGGAAAGTATTTATATTAATATTGAATAGAATGAGGAAACTAGACAAAACAGTGTTGTGTATGAAGAAAAGAGCTGTTAGAAAAAGGCTTATTAATAGAAGTAATTTTTGGAACATTTTTAAAGGTGAATGGAAGGATATCTCTAGTACAGAACCTTATTTTAATGAAAAAAGCTATTTGCAAGAGAACTCACTAGTGCATGCAGTTGGTTTAACTGGTCGTTGTTATGAAGTAAAAGATGGTACTCCTGTTGGAAAAGTGGAGATGGTTCCTAGGAATGTAGAGGAAATGGTTGCTGAAGAGGTGCAAGGAAGGCGTACACAGGCCCCAGTATGCAAATGGAACTGTAGAACTATATGCAGTATTCGTAAGGAGTCAGTTGATTTATTAAAGAATTTTATACATGACTTTCCATCCAGAAGTCTCAAATATAAAATTGGAATTTTGCAAGGATTAGATCGATGCAAACTGAAAAAATATAATAATTTACAGGGACATTCATTGGGCATGTCTTTCAAGGAAAGTTTGCAGAAGCACCTTTCATCCTTTCAGGAGGTTAGCTGGTCACCACTCTAAAATACAAACAGGGGTTAGAAGACTTTACTATGTAAAAACTCCTACCTTATGTTTAAGAGAGATTAATAGAGTTTTATTGTATGGGAGAGGCAGAAAAAGTTTGTGAAGATATTCAGTTTCGGTTGTTTGCTTCGGAAGAAGAGTCTAGGGAAAATGTAGAGTTGGTTACTGGAGGTGTAGAAGAACAGGATACAGAAATTAGTACTGAAAATGTTTCACAACAGATTGCAAAGTTTAACGCAGTTTGCTCTGAGAAACCAAACTGTGTTTGTATTTGTTGTCGACGCACTCACTACAAAATGCAAACTCACAATGTTGTGTACTCTAAAGCTGAAAAAGAGAACAATGATAAGTGCAAAGAATTTGGTGCGTATATATTTATTGAGGAAAGATTTGATTTGTCCACACAGCAAATTAAGTGTAAGTACTGCTTTGATAAGTTAGAAAATAATAAAATATCAGCTAGAGCCATATATAATGTTAGAATTGGTGTCTGTTCCAGAAGAGCTTAAAGTTTTAAATGTTTATGAATCAATTTTAATACAGTGTATACATCCATTTCAAGCCATAGTTCATATGGAGCCAAAGACAGGAAAATTACCTCCAACTTGGCTTCAGACAGGACTAAAAGGAAGAGTTGTATATGTACCTTTAGATTTTAAACAGAATATTGAAACTATAGCGGTAGATAAATATATTGAAGAACCACTTATTATTTCAGTAAATAGTGTTTCAAAGAAGAGTAGAAAAATATGGCAAGAGTTAGTAGATATTAATAAAGTCAAAAAGCAACATTATACCTATCAAAAAGAATGTTTACTATACAAATATTGATGTTGCTGAAAATATAACTTGTATAGAGGATTAGACATTAGCATCAAGTGGACAGATTGAAAAAGTGGATCAATCCAGATCAGAACAAATTTATGAACTCTACAGCATTCATCTCCTGCATTCTAAAGAAATCATTGGTGATGCTCTTGAGCTGTTTCAAATGAAACAAGCAAAAGCAGCGCACTTGAATGTATGGGAAAAAAGTTTAGAGGCTCGCTGTTTTCCCCAACTGTTTCCCACTGGAGCAGGAGGCCACAAAGATGACCATCCTGTACAGATACTAGCAGCTGAATACAGCTCAACACAATTATATTCAGAGGATCCAAGATTTTGTCAGTGCATTCCATACATATTCCATCTTCTGTTTGAGAGCGACTTGTCTGGACTTTCATATGCTGAAGACAGGTGTTAATCTACAAAATCTCTCTGCACGGGAATTTGTTGATAAGGTTCAAGAAAAAGATGAAAACTTAGAATAAAAAGTTAATTAAGTTGTTGGCATGCAAAAATGTCACAAACGAGTATTGGTATCGTTGTCATGCAGAACTCAAATGCATGCTGAGAAACCGGGGTGTGCCAACTTGGTTTATTACACTTAGCTGTGCTGAATATGTTTGAGATGACCTGCTTGAATTTTTAAGAGAGGCAAACTCAAACATTGAGGACATCAACATAAAGACAGCAGGAGAACTTTGCTCTTTAGATCCTGCTAATGCTTGCAGATATTTTAACCACAGGTTCCAAGCCATCCTCCTTTTGGCGTCAAGAGTCCCAAGCAAGAGGTGCTCCTCTTACTCACATGCTGTTATGGATAAAAGATGCTCCGAAATTTTGAACAGACAGTAATGACTGTGCACTGTCTTTAATAGAACAGTATGTGACATGCGCCATCCCAAAAGATACTACTGACAAAGGCTTGAGAGAACAAGTTCTGCGTTCCAAACACATAGATGTGGAGAGTACTGTTGTTGAAAATACAGAAGCAAAAAAGATTTTACACAAGATGTCGTTTTGGCTTTCCACAATCGGGTATTTCATAAGGAAGAGTCAACAGCTTTTTGTTTGCAGTGAGGCATACAGTAACACAGAAATCACCCAAAAATACATACAATCTAAGAAGAACAGAGGCTATCAAGATCATTAATGATTATAATGCTGTAATTCTCAAAATGTGGAATGCAAATATGTATATTCAATTTGGAAGGGTGGGAGCACACTGCTGACCTCCCAGCACAGTTCGCCCCTTAGCATTATGGTAAATGCAGTTTGTAGTGCACGCTTACTTGGTATTTTGCTGGAGTGTTCCACCAAAGTTAGTGCAGATTAGTGCTGGACATCTTTAGACACATGTGTTTCTGGATTTTATCCGTCATCAGTAGAGATCAAAAACGATTTTCTTTTGGGGTTGCTGAGCAGGCTGCCACAATTCTTACAGGTCTCAGTACCTCTCACAGGCGCAAAGGTGCATCTCCACTAGCTCGTCAGCTCAATGGCTCAAGGGAGCATTTTTAAACAGGAAGGGGTGGGAGCACACTGCTGACCTCCCAGCACAGTTCGCCCCTTAGCATTATGGTAAATGCAGTTTGTAGTGCACGCTTACTTGGTATTTTGCTGGAGTGTTCCACCAAAGTTGGTGCAGATTAGTGCTGGACATCTCTAGACACGTGTTTCTGGATTTTATCCGTCATCAGTAGAGATCAAAAACGATTTTCTTCTGGAGTTGCTGAGCAGGCTGCCACAATTCTTACAGGTCTCAGTACCTCTCACAGGCGCACAGGTGCATCTCCACTAGCTCGTCAGCTCAATGGCTCAAGGGAGCCTTTTTAAACAGGAAGGGGTGGGAGCACACTGCTGACCTCCCAGCACAGTTCGTCCCTTAGCATTATGGTAAATGCAGTTTGTAGTGCACGCATACTTGGTATTTTGCTGGAGTGTTCCACCAAAGTTGGTGCAGATTAGTGCTGGACATCTCTAGACACATGTGTTTCTGGATTTTATCCATCATCAGTAGAGATCAAAAACGATTTTCTTCTGGGGTTGCTGAGCAGGCTGCCACAATTCTTACAGGTCTCAGTACCTCTCACAGGCGCACAGGCGCATCTCCACTACCTCGTCAGCTCAATGGCTCAAGGGAGCCTTTTTAAACAGGAAGGGGTGGGAGCACACTACTGACCTCACAGCACAGTTCGCCCCTTAGCATTATGGTAAATGCAGTTTGTAGTGCACGCTTACTTGGTATTTTGCTGGAGTGTTCCACCAAAGTTGGTGCAGATTAGTGCTGGACATCTCTAGACATGTGTTTCTGGATTTTATCCGTCATCAGTAGAGATCAAAAACGATTTTCTTGTGGGGTTGCTGAGCAGGCTGCCACAATTCTTACAGGTCTCACTACCTCTCAGAGGTGCACAGGTGCATCTCCACTAGCTCGTCAGCTCAATGGCTCAAGGGAGCCTTTTTAAACAGGAAGGGGTGGAAGCACACTGCTGACCTCCCAGCACAGTTCGCCCCTTAGCATTATGGTAAATGCAGTTTGTAGTGCACGCTTACTTGGTATTTTGCTGGAGTGTTCCACCAAAGTTGGTGCAGATTAGTGCTGGACATCTCTAGACACATGTGTTTCTGGACTGTAAGAGGCTGGAGCGGCTCTGGAGAAAGGGGTACAGTTTGGCCAATAAGGAAGTATATAAAACCAGTCTTACAATCTACAAAAAATCACTTCAGGAAGCGAAAAAGGCCTATTTTTCCGAACAGATCACTGGAGCCAAACCCTCTGCGAAGGAACTTTTCAGAACAGTAACTAATCTCATGAACCCCCCTAAACCTATTATTCATAGCAGTCCAGATTTCTGTGACATCTTAGCCTCTTTTTTTCTGAACAAAGTTGAGGTCATTTTCTCCTCCTCCAGCAATCTACAGGGTGAGGCCAGTGATCTGGCAGCCGGGACAATGGTAACCAACAACTCTCCCACGTTTAACAGTTTCACCCCTTTGGTGAACAAAGAGGTTACCAATCTGCTTATGTGTTGCAGATCTGGTTCCCCTATGGACCCTTGTCCGGCTGCAGTAATCAAAATTTCACCGGAAGTTATCTCTGACACTCTAACCTCCTTATTGAACCTCATAATGGGGGCAGGGCATTACCCTATAGCATGGAAAACTACTTCAATTCTGCCACTGATTAAGAAACCCAACCTAGAACCTAGCGATCCTAATAGCTACCGACCCATCTCCCGACTCCCCTTACCAGCTAAAATACTGGAGAAGGCTATGAACATGCAACTAAGTCTGTTCATTGAGAAAAACAACATGTTGGACCCTTCTCAGTACGGTTTCCGAGCGGGACATAGTACGGAGTCAGCGTTGATCAAAGCCACGGAGGAGGTTCGCGAGGTGGTGGACCTGGGAGGCTCTGCCATTTTGATCATGCTGGATCTGTCGGCAGCCTTCGATACGGTCCATCACGAAGTGTTGATGGGCCGTTTATCGGAGGCTGGGGTCCAGGGTACGGCCTGGAACCTACTAAAATCATTTTTGGCCGATAGAATACAAACGGTAGAACTAAGTGGGGACAGATCAAAACCATTTTCCATCCCCTGCGGAGTCCCACAGGGGTCCTTCCTTAGTCCGACGCTTTTTAATATTTATGTGAGACCGCTGGCTGCCCTTATAAGATCTTTTGGGCTACTCCTGACCTCTTACGCAGATGATACTCAAATCGTGTTATCCCTGCAGAGAGGTAAAGAAGCGGAAAAGGCCCCTAGCTGCCACGACTGTATGTTAGCAATAACTGGCTGGATGTCTGCTAATTGCCTGAAGTTAAATGCAGGCAAAACAGAGGTGATTATCTTTGGGAACAACCCCAACCTCTGGACTCCAGCATGGTGGCCCAGTGATATGGGCCTTCCCCCACCCCCTTCACGGAAAGTTAAGAACTTGGGGGTGATCGTGGATAACACCCTCACATTTGGGTACCAGGTCAGCGGGGTGGTGTCAACAAGCTTTTTTATTCTGAGGACCCTGAGGAAAATAAAACCTTTCCTCACGGAAGAAAGTTTTAGAACAGTCGTCTCAGCCCTCATTCTGTCCCGTCTGGATTACTGTAACAGTCTGTACTTGACTATTAATAAGAAACATCTCAACAGACTACAGATGGTGCAGAATGCGGCAGCTAGGTTGCTTACAGGCACTCCGAGGTTTATGTTGGTCAGAAATGGCCTACGTTACCTTCACTGGCTCCCAATCAAACAACGAGTTCAATTCAAGGCTCTCTGTACGGTCTTTAAGTCCCTGATGGGAACTGGCCCTGAAGACCTACAAAAGCGCATTCAATGGTATGTCCCCGGGAGAACGTTACGCTCAATGGAAGCAAAGCGGGTGGTCGTTCCTAGAGCGAAAAAGGCTAACTGGGGTGGGAAGAGCTTTGTCCTTAGAGCCACCAATGCCTGGAATGATCTTCCGTTATATCTAAGGACTGGTACGGAATTCCATTCATTCAGGAAAGGTCTGAAAACCTGGTTGTTTTCAGCTTAGTCTCAGTTGGGCTCAGGGGTGGAGGTTACCAGGTATATATTGCCCCAGGTATACAGTGCTCAGCGCCAGGACACCCTTGGGTAACAGTGCGCTTTACAAACCTATATAACATAACATAACATAACAGATTTTATCCGTCATCAGTAGAGATCAAAAACGATTTTCTTCTGGGGTTGCTGAGCAGGCTGCCACAATTCTTACAGGTCTCAGTACCTCTCACAGGCGCACAGGTGCATCTCCACTGGCTCGTCAGCTCAATGGCTCAAGGGAGCCCATTTAAACAGGAAGGGGTGGGAGCACACTGCTGACCTCCCAGCACAGTTCGCCCCTTAGCATTATGGTAAATGCAGTTTGTAGTGCACGCTTACTTGGTATTTTACTGGAGTGTTCCACCAAAGTTGGTGCA